>OY728135.1:1007237853-1008437853 GCA_963277665.1 Viscum album
AATATATCTAAATTTACATAGAGACAAGAGGATGATAAAAAGTTTAATGGGACACATGATGCCTTGGGGTGGGTGAATATTTGATATAGGAAGAGTGGTTCATAGTGTCAAAGTCCTTTTATTTAAGGAAAAACAAAAAAAATATTACCATATTCACAAGCTCGAGTTAGAATATATATTTCATGATTTATGTTTTTGAAGATAATAACAACTATAAAAGAATATTGATGTGTTTTTTGGACAAAGCAAATCTCTGGTATAGGATTGCATAGCTTGATCTGAATATTACATAGCGTAGGTGGGTTGAATACATATTAGAATTTGATTTCAAGAATTCCCATATGAGGAGAAAGGGAAATGCAATTGATGATGCTCTATGCAATAATATTCAAACATGGTTAGTTCAGGAGGCCAACGGTGAGTGGCATCGTAATGAGATTGTTCTCATTTATACATGTGGAGGTTTAAGAGAATCGTAGGGAGATATTCCTCAAAATAATATAAGTGACCTTTAACACTATATAATTAATATTGAGGATGAAACATTTAGATCTAAAGAGACTAGTTGAGAGGAATAGTGTTTCAGATAATGATTCAGTATCTAGTCATACAATCGGTGTAACATCCCAGATCTGAGTGACGTCCATAGGTTCCCTGAACCCGGTTGGTCATATGAACTCAAGTGCATTTTTCCAAATTCTAGAGGATGTTGAGTAAATGTGAGGGCCATGGTGTGATATTGGTGAAACTATTCTCTCATTGGTATATTACAAACAACAGAAAAAAATCGTAAAAAAATTCCAGAATCAATAATACCAAACAAAAATAATCAACAAAAGTCTCAAAGTAAAATCAATAGAAGTTTTATCCTATATATAATTATTCATGTCATTTTTTTCTTGAGAATCATCCAAAATAGGTCACAAAGTAGTAAATAAAATAAAATACAATAAAAAATAAAATCATGTCAACTTAGATAGCATCACAAGCCTCAGCGTGGTTCTATTCTCTACATATCCAACAACAATCATGTACCTAATGAAGAAGGGCAATTTCCCTTATCAATACCTACAATCATATAATCTTAATGGGTCCAAATGCATGACCCAAATATTGTGTGAGATGAATCCCAATAGGTAACCAACAAAATATATTTTCCTACATGTTAGTGAATATATATATGGATCAGGTAATATCTTCTAATGAAGCAATAAACTAGTAATTACTCAAAAGTACATAATCCTATAATTTTCTATCACATTTAGATTACATTTATTATTCATCCATTTAATCATGTAACCCTATAATCTATCCAAAGATCTGTATCCCACACAATGTTATGTAACAAAATATATGTCATAAAATACCATCTAAAAAAACAAATGAGACTAAATCCAAACTCGTGCTTTGTCTTCACAGTCTCATTATATTTATTCAATTAATCATAATCTCCCCTTTGGTAATGTTCTCATAGTCTGACCCCTCTAGTATAACATAAAATCAATTCATTATGTAATAAACATTTGGGAAATCTCTCATGGTCTAAACCCTTTGGTCTAATATAGAATCTATTCATTAAATAAAGACCTCTATGAAAGATCTCACGGTCTAACCTCTTTGGTCCAACATAGCATCAATTAATTACATAACGACCTCTTGTAAATATCTCATGCTTTAAAAACTTTGTTTCAACAAACCATCAATTCTTCAAATAACGACATATTGTAATGTTGTCACGGTGTAGCCACATTGGTTAATCATCAACCCCATGGCTCTCACAGTCTTGTGTAAATAATCCGGAAGTCCCCTCCATCATCTTGGTCCACATCTCTCATAGTCTATTAAAAAAAATAGCGTGCATAACATATCAAATAAACTCATGTAATCTATAAATACTAGATGGATAAACAATTTCAATGATTATCACATAAATTTTATGTAATCTAACATCATCCTAATCAAAAGATGCATAAAAAACAAGGTACAACTCACATGAAATATTGAACAAACAACCATAAACAATCAAACAAGGGAAACATGCCCGTGGAGTTTCCCTCTGACAAGGTTTCTAATTTTATGCATAAAAAAACCCTTTATCAATCAATTAAATCAAATTATGTAATAACAGGGTTAAATTCCAAATCAAACAATACCCAAAACGTGGCCAAGAGGAACTTTTACATATATAATCCACAAAGAAACAACGAAAGGCACAAATAACCTACCTTGCTGTTGTAAGATAAATATAATTTACCATCAGTGCTTGAATTGGCATAAATCTAGAAAAAGATGAAAAACTCCCAAACCCGAAAAACTCAAAAGAGTGGATAAATCCAGAAGAAAGGCTCTAAAGGGTTTGATAACTCACTACTGGGATTCCAATGCAACTAATAGTGTCTCTATCATAAATCTAATGGAGAATCATGGATAGAGAGTTTGTTTGTCAATCCGGAGCATTCATGCATGAAACCTGACTAGAATAATGTGTTTTGATATTGGAGATGTGACCCCCTTATAATTCATAAAATAAAAATATAAATACACATCGTGTTCAATAACACGACATGCAGTGTAGTAGCCTCAATTGGCCCTCGACATAAGAGGGTCTTCCATTTCAACACAATGTCATTTATTCATCCATTACATGATAAAAAAGTTTCTATACACAACATTCTAGGTAAACGGGGTGTAAAAATAATTACATGGAATGTACATATAAAATACAATTATCATCATTTTTCCTCAAAAAAACCAAAAAATAGGATCCATACCTGAAGATAATATCGGAATTCTTAAAAACCACCCCCTTAAATCAAATTTTCCCTGAATTTCCCTTCCAAAGGTGGTGAAGAAGAATATGGGAAAAAAATCAGGCCACTACAATCATACGTTGGCCCCCATATCCCATGTCTCTTTATACACTCATTCTTACTAAAATAAAACATGTACCAATGGAACCGACTATTCATAGAGAACCTTCGTGGTACGATCCAAAATCCGAATAGGGTGCTCCTTGATGTATGTATCCACATCAAAATCAACCTCCTTGGGTTGAAAAACAAGAGATATGTGAGGAAAGTAACATCATAGCTGAGAAACATGACTGATGTCATGCATATCATAGTACCCCTTAGGAAAATTCAACTGATAGGAAACTGGACCGACATTCTCCAATACCTCAAACGGCCCAGTGTATCTCGGTGAAATCTTCCCATGTCTCATAATAATTATATGTCCCTACCTCAATGTGAGACACCGGAAAACTTGATTTCCTATCTCGAACTCTAAAGGTCATCTCCATCGATAAATGTAATATATCTTACAATACTGTGGAGAATCCAACCTCTTCTGAATCAACTCCACCTACTCATTGGTCACCTAGACAAGACGAGGTCCTAGTATTATTACCTCTCCATCCTTCTGGAAACATAAGGCGTATCAGAATTTCCTAGCGTAAAAATCCACATAATGATGCATATGAATTATTTATTGACAAATTTTATTCTACGAAAACACCAAAGGGGTATGTTTCTCTCCCAAGAGCCCCTGAAATCTAGGACACATGTTCGAAGCATTTCCTCCAAAACCTAAATTGTGAAAATCATATTGGCCTTCTATTTGGGGATGGTAAGATGTACTCAGAAGTACCTATGTACCCCAATCCCTCCCTAGTCTCTTCCAAACAAGAGAAGAAAACTACAAATCCCTATCTATAATGATAGAGTGTGGAATCCCTTAAAAACATCCTATCTCTCAAATCTAAAACATCCTAATCTCATCAACATTGATGGTTTCCATGATCAGCATGTAATGTTCAACCTTCATGAGTCTGTCAACAACAAACCATACATCATCATTTACTTGAGGAGACCTAGGTAAAACTGTGATTAAATATACCAAGATATCATTACATATCTACTTGGGAATGGGTAATTGTTGTAATAGATCTGTCAGTCACTGATTCTCCACCTTTAACTACCGACATGTTGAAAATCTCGTAAGAAAACCAGATTCATCCCTCATCATGACTAGCCACCATTACTAACGATGTAGATCTCAATACATCTTGGTGAAAATAGGATGAACTTTGCATACTGAGGCATGGAAATGTCAGAAAATCTCCTTGTGCATGTCTTATGACTCCCATACATGTTTATGAAAATGAATAACATCATTATCTCTTATGGTCCACCCATGAGTAGAGTCCTCTCCTAAAAAACTATCACATAGTACTAGGCCCTCATAGTTTGATCACTTCCTTATTCTCACTCAATACAATTGAGTAGAGGTGATAGTTATAGAAGAAATAAATTACTTCCCCTTTCTACCATGCATCGCTAACAACAGATCCATAAGCTTCAAATCACTAAAATCCACCTGAACTGCCCATATCTGAGTTCTCATACTAAACGCATAAACCACAGTGTTGTCTTTCCCTGGCATGAAAGTCAGATCAAATTCAAATGACTTACGGTACTCAACTAACCGATGATGTATTAAATTCAGATTTCACTGAGTAAATATATAGTGGAGTATTTTTTTTCTGTGTACACCACAAAATTATCTCCCAAAAGATAATGTTTCCAATAGTGCATTGCATTCTAAACTACAACCAACTCCAGATCATGCGTCGAGTATTTACTTTCATGTGGAATCAACATTCAAGACGAGTAATCAATGAATCCTTCCCCCATAAAATCTCTCTGCCCAGCCTAATACTTGATGCATCATAGAAAATTGTGTAACTCTTCCCTAGATACGACAAATCAATATCGGTGCTAAAGTCAATATCCCCCACATATCTTCAAAGGATGAATCACTGTAATTTTTCCAAAAGTACTTCACACTATTCCTAGTGAGTCCAATCAACGGTGCTTCAAAACATGAAATGTCTAGAACAAAGCGTATTTATTAAAAATTATGCCCCAAGAAACTGAGTACCTCAAAGAAGTTCTTCTGCTTGTCCAAGGAAACTACCACTCTCCCCTTGTTTGGGTTTACTGATAATTCTATCTATGAGATGACATGACCCGATAAATTAATATGGTCCATCCAAAAGTGAAACATTGATATTTTATCATATAATTGATGCTCTCTCAGGGTACTCAAGACAATCTCAATATTTATGGAATGGTCATGTTGAGTGTGATATTACACCAAGATAACATCCATTAAGACTACCAAAAAGAAATCCAAATAAGGATGGAAAACTGGGTTCATCAGTTCCATGAAAACTTACAGCACATTCTGAGATCGAACAACATAACCAAATAATAGTATAGACCATACCTCCACCGAAAGGACGTAAGAGGTATATAGGATGGTCTAACACATAGTTGATGATAAATAGATCCCAATTAAATATTTAAGAACACTTAGTCTCCTAGAATATGATCAATGAGATTATAAATCCCCCAAAAAGGACAATATTTTGTGACGATCAACTAGTTTAGCTTATGATAATCAACAAAATGGATAAGGGTACCATCAGGCTTCTTCGTAAAAAGAGCCAATGAACCCCTATAATAAATACGTCATTGGATGAAAAAATTCCCTATAACCCTTATAAATTCTTGTTGAGATCCTATAATTATGGTTTATCCATCTAATAATGATGAATGGGCATAGGTAACTCTCCTAGAAAAATATCAATAGATAAATTTAACTCTCCCTCTGTAGGAAAACCTAAAAAGTCATTTGGAAAGACATATCCAAAATGATCCTCCACAGGAGGAAATTCCACATGTAAATTCCTCTAGTTATCTAGATATAAAATAGAAATATGGGATGCAAACACACTTAACCCAAGATTATTGGGTCCATCTCTACATGCTTGGACACCTGATTTCCCCTTGTGTAGAGAATATTCAACCTCTGGTGATGTGAAACTCACCCTGCAGTGATAGCAGTCAATAAAGGCATATAATTAGACCCACCAGTCCATTCTATGAATGGAATCCAAGCCTCTCATATATAATACTTAGAAGTCCCGAAATAATTTATACCCACCAACATCAAGAGGGAACTCATTGGAATGAAAAAACTATCCATCCTAATCCCCAAAAGGAGTTTTTAACATCATAATATCATAAATAGTAAATACACCGAGCTCAATTCTATCCACAACAAAAACCGATATAAAACTATGGGAAGACACTATATTGAAAATATTATAAGCTAAACCTAATGCAACTAGAATCTTAACTCTAACTGTAGAGGTTCTGGGATCTTGCTCTTGTTGGGTCTGCTCCATCGCCAAAGTCTGACATGCACCATAGCCCTACAAACCTTTTTGGCTACCCTGAGCAGATCCATCCTATTGTCACTGAAAACCAGTTGTCCAGCTACAATGACTATGACCACCTCTTCAGCCCGAATGACCAGACAAACTACCATTCCCTGTCTGATGGAGAATTGATGGTCCCACTCCTATATGTCTATTCATAAAACATCCCCTCTCACTAGCTTCTAGTGAGACCATCCTACAAAAACAATGTCCAATCATGCTATAATATCGACACTAAACTAGATCTCTCAAGTAATGAAGTCCGGTGTGCCCAATCATATCACACTAGTAACACCTCACCTGACTACCTAATAATATATCCTTGCTACGGGAATCACCACTCAAAGGCTCCCTGCGGCGCTCCCCTCTATTAGTCAAGTAGTACCAGCACTTGCGGCCGAACCACCTTCGGTCACAGCTCCAAACTCCCTTAGATTGTGCTTTGTAATCAGTTCCTATTTAACTATATAAGTCACTGAATTCATCCTAAAAATATTCATCTATGATTGAATAACATACATGATACAATTATTAATTCAGCTATTAAGTTATAACTCATCACACACAAGAACATGTGCGAAGTACTGAAGCACTATAAAGATAGAAGAGTAATCCATCACTGAAGGAGGGCCCTGCTCGAAATGCATGAACTCCTTGGCTCGGTCGTCCCTCAATTCCTTGGGTAAGATATAATCATAGAAGGTCCTATGAAACTCTTCCCATGTCATATAACGACGTCATCCCACATATGAGATAACATCCCACCATCTATTTTTGTAATTACCTAGAATATATGTCATGAGATTCAGCCTCCAATCAAGGGGAATATCTAGATGCTTGTAAATAGAAAGAATGGCCTCCAAACATGATTTTGTAGCATAGGGTCCTTCATCCTCTAAAAAACTGGGAGGATGTTTTTGGTGGAACACCCATGTCAACTCTTCTATACTCTAGGATAGATTTGGTTCTCTCTAAAATGTTTGTATCATCCCTATAATGTCTTCACAGAACATTGTATCAACATCTATGTCTATTATAATAGTTCGTGCCAAGACAGGCATGATAAGAGTAACTGATGGTAGTCCTTGATCTACCATTTTCAGTGTTTGATCCCCTCCCTCTACCTAGAACACAACTACAAGACGTCTTGTTGGCATGACTATGAAAGGTCAACTACATACCTCTATTAAAGATTATCAAATACCACAACTTAGAAGTGCAAGAATGAAACATGAGAAGGAAACAATTCACAAAAATCTACAAGAGAGGGTTACATGGTGTGTAGAACCACTACATCCCATAAACATTAACATCGTTGTGTACTTATTACAACTTGGTCTGGTAACACCCATACACACAGTGTGTTCCTCCCGGGACATGGATTGTACTGGAATATTCCCTCCTGTCCAAGTACTTCCACATGACTAGGACTACACAGTTTCTCCAGGTGTAATATTACATGGTTTCTCCTGGCATAACAATACACAGTGTTCACAGTTTAGATACAACATTTATAACAAAAGTTCCATCCAACCGTCTCATTAGTCACATGGCTAGATACATGTTCAATTATAGCACAAAGTGTAAAACCAATACACGGTGTGTTCTACCAATTTGTTACCAACCCCGTGTCTCTTCTCACATAGTAAGTTACATGTTCAACAACTACACAGCATGTACATATGGTATACATTGTGTTTTCAATGTTTTCCAAATAGTAAGCATATAAAATATATGAGGAACCCCAAAAATCTTAAAATTTTACAAAATGTATGCAAAATTATGAACCCTGAGGTCCCATACTACCCAAAAAAATTCTTTGTATCCTAATTCAAATCATATCTTAACATAATTCAATTAATGATCTACCATGATCCACCAAATTCTGATACAAGAGGGCCCATAACACCTCAGGTACCAAAGTATGGAATCTATCCAAATGAAACTTTACATATACGAATACTCTATCATTGTGGCTTGTATTTCTATAACAACATCTATCAAAACAACATACATATCAATCACAACATCAATCACAATAGCATTCACCTAGTAATGCACCCTTCATGACATGAAAATAATTCATGATACATGATATCCATAAAGTTCCTATATGATGTGTGTGATTTAATACCCTCATATAATCATGTTTTAAGAAAATAAAACCTCAATAATATCAATGATAACATCAAAACAGAATTACATCACCCAACAATGAAATCAGATCAACTGCAACAATTTCAATACTATAAAAATTCAATATTAGAGGTAACAAGGATTTTCCATGTACACATGTTTGAAAATCCTAGGAAAAACTTATTACAAACTACTTATTAGTTCATAACCTAGTATATTGGGTAAGGAAAACCAGAAAAGAACATCATTTGAAACCATTTTGTAATTTTCCAGATCTAGGTGCCCCGAACCCTGTTGGTCACTGATAGAGATAACGAGTTCCTCATTTTTTATGAATTTCAATTGTTTTAATCATCCCAAATAATCAATTTGATCTTATATGAGTCAATTTTGGATTTATAATGTGTTTTTAGAAAAATGGTGAAAATGAAAAATTCTAGGTTTTAGACATATTTTTATAACAATGGTATTTTAGTCATTTCATAAAAACAATAAATCCCAATTGAGTGAATCATATTTTGTTGAAATCCTTATTGTATTTCCTCCAATTTTTTCTTCTTGACCATGAGTTTATTCAGATATCTTGAGGGCCTAAAAATTCATTTCAGTTAGAAACATTTCCGGGCGGACAACATGGACCCCACAATAATAATGGAACCAAAACTCGGCCTTCACACATCCAATTGAGGTAATTCGACATAAGAGAGCATGAAGAAACGTAGGTTCATTTCTACACCCAATTTTTTGGAGTGTTTAAGTCATTAAATAAACCATTGAATGTTATATGTTTAAAGGAATATTCCTGGAAGCTGCGTCTAGAAAAATAAACCTCAAATTAAAAATTCATAACTCATTCATCTAGTGTCCAGAATAGCAGACATTTTGAGGGTGTACGACCAACACATTAAGGAACCACATTTCTGAAGGGGTCTACACATGAATCATCCATTTATTATTACAAAAATATGGAAACATTTGGAGTCCATAATTCTTTCTATAAATGGAGGTCCTCACCTCTTTCCCAAATAATCCCATTCTCCATCCCATTCCTTCTGGGACACAAAGGCGGAGAACATTTTTGGATTTGTTTCCTATATTTATTTTCTTTTCCATATTATTTTAATGTCTTATTCTTCCCCATTCATCTCTATTAACCTTTCTATGAGGGGTAAAAATTTTTAGTGATTGGGGAAGAGTTTGGTTTTCTATTTTGAAATGCTTGAGTTTTGGGATGTAATTGAATGAAATTTCATTCTTCCTTAAAGTTGTTTTATATTTATTATAGAGGATTATATTATCAAGTGTGATCTCTATTGAATTTTAATTTAGTTATTGGTTTTTTCCTTGATAAAATAATCATTATCACCCTCCACTAATTTCTGTTTTATATACGATGGAACATACTAGGGATTAGTGTTGAAGTACTTGACGATTGTCAGTACGTGTGAAAGGGGTAGTGAGTGTTTTTTATTGTTTGGGATAAAATAGACCTGATCAGGTATTACCCATGTCAATTAAAGATATTCAATACTACAATTTTTTCACATGTAAGGATAGTTGACCAAACTGAGATCATGGTAAGGTTTTCCCTCACCATCATAATTTTCACCAAGGAAGTGAGAGGAAATTCTTGTGGAAACTCACTTTAATAAACTACGAAGAAGTGGTTTGGATTTAATTGAACAGTGGTATCATTACAATTAGTAAAACAACCCCAACCTAATCAAACTTTTAAAATCCTAGTTTTTCAATGATTTGTATTTCAAATTTATTTTCAAAATCTTAACATTTTTACCCTCGTTTTAAAGTGACAAATTATTTTGTGTGCACTCCTCTTTAGAAGATATCTTAGGCCAACCATATTACTGCATTTTTACTTAGGAAATTTTTTCCATTACCTATGACAGGTATTTATCAAACATGGCACCATTGCTGGGGAGGAAGTTCCACAACTTAATTATAAATAATTGACTCTTTTAAAATTAAAAATAAAATAAAATATATCACCTTCCATGTTGTTTCACAATGAATATTTCATTAATTCTTGGAAAAATTACCCAATGATAAAAGAACAAATTATTAACTCAACCTTTTTTTAGAGGATGGTGTTTCATATATTGTTATACAGTTGAGGGTATTTTGGAAACCAAATAATGAAGAGAAAAAATTTAATAAATTCATTGATGGACAAATAGAGGACATGAAAAATGATGTTTTTGAAGCAATGGGCTGAAAGATAACTAAGTTCTCCCAATACTTTCCAGAATTTTATGAAGCTTTCAAGGTCTAAAAAAACCTCCCCTTAGTCATCCCTTATTTTTGTATGGAGATCCATGATATAGTGGAGACTTACAACATGCCTCTACCTACTACTACTCAACTTCAAGAGGTGTTTCCCATTAAAGAATATTTTTAAGATGAACAAACATAGGGAGATAATCTTTTCATGAACTCATTATCTTATGAATTTTGATGAAACTAAATTGAGTATTACCTCAATTTGTTTTAAATTTTTAGATTCATCCAATAAATGTATTTCCTTAGAGGAAGATGATGAAAAATTAAGGTTCATCTAAAGAGGAAAATATTGAACTCCTGGAAATTGTTGAACATTTATTAGAGGGTGTTTAAGAGGAGATCAAAGTGTATTTTCCTAAGGAATATGAGACAAAATTTGTAGAAATTGAAATGGAAATATTTTATATTGATACTTCATGCATTAATGTGGTTCAAAGAGAGTTCTATTTTGACCATCCCATTTATTTTTAAACTGAGGTATCCTACCTTCCGCAACCACTAGAGAATATAGAAGGTGTTGTTCAAGTGGAACGGAAGAAAGTGGAGGACTCAATTATTGTCCTAACCACAACATTCATGTGGTATCTTAACACAATGTGGGTGGAATTTTGTTTACTATAAAGATGGATTCCTCAAGAAAAAATATTATGTTCATCCTGGAAAGAATTTTTTTTGTTTTTTCCTAAGAAAGAAACTTCACACACCATCATATTGGGGATAACTGATTAGAACTACCCCTCAAAAGGTAGTCAAACCCCAGGTCCCACTTAGGAGATTAAACATAGATTTATCCTTTTTTTTCTTATTCAAATTAAATTTTCATTTCTTTTAATGAATTTCTTATGTTATCTTTTTAACTTTTTAGGTTATCAAAGAGCAACACATAAGTGCCTAACTCAACATTGTGTTGCCAATAACTCAGGTCATACCACTCCTTTACACATTCATGGTTATTTTGATTCATTTTAAAATATTCTTACATGTTAAATATATTTGAAATCATTTAGGACACTACATCATTTAATAGTGGGGGAGGTAACCATTGTAGTTTTGTATTTTCCTTTTATGCTTGGTTTACTATTTTCATAAAAATATTTTTTTAGATATTTTGGTGTTTATTTTTAAAATGTAGTGTATTGTTCAATCTTTTGGGCATAAATGATTATCATTTACATTTTCAAAACCCATGTCAATGAGTGAAACTATATATTCCCTGAAATTGAGTTTAAATGAATGCTGAAATGGATTTATTTAAAGTTTAAATCTTTTTTAATTTCATGGAATAAACACTAATTTTTGAATCACATTCCATATTCTATTTTCTATATCTTTTAAATCACTTTCATTTGAGGCTTATAAACCATTTTTTCATATTTTTTTCATTCGCCTCTTTTCTTGAGAGAACTAGACCATTCATACTTTAACCACAATTTGTTTTATTTCTTTCAAAACATAAGGGTTTGGGGTACATTTATTTCAAATTATCGGGGAATTTATTTAGTTTTAAGACCCCTTTTCAAAATAATTCTTTTCTTTATGGTCTACCTTATACATTAATCATTGTATCCCCTAAAATCCACAAAAAACCTATTAGGTTATCCACATTAAAAACCAATTTTATATATCTAACCTGATCTGGAAGTGAAGTTGCATGATCTAGTTCAACTTAAGTGTGGGGGAGGATGTCTTGTGGTGTACTAACTAATTTGATGATAGTTTTTGTGGAATATAAAATGTTGAAGAGCTTATTATTCTACTGAATATTTCATTTTGTTAAAAGTTGTGCCTTTCTGGAGCTTTCATGATAAAAAAAAGTTGTGCCTTTTTTGAGCTTTCAAAGTAGAAAGAGAGTTGTGCCTATCTAGAGCTTTCACAAAAAATGTTTTTGAAGAATTTTTTCTGGGTGAAATGCTAATTGGAATGAACTTTACTTTAGTTATAATGTGGGCGGAGCCTATTTTATACAAAGGGGAAGAGAAGGAGACCATGTTTGAGTGAAAATTACAATCTTGCATTTTTTCTTCGAAAAGTGCCAAGCCTTCATTTTTCGGAATCATAATTTTTAATATATAATTCCTACCAACCTAAATCTATAGAAAAAACCTGATAATTCTTTAGGATAAAAACATGTCCTTAACTCGCATCAGGTGGAGAAGTAGGAGTTTATCAAGACTATGGTGACTCTTGTGTGAGTTTGGATGAGAAAAACCTTGTTGAAAATTTACATTTGTAAGATGAGATAAAATTATTATTTGGTATGGGTTTTGTGTGAATGAGATAAGAAATAAAGTGGAAATATATTATATAATCTAAAATGGAGAACTTGAAATGATTTTCTTTGATTTGGCATGATATCTTTTGGTTTCTTGGTATGGATTTGGTAGATCTCATGGGTATGTGTTTTGGATTTGATTTTATTTTATTTTGATGCCTACTTGTCCAGGATTCCAAGTGAAATGTGTGGGGGAATTGATATAGATAATATTTTACACAATTTCTGTACACATTTCAACTGTTTTAAATATCCAAAAAAATAAATTTTAGCTTATATGAATCAATTTTGGATTTATGATGTGCTTTGAGAAAAATGTAGAAAACAACTAATTATGGATTTTAGACAGATTTTCACATCAACGGTATTTTAGTAATTTCATGAAAAATATAAATCCAAATTGAGTGAATTTTATATTGTTTGAATCCTTATTTTATTTCCTTCAATTGTGTCTTATTGACCAGGAGTTGATTCGGCCATCTAAAAGGCCTAAAAATTTGTTGAATTTGGAAACTTTTCCAGGAAAACAGCGTGGTCCCCACCACCGTAACGAAAACACAACTCGGACTTCACAAATCTCATAGATTTTATTCCACCTGGAATAGCACGAGTAAACATAATTCCAACTCTACACAAAATATGGTGTATTTTAGAAGTAATTAAATCTACCATTGGATATTATAGTTTTGAAGGAAGCTTCCAGGAAGCTGTGTCTAGAAATAGAAACCTCCAATTAAAGATTCGTAACAGATTCATCAGGTGTCCACATGAGGTGAAATTTTGCATGTGAATGACCAACCCATTAATTAACCATATTTATGAATGTGTATATTGTTGAATCATCCATTTTCTGTGAAAAGAATGCACAAACTTTCGGAGTCGAAAAGTCTACCTATAAAATGAGGCCCTCACCTCTTTCCCAAATAATTGCATTTTCCATCCCATTCCTTTTGTGTGAACTCCTCTTTGTGAGACATCCTAGGTCAACCATATTACAACATTTTAACTTAGGAAATAATATTTTTACAATGCCATATGACAGGCGTGCGTTAGTCACATGACCTCAAATGAATATCCCCAAATGCCAGACGCGACCGACTAGTAGTGATTTCCAAGGTGTGCCAAAGGGGAAATAATTACCTCACTAGAAGAGTATACACATCAGAATGAAATAGTAAACAATATAGTAAGGAATAATATCAAACAGAAATAATTATATAAAGACTAAAAGTAAAATCAATAGATGGCATATAATATATATAATGATGCATGTCATTTTTTATAGAAGTACCCAAAATAAGTCACAAATCTAGAAATACATGAAAATATAATAAAAAAAAGTAAACTCCAACATCATCACTAGCCTCATTATGGTCCTATAATCTACATCTATAATAACAATCAATTACCTAATTAATAAGGGCACTTTCCATTATCTATACCTACAATCATATAATCTGCATGGGTCCAAAATCACGACCCAGACATGGTGTGAGACGAATCCCAATATGAAACCAACAAAAAATATCTACCTATCTATTATTGAATATGTATAGTAGGTAATATGAAATAATGAAGCAATAAAAAAGTATTTACTAAAAAATAACTAATACAACTATATTCAATCACATTAATTTTACATTTATTATTCATTCATTAAATGATTTAACCACATGATCAAGCCTAATATCTGTATCCCCCAGGTGTAAAGTAACAAAACAAATGTCTCAGAATACCATCTAAAAAAACAAGTGAGAATGAATCCAACCTTGTTCTTTAGATGGGAATAATCTTCAAAATAATTCAATTATTCATAAATGACCATTTAAGAATTTTCTTATAGTATAAACTCTATAGTTTAACATAAAATCAATTAATTAAGTAATGAACCTTTGGGAAATTTCTCGCAGTCTAACCCCTTTGGTCCATCATTGAAAAAAATATTTAAATAAAAAAATATAGGATGGATGTCATAGTCAATACCCATTGGTTCAAGATAACATCAATTAATTAAATAACAATCTTTGAGAAATATCTGATGGTCGAACCCCTTTAGTCCAACATTTAATGAATTCATTAAATAATGACCTTTAGGAATGATCTCATGGTCTATCCCCTTTGGGAAATCATCTACACGAAGGCTCTCATAGTCTTGTGTATATAATCTGGAAGTCCCCTCATTCTTCGTAGTCCATGGATATCATGGTCCATTGGAAAAAAATAGTTCACATAGCATATCAAACAATATAATATAATCTATAACTACTACATACGTAAACATTCACAAAGAATATCATTGACATTTAATATAATCAAACTTCATCCAAATCAAAATATGCATGGAAACAAGGTACCAATCAAAGGAAACCCTTACCAAATGACAATAAACCATCAAACAAGGTAAAAACACACTTGTGGTGTCTCTTAGACAAGATATATAACTATACGCATAAGAAAAAATCATTTATCAATGAATCAAATCATATCAGCTAATAATAAGATTAAATTCCAAATCAAACTATAAAAAAAACATGGGAATGCGGTACATTAAGAATATATAAATCATATAAAAACAAAGAAATACAAAAACCACCTACCTCGATGTTGTACGATCGATATACATGAGTATAAGACCATGAATTATCCTAGACAGAGTAGATCTACAAAACGGTGAATAATGACCAACCTTGAATAACCCGCAAGAGAAGATAAATTTTGAAGAAAGGCTCTAGAGTGATTGAGAACTCATTGATGGGGTTCCAACTCTCCTAATGGTGTCTCGATTAGATATTGGATGAAGAATCTTGGGTTCCATGTTCATAGGCCGCTCGAGAGATCTCCTTTATAAAACACCTCCATAAGAATGCATTTTTATATATGAGATGAGGCCCAATTCCGATATACCAAATAAAAGGAAAATTACACTCCATGTTAATTAACAATACATGTCATGTAGTAGCCTCATCTGGACTCCGACATAAGTGGGACTTCCAGTTCACCACGCAGCTATGCATTTTTCTATTACACGGTAAAAATGTTGTTGTATGTGACATTCTAGGTACATGACATGTACACATAAATATAAAATATGTACATAGAAAATAAAATTTTCTTTCTTTTTCCTCATAACAACATGAAAAAAATATATGTAACTAAAGAGAAGATCTATGTTCTTAATATGCGGGAGAATGGGACCTTACACATACATGAGCGTATATGGATTATAGGATACATCATAAAGGATTATAGGTTTTAATCCCACACATCAACGGGGGGGGGGGGGGGAGTGTATCCCAGCATCCCAAAGAAGTATCTATCTATAAATCATAATTATTGGTTCCATAGTATTAAATGGTGGATAATTGACAATGACATACGATATTCAACTTGTTAGAAGGTAAAGGAAGAACATCAGTGACCTTAGGGGATTTTAGAACTATTTTACATTCCCATATTGAAGTGGGGTGATGTAACCATGGAATTCATGACAAATTTTTCCTAGAACTGCTCAATGAAAATATACATTTTGGGTTTTAATTTTTTGGATGTCCATGGTCACCCATTTCATTCCAATTCAAGAGGCCTTCCCATTATATGATCCAGCGATTATATAAATCAAGGAGTTCATACTCTATCATAGATCTCCATGTTCAATCATGCCTAATAAGGATGCTCATTTCCCATCGTAAAATTATAAAGGGGTGTTGAGGGGATTGGGAAAAAAAGGTGCTTATGAGTAAGGAATATCACCCTAAGACCCGTGAAAAAATAGAGTGCATGATCCATGTGTTAGAGGACGCACTTTATGCATGTTCCCTTAACATTTTGGGTTATTCAATATATCATATACAACTAGTTGAGTTTGATTAAAATGATAGATTTCAGGATACCATCTAGATTAATCCTTATTAATCCTTTTATAGTAGGCCCTATGATTCACCTATGTGTTAGTTAGTGATTGGGGAGGTAGTGTGGCTTGGAATACATCTCATTCAAGAAACAAATAAGAATGTTCATCTGATTAGTAAGATCATGATGAACACTCAATATAGGGATTAATCATAATCTACTGGTCATCTATGACCTATTTATTTTGAGTTTTGGGGCCTATTTTTATTCTATTTATCGCTTATGTGGGATTAGCAATGGATCATGATATATGGAAATATTTCACTTATATTAAACTGACCACTTGAATCTTATAGAGAATCAGACCAGTGGTATACCATATATTAATTCCTCAGAGGTACCATTTAATGAAATATGTTTTCAGACGTCTTAGCTTAATTGATGATATCTAGACCAACCACATGTTTTACCACCTACAGTTTTTTAGTAAGATGTGGAATTTTTTTTCTGGAGTACCTAGTGTGTATCATAGATCGGGGCATGGAGGCTTTATGAGGAAGGATAGTTCTTATAGTTTAGGTTCTTGGAATCACGAATGAGTAAAATATGAAACCTGGGAGTGAGTGGGAAATATTTATTTCTAGTGGCTAGAGTTAATCCAAGATTTTCCCTTATTACCATCAAATAGAAAAACATAAGGATAAGTTTCCGTTAAGAGGGTATTTTTTTATGACATGGATTTTTACAATGTTAAGGATCATTTATTTAACTATGTAAAAACATTATTTTATCCTTATAAATTTTTCCAATAGCCAATTGTTAGAATTAAAATAATCTGTGGGTTGTTCAGATTCTAGGGCACTGAGTTATTATTAGAAAAGGCTAGGTGTATAGTTTTCATAAAAAAATACAGCTAATCCTACATGGTTTTTCCAAACAATGTGTATTTATCTAGAATGACAGAGAGGAAAAAATACTTTTGATAGAATATGTTACAATATAATATTGTTCATGTTCCCTATCTCACATAAAATATAGATGAAATTTCAATATGTTATGCTTTTTTATTTTACCTATGTATTTATACATTTGAGGGGGTGTAATTTGGTAGTAGATCTTGATTAGTTGGAGAACATATTGTCCAACCATGTGAAAAATGAATCCAACTCTTTAAAAATGAATAGAAATACCCTTAATATCCCCTTTCCATTAAGTATCCACATATCTTTTCCCATCATCCTACTTATTTCTAATGGATTAAACCCTGGGGATCCCTCCTATATGTCTAATATTGTCATCAAGCTAACCTATTCATATATCTTTCGTTGTGATCATTTCTTGTCATGTTTCATCAAATTTGGTAATCTATCCAATCCTATTGCTTCCATTATTACTTTTTATTTCCAAAAATAACATTATCTTGGTGTGGTCTAGTATACTCTATTTCATGTGAATTTTTTTAATCTATTTTTTTCTCCAATTCTACATCATTCCTGAAGATGATATCTGTAACACCCCATGTAAATAAATAGTATGACATTTTCATATTTATCCATATTTGTGAATAAAATATTAATATTACTTTAAAGGGGACGCTATGCACGATGGCGTACCCAATACGCAAAAATGAGTTTCTTGGGAATCTTGCATTGCACTCTAATAATAAAATAATATTATTTTAAATGGTAGTTAACGCCTAGCCATTGTAATGGAGGGAATGAACAGAACTAACTAAAAAATGATTATATATGTTTTCCAAATATTTTTACTCTTTACAATAAATGTTATAGGATTAAAAATGCGAATGAATCCAATTTTAAGCGTAAACATTCCAATATTCTTTAAAAGGTCGATTTACCGCCTTTTAATGGCGAACCTCTTTTAAATCAACTTTTTGACAATTTTATAAGCTCTATTTTTCAAAATAAACATATTATTTATGATTGGGACATTGAAATTTACCTTGGGTTAATTTTTGGTATTTTTCTCACAATGTTCATTTTTCAATGAATAGTGAAAAATACTGCATTTTACATCAAAAATGATTTTTTCAGAGAATTTAATTATATGGTTATATTATATTTTTAATTTGTTTTAAAGTTTAATTAGAATATATTTTTACCATGTAATTCAATGACGGTCATTGGGATTAATTTCACTTTGGAATTAGGCATAAACAAGTGCCAAACTTTTCATAAATATTGTTTCTAAAAAACCGCTATTTGTATTGACAACGAGAAGTTTTTTAAATTAATTATTGCAATTTAGGTGTTTGGAATTTGATAAAATGGATTAAATATTTGGAATCAGAAGTTCCAAATTATGTAATTAAGACTCTTTTGTTTTTGGACATTATGAATAGTAACGACGGTAATTATCTTTAATTATCTTGATTAATGAGTAATCGGGTAGTTAAAGATAATAAGATAATATCATAATAATAAAAAATGACCACAAAATGTGTCCTAAGGCTACTGGTTGTTTCATGTCCGACCATGGGATGCCTTGTGCCAAACTTGGGGGCCCCATGCAATCAATTTTGTGAGAAAGTGACTTTTGATCTTTTTATTTTTTAAAAAATGTTAAATGTAACAAAGAATGTATCACCTAAGTAAAATATTTTTAAATTTGTCTACATAAATGTTATTTTGGACTATAAATATTCTTTAGAAAACTAAAAATATTTCCTACATCATATTATTTTATTATAATTTTTAGACATTACATAAATTAAATTACTTATGACATCATGATGATGCAGCGATGACCTCATTATTTAACGATTTAAATAAAATGGAAAGATAATGTAAAATCTAAGACCTAAACATGTCAAAAACCTATTGTATGGGTGTATTTCGAACCCTTATCACCTTATCCTCGAAACAAATCAACGTGGGACCATTAAAATCCGAAACTCATTTGAAAATAAAGTTACATTTTATACCTTTCCAAGAGTGCCCCTCCTCTCCTCTTATAAAAGGCCCCCACCCCTACCTCCATACCCACACTTCCAAATCCTTTGGCTCTTCAAACCCCTGCCCATTTGGTCTCTTCAAATCCCTATCTAACTCCTTGAAGCCTCACATTTGGAAGAAGTCTTCCCAAGGAAGCCTTTGAGCTCAAACCAAAGGGAGTTACCTGATGTTAAGGTAATGTCTTCACTTGAGTCCTTTTGTATTATTTTGCTTCTCCAACCCCCTAAAATATTTTTAACAACTCCAGTATCTTTAATATACTATAATGTTGTTATAATAAGTATTCGAGCTACACTTACACACACCTTCATCTAATGTTTACAGAACATACTGTTTCTGTGGTTGGTGATTTTCTGCCTCACGAAACGGTGATTGTTCAATATTCTTTTAACACCTTTAAAGGTGGCCATTATGATGTCACTGTATTTTATATATGATATATATGGTATTTATGTTTACTATTAGCTTCTTTATTTTATATTTAAACCATACCTTTATTCTTTTCATGTTGTGTAAATGCGATAATTTCATATGAGGAAGTGCGGACTACCGCCCCCTCAAGTGATGTGACTCGTACATGCAATACATGGAATGTATAAAGAATGAAATTAATAAAAATATGTGACATATATAACATATATATTATACTGTAATTATAATATATATATATATATCATTTATTTTTAATTCCATTAATATTAAAAAAGAAAAAAATGAAAGTAGCGTTCATGCGTACGTACAACCTACCGTCTCCATGAACGGTGCTTTTCGTTTTTATCTCCAAATGATATGGAATATTATAAAATGAATATGTAATGGATATATATATGATATATATTATATATAAATCATGATTATAACTCTGGATATAACGGACACATGAACAACTTGTAATTATAAAGAGCATATTTTGACTCAAGTACAATTGATCGTTTAAACGACCGTTATTAACTAAAATTATTACATAGTGTTCATGACATGGTAATAAGTGATATAAAAGTAATAATGAACTTGAAAAAAGTTATTAAGGATGTATAAATTAACTCAAGTTTATTATTCAGGAGATTAAAGAACGATCAAGTCATGTCGGACCCGAGGTAAGGGATCCAACCTCTCTCTCCTTTTTTAAGTACACTCTTTTATGTCATTCCTTTTAAGCTCATCTTTCTTATGATTGGGATGTTCTTTTATATTAATCCTAATTTATGTTTTATGTTCATATGATTAGAGACCCTATTCTCTCTCACCAATCCATTTTGTATGTTTTGAGTGGCGTCGTTAGGCTGCCGAATTTTCGTAAGGGATCCAACCTCTCTCTTTTTTTTAAGTACACTCTTTTATGTCATTCCTTTTATGCTCATCTTTATTATGATTGGGATGTTATTTTATATTACTCTTACTGTAATTTTTATGTTCATATGATGAGAGACCCTATTTTTTTCTCATCAATCCATTTTGGATGTTTTGAGTGGCACTGTTAGGCTGCCGAGTTTTCGTAAGGGATTTTTCATCTCACTTTTATTCCCGTGAGATTTATGCTACATTTGCCAGAATTTCCTTTGAGTGGTGTATGTACTGCCCATTATTATACACTTTGTGTAGTATAATTTCATTTATGGGTATTCACATATTCATTGTATGACCCTTCTTTCATGGGGTGTACGTTTTGAATGTTGCCCAAATCGGTAAAGGAACCTTTCACCATCCTCTTTTTAAAAGACATATCTTGTTATGTCTTTTAATTTACATATTTTTATGTTGGGATATGTTCTTTTATATCCTTATTGATGTAAATATTATGTTCAAGTGACGAGATTCCCTTTTTATCTCTCATCAACTCATTTTATGAATTTTGAAGTGATGCCGTTAGGCTGTCAAATTTTACCAAGAGAACTTTTTAACCCAATTTCGATTTCTTTGGGTTCAACATGTAGTTATTGAATATGTCATCCTTTGAATATGTGTGAATGAACTTTTATTGTTTTACACTTAATATACACTTATATTGGGTGTATTTATATTTGTCACGCATAATTTTGAGATTGATTTATCCATAATTTAAGGATACCTTCTTTATAAGGGATTTCATCACATCTGACATTTCTATTGAGACTTCATTGTTTTTGTACACCAATTCACTCTTATATGGTGTATATAATGTCCTTTGGAATATTATATCATGAATCCATTTATTCTCATGATCTTATAAAGTTCTGACTAAATATTATTCCTCAATTATTGTATTCAAGTGTCTCTAATTTTGGTAAAACCCCTTTAACCAAAATCTCACTTTAAATGTTTTAAATATTTGTTCTTTTAAATATCCATGTTTTCAAAATGGTTTTAAAGATTTATTTATAAGGATATTAATGGTTTAAAATTTTAAAAGCTTCAAGGTGGTATGGGACACTTTGATTCAAAAATCTCTTTATTAAATGTTTTAAATGGTTTTGGAAATGGTTTCTTTTTGAATGGATTCATTATTTCAATATACTATGATGTTATATTGTGATTGAAATGTTGAAATGTTATGTTTTCTTTATGCATGTTTTATGTGATACATTTATGTTATGGTTCTTGGTCATTGTTATGAAAACAGGTGGTTCCGTGATAAACTAAGGGAGGGTGAGCCCGATATAGCTTTCCAATGAATTGGGTAACGCGAAGGAGTGAAACATTAAGGTTTCTCTGAAGAGATTTAGGGGATATACTGTGGTGGGTATTCCAAACGTAACCAAGAGGGTTACTCCCTACATAATAATGTTATTAATGCATCAAGGTACCTTTTTTGTCTTATGATTTCTGTGATTTATTCATGATTTGGTGAGGTATATTAAAGTGCCTATGTTTTATGGGTAAAGTATGATTTCATTATTATGTATATATGAACTCATGTTTCCGTTCCATATTTTTTTATAACCCTTACTGAGATTTTTATGCTCATCCCAAGTTTTTTTGAAATGTTTTTCATAGGTCAAGGGAAAGGTACATGAAATGATGATAGTTTCAAGGAAGTGTCAAGAAATAATCCATGTTTTATTTTAAATATGTTTCCGTTGAGGGGAAAAATTAATACTATCTTTTATGTAACCACTTTGTCTAAATGTGGAATGTAATGAATGTTTTATGATCTAATTCTCTAAAACTCCAAACCTGAAAATATCCTTAATGTGTAATCTAGTAATAACTCAAGATTGAGTAAGGTTTAAGGCTGGGGCCTTATAGTTGGTATCAGAGGTCGGTTTAGATAACTTTAGAGGTTAGGGTATTCTTTAAGAATAAGTGACATTACCATAATGGTCAGGATTTCAGAAAGAGTCCTAGTTTTAGATAAAGTGAATGAGTAATTATATCTTAGAGTTTATCTTCCTCATTAGTACATGATGGTTTTGTTGATATACTCACACTGGCCTTTTTGGTTTTAGTAAATGGCTTGATCTAGCAGGCACCAAAGTAACAGTGGATGTGAAGGAAACTGTGACAGTTTTATGAGCAAGCAACTGAATGATATGGGAGCTGCAATGATAACTTTTGTGATTATCCTCAACCAACTATCTGGAGTCATGATTTACCACCTAAACCTTGGTGATTTCTCTAAGGCATCATATATGTGAGAAACAAATCCATACGGAACTACAGGTAATGATCATAAAGGTAAGTGTGTTAAAAAACTTATGTGTCAAAAATGTGGAATGAAACACCTTGGAAAATGTTTCAAAGGGACAGAAATATGCTATAGATGTGGAAATGAAGGTCATAAAGCAAGAACCTGCCATGGAAAAGAGAAGCATCCAGTTGACTCGAGGAAAGGGAAACAAGTTCTTTCTGAGGGATCAATTGAATGTTTTAAATGTGGTGTGCATGGTCATTATGCAAACACATGTCCTATGAAGAAGTTTCATGAATGGGATCACCAAGATCGTACAAATGTTTGTTTACCAATACCTAATGCCATTCTGATTGAGGATGAAGAAACTGAAAATGACCAATCAAAGGTATGGATTATTTCATGACTATTGTTTAACTATTTTTGGAATCTTAGGATATGATTCATGATTTAGTTTGTAGGAAAGAAGTATTTCAGAATAATTTGGAAAGGAATGGTTAATGGATCATGAAGAATGTTGAATGAGTAAGATGTCAACATATAAGGGATTCAAGAGTAATGGTGAAATTCTTAAGAGTATTAAGTCTCTTTTGATGATGGGGTTAAATTAGAAGACTTTTTATATTATGTGTAACCCTGATGTTTAATATATGAAAATTTTATTCAAGGAATAGTTATCTGTTCTTTTGTGGACATAGTTATAAAGAACCATTTGGGTTTATATGATCCTTACATTTGAGGTAATGATGGGTTACTATATGTTATGATGGAAGTGAAAGGCATGAGATAAAATTGAGGTTAAATTATGTTATGGTTATTTTTGATGATTTTATCTCTTTTTAGGGAATGATTTGAGAATTAAATAGTTTTGGAAAAAGGACAACACGCAGACTGTGTGACAACCCGTCACGTTGGACAATGCTACGTGAATCGAACCCACAACCAATGTGCAACTGGAATTTATCTCCTACCACTGGACTACGTGAAGTCCCTAGTTAGTTTGACTGATTCATTTTAGTTAGATGATTTTATTTATTAAGAGTAAGTTGATTTTGGGTTATCTATGGAAATTTATTAACCTATCCTGGAGGATGTGTGATTAGGATAATTACTTTTCAATACGAGACATTAAGAGCAACTGATGTTGTTTGGAGATAAATGTTACGATTTAAATTGGAAGACTATGTGACTAAATCCTTCAAATATTTGGGTTTCAATCTTACTGTGGTTTACTTTGAAGAATAATATGTAGAACTTGTTCATCTAATGGTCCTCGTTGAACTTTGGGGTTTTGTTGGATAAAATTTGGAGATTAAGAATAGATTTTCTTTTTTATAAAGGGTTATCCTTTTCTGGATTATCTGATCTTGTAATAACCTTTTTGGTTTTGGTTTTGGTTAAAGTCTAAAGACATGGGAAGTATATAGTTCTCTTTTTTGTATTAGGTGATTCTCTATAAGTTGATTATAATTGACAAGTCTTCCTAAATACTCGTCTTTAGGAGAAAATATGAGTTTGTGTAAGAAATCTAATAAAAGTCGAAAGTCAACATGATAAGTAATTATGTTTCCTTATGAAAAAATTCCTCAATAAAAAGTAACTTAAAACAAAAATTTTGTGTATTAACTTTTCCTACGGAGGAATCGAATATCGTTTAACCCATCACAAATTTTTGATTTTCTTGTGGTTAACTTTCTCCTAGACATGTTTACTATCACTCTCGATCAGAACATGACCCTTTGTTTTTTCCTCCATGTACATATTTTCATACTTGGAATCCTAGTATGGGTTAACTCGGGTGACCTTTGTACTTCTCTTTCTTTATTTTAAAGTGATTGTTTTACCGACTCTTGTTCCGATGTGGGATGTTCAAGGATGTTTCCAAGCTCAATTTTTAAAATTGTGAGGATGCAATTCCCAAAAGGGGGGAAGGATGTAACACCCCAGGTAAATCAATAGTATGACATTTTCATATTTATCCATATTTGTTAATAAAATATTAATATTACTTTAAAGGGGACACTATGCACGATGGCATAACCAATAAGAAACAATGAGTTTCTTGGGAATCTTGCATTGCACTCTAATAATAGAATAATATTATTTTAAATGATAGTTAACGCCTAGCTGTTGTAATGGTGGAAATGAACAGAACTAACTAAAAATTATTATATATGTTTGTCAAATATTTTTACTCTTTACAATAAGTGGTATAGGATTAAAAATGCGAATGAATCCAATTTTAAGCATAAACATTCCAATATTCTTTAAAAGGTCGATTAACCACCTTTTAATGGAGAACCTCTTTTAAATCCACTTTTTGACAATTTTATATGATCTATTTTTCAAAATAAACATATAATTTATGATTGGGACATTGAAATTTACCTTGGGTTAATTTTTGGTATTTTTCTGACAATGTTCATTTTTCAATGAATAGTGAAAAATACTGCATTTTACTTCAAAACTGATTTTTCATATAATTTAATTATATGGTTATATTATCTTTTTAATTTGTTTTAAAGTGTAATTAGAATATATTTTTACCATGTAATTCAATTATGGTCATTGGGATTAATTTCACTTTGGAATTAGGCATAAACAAGTGCCAAACCTTTCATAAATATTGCTTCGAAAAAACCGCAATTTGTTTTGACAACGGGAAGTTTTTTTTTAAATTAATTATTTCAATTTATGTTTTTGGAATTTGGTAAAATGGATTAACTATTTGGAATCAGAAGGTCCAAATTATGTAATTAAGACTCTTTTGTTTTTGGACATTATGAATAGTAACGACGGTAATTATCTTTAATTATCTTGATTAATGAGTAATCGGGTAGTTAAAGATAATATGATAATATTATGATAATAAAAAATTACAACAAAATGTGTCCTAAGGCTACTTTTTGTCTCATTTCCAACCATGGGATTCCTTGTACCATACTTGGGGGCCCCATGGAATCACTTTATGAGAAAGTGACTTTTTATCTTTTTATTTTTAATGAATTTTAAATGTAACAAAGAATGTATCACCTAAGTAAAATATTTTAAATTTTGTCTACATAAATGATCTATTGGACTATAAATATTAATTATAAAGGTAAAAATATTTACTACATCATAGTATTTTTTTTATAATTTTTAGACATTAAATAAATTCAATTATTTATGACATTATGATGATGCAGCGATGACCTCATTATTTAACGATTTAAATAAACTTGAAAGATAATGTAAAATATAAGACCTACACATGTCCAAAACCTATTGGATGGGTGGATTTTAACCCTTATCACCTTATCCTCGAAACACATCAATTTGGGACCATTAAAATCTGAAACTCATTTGAAAATAAAGTTACATTTTATACCTTTCCAAGAGTGCCCCTCCTCTCCTCTTATAAAAGGCCCCCACCCCTACCTCTTTACCCACAATTACAAATCCTTTGGCTCGGCCAAACCCTGCCTATTTGGTCTCTCCACATCCCTATCTAACTCCTTGAATCCTCACATTGGGCAGAAGTATTCCCAAGGAAGCCTTTGAGCTCAAACCAAAGGGAGTTACCCGATTTTAAGGTAATGTCTTCACTTGAGTCCTTTTGTTTTATTTTGCTTCTCCAACCCCCTAAAATCTTTTTAAAAACTCCAGTATCTTCAATATACTAGGATGTTGTTATAAGAAGTATTCGAGCTACACTTACATACACCTTTGTCTAATGGTTACAGAACATACTGTTTCTGTGGTTGGCAATTTTCTACCTCACGAAATGATGATTGTTCAATATTCTTTTAAAACCTTTAATGGTGGCCATTATGATGTCACTGTATTTTATATATTATATGTATGGTATTTATTTTTACTATATGCTTCTGTATTTTATATTTATACCATACCTTTATTCTTTTCATGTTGTGTAAATGCGATAATTTCACATGAGGAAGTGCGGACTACCGCCCCCTCAAGTGATGTGACTCGTACATGAAATACATGGAATGTATAAAGAATGAAGTTAATGAACATATGTGACCTATATAACATATATAATATACTGGAATTATAATATATATATATATATATATTTAATTTTTAATTCCATTAATATGAAAAAAGAAAAAAAATGAAAGCAGCATTCATGCGTACGTACGGCCTACCGTCTCCATGAACGGTGCTTTTCGTTTTTATCTCCAAATGATATGGAAGAGTATAAAATTAATATGTACTGGATATATATGATATATATGATATATAAATCATTATTATAACTCTGGATATAATGGATACATGAACAACTTGTAATTATAAAGAGCATATTTTGACTCAAGTACCAATGATCTTTTAAAGGACCGTTATTAACTAAAATAATTACATAGTGTTCATGACATGGTAATAAGTGATATAAAAGGAATAATGAACTTGAAAAATGTTCTTAAGGAAGTAGAAATTAACTCAAGTTTATTATTCAGGATATTAAAGAACGATCGAGTCAAGTCGGACCCGAGGTAAAGGATCCAACCTCTCTCTCTCTCTTTTTAAGTACACTCTTTTATGTCATTATTTTTAAGCTCATATTTCTTATGATTGGGATGTTCTTTTATATTAATACTACATTAATTTTTATGTTAATATGATTAGAGACCCTATTTTCTCTCATCAATCCATTTTGTAAGTTTTGAGTGGCACCGTTAGGCTGCCGAATTTTCGTAAGGGATCCAACCTCTCTTTTTTTTAAGTACAACTTTTATGTCATTCCTTTTAATCTCATATTTCTTATGATTGGGATGTTCTTTTATATTAATCCTATTGTACAGTTTATTTTCATATGATGAGAGACCCTATTTTCTCTCATCAATCCATTTTGGATGTTTTGAGTGGTACCGTTAGGCTGCCGAATTTTCATAAGGGATCCTACTCCTCTCTTTCTTTTTAAGTACACCCTTTTATGTCATTCCTTTTAAGCTCATGTATATTTTGATTGGGATGTTCTTTTATATTAATCTTACTGTAATTTTTATGTTCATATTATGAGAGACCCTATTTCCTCTCATCAATCCATTTTGGACATTTTAAGTGGCGCCGTTAGGCTGCCGAGTTTTACCAAGGGAACTTTTTAACCCAATTTCGATTTCATTGGGTTCAACATGTAGTTATTGAATATGTCATAATTTGAATATGTTTGAGTGGAATTTTATTGTTTTACACTTAATATCCACTTATATAGGGTGTATTTATATTTTTCACACATTATTTTGAGATTGATTTATCCTTAATTTAAGGATACCTTCTTTATAAGGGATTTGATCACATTTGACATTTCTATTGAGACTTCATTGTTGTTATGCACCAATTCACTCTTATATGGTTTATATACTGTCCATTGGAATATTATATCATGAATCCATTTATTCCCATGATATTATAAAGTTCTGACTAAATGTTATTCCTCAATTATTGTATTCAAGTGTCTCTAATTTTGGTAAAACCCCTTTAACCAAAATATCACATTAAATGTTTTAAATATTTTTTCTTATTAATATCCATGTTTTTAAAATGGTTTTAAAGATTTATATATAAGGATATTAATCGTTTAAAATTTTAAAAGCTTCATGGTGGTATGGGACACCTTGATTAAAAAATCTCTATATTAGATGTTTTAAATGGTTTTGGAAATGGTTTCTTTTTGAATGGATTCGTTATTTCAATATTCTAAAATGTTATATTGTGATTGAAATATAGAAATGTTATGTTTCCTTTATGCATGTTTTATGTGATATGTTTATGTTATGGTTCTTGGGCATTGTTATGAAAACGGGTGGTTCCGTGATAAACTAAGGGTGAGTGAGCCTGATATAGATCTCCAATGCATTGGGTAACGCGAAGGAGTGAAACATTAAGGTTTATCCGAAGAGATTTAGGGAATATACTATGGTGGGTATTCCAAACGTAACCAAGAGGGTTACTCCCTACGTAAGAATGTTATGAATGCCTCATGTTACCTTTTATGTCTTATGATTTCTATGATTTATTCATGATTTGATGAGGTATGATAAAGTGCCTATGTTTTATGGGTAAAGTATGATTTAATTCTTATGTATATATGAACTCATGTTTCCATTCCATATTTTTTTATAACCCTTACTGAGGTTTTTATGCTCATCCCAAGTTTTTTTTGAAATGTTTTTCACAGGTCAAGGGAAAGGTACATGAAATGATGATAGTGTCAAGGAAGTGTCAAGAAAGAATCCATGTTTTATTTTAAATATGTTTCTATTGAGGGGAAAAATGAATACTATCTTTTATGTAACTACTTTGTTTAAATGTGGAATGTAATGCATGTTTTATGATCTAATTCTCTAAAAATCTAAACCTAAAAAGATCCTCAATGTGTAATCTTTTAATAACTCAAGATTGAGTAAGGTTTAAGGCTGGGGCCTTATAATATCATATGAGGGGCCATTTATGAGCTTATAGTAGCTAATGTAGTAATCTTACCAAATCATTTAAATATTATTATATATTTCCCCATTATTCCGAACATTGGACCTTTCCAGACATTTCCTTAAACTGTGTTTCCCATTCTATATCAATAAATCCACGTTTTAATCTCCCTTATATCCTTGTTATGTTATAATAGGATGTCAACCTCATTGGATTTCACCCCTTTGGGATGGTTGAGTTAGATTCCCTCCTTGATATTAATGTTGACTGACCTACACTCCTTCTAATTTTATTTTTATTGACCTTCAAATGAAATTAATTTTCTTCCTAAAGTAATTATATTAAATTAATTAAATAAATTTCAGTAAAAATCCATACCACCCGTTTTTGTTGAATTTTTTTAACATGTTATACAATATGTTTAAGTGGAAAATGAATGAAAATTAATAAAAAGGAAATAAAATATAATTATTATGATTATGACGTGTATTTTGGTCAATGTAAAATAGTTAGGAGGATTATTGGGAATGTTGTTCCATCATCTGTTAAATTAGGTTTTTGGTATGGTGTCTCACATTGTTTACATGGATAATGGGAATGAAGTTACTCATTCCCTTGAATTAGGATATGTGCATGAAGACACTCCCCACTATCTCGAATGACTTAAATGACATTTTGAATTATCATGAGATATAGGTATAGAACACTTATAGGAGCCTATATCCCATATTTATATTCTTGGATATGCGTAACTTATGAAATTATTGTAGTTAACACCAAGTATCTATGTATATTATTAGATATATCCTCACATATATAGTGTAAATACATATATAAATATTATATAAAGTTACTTATAAATGGTTTACAATGTAAATTGAGATCATATTTATCCAAGATTATGCCAAATAAAAAGAGTCCACTAGGTGTTCTACAGGAACCCAGGTTTACTAATATTTTGTTTTCATGATCCTCGGTTATATATTATACTGGATCACTACTAGGATGTATACAATAATTGGATTATTTTATAATCCTTTGGTGGTAGCTACCGATTTTATCGCACACCCTTCTTAGGCCACTCATGGTTCCTAACAAGACTTCTGGATTTTTGGTGATGATACGGGCGAGCACACTTTCTTGTATGATTGATCAATTTTTATTATAGAATGTATCATGAGTAAAAAGGAATGTGGAATGATTGTTATTATAGTTTATTGAATTTTTATATTTCTAACATTGGTTATTTTCATTTCTATTTTTTCATTGACAGTTATATTTCATCATATACTATTTATTATTTCTAATTATTTCTACTGTTATACTATGAATTGAATGTATAGTTTCACAATAGTATAATCTTAGACCCTTGATTCGAGTCAGTAGCCTTAGGTGTATGGAGATCCATGCTTATGTCCATGTGACCCACCAGCTATGGGAACCATTTTAGTAGATCTTATGTGGTGATTTTACAACAATCCTCCCTAGGTAAAGATTAATAATTTACCGTTGTTGTTTATAGATATATGGTAAGTACATGACCACTTGCAACAAATGTATTATTACACGTTTGTTCTTTAGTGATTATATGTTATTCTTGTTAATTTTATGTATTGTATGATTAAATTATACTATGTTTATCACATGCTATTACACAATATATTACTATATGGGTATAGGACCATGTTGGTGGTTTCCTACAAAGTTTTACTCACACAGAGCTCAGGTCACCTTGTCCCTAGGGTACCCAAGAAACCCTTAATTATTATACGTATAGGTTTGGTAGATTCTAGTGTTGATCATTATGAAAGATATCTCAATATGAGTCCAGAGACAGAGATGTTATGTCTATTTTATGTGGGAGTAGATCCTTTTCACCTTTTATTTGTATCATGTATCTGATTGGCCAGGTGGGTGAACATATCTATATCTAATTATAAGTTTTGATTTTATTTTTTATATATTAAATCATATAATTAGTATGTTTATGGTATTATTATTACTCAAAATTTATACTATTATCATATTTGGTTATATATTTTTCTTTTGTAGTTTGATGTAGGGTATAGTCTTCCTATATTTCAATCAATGGACCTCATTACTAGTTAGTTGCCTCATATACTTCGTGAGACAAGATTGAGGTCACGTGGAATTATGCCTCAGAACTAGTGATTTTGGATGGGATGTTATACATTTGGATAATAGGAATAGTAATCCTATATATTATATTTTGGGGTGTTGGTAGACAAGAGATTTAGGAATGATTCAAGGAATTGATGAATCTTGGAATAATGCATCATGAACACATTTTATGATTGATATTTAGGTTTCCATAGACTTGGATTAATGATCCTGGTTTGTTCTATTATCATATGTTTTAACCACATAAGATACAAATATATTTTTAAGTTGTTATTCCGTATGGATTTGACTCTTTATAATATATTCTACAGGAATCACATGAAAACTTTTTGGATCGTACGCTATTCATGAAATTTATAGTTCTTTTGTTTGATTATATTGACTCTTATATTTTTATACTTATAATTGAAGGTCCTATGAAGAAATGATATGGTGCACTGAGGTTATGATGATGGTGGTGGTGGTGGTGGTGGTGATGATTATGTATTCCCTCTATGTAATGTTGGTTCAGTGTTCTTGTTTGGTCATTTTAGGGTGTTACAAACCATCGAAAGAGGCATGGGTGAGTTTACTCTTAACAAGTCTCAATAATCAGTGTTCAGACAATAATATATGTGGATTAAACCATATAATTCCACTTGTATTGATGTTTAACTGAACATCGTATCTATGTACAATAAATGTTGTTAGTCAAAGAATAATTATATCATTGCCTATATTTGGATATGTGACTAGATGAATTTACATGAGTTTTATTGATGTAGGCCTATCATAGGTTGTGGGAAAAGAAACATTATTTTCCTAATGCATCACAGTGGATGACCGGGGTCTTCTCACTTGGGGAGTGTTGTAGCCGGTTTATGCACCAATTCTAATTCACCTAATCTAAATCTTTGTTGGTTTTTTTAATATTTATTTAAAATGAAGTTTTTATGGGTTTTGGAAATTATGAAATTAAAATAATGAAATGAATAATTCAAATCTAAATGAAGATATAGACAAAATGAAATTAGGGAAACAAGCACCTGGTCCTATGGTAGGATATCACGGGTTCAATCATTATTTATTTATTGTTTAAATTCAATATGATAATTCAATTTATTAAACCTTGTTAATGAATTGAATTCCTTTGATATATAGAGTTTTTTATTTAACATTCTGATGGCACAAAAAACCACACCTACTCCAATAATGAACATGGATAACACCACAACTGATAATACTATCCAAAAATGACCCGGCTCTACCGTATGCCATTTCATCCCTTATAAAAACCCCAACTCCACTTTATGAAGGGTTTTCCTAGGAAATGTGAAGGAAATTAATTAATCAAGGAAAATAATTGTATTTGTTAATAGTTTCATGGTGGAAGACTGCCGCACCAATGAAATATTTCCCCCTCCACCATAAATCGTTTTAAATGATTTTCAATTTGATGCGCTATAATGAAGAATACTGTGAAAACCTTCCCCAACAACAATTCCAAGTTTGACACATGCATATTGTGGGTATGTAAAAATAATATTTAAATTACCTATGTATAGTAGTGTAGTTGATCCTAGATATTATCCTAAATATGAATTCACATAAAACAAGGTTGTCACTTTTTTATTGGTTTTATGAAAACAATTGGATTTAATTGAATTTTAATGATGTGTGAGAAATAAGAATATTGATTTGAACAGTTTTAAACAAATGAAAAATATAGTGATCAAGGTGGTTTTTTCTAGACCTAGTGTTGTGCAATAATGGATTCCATGATTCTCCCCCCTTTTCCTCCGTTGTCTGGTTAGAGAGAGATTCTTCTACTGAGTCCTTTGTCTCCCATGACCAAATAGATGTGGTGAGAATATTCCTTATCTAAATCCATATATTGGTCTATCCTTCTCCCAATGTGTGTATTATTTTATATTGTTTTTTGATTAATTACGGAAATACCTAACCAGGAATTGTTTTTCCCTAAAAACCTATATTCCACATGCAAGTATAAACATGTGCTGACTACTGTCGAGCATTCCCTACCTGACCCTAATTTATTCCACCATATTCAGGTTATAATTGGGTGGATGGAGATGTGATCATAGACCTGAGAAATATAAATTAACAAGATTTAAACCTAACACACTAGTATTTGGAATTTAAATCTGAAGTTATAATTGAAACTAGATTATGAAAGAAGATGGGATCTTATTAAATAGAAGCACATAAAATCAAGCAGTCATGTAAGTCCAGCCTCCCCCTTTTCCAATCACTCCATGAAATTACCCCTTAAAATATAGGGAATTAAGGATGATTCATGATATGGGATACATTATAATAAACTAATTAAAATAAATAAATCTAAATAATGTCGTCAGCCAATGCTTCCCTTGTCGGTCGATTAGAGGAATTATATATGGAATGGAATAAATTGAGATGTTGGAGCTACTCTCCTTTTATTGGAATAATTTTTACTACAAAATTTTCATTTTTCATCCCCCATTACAGATCAAATATATCATTAATCCCTTCATGAAATTTCATCATAATTTCCTTGGCCATATACCCTCAATATTTCAGAGTATTTGGATGTTTGGTGAGGGTGTTAGCGACTTTTTAATCCAAGAATTTATTCTATCAGGACAAACTCTCCACATTTACAATATCACACATTAATGACCATGAAAATTGACACTTCACATGTTTTATCCTTCAGGATGGTTGTACATAATTATCGTGGGTGGGAATCCTCAAAATTTTGGGTTAATTGGCCACCTCTTGTATGCATTGTTAATTTTTTATTGAAGGCTAATTTTTAATGGAAAAATTTCTCAGAAGGTACATTCAACTGAGTTCATTCAAATGCCACATTAACGGATTTAAAACTCTATAAAATTGAATTTCTGAATGCACCTTTGAGTCATATTTCATCTTCAAATAGAAGTACATAAATTGGAGGTGTGTAGGGTGATATGTGCTTCTGTTACTTTGGTGGGGTCTACGATGTTCGACCAGAACATTATTCTACTTCATTTATTTTTTGTGTGTCTAAATTCTCGAATAAGATACTAGTCCTGAAGAAAAATTTGACGGAAAAATTTAAGGATTTAAAAAAATGAATCATTCAATTTGGAATTATATTTTTAATGAAATGACTAAAATACCCTTTATGTGATAAGCTGTCAAAAACCCATATTTAAGAAACATTCCATTTTTAACTGAATACACAATTAAAATAACAAAAATAATGAAAATCAGCTCAAATTGACAATGTGCATGAGATTAAATATTTTTAATTCGTATTAAAATTGATCAAAATATTATCTCTATCATCTATCCCTTATTAATACCTTTTATGGTTGGTGTTAATGAGATTTTGTCCATAGAAATGTAGTTATAGTTACTAAAAGGAAAGTTCCTCCTCATATGTTTTGAGGGTAACTTTTGTTAGAATATTCCATGAGATTTAATATTATAGGATAATATTGAAGGGTAGTTTTCATTGATGAAATTTCATTTTCATAGAGTGAACATTAGAAGGCCCAGAGGAATTTTCTTCATATTTTCTAGCATCCTGAAAGAATTAAAAACAGTTATTATTTGTATTATTGATTCATGGTTTATTTTTTGAAGGATGGTGGAGACAAAACATCATTGATATGACACCCATGTGACAACTACTATAATCTGAAAATCGATAATGAGAAAATTCCTTTTTTGAAGAGGATAAATTTGAGTGCATGGATTTTTAGATATGGTTCTTGGTGTTGCATGGATAGCTAAATTGTAATGTGAGTCATCCTCAGAGTCATGTAACTTCTGTCAGATTATCTCTACTAGATTAAAGTGTTTTATCTCCCTTAAATTCAATGAATACCATTATTTTTTAGTGTTTATATGGTGGTTAAGAAGGTGTTGGTTAGAGTATAGTGGTGTAATGACCATTTTTAAAGTAAAGGATCAATGGATGATCTATGTGGGATTTTTCATTCTATATAACTGACATTTTATTAGTTCATGATCACCATTTATTGAAACTAATTCATTTTGGGGTGATGATCATAGTGGTTTATAGACTATTTTTTAATTATTACATTTTTTTTCTCTATGCATAATGATGAAATCAACAAATGATAGGAGAAATATGATGTAGTAATATGGAGTATTTCTACTATGAAGATTCCATTGTTTTGTGAAGCAGCATGTATAAAGGGATGATATCATTATGGTTTATGAAGGATAAAATATACTTGGAATAATGGAGACCGTTGTTCACATTGAGAATGGATTGTTAAATAAGTATATTTTATTCAGTGTTAATTGGTGAGTATAATTCATGTAAATTTTCATATAAATTGGTTGAATGAATGATTCCACATAGTAATCATGTTCGGTGATGACTAGGTATGGACTGAGTGAGAAGAATTTCATGTGGGTGGAAAAAATACGGACACTCCTTCAGTGACAACCATTGACCTAGTTACATATGATATGTCCTCTTTTGGTGTACGAGTCATATTGTTACACATGACTAACCATAGGATGATTATGATAACTCCAATAAATTATATGCAAGGGAACTAAAAATATATTGTTCCCCATTCATTGATAAATATTTATTATAGATATAGTTATCAATGGAAATATATTGTTGGATTTGGACATAAGATAAAACTCTATGCAGGATAACAATGAGTCATATCATCAGTGTGTTGGAGCATAGTTTTGATTCTAGTTACTTGTTCCAGCAGTTGGTGAAACAATCAAGAAAACTATTAAAATGGAGGTTTAGGATAGTTACCTTTGGGGTTGGATGGCTATAAATATTTTGAGTAGATATTATATGAGAACCTAAATACATTGGATGTGAACCACTTCTATCATGCTGTATCTGGTATGACTGAGGAGTTGTTCATGGTCTTTGGGGACACTTATCGAAGTCAATTTGTTTTTAGTGCGGGATAATTGTAACATCCACAGTTTTATGAAAAATAATGGCCCTACTGATCTTTTTTATATTCCATTTTAGTGAAAAGTTATTACATTTCAAAGTAGTACTAACCCTTACTCATGGCGCCAGATTTTTATATTAAAAGATCAATATTATAAAAAAATGTATAAGTTATGTGATGTCTTCCCTTGTAGGAATATGGGTAACCAAAATTTTATAAAGGATGAAAATTGGTAAATTGGACACCGTGTAGGGGTAGGTTGGTTTTATAGGAATGTCATTAAATTAAGACTATATTTATAGAGGTTTTATAGAGTATTTGATGTCTACATAAGTGTCAGCTAAGAAACACACTGGTTGATCAATGATATCCCTAATATATGTATGGGTATAAAAAAATTTAACTCTTACATAACATCATACTTGTCTATAAGTAATGGTATATCTATGGTTTCAATGGTTATGTTAGGGTAATATTCTACATTATGTGTCGATAAGAGACCTAAGTTAGGGCCAAATTCATTATTCTCAAGCGAAATTTATGATCTTCATATGGGTAAAATCATATTACCCTTACACAGTACCTTTTTATAGGAAAACTATTTTTAAACCTATTTTTTCAATTCTTTCTATCACATCACATTCATAAATAGAATTTTTGAGGATTTCAAAATCCTAAAATCACGGAAATTTTTTCTTTTGACTTCTTCAAGAGTTATAACTATGTTTTTGGAATATGTTAAAATCACTATATTTAAGGTTAGGTTAAAAATGGAATTAAATGATGATATTTAATTTGAGGTTTCCTATAAAATGAACTATTTTTTATTTTCATTCAACAAAATATTAGAACCTCCATGTCCTTTGTTTTTTATTTCCTCTTTAGTTGAGTAATTCAAGAATCCCTTTAAACCATGATTCGTGAATTCGTGTTAGATCAAAAAATGATGTTATATTTGATTTATTAGAATTGAAGCACCCCACCTCTCTCTATCCATTTTTGTTGATATTATATATTCAAGTGATAAATTATCGGTATCATTTTCTATTTTAGTTTGTAAAATTTCTAGTCTAAATTGATATAATTTTGTTAAATTATTATGAAATATATATTTTTAGATAATTATATATAATAATTATCATTATAATTTCACATTTTTCTAGTGATAGATATATATTTCATGAAGAATTATAATTATTATTTAAATGAGAAATGTTTATGATTTGAATCAGATTAAAATTAAAATTTATAAATTATATTAGAGAGATAAATTTGTTCTCACATATGATGTTTTAATTTTTCTTTTGTAAATAAAACAATCAAATCCGTACCAATTATCATCGTTGAGAGATTTTAACCAATTGATATGCAGTAATGTTATAGTTTATAATTCCTTAATTAACAATGAATTTTACATCTAACCCTTGATTTATATGTTCTAGTGTACTCAACCATTTAGTATTATACTTATTATTCCCTTGAAATATGATGTTCACCCCTTTTGGTGAGTAACCATGAAATTCATTTTATAATATAAATAACTACTAATTATTAATAATATAATTAGTTTTGATTCATAATTAATTAAATGAACATTATCTAATTTAATTTCGCAGGGATCCAAGGGTCCTGGAGTACCCCTTTGCCACAAGTAGGTAGATAATGTCAATGGAAAAATCATGATCTCATGTGAGTTCCTTAAACAAGATAAAATCATTCAAATGTTTTTTATACTACATGTGTACAAAACCCTATGAGACCATACATGTGGATTATATCATCAATGGTCATAGGAATCATGATATACAATAATTTTATTTAATGAATGTATAGAAACTGTGACTAATAATGACATTCCATGCATTGTGTATATGTATATTCTTGTTTCCTTGTAGTAATACATGTGTTGGAATAACATGTTCTTATATTCTTTAGTGCTTCCATATGTGGGTGTGTGTATAACCCCCGATACTCATTTATCTTGGGTGAATCTCAGTATTTGTGGAATATTTTCATCTCATGATTCAGGATGATCAAATGTTTTTGTGTGATTCTATTATAATTTCTTGGTTATACTCCATTCAATTTATTGTATATTTTAACCCACAACATGTGTTAACCAACCTTTAGAGGTGTGTCAGGTACCCATTATAAACATATTATCATATTCTGGAATCCATTTAACGGGGAGGGGGAACATGTTATGCTATGATGATTACTTTGGTACATAAAAAATTGCAGGAACATGATAGACTTATGGATTACACATAACTCAATGCCTTGAGGATTTTATGGAACATGTCGAAACTCGATGTCTTGAGTATAAATAGTAAATTTCACTGGTCTTTCTTATTGTATGACCATTGTTAGATGCCTTGAGGATACCGAGTAACATGACACAACTGAATTCCATTTCTATACTAATTACATGTTAGTATTCCATTTTATCACATGTCTATTACTTGACACGTTGGGATATTGAGTAACATTCTATAACGCGATTTTATGTCGATGTCGAGTAAATTTCACTAGATGGACATTATATATGATGAAGAATCTATTTTATAGGGGAACTAAGTATAAGGTTCTACAGAATTGGGTCTTTCTGTGTATATTATAACATATGTTATTACATCCATCTATAAGAGAGATGAATTAGTTATTTCTAGTGTTTTTTAGCTTGAAATGTGAAATTACCCTCAATACATTGTTGTTATTTTATGTTAATGATTTTATGATTATATGTTACACTTATACAAATTCAATATTGTAGCACAACTGAAAAAAAGACCTATATCCACGGTTCAAAACCATGGTAATAGGCCCCAAAACCATGTCCATAGGCTACAACCACAAATTTGGACAAGCGTAGACCCTATCTCCATGGTTGTGGGTCCCAGCTTATCTCCACCATTTTAACCGTGGCAATAGATGCCTATGGCCACATTTTTCAAAATCGTGGCAATATGGCTTAAAAAATACCACCATGGTAGTTGACCTATGGACATAGTTTTAAAAGTGGAAATAGGAAGCTATTTCCACGGTTATAACCGTGGCAATAGCCTTGGTAAACTGTGGCAATAACCTAAATACAAAATGTCACCAGTAGTTTTTGATCTCTGCACCTTTTCTCTACGAACCAAAGTATGTACCACTACACCGAGCGACATTACAGGTGTATATTTATATATATATATTATGATATATATCTATTAATATAAATATTGGGAATATCCTCAAAACCGTGGTGGTAGGTCTTCCAGCCAATTTTTTTGGGGGAAAACATTTTCCCGCAAATGCACGGGAACCCTATTGCCACAGTTTTTAGAAAGCATGACAATAGGCCATTGAAAGAAGTGTCCCATAGCAATGATTCTAAAACAATGGGTATAGGCCATAGAACCGTGGCTATATCCATAGCCTATTTCCACGGTTCTGAAAACCATGGCCATAGGCCATGATAAATGGATTATTTCCATGGTTTTAAAACTATGGATATAGACACCTATTGACACTGTTCTTAAACTGTGGCTATACGGTTAATTTTTGAGGATCTTTTAAAATAAACATAACATGCATAGTACGAGTTGTGTACTGGGATATATTGGATGTGTCGGACATAGTTTTTCTGATACCCTTCTTGATCATCCATTTATTTTGGGTACCTAGGATTCCATATCATACTATAATAATGTTTTTGGTTGATTCTTGAAATGATAATCTAGTTTGATTTCTCAGAATGATTATAGAGAGTAGGATGACATTTGGATGGGAATGGGAGAAGATACCATGAAATTCTACCTTCAATAACTATGTGGTTGTTTCAAGGTGAGATTATGTTATTATCCATTTATGAATATTGAGTATGTTTTTCCACATTCACTAATGGAGTTGGTGTTTTGTTAATTTTTTATGTTGATTTTTCATTTTTTATAGGATTGTGTATTTATTATTTTTGTATAATTTAATGGAGGGTATAGTCTCACCAAATTTCCATTATAAACCATCGACACTAGTCACCAGTCTCTATAATATGGGGAGGTGGTAATGAGGTCATGTATAATCTTATATAGGAATTAATTTTTTGGTTCTGGATGTTTCAATATGGTATTAGAAGAAAAAATATCACTCCAATTTCTGTGAGTTTGTATATAGAAGATATCGAAATGTCTTATATGTTTTAATTTAACATGTATTAGTGCATCATGAACCCCTCTTCCAGGCGATGTATGGGTTACCAATGCAGGTGATTGATGTTCCTTGTTTTCACTATTGTCAAACATTTTTACCATATATAGAAAACATGTATTTTGAGGTAGGTATTTTATAAGGATTTGACTGTTGAAAATTTCATGAAGTGGTGAGGCATGGAACATATTTATCATATAGGTTTCTTGTGGAATATATGATGCTTGTGGGATATTACGTTGACACATATTTATGTCCATTCATATATTAGGTCTTCATTTTCTTTGTTATTGTCCACCTTGGGGATGATTATGATAACGATGAAAGTTAATTCCATGCATTCCCTATGAGCATATTTTTTGTTATGAAATTCTTTGGTCCTTGAGGGATGTTAAAAACCTTACTATGAGCCTTCTTTGAGTATACACATTATAGGCCTACTTATTTAATGGTCCAAATATAGTCTATATGGTGTAATCCATATTGCACCTAGTTGAATGTATATTAACTAAATATTGTATTTATGGAATCTTGATATTTTTATCTTATTGAGATTCTATTATGGAATATTTTTGAATATGTTCCATAAAAAAAATTCATTATGTAGTATCCCCTAGTGAAATAATAAATTCTTGGGGTGGAAGGTGTTATACCATATAAATATGGCTATATTTACTAATAGTTTGGTGCCCCATACTCCTTTGAAGTAACATGAGTTAAAATATCTTTTGTGAATGAATTATCAAGGTTAGTGTTTAGGGGTTGTTTTATTTGATGAAATCCATGAGCATGTGAGTAATATTTGGAAATACGAAAGGAATTCCATTAATGTTTTCTTTAAAACCAAGATAATTAAGAACCATTTTTTATAATATCATGGATAAAATGTTTAGTTTCAAAATGGTGGTGGACACAGGAAAACTTGAGTTGGCACCCTTGTGATGGATGGTGTGTGGTGAATCTTGATATCCCAGTGTATCATATTATAAATATGAGTGCTGCTAGTGAATAATTTATTTTATATGGTATATTTTTGTGGATGGAAAATATTATATGAATTTGAGACCATATCATAGATTATTGACTCATGAGTGACTCACTCAATTGGATTACTGAGTTGGATTTTCAATTATTATTAGGATATCCTTGATGCATCTGAGTTTATATGATTATTTTAAAGCACCGTCGATTGTCACCTATCGACTGTTCAAGGTACCAGTGCACTGCTAATGTATATAGCAGCACTTGAGTCAGATCCTCGGTGATGATACTTTTTAATAGTCGGTTATTTTTAGTTGATCGTATTTTTATTAGGGGTTTGTTTTCAAAGCTTACTTGAAATGATTTATTGATTATTAATGATTTAACAATTTGATAAATATTGTTGTGAGTTCATTATTAGGTAGTTATTCTTCTGATATTCTTGATATTTTCTTTATATTTCATTAAATTACCAACATGTCACAAGTTGGTGTTTATTGACATTACAAAGTGTTAAGGATTTAATCCAAGAAATAACGTAACATAGGGTTCTAATCATAATCATATCTTAATTATAAAAGTGTATTTATATTACCAATAATCCATTGATAACACTCATTAACCAAAACAAGACATTAATCCATGACATGTGAAGTCCAACATACACAATGTTAATTCAATGAATGCTCATCGAGCAAGAGTTCTCAATCGCTTAACATCCCTAAATTATAACCCACCCAAATGAGGTATTTACTCAAAAATTAAAATGATTATTAAACTACTTATAAAGATTATGATGATAAATTAAAAAGTGAATAAAAATAAAGGGATTATAAAAGAGTTGTGCGTCGAACACACACACAAATAGTGAAGGGAATTAAATAATGACTTTAGATTGAATGAGAATGAAAAATAATGGAAGGGTATTCAACTGTATATAAAATATTTTAGGACCATTAATATTTTTTAACAGAATGTGTATGAGAATAAATGATGAAGAATAAGAAACATGTATTAAAATAGAATTACAAAAACAAACAATTACACGATTACAAATGAAGAATAACACAAATGTAAATAAAATAAAGAGAGGAGGAAAGGCATCTCAAGTGATAACCTGAGAATGGAAGGTCCCAAAAACACTTTTTCAAGACATTGTTCATGAAAATATATTATTCTCTCTTATAAAATGCCAACCCCTTTCAAGGAGAGGAGGGGATGTATTTATAGCCCAATGGTGTGGGCTGTTTTCATTCCAAAACTACCCCTCCCATTGCATCAAAACTTTTATAAATTAGAAATCATAATATCAAGAAAGGATCTTATAAAAAGTTGTAGATAACTATCTCCTCTGTCTACTCAAAAATTTTGACAGCCAGTGGACATAAGGAGCCAACATTGTGGAAGTTTTATTAAACAATTTTAATATATCCCTTCCAATCAAAACTTTTTAAATGAGAAAATGTGAATGTGTTTTTGAATAGGATGATTCCCTAAAATCTGAACATGTTCTTAAATAATTTTGGTTCGATAAATATCATATTTCACATTGAAAAACCTCAGCATAAATGAATGTATCTCTTAGTAGAAAAATCAATAATGTTCTGATAATGTTATTTCTTGGACATAATGGTGGTCTGTGGGCCACTTGTCTTTGGATTAGGGACATGAAATTTTTATCCTAGATGAATTGAATTTCCCACAATCCCTTTTAAGAGAATTAATGGATATGGACTTCCAGAATGAGCCCAGTAATTCTGTCCTTATTGATTATCCAGTTTCTTTACAGATCATTTGGTCCTTTTTGTGTGGACCATATGATCCTACAAATGAAAAAATTTGACATTGATTCCTTCTAATTATATGATTGAAATTGAATAAGGAATCCTAAAAATCAATAACCAAAAATGTTTGATCATTTGGGTTATAGGTTTTATTAAATAATTAAATATACTTGAATCTGGATTAATTTCAATAGTGGACAAAATTATATTTAATATTTATACATTAATAATTGACATAATTTATGAATATTTTATAAAAATAAGTAAAGGGAGTATATAAGATGTTAATAAAATATTAATAACATCATATCCCCCACAGTCAGTCTTGTGCATGTCCTCATGTGCAACAAATATAAAAAACATGACAAAATTACTTTCACTCTAAAAAAATATTAAAACAAATTCCCCCAATAAAGGGAGGTTTATAAAATTTCACTCATCCATATTGAATTCTTACACAGGTTGGTATAGAAACAATGTTCCAAAAAAAATTCCTTTTTTCTTGCTCAACTTTAGAAATGAAAAATTGTGGCACACAAAACATACTCCTCTAAAGATGATAAAATTAATTTATGGAGTTTAACTCATTCACCATCCAAAAGTGAAAATATTAGAGTTTGTAAGAGCTATCATCTTCCACTCCATATCATAAAGTGCTCAAAGATCAAGAGCTATTTTAGGGTTTTTTGTGGCTATGGGATAGAAGGAAGATGGTATCCAAAAGTAGGAAAAAATGTGTAAAACTCCAACATGGAAAAAACCATGCACATTTTTTTAAATGAGACATCAAAGGAAATGGAAACAAAAATTTATGAGGGAATTAAAATGTGAAATATGATAGAAAAGATTAAGGAAATTTTAATTGTATGCTAAGATGAAATATTTATGAACCACAAAACTTCTCCCAATGACAAACATTCTCATTTTTTTCTTTTATTTTTATATTATTTTCGAATGTTGAACTTGAAATAGATCTCACACTCATATCCCAACCAATTATTGATCTCCTAATGACACTGATTGTATTATTTATAACAATGTAAAATGTTGAAGAAGGGTGATTTTGACCCAACCAAGACACAACACATTTTTTTTACTTTTATTTGATTTTTTTATTTTTCTGAAGACTTGTCAATAAAATTTACAAAGTTACATAAATTAATGTACATTACATTCCCCAAAAATCACTAAATGATGACCTCCCCCACACTAAAATGGATTTTTTCCCTCAATCATATTATAACTCGTTGAAAATCAATAAAAGGGCACCCAAAAAATGAGATCCATTCCCCCCACACATAAAATTCAATAAATAATGCTTTGTTAATTGATGTAGATATTTTGTGGGATAAGGTATTGGAATTGTAATGTTGTTATCAAAGAAAAGGTTTTCATAGGATTGAAGGGGCTTTCAAAAAGAGGATTAATGTAAGGGAAATGCGAGGCTATTTAGATATTGTAATTATCAGGAGGTTTAGAAAATGCCTCTATTATATTAATTCACACTAAAGTAGTATATTCAGATCGAAGGTCTACAAACTCATGATTCAAAAATGGGGGTTTTAAAAACACATTTTGAATAGATTTTTTTAGGTATCCTTGGCAGGAATCCAAATGTTGTTCCTCACTGGTGGGGAAAATCATTTTCGACATCAAAAAAATTGAGCATTAATTTTTTTTGGTTTTGACACAATATTTTTTATCCAAATTTATGAATAAACAAAAAAATTGAGGTGGAACCATATCTTTTGACTCCGCAAAATGGTTGGACAAAATTTAAAAATTCAAAGGTGAGTAATTATAGATTATGTTTTAAAAAAAAAAAATTAAATGATTTTTTTGTTTTTTTTTGTTTTTTTTTGTTTTTTATAGCTTTTTATGAAGACACACACACACAAAAGGGAAATAGAAAAATAACAGGATTTGATAATGAAATTGGTAAAAAAATGAAAGATAAGGGAAGAAGAATAATAAAGAGGGATAGAGATGAAGAGATAGATAGAGAGAATTAATGGGAAAGAGCTACCCACTGGATTGGATTTTGTGGCTCACCATCTCCATCCGGTGGTGGGTCTACTGTGGATCTGATGGAAGTTGATATTTTTCCAGGATTGTGTGTCCTTTCATGGTGATTCATTAACCGATGCCCATTTAATATGAATATCATTTTTGAAGAGGCTTCTGGGACGTGCACTACACCAAATTGGGAAACATGAGAAACAATAAAAGGGCCTTCCCAATGATAAATATTCTTTCATGGGTGAAGTCGAAATTGATAGTTGAATAGCTATACCTTCTCACGTTCATGAAATACCTTTCTCAGGATGTTTTTTTTTTCAGGGAATGACTTGGATTTTTCTTTATGGAGATTAGAATTGTCAAAAGAATCATGTCGAAGCTCCTCCATTCAGCCAATTACAACAATCTTTCTTCACCATCTTTTTCACAATAAAAATTACAGTTTTTCAAAGTGAAAAACTACTTATTTTAGATTGAGATTGGTAAATAAATTCTTTACCAAAATAAATCCTAAATAGGACTTCCCAATAGGCGTTTTATAGGAAAATCGATAATCCCAATGTGCTTCACCATGTATTTCATGCCAATCCTTTCTGGTGGGTTTTACAAATATCTCAGGAACTCATTTCACTTCTCTATTACAAAGTTCATGAATTCCATTTGTTTAGGGGTGATATTCAGTTGAAGTTCTATGTACAACACCATTATTTTTCAAAATAGAAACCTTGGTTTTATTAAAAACAAAATCGGTTCCTAATTCACTTATCAAGACATGTGGTGTGCCAAATTGGTGGAAAACATGTGTATTTAGAAACTCTCTAATAGTATCTGAATCATCCATTCTTGTGGGTTTGGCCTTGACCCACCTAGAAACATAATTTACCTGAAAAAATATGTATGAGAATCTATTGGAAGGGGGAAATGGTACACTGAAATCGATTCCCCAAATATCGAAGATCTCATAGAAAATCAAAGGCTTTTGGGGGATTTAATTTGTCATTGAAATTGTGATAAAATTTTACGAAGTGATACCTGATTGAAAGAGCTCATTTGAGTCCTTGAAGAGTGAAGGCCAGAAAAAATATAGAGTCTAGGAAGCTTCATGAGGTCCATTATAGCCAAAAGTGGACACCGTCGGGTAGTGAGTGGAAACATTATAATATAGAGGAACATTCATTACATCAAAATATCTCTTAATTACCATTTCTACCCCAGTTTTCTTATGTTTATTATATTCAAAAAAATAATACATTGAGGCACTTTTCAACTTCATTTTTTGTTATTTTGAAACTTTTTCCTGGGAAACAACAGAAACCAAGTAATTTACAATTGGGGCATATCATGGTGACATTGGATTGAGAGATGAAAGGTGTGAAATCGTGAATTCAGAATCAATGATTTCTGAATGACAAGAATTATAAATTCTACTCAAGTGATAAACCACTAGGTTTTCGTTACAAGGCCAATAATTGATTTCAAGGTTAAACTCATGGAGAAATAGGATTCATATTATTAGCCTCGGTTTGGAATGACGTTTTGTGAGTAAGAAATTTATAGCAGAATGGTCGATGAAGATGATGATTTTTTCACCTAAGGGATAGGGCCGGAATTTTTCATTGTCAAAAACCCCAGCTAAATTTCCATTTTTAGTCATAGTTTAGTGAGATTGATTTTTATCCAATGTTTTTTAGGCATAATACATTACATCAGGAATTGATTCTTTTTATTGACCTAGAATAGCAACAATGGCTCTATCAAAAGCATCACACTTCAACTAAAAGGTAAAGGACCAATCTAGGGGTTGGATTATTGGGGAATATGTAAGATTAGTTTTGATTCAAAGAAATATCTCTTGAAAACCTCATTGAAATGGAATGTAACATCATTTTGGTGCAACAGAGTGAGTGTTAGGGAAATCCTATGAAAGTTATGGATGAATCGCCAATAGAAATAGGCATAACTGAGGAATGAATGGATGTCTCAAACATAAGTAGGTTTAGGAAGAGATTTTATCACTTCTATTTTTGGAGGATCAACTTCAATACCCTCTTTTGAAACTGTGTAACCTAGTAAAATAACATTTTCAACCATGAAGGGACATTTTTCAATGTTTAACACAAGGTTACACTTGACACACATTTTGAGGACAAGAGAGTGTGAATTCAATCAAGATTTAAACAAATCAACCTAAATGGTGAAGTCGTATAAGAAGACATCCATGTAGTGTTCAATGAATTCAGAAACGATACTCATCATACACCTCTTGAATGTTTTAGGAGCATTTTGAAGGCCAAAAAGGCATTCCCCTATATGCATTTGTTTTAAGGGGGAAAGATAAAGTAGTCTTTTCTTTGTCCTAACATGTGATTGGTATTTGGAAGTAGCATGTGTATCCATAATGAAATCAATAGTGTGAATTTTTGGAAAAAAAATAAGCATTAGATCATGGAATGGAAGAGGGTGGTGACCTTTTTGTGTTTCCACATTCAATTTTTAGTAATCAATGCACACACCCCATTTGTTCATCACTTGATTTGTGATTACCCCTCCATGTTCATTTGTTTCAATATTTATCTCACCTTTCATAGCTACATCTCTAATTGTACCAATGCATTAACTATTGGAAATTGGGTAGATAATACCAGCTTGAACAAGCTTGGTGATCTCTTCCCTAAATACCTCAAGTATAAGTGGATTTAGTCTTCTTTGTGGTTGTCTTATTGGTTTGGGTGATTCCTCAAGATGGATGCGATGAATGAAAAGTGTAGGATTTATTGCTGGTATTTCATCTAGGGTCCAGACTAAGGCCTTTTTTCCCCTAACACATGAATTTCTTTGGACTCCTCGATTTAGGTAAGTGATGTGGAGATAATGACATAATAAGAGTGATCATGGAAAATGAATTCATATTTCAAGTGTTTAGGAAGAGGTTTTAGACCATTCTCATCATTAATTTGTGGGTTAGACAAATCAATAATAGAGGAAGGGCTTTTAATTGATTCAGATTCATTCATCTTAATATCGTCAAATTTGGAGTAGTAGAAATCAGAGGTGATGTGGGATTCACGTGAGTTTTCAAATTTCTCTATAATGATGGAGTCTATGAAAGAAAGTCCCACATAAACTACCAAATTTACGACTTGGTTAATCATGGTGAAAATTTAAAAGGATCCTTTATCATTACAACATGGAGACCCTAATGGATTGGGGTTAAATTGACTCTTATAAGTGTCCTCAAAATCATGGATTGAGAATATAGAGTGATCATTAGATGTGTATCGCATGGCTTAGAAAATGTTGACCTTGACCAGTTGGTCACCAGATTCCATGGATAAGATGCCACAATGATCATCAATCTTGGTTCTCACATTCATTAGGAATGGTCTTCATAAAATTAGGAGAGTTCGATAAGAGTTCATCTCACCTTCCATGTCACAGACATGGAAATCTACTGGGAAGATAATATCATTAACATGAACAAGGAAATCCTCAATTATTCTTTTAGGACTAGCTATGCTTCGATTGTCAAACTGAAGAACAACACCCATTGGATGTAAGTGATCTATTCCAATGTTGATGAAGATAGATTTGGGCATGACATTAATTGGGGCTCCAAGGTCTATGAGTGCTACATCCTAGTTGGAATATCCAATTTGTCATTGAACCGTAAATTCCCCTGGATATTTTCACATTATGGGAATAGAATGTTGGGTGGAAACATTTTCCAAGGTCCTATGTTGCTTCTTGTGGGTGCACAATTTTTTAGGAAAGTTTTCATTCGTAGGGATTTTTTATGGAATGTATGAGGGTAATGTTGAATTTAACACGTCCAAATATGTCAAGGATTTCAAGATTGGGTTAAAAGGACTTATTTGGATTAAAAATGGTTTGAGGAAATGTAATTTGGTTTATTAGTGGAATAAGAGGATGTGAGGGAATGGATTCAAACTCCTTTTCTTGTTTTTTATTCTTTTTATTTTATTGGCCAACATTTGATGTGGGTTTGGAGGACTTATCATGAGGCATAAAATTTTCTTCCTCGATCTAAGTAAAATTGCACTTACATTACCCTTGGGTTTGGGTAATGGTTGAGTATTGATTTGGGAAGAATTTGATTGTTGTTGCTGGCTCAAGTGGGATGCAAGTTAACCAATTTGTGTTTCAATGTTTTTGAGGTTCGAATAAGATAAATATGAATGATCTTCCACTACAAATTCCTATCGTTTCTTGGGATAATAGGCTTGTACTAGATCGAAATTAAATTTATTTTCGTTCTTGGGAAAGATATTGTATTGGTTTTGGAATTTGGAAGGCTCACTTGTATTGTGGAATCTAGGAGGAGGAAGAGGAGGATTGATCCTTTGAGGATGAGGAACAAAAGGATAAGGTTGATGGATATTACCACCACTACGACCATATTGGAATTGGTTTGGGTTTTGAGGATGTAATTGAGTTGGTTGAGAAATGGGATTACCATACCCCAAGCCTTGGTTGAAGGTAGAATTGAAGGGCTCCGAGTTGGGTTGGTTGAAGTTTCTAACAAACAGACCTGATTGTTGAGGGTTGGTGTTCTGGTGAGCATAGGCGGCATTGAGCTTCATTGGTCTAGATGAATCAGATGGTTCATCATGAAGTTGTAGACAGGTGTCGGTTGGTTGAGCTGGTGAGTTGAAAATTCCACTATTTTTTATAGTTCTAGGAAACATTGATTGTCGAGAAGATGAAGTTGGGGATTTGGTTTCCACAACTAGTTGTCACACAATACATGTAAGTTAACTCACCCACTCTAAAATCTTGTATGGATCTATAGATTTATTATCTTGAGCTTGTTTTAATTGAGCATGTGTTCGAGTATGGAATTGTTTTGTGTTTGAAGCCATGAAACTTATGATATATCTTATAGCTACATGAGTTTTATCAACCCAAGAACCACCACGTGTGACATAAATGAGAGTTCTCTCCAATTCCAATAACCCCTCATAGAAGTATTGGATCAAGATTTGATCAGGTATTTGGTGGTGTTGGAAGTTTTCAAAAATATTTTTGAACATGTCCCGGTATTCAAGGAGTGATTAATTTTGGTATTTACATATAACACATATTTTCATTCGGATAGAAGCAGTTGGAGAAGTAGGAAAGAATTTCTCTAAGAAGAGTCTATTCATGTCAATCAATGTTTTTATGGAAACAGGAGGAAGGTTGTAAATCAATGGATTAGCAGTGTCCTCTATGGATAAAGGTAATTCTCAGAGTTTGATTTGTTCCTCCAAAACCCTTTGAGGCATCATGGTAAATCACAGAACATGGAACTCTTTAACGTGGAGATGAGGATCCATACCGGCTAGCCTCTTGAAATGAGGGATAAGATGAATCAAACACGATTTTAGTTCAATGTTAGCCTCTATATATGGATATTAAATACTAAGTGGTTGGTTATTCATATCAGGGGGAATAATTTCTTTATGTTTTTGTTCCCTAGGATTGGTCATATCTAATTCAATTCGTTGGAGAAAGATAGGTTCCTGAATGAGTTTATTATCTCTTAGGTTCCTCCTTAGTTGGAGAAGTGTTTTCTCCATTTCAGGGTCATACAAATCTGGGGGATTGTTTGCGAGGCTTTGGGGAATTTAGAGATATTTTAGAAGAAAGAGGAAGACGAGGGTTTCTTTGTGTTTTTTGTCTATTTATAATTTTTATGAGAATGCAAGTTTTTCGTTGTGTTTTTTTTTATTTTTTTTAGTTTTTTTACAATATCCATAAACTAAAGTCTACTTAATTATACCATCCTCGGTAATGACGCCATTTGAAAGCATGGCTAATTGTCTCATATCGACTGGTAAAGACCCAGAATTTCCATGTAATTTTTTTAATATATGGGAATTTTATGAGTCCATGAAAATTGACTGCGGGTGATTCTGAGGCTGGGAGTGCCTAGAATGAATTTCTGAAATGTTTTCGAGTACATCCAATAAACGTACGAGAGGGTTTTGGTAGCTTATTAATTGGTGCTTGGAATTTAAATATGAGGGCATTGTTGAGCTCGTAGCACTAGTATTTGATTTAGGGGACCTTCACCCCAACTGTAGTATGTTGAGGGTGAAAAATAATTTTTTTTTCATGAAAGAATGAAATAGATAAAAATGTTAGCATTTTTATTTTATTTTTTGAAACCCCTCATCATTTGTTATGGTGGTGGGGACCACCTAAACAAATTCCCATTTTGAATTTAGAGTCGAGAACCACCTGAACCCCCTTTAATGAGAGAAAACCTCTCAACTATCCTACATTATACTTTTCCAACACAATTAATTAATTGGGAAAATTAATTTTTCCAATGTGGAAAATTAATTGTGCCAACAATTAATGGTTCCAACCATTTTAATTTTATGAACATAAATTAATAATTTCGGCTATTTTCACTTTTTGGTTGAATTGGGAGAGGAGAACTTTTGGGAGGATTCTTCTCTCCGAGGAAGAATGCCTTTCCCAATAAAGAAAGTGCACCCCAATGATGAACTCTCATCCAACGAATAATGCCAATGCATGACTTCGACTTATTTCTCAGGACATCCTCCACTGGTGGACATCTTCAACAAAGAAGAACCACCTCCATCGAAGAATGTTTGTTTGATGGACGAGCTCGGATCAGAGTTGTGTGGTGGGTGCGAAGAACGTCAAAATCTCCGAATTCTTTCATGCACCAACATCAGCGAATCATTGAGGTGGGGTGCCTGTTTTAATTTTTTCCACTTACCCGTTCTTGAAAATATAACATAAAAATCTAGAAGAGATTATAGCCACTTGTTATAACTCTAACGCGGAGATTACGGGCCAAACAAACCTGGCCGGACCTCTCCGCAAATCTTCTGTATAATGGTTGTGTTCTTTGCGTGGGAGGAGGATAAAAACCAACCTCAATGGGGTATGAGAATGGCTGCTGGCCCCACTACCGACCGTGATGAAGGCGACAGCCTGACAATGCTTCCCTGCGGCCTCTGCCACCTCGCAACCTCCACCGCCCTGCGGCCTCGCCGACCCGCGACCTCCCCACACTACGGCCACTACGCTGCCTGAGACCTCCGTAATATGTGTCCCCCACCTCCCTACTACCCCATGCCACTCGCGGACTCACCTCCCCACATCCCCACGACACCCCCGCCGTCTCATCGTCCCGCGGCCCCCAACGGCCTCACCGTCCCACGGCCTTGAGGCCCTCACAGCCTTCCAGTCTAGTGGCCTCGTGGCCCACGGTGCCACACTTCTTCACAGCCTCGCCACTCCGCGGCCCCAGCGGCCTCCATGCCACCCAGCATGGGTCGGGTCAACCTGAATCGGGAATGTTTGGACTAGGCGGGGTGGATCCGATCGGGTCGGACCAGACCTGGGCTAACATCGAACCTTTCTCTTTATCGGCAATAACATTGGCACCAAGCGTCTATTTGACCAAGTGTCAGTAGAGATGGAATCCTTAGATCAAGATGGTACCTTTGAGTATATCCCACTTGAATTTTGAAAAAACTTGGAGTACGGTTGGGTTGGATCGAGCACAAATCCAACCGGGCCCTTGGGACTAAAAGGCTAATAACTCACAGGTCGGGTGTCTGATTGAAGCACCTTCTATTGTGTTGAGACCCATATGTAATGGTGGTGTATTGGTATACTTTCTTGTGGGAATTATTTGAAGTTGGAGTATCGACCAATTGCTTGAAGAGCGGACCCTTCCAGAGAAGAGCAAGCCTAGTGCGGGAACCCAATAGTTTGATGTGACATCAAGAATGAATAATGATCCTTTCTGGGTCAGCACTAAGTGATCCTCTCTAGGTCAACACCTAGCGATCCTGTGTGGGTCAGAACATAGTGATCCTGTGTGGGTCCTCACTAAGGGATCCTATGTGGGTCCACACAGAGCGATCCTGTGTGGGTCAGCACCGATCGAACCTATGTGGGTCAGCACCTAGAGATCCTATGTGGGACTAATGACGTACTGACGATGTTCTACGATCCTCTGTGGGTCAGATGATGATTAGATATCCTTCGTGGGTATACATAGTAATAGTGTAATATGATTCATTAGTTAAATCTAATCATCTATACTACTATACCATAGAAATACATGGTGTGAGTTGAGTATGTACCTTGTGGTACTATCCTTCGTGGTAATACCTGGGTGGTATTCTTCTGTGTGGCATACCCATGTTCCACTTACCTTCATGGTATTCCTTCCTTTCTAGAACAGTTGAGCTTTGGGATTTGAGTTGAACTATGTGTTTTCCTCATGATTGAGACATTTGTACTTGTTAACTTTGGTATATGTATGGGAATATACCAAAGTAGGGTTGTCGATTGACTTAATACTTTGTGGTTTATCCTTTATGGATTTTGTGAGACCTTTAGTGTCTCGGGGTCCCTACCGAGTATCGTTATACTCACCCCTGCTTGGTCTATGCCCGTGCCTCTTTGTGTTTTGTGCAGACAACAGACAGTGCTAACTGAGGACAAGAGTACCATGACTGGAGGTAGCATTATAGGTGGACCTTAGATGAGTCATACCACGGAGACGACCGTTTGAGAGATATACCTAAAATTTAGGTTGGATCCTTGGAGGGTGATCATAGGAACGATTCCAGTTTACTTGTATTTTCAGTTTCTTGTACTTTCCAGTTGGGCTTTTATTCTGGCCCCATTTACTTAATGTACTCATTGTGTTTACTATTCAGTCTTCTTGAGTTCTTATCTTACTGTGAGAATGTTTTAGTGTGTTTATATATTATAAAGTTAATTCCTTCCCAGTTTTAGGGTATATTCTTTTGGTACTAGTCTCCATCCCTTAACCAATGGAAGTCAGGCTTGGGGTAGTCACGGAAAGGGCCCCAGGGAACGGGTAGGGACAAATTAGTATCATAGGAGTCGGTTCAACCATAAAACATAGGACTCTAATATTTCATTTTAACAGAAATATTGTTATGTATAGTGAGTTTGGTTATCATTTTATGGAATCCAGTTTTGGTGCGGTGGTCGACGTATCCATACACCAGGACCCTGACATCGGATTTTTGACTCAATGCACGAAAGCACTGACTGTACGTGTGTTTTGAAGAGTATCCTTTGTGATATCTTTGAGTCAACTCACTAGTTATAACTTTTTCACCATGGTTCACCTATTCCTTTATAGTGTTCCTCCATGCAGACAACTAGCTAGGGTTCCGAGAGTAGTACACACTGATAGCCCACCGAGCGATGAGGCCTCGGTGAAGGGCCCTCTTCCAGTTGTGGCACCAGCGGAGGCACATGAGGTACCATTACCCATTAGGACACTGATTCCTCTAGCCCCAGTAGTAGAGGGTGCATGCTGGTTGAGAGAGTTGCATGAGTTCTATCCAAGAGGTGACCCAGGTGAAAGGGAGAGACAGACCCACATGTGGCTGAGGAATTACCGGAGGCTGTTGTGAGAGTCTTCCGACTAGTAGGGACACCAGCCGCTCTCATGGTGATCCTTGTAGAGATTCTTCTATAGGAAACATCAGGTAGATGGTGGAGCTTGACGCTCCAAGCTCACGATGAGGTGACGCTTCTCTGGGAAGACTTCAAGAGCCTGTTTCAGGCAGAGCTTGTTCCAATGACTCTTCACGCAGTGCGCATATATGGGATTCTTCATCTACAACTGGGCCGCATGACTGTGGAATAGTACTCAGCGAGGTTAACTGACCTCTCACCCTACTCCACAGATATGGTACGGGACCCATTCATTAAGGCCCAGACATTTGAGAAGGGAATCAGATAGTATATCAGGGGTTCAATGATTTCTCTTATCATCTCGATGCATGAAGGGGTGTTAGAGAGAGCCCTCTTAGTGGATATTTTCCTTGCTGAGCAGTCACCATCATCGAGATCCACCACATGTTGTCACGTATCAGATTATTCCTCAGCTGGTAGTAGACAGAAGTCATAGAGGTCCATGATGACCAGACCTACGGGTCTACGACTGCAGGATTCAGGGCTGCTTGTGCGGGGAACCCGAGTTAGAGCCATCCATGCAATGAGCGGGCAGTGTTACACATGTGGCGGGTAGGGTCACATGGCTCATGACTATCTGACCTACAGTACAGATGATCCATAGACAGTCGAAGGACCACCCTGGAAGATGCATAAGTTTTTCTGAGGAGGTATGTAGGGAGAAAACATATTTGGTATAGGAGGTGGCCGTGCAACTGGTGGTGGGAGACGATTTGTGATGTTACTATCGCCACCACCAGGTAGTCCACCCTGACCACAGTGAGCAGGAGGACATGGGTGAGCTCATCTCTAGGAAGTTGAGGCCTATGATCACGGTTCTCCACAGATGATACGAGGTACGATATGTGTCTACACCACCTTAGCTGTTGTACTTATAGATAGAGGTTCGAGTCATTCTTTTCATTCCACTTCCCTCGTTCGAAGTTTTGAGATTCCGACGGATCTGCTGGCTCGATCCTTGTGGATAGAGACTTATATGGGAGAAGATTTGACGATTACACACTGCTTCCTGTAGTGTGAGATTACTCTAGGAGGCGAGAGATTTAGTAGGGATCTCCTAGTAGCAGCGTCAAGGCCTTACGATGTCATCTTGGGTATGAAATGGTTATCTAACTTCCATACTCAGATTGACTGTATTAGGCACAATGTGTGGTGTGTCCGCTTGGATGGGACTGGGTTTACCTTCACCAGCGATAAGGAAGCCTTTGCAGCATTAGATGGACTTACCAAGAATTGCATGTAGCCGATCACTATTCAATTGGCTTGCCTTACCCTCGGAGTAGTTGATGTGGAGAGTTCGAGTTATCTTGTAGTGGTTGACCGGTATGCAGATGTCTTCCCTGAGGATGTTTCGGGTCTACCTCCTCACATAGATATGGACTTTTACATTGACTTGTACCCTAGGATGACACTGATAACTACACCATCTTATCAGATGGTTCTTGTAGAGCTTCGTGAGACGTGAGTACAGCTAGAGGACTTAAAGGGGAAAGGGTTCATTCGGCCCAGTGTTTCTCTTTGGGTAGAACCGAATTTTTTTTCCACGAAATCAGATGGGAGCTTCAGACATTGTGTCGACTATCTAAGTTTGAACCAGGTGAATGTGAAGAACAAGTACCCACTTCTGAGTATTGACGACCTCCTTAATCAGTTGAAGGGAGAACAATGATTACGGAGATAGACCTCAGATCAGGCTATCACCAACTCAGAGTACGAGACGAGGATGTGCAGAAAAAAACTTTCAGATGTCGGTACAACCATTACGAGTTCATGGTTATGCCATTCGGTGTAACCAATGATCCAACTGTGTTCATGGGATACATGAACAAGATCTTTCAGCAATACCTTGATCGCTTTATAATTGTCTTCATCAACATCATTCTGATCTACTCAACTACTAAGGAGGAGCATGACTATCATTTTCATGTAGTACTAGAGACATTCTGAGAGAACAATATTTATGGTATGCTCTTGATGTGCTAGTTTTGGGTCCGATAGGTACACTTTCTGGGACATGTCATCTCAGAGGCTAGAGTTGCAGTGGATCTAGTGAAAATTGTTGCGATAATTTCTAGGGAGCCACCCAGAACTGTGATGGAGGTATGGAGTTTCTTGGGTTTGGGTGGATACTACCAGAGATTAATGACAGATTTCTCCAGAGTTGAAGCACCTTTATCAGTATTGACGAAGAAGGGGCAACCATTCGTTTGGTTGGAGAGATTCTAGTAGAGTTTTTAGGAGCTGAGGTATAGGCTAACGAGTGCCCCCTTCTTAAGGCTACTAGAGAAGGGAATTGGGTACATAATCTTCTACGACACATCATGGACCAAGCATGGATGTGTCCTGATGCAGGAGCATGCAGTGATCCCATATGGATCTTGATAGATAAGACAACATGAGAAGAACTTCACTATCAATGACCTAGAGTTAGCAGCAGTGGTCTTCACCTTTGAGATGTGGTGACATGTGTTTATGGGAGAGAATTTTATAGTGTACTCGAATCACAAGTGTCTTATGTATATCTCCTCTCAGAAGGGCCTGAACCTAAGTCAACAAAGTTGGCTTGAGTTCCTCCAAGACTACGACTTCGAGATAGTCTATACACCGGGAAAGGGGAATGTTGTAGCCAATGCACTCAGTCAGAGATCTGGTATAAAACTACTAGGTGAGGTGACAAAGTAGTTGGATGACTTGTAGATATCATTTTTGGATTAGGATGAAACTACTTTCCTATAGTCTCTAAGAGTCACTCCCCCACTTCTTCTGTGAGTCACAGAGGCACATCACGAGGACACTGACTGCGAGACTCGATGTGATCATATATCTATAGGACAAGCACCTGATGGATTTTAGGAAGGTGGGGACCACGTCATTATATTCATAGGATGTACCATTGTACTAGTGTCCCTTCAAGAGTATGTGTTGATAGAGTTCCATAATTCTCCTCTAGCAGTACATCCTGGAGTGGCAAAGATGTGCCAGGATCTCTAACGACAGCACTGGTGGCCAGGAATAATAAAAGTAGTACCAAAGTTTTTCTCTCGATGCCTCACTAGTCAGCAAGTGAAGGTGGAGCATCAGGTACTAACAGGCTTGGTTCAGCCTTTAGAGGAACCAGAGTGGAAGTGGGATGGTATATCCATGGAATTCGTGACAGGACTTCCACGTACATCCCGAGTTTGTGACTCTATTTGGGTGATCGTCGACCGACTCACCAAGTCAGCCCACATCCTACCAATCAGAGAGCATGTCTTAGTAGGGAGCTTCATATGTATCTATGTGAAAGAGATTGTGAGAATACATGGAGTAAACTTGAAGATTGTCCCTGATTTTGATACATGTTTTACTTCCGGTCTATGGAAGGGGTTGTAGGAGTCTTTAGTGGCGCAACTTCATTTGAGCAATGCCTTCCATCCTCAAACATATGGATAGACTGAGTAGACCATTTTGACTATTGATGAAATACTACGTGCGTGTGCCTTTGAATTTGGTCACAGATGGGATGATCACTTTCCTTTGGTGGAGTTTTCAAAGAACAACAACTATCAGTCCACCATTGGGATGGAACTTTTTGAAGTGTTGTACGGGAGACCTTGCGGATCACCTTTGTGCTGACTGACTCAGGGAGTTAGCACTAGTGGGACCAGAGATGGTATGGGCTACCACCAAGAAAGTGGAGATCATCCAAGAGTGGATGAAGACTGTATAGAGTAGGTAGAAGTCTTATGCCGAAAGGAGACAGATACCACTAGAGTTCGATGATGGTGACCATGTATTCCTACGGGTCTCACCCAGATGTCGTTTATAGTTATTTGGTCGAGGTGGAAAGTTATCTCTGAGGGTCATTAGACCTTTTTAGGTCCTCAGAAGAGTTGGTGAGGTGGCTTACCGCTTAGCTCTTCCCCTTCAGTTTCACCGAGTGCATGACTTGTTCAATGTATCCCAACCGAGGAGATATGTTCATGACCCATCTCACTTCATCGACCATGGTGAGCTGGACATTGACGATGGGGAAATATTTTTAGAGGTTCAAGTTGAGATAGAGGATCTACAAGAGTGTGTCCTTAATGGGTAGTCGATACCTCTGGTTCATGTTCACAAGCACCACAGGAACCTCCAGTAGAGCACATTGGAGCGGGAGGCTCAGATTCGTACTCAGTACCCTCCACTTATTTTCCTAGTTTTCTGATGTGGCTTTTAGGGACGCAAAGCACTAAGGTGTGGAGAATGTAATGACTCGAAATTTCCATGTAATTTTTCATAATATATGGAAATTTTACAAGTCTGTGAAAATAAACGACGCATGATTCTGAGACCCAGAATGACCAGAATGAATTTATGAACTTTTTTCTATATACATTCAGTAAACGTACGAGTGAGTTTTTGTAACTTTTGAACCGGTGGTTGGAATTGAAATCTGAGGGTACTGTTGAACTCACAACGCCAGTATTCTCTGAAGGGGACCTCCACATCAACCGTAGTAGGCCGAGGGTGAAAAATAGAATGTGTGTTTGTCATGAAAGAATGAAAAAAATAAAAATGTTAACACTTTTATTTTATTTTTTGAAACCACTCATCATATGTTATGGTTGTGGGGACCACCTCAAAAAACCCCCATTTTGAATTTAGAGGCGGGGACCACCTGAACCCCCTTTAATGAGAGAAGACCTCTCAACTCCCCTATTTTAAATTTTTCCACCACAATTCATTAATTGGGCCAATTAATTTTTCCAACGTGGTACAATTTACTGTGACAACAATTAATTGTTCCAACAATTAATTGTTCCAACCATTTTTATTTGATGAACATAAATTATTATGTTAGTCTATTTTCACTTTTTGGTGGAATTGGGAGAGGAGAACTTTTGGGAGGATTCTTCTATCCAAAGAACAATGCATTCTCCAAGGATGAACACAATCCCTAATGAAGAATGCTCCTCCAATGAAGAATGCTGATGCATGACTTCAACTTCTTCCTTGGGAAATCCTCCAATGGTGGAAATATTTAATAACAAAGAACCACCTCCATCGAATAGTGTTTTTCTGATGAACGAGCTCGAATCAAAGGCTTGTGGCAGGCGTGATGAACGTCGACATCTTTGAATTCTTTCCCACGCCAACATCAATGAACCATCAAGGTAGAGGGGTTGTTTTAATTTCATCTAATTTCCCATTATTGATAATCCATAAAAAAAATTCGAAGAGATTATAGCCGCTTGCTACTGCTCTAACGTGGAGAGTGCAGACCAAACAAACATAGCCCGACCTCTCTACAATTCTTGTGTTTAGTTCTTGTGTTCTTCATAGTGGAGGAGGATGGAAGCCAACCTCGGTTGGGAATGTGAAAGGCGACCACCCCCACTGCCAGCCATGAAAAAGGCGACAACACAACGGTGCCGCCCCGCGGCCTCCGCTGCCGGCGGCCACCGCTGCCCTGGGGCCCTCGTGCCGCTCGCGGCCTCTGCCGCTCACAGCCACCGCTTCCCGAGGCCCCGCCACCCCGCGTGCACCACGCCCCCCATAGCCTCTGCCTCCCACGACCTCTGCCATCCGCGACCGCCACCGCGCCCCAACCCCCCGTGGCCTCACCGTCCCGCGGAACCCCATGAACTCACCATCTCGAAGCCTTGAAGCCCCTGCGGACACACTTTACCAAGTCCTCAGGGCCCCTATGGCCTCATGCTTCCCTTGGAGCCTCTGCATCACCCGCGGCCTCGCTGCCCCGCGGCCTCGCCGCTCCCCAGCCCCTGCGGCCTCGCGCCGCCCTCACAGCCTCTGCAACTCCTAGAGCTGGCCAGTCCACCCTGCACAGTCGGGCCAAGCAGGACCCAGTAGGACGGGCCGGACCCAGGGGGCTGGACAAGACCTAGTAGGTCGTGTCGGGCTGGGTCGGGCCGACCGGGTCGTACCAGACCCGTCCCAACATCGAACTATTCACTCTACCGGACATAACTTTGGCATCGAGCGTCCATTTGATGAACCGTCTATGACACTAGAATCCTTGGAGTGAGACAATCCCTTTGAGTATACCCCACTAGTGTTTTGAATAATGTTGGAGTACAATCATGTTGGATCAAGCATGAATCCAACCCGTCCCTCGGGACTAAAATTATAATAACTCACAGACTAAGCATCTGATTGACGCACCATCTGTTGAATTGAGACCCCTATGGCATGGCAATCCTTTGGGATAATTTTTCATAGGACTTCATGGAAGATGGAGTATCTACCTGTGGCTTGAGGAGAAAACCCTCCCAGAGACGAGCATGCCTAGTATGGGAACCCAATAGATGGTTGTGACGCGAAGAATGAATAATGATCATGTTTGAGTCAGCATCGAGTGATCCTGTGTGGGTAAGCACCTGGCGGTCGGGTGTGGGGTAGCAAGGAGCGATAATGTGTGGGTCAGCAATGAGCGATCCTGTGTTGGTTAGAACCTAGAGGTTATATGTGGGTCTTACGATGTATTGACGATGTACTACGATCCTCCATGGGTCGGATGATGATTATAAATCCTTCGTTGTACTGCCTCTTAACAGAGTAAGATGATTTAGTAGTTAAATATAATCATCTCTACTACTATACCTGAGAAATACCTGGTGTGATATGAGTCTGTACCTTGTGTAACTATCCTTCATGGTAATACCTTGGTGGTATTATTCTATGTGGTGTACCTGTGTGGTATTTACCTTCATGGTATTCCTTACTTTTTGGAACAGTTGATCATTGTGCTTTGCATTGGACTCTATGATTTCTTCCTGATTTAGATGGGTATACTTGGTAACTTGGGCAGATGTATGGTCATATACCTAGGTATGGCTGTCGGTTGACTTCAAAATCTGTGGTTTATTCTTTTTGGGATTTTGTGAGACCTGGAGGGTCTCGGGGTCCCTACTAAGTATCGTTATACTCACCCCTTCATGAGCTATGCCCACACTGCGTGAGTTTCGGGCAGACGATAGACAACACTGAATGAGGACGAGATTATGCAAACTAGAGGTAGAATCAGAGGTGGACCTTAGATGAGGCATACCACAGAGACGACCGTTCCAGAGTTGTACCTACCCTTCAGGTAAGATTCTTGGAGGGTGATCACGGTAACTTTTCCAGTTTACTTGTACTTTCAGTTTCTTGTACTTTCTAGTTGGGCTTATATTGTGGTCCCTTTTAATTATTGTACTCACTCTGTTTACGATTCAGTCTACTAGATTTCGTATCTCTCTGTGAGATTGGTTGTGTGTGTTTATAGGTTATAAAGGAAATGTCTTCCCAATTTTAGGGTATATACCTTTGGTGCTAGTCACCAGCCCCTAGCCAATGGAAGGCGGTCTTGGGGTAGTCACAACATTGGCCCTAGAGGACGGGTCATGACATGACCATTCAAGGTCCTGATGCTTGGAAAATGTTCATAGAAGCACTCGGGTCGAATCCTCTCCAACGATACTTTTTAATATTCAGTTGGTTTTAGTTGATCATGTTTTGATTTTGGAGGGGTTTTGTTTGAAAATATTAATTGAAATGATTGATTGATTATTATTTATTTAATAATTTGATAAATACTAGTGTGAGTTAATCATTATGTAGTTAATCTTGTGATATCCATGATCCTTAACTTATATGACATTAAATTAACACCCATGTCACAAGTGGACATTTATTTGAATTCCCAAGTGTTAAGGCTTTAATCCAATCCTTATCATAACATATGGGTTCTAATGTTAATAATATATTATTTATGGTAGTGTATTTATGGTTCCAATAATCCATTAAAACAACTCATTAAACAAAACAAGTCATTAATCCATGAAATGTAAGTCCAACACATACAATGTTAATTCAAAGAATACTCATTGAGTAAAAGCACTCAATCAATTAACATACCTAAATTATAACCCACCCCAATTAAAGATTTACTCATGGATTTAAATAATTATTAATCTGGTTATAAAAATTATTATGATAAATTAATATTTGATGAAAACAAACGGGATAAGAATAGAGTTGTTCGCCAAAAACAAACACCCATACAATGAAAGGAATTAAATACTGAAAATAGATTGAATGAGAAAGAAAAATAAGGGAAGGAAATTATACAATATTTAAACTATTTTAATAACATTAATGTTTTTAATGTAATGTGTACGTGAATAATATAGGAATTAGAATAAACATTCATTAAAATAGAATTAAAAAAGTAAACACTTATAGGATTACAAACGAAGAACAACAGAAAAGTAAATGAAAACAATTGGAGGAAGAAAGGTATATCAAATTAAAACATGTTTATGTAAGGTCCTCTCAAGCCTTTGGAATGGCTTTTTTCATGACATTATATGTTCCTCTCTTCAGAAATGAAAACCCATTGCAATGCGAGGAGGGGGATGTATTTATAGCCCAATGTTGTGGGCTATTTGCATTCCAAAACTGCCCCTTCACTTGAATCATCACATTAATAAATTAGATATCCAAAAATCAAGATAAACTATTCTTAAATATTGAAGATATATAAATCCTTTGTCTACTCTGTAATGTTTGGGGCCATTGGTCTTTAAGAGCCATTTGTATGGTGGTTTGATAAAACAATTTTAATCAGTCCATATGAATCCAATATTTTTAAATGCCAAAATGTGAATGGGTTTTTGAATATGAATATGCTTTCAAATATGAACTATTTATTCACCAAGTTGGATTCCTAATTATCCTCTTGCACACTAAAAAATATCAACTTCATTGGATGTCTCTTTCTAGAGAAAAATCAATACTAGTGTGACAATTTGATTTCCTGGACAGAATGGTGGGCTGGGTTTAAAATCATTATTCGGGCCCCATGTCTTTGATGTTGGTCCTGGAAAATTTTATCCAAGAATAAATGAATTTCCCCCCGACCATTGGATGAGATGTAAAGGATTTTTACATCTAGAGTGAGCCCAGTAATTCTATCTTCATGTATTTTTTTATTTCATCACAGATCATTTGGGCCTTTTGTGTGGACCATATGATCTACAAATGGAATAATTGGACACTAATTCCTTAAAATTATATGTTGAAAATTAATAAGGAATCCTAATAAATAGGAATAAAAAAATTTGGATTTGTAGGGTGGTATTTATTATTAAATCATTAAACAAACATGAATCTGGATGAATTCAAATAGTTCTCAAAAATGTTATATAATATTTATACATTAATATTTCACCCATATTATGAACATTTTATATAAAATCAGTAATGGGAGAATATAAAATTTTGTGAAAATGTTAATAACATCACTATTATATATAGATTGGTTAGAGAGGTGGGGTGTACATACCATTGATAGTGTCGTTGTTCTACATATGATCCCAAATGAGGTCTGTATTGGTAGGTTAATGACATTATTTATTCAGGATCACCCTTGTTGTTGGAATAAAACACATTTTACATGATTTTAAATGTGATTTGTGGACTAGTGGTAAATTCATATGAATTTTCTTCTATAGAGGAAGGAAGAATAGAAAATGGATCCACATTCTTTTGTGTGTTAATACTAAGTTTATTGATGGTTGATATGTGTTGGTTTGGGGGAACAACCTACATAATGGCACATGACTAATATTTTGTAGGTTCAATAAGCTATTTTTGGGCTATTGGAGAATGTTGTAAACTATAAGAGTCGATAATTGAATTTATTTCATTATATTAGAACCAATAATTTTTTTTGTGGTTCTTTCAGTTTCAGTTTGAAAATATTTAAGTAGGTGATCATACATAGTCATCATATTCAGTGATAAGTAATTGTGGTACATATAGGAATATGAGTACATGGTAAGGGAAAATATAGATACTCCATATGTGGAGATCATTGACCTGGTTGCATTTAAAATTACCACTCATAATGATCTAATTGAGGACATGGAAAATACTAATCATTGGATGATCTTAGTTACTCTATAAAATTGTGTTTAGTGGACCCAACAATATCGCGATCTGAATTGAATTTCAAATGAATTTTTCTCAGATATAACACTTGATTGAAATCAGATGTGGGAATTGGACCCAGAATAAAAATATTTCACTAAGAAGGGGATGAATTATAAGTTCATTGATGCATGTTTTAGATACCAATGACTAGTTTAACTGGTTGGTGAATAAAATAGTTTAATTCATTCAAATGTAGTTGTTTATGATTGTTTCCTTTGGGATATGATATGTGGAAATGTTTACAGTAGTGTTTCAATGAGAACCCGAATGTGTTGGGATTGAACAACACCAAGGCCATTGTGTTGTGTGTGACTATGGTTTTCAGTATGGTTTTGGGAGTCACTTCTCTAGGATGAGACGTTGTTAGAGGGGGATAATTTTAATATACTATTTTTTTTATAACTGAAGACATATAAAGGTTTTAGAATTATATGATTTTTTAGAGGAATTGTTTTCAACAAAATATTCACCATTACATAGGTTCTATGCATGGAATAAGGGTAACTTATGGTTTACAAAGGTTATTTAAAGGTTTTTGGGGGTTTTTCTTGGTTATTTGGGATAAACATGACATTCAATGAATTAATTAAGAAAGGGTTAATAGGTTGTTGATTAATGGTAGGTGAGTTTTTTGGTGCTAGATAATGGTATTCATAAGTTTATAAGGATTGTGTAATGGTATAAGTGGACTATGTAATGGTCATTTTAGAATCCATTTTCACGTGTAATAGTTACCTTGAGTTTCCAAATGGAAAGTCGAATTATTGAAATATTTTATGCGGGTAACCTTGATTGTATGTAAGGGTATTTATTTGGTTTAAATGGGTGTTAAATGGTAATAATATACTATACATAATGGACATAGACTCATGTAATGGAAAATATTCATTCCATATTTACACAACTATAAATTCTTTATGGCTATGAACATGTAACTCTTCTGCATGTCCCTTTTGGGTAAATTTATTTTTCATCCTATTTCTCAATTTTCCATTACAAACATGAACCTAAGTCATGTGTTGTTTACATCAAAAGACTATTATCTTGGGAATTTATTTTATGGACTTATTAAAATGTTTGTAGTCTTTTTTAGGAATATTTTACATATTCTACATTCAAGATTCAATTATAAGTAATATTTAATAATGATATTTAATTTGAGGTTTCATGTACTAAAAAATAGTATTTTTCCCTCATTTAAATACCAAAACGTCACTTCAAATAATATTGAATTTCCTATTGAGTTTTGGTAGACCAAAAACTCATTTTCATGAGATTCATGATGTTTTCTTCGATCATGAAAATTTCATCATCTTGTTTCTAGGTGTGCAACATACACTCTCTCTATATATCGTTAATTCATAATACACATGTTTCAATGGATAAATTCCTAGTATCATTTTCATTGTATGTTTGAAATTTTTTTATAGAAACATTATGGTGTTATCGAAATTGATAGTTAACCTAGAATTTATAGATAATGAAAAGGTGTAATTTCCATTCTTATCTCAGATTACTATAGAGATAAAACTTTATCGCGTTATGAATTGTAATTATTCTATAATTTAGTAATTTATATCACATTACATGGCCTAAGTCGAGAATTTAGAAATTATAAAAGATAGATAATGTTTTTTTAAAATATGGTGACCTTATATCTCTATGAAAATAAATTAACGTAGTTAGTACTAGGAATAGTTTTTGAGTTGATTGAACCGATTTAAACATTTCTTTGTTTTGGATTATCATTATTTTAGAATAATATAAGTTTACCTAGAAATCGTTGATTTATGTATTATTTTTTCTCATCCATTTATTGTATTTCATGTTTATTTTCTTGAGTTATTAGGTTTTACAAATTTTGTTAGTAACCATTAAATTCATATTGTGTTATGAATAAAAAATAATTTTTAATTACTTAGTGAGGATTACGACTTAATATATTAAATGTACCAATTAATGATTTCATTATAAATTGGTTTTTTGGAACATGAAGAGGATTTTTCCCGGGATTTATATCTTCTATGATGATTGAGGCTTGATAACATATGAGTTACTTATTCTATATGGACTTCATGAGGTGTTTTGTTGTGCTAAGGAAGACTTATAGTCAATGAGACCACATATGTTGATTATCCCATGAGTATGCTTGAACTTCTTATTAGAAAATGTTTTCCTAGACCACATGTGTTTTTGTAATGAATTATAATGACATGAAATTAATTTTATATGTATATAATCTAGTTACATTGTAGTGATACATGAGTTGGGATGTCTTTTTATTCTATCCATCAGTGTGGTTTCCTGTGGGTGTGTGTATAAAAATTACGACCTGATAAACATGATGATTCTATGATTATTTTCATAGTAGTTCTCTCCCATGATAAATATTGGAAACCTGATGTTGTGTGATGTAACTAAATTATCATGATGATATTCGATACTTTTCCTTATATTATTTTACCTACTATGAGTGTTACTAAACCTTTGGAAGTTTTTCAATGACTTAGGATTTGTTCCCTTTCATTATCTGTTATACCATGGTGTGTAAAAGCTTCATGAAATGATGATGATAATGATTTACCATTAAAAATTGTGGGATAATGATGGTCTTGTTTCCTTGATTGAACTCAATGACTTCAGGATTCCAAGGAAAATTTTGAAACTCGAGGACTTTTTGATGTCGAGTATATGTCACTAGTCATCCTTATGGCCTGGCTATTTATCGATGACATGAGGATTCCATGTAATGTGAAAAAACATGATACCTTGTGGATATTGGATAAGAATGACTATTCAACCTTTTGAGATGAAATTTCCTTAATTCCTTGATTACACCATGTAATAATTGGGTACTTGATGTCTTTTGGATACCATGTAGACGTCACTAGTCTCACTTTTGGCCTAACTGAGACTTTTTTCTTTCAGGTAAATCAGTACTATGTTATCCATCACTACGGATATCCATGATTTTTTATGAAAAATATTATGAAAATCATTCTAGTATGTATTAAAATAAATTATGGCCGGATTTCATGTCCACCTATTATGGACATGAATTTTTGGCATATGGTTGTTATAGCTTTTTTTAATTGTGATTATATGTTATGATTCGATAGAATAGATATTTTATATATAATTTATACTTATATTATCACATGAATGAAAAATGAACATTATTGATTTGGTTTGGACCACTTTGGTGTTGTCATATCTAGATGTAATCACATCCTGCTCTGGTGGTCATCGCACATCGGTACTACAACATCCCTCACATCTTGCAGGTTTATGTTTGGTTTATTATCAAATTGAATTTCTATCATTATAAATCACTATGATTCTAGAGATTATGATCATATGTCTATTGGATTGGTATATATTCCCTTACACATTTACTTTATATAATGTTTGTGATCAGACTGGTGGACGATCATATATGTATCATGTTATGGTGGTTAATTGTTATTTTTACACATTCACTCATATAGTTTATATGTTGATGGGTTTTCACTTTCACTCACTGGAGACTATGTACATATTAATTTATTTATTATTGTTTTCCACTATGTTAGAGGGTATAGTCTCCCCATGTATACACCTTAGGTCAACACTGCTTGTTGGTAGTCCCTAGCATATGAGGGGGAGTATTTGAGGTCATGTGGAATTTTAGATCATACCCAATGGTTAGAGTTGGGACGTTATAGTTAGGGTGTTTATTACAATATTGTAATATAAATAAACCATTAGTTTAATAGACAAAATGTTCTATAATCTAGAAAATAAAACAAATATTGGGAACCACCATCACCCATAATACGCTTAATTAAAAAATTATTAACAATATACTATTTTAAATTTTAGTATCATGATTTAGAAAAAATATTTTATTCATTAAAAAATATAGTAAACAATTAAATATAAGTGAAACCTCCATCACTCTTATGCCAATCATCCTGATAAACTCACCCAAGAGGATACATGTGTCAAATACGTTTGATTTATCTTAATGGTACTAAATATTTGGAGGCCTATATTAAATATAATCCATAATATGGATTACATAATTTTTGATATTGACCAAATGAAATATAGTCATTATAATTATATTAATAATATGTTTCTAGATAAGTCAGTATTTCTTGATTCAGAAATAGAAATATTATATCCAATTCTTGTAACACCCCAAACTTCTACGGTACGCTTCTCTTTTAATAATGTGATATCATGTGTTGTACGCAGCATCGAGTTCTAACACACCACAACCAATCAAACTAGCCGTTATGAATAGTAATACCTGATTTTTGAAATTATATATATTTTATATTTCAAAATGGACTTCATTTTTGTTTTCGGAATATCGAAATTATCCTAAGATGATTTTTTTGTTATTTTTCTGAGAACATCCAATTTTTATGAATAGTGAAAAATACTTAAAAACAACTTGTTTAATCAAAATAATTTATAGTGATAAATTATATTATTTAGTGGTTTTATAGTATAATTAGAATATATTTTTACCATTTTATCCAATGATGTTCATTATAATTAATTTCACTTTGAAATTGGACATAAACAATTGTCAATCTTTTGATATATATTGTTTCTTAAAAACACGCTATTTGTTATAACAACGGGAATTAATTATAAAATTAATTAATTAAACTAATATGTTTGGAATTTTTTAAGATATACATCATTTTTGAATTCGGAATATCAATTATAGCTTAGGGTGAAATTTTGGCATTGTTCTGAAAAATTTCAATTTTTTATGAATAGTGAAACTACTAAGTGGTAGTTAAAAAACTGAATTTTTTCATAAAACTTAATTTTACCACTTCTGTGAATGGAATTTTGAAAATCCAAGAGAAACGGTTAATATCAAGAAGTAAAATGTGGTTCAATGAGATGAAAATAATTTTTGGTGAATAGTAACCGCTTACTTTTATTTACCACGGTTAAAAGTAAATAGGGTAATTAAGGGTACAAATGATATTAATATTATCCTAACACATGTCCTAATTCTATTGGACAAGTGTATATCGACCAAAAAAAACCTTAGGAATAAAATATTATCATTTAGGCCCACTTGGATTAGATTAGGACATTTATTTTTATTTAATTCAAAGAAGAGTTAAAAGAGTTAAAATCATAGTTTATTTTCTAAAACATTTTTAATATAGGGTTATACATAAGATAAATTCGATTGTAAATATTTATTAGAAATATAAAAAGATTTCCTACATAATGATATTTTATTTACAAATTTTAGACATTAAATAATTTAATTTATTTATGACACAACGATGATGTAGTAATTACCATAATAGTGAAAAATTAAAATAATTGATATTATAAATACCCAAATAAATATAATTTGAGACTTTTAATGAATTAAACTAATTTTCTAGGATAATATGACATATTATGATTTATTTAATTAACTTTTTTCTAAGTAATAATTCTGTTATAAGTTTCACAAAAATCAACTATTGGATAGTGTTGAAATTGACATAAAAGCGTTTTAAAAAAGATATTATATTATTAATTGATATTAAATTCATAAAAATCTAATGTTAGGCCAAGAGACTTATATAATGATATTTGTATCATTAATGGACCACTTGGGGGTCTCTTGGATGTATATGGTAAGTTTATTAACCATATAATATAAAAATACAATGATACATTGTAAAAGTGAAACTAATTAACTTAGAGTTAATACTTAAAGATAAGGTTAATATAGTAACCCAAACCTGTCTAAATTCTATTGGTTTAATGTTGTTAAACCTATCCCCACCTTAGACTTTGAATAATCAACTTTTTAGCCATTAGAAACCGAATATGAATTTATTATAAATTAATATTTCTAGATTTTCTAAAGGTGCCCCTCACCCCTCTTATAAAAGGGCACTCCTCCTTATCATTTATTCACTACTTAAAAGCCTTTTGGTTCGACCAAACTATGCCAAAATACTCTCCCAAATTCCATCAATACAACCTAGAGGCCTTAGTTTGATCAGAAAGCCAACCTAAGGAGCCCTTTTGATCAAATCAAAAAGAAGAACCCGAAGAAGAGGTAATGATTTCACCACACTTTTCCAAGTTCTTTTCTTCTTCCACTTATTCTTTCTTTGTTATTACCATTCTAAAATAATAACTCCAGTATCATATATATACTGTGATTTTATTATAAATATGGTACAACCATATTCAGTATTCTATCCACCCTTTGAATAACATGTCACCATACGTGCGTACGTACGGCTTACCATCTCCACGTCGTGGTGTAATTTTTATTCAATATACTATTATTTGGATGGGTATAATAATGATGTGTAACTCATGTAAATAATAAATATAACATGTTAATGATTCTGTATATATGAGTAAGTTAACACCCGAAACAACGATAATACTAAGATATTATTAACAAATCAATGTTAAAAGATCATATATGATATCATATTAATGTATATGATTATTGTATAATTTAATAACAATTATTTCACCATTATACAAGAGTTTAACCTACCCCAACCAAGGAAAAGTACAAGTTAAGGGTTATTTCACAATCTCTTCATTATCCGAGGTTGTTTATACGTAATAATCTACTGGGATCTCTTTATCATCCACATCCATGTTTCTTAAAAATGTATTTGAAAACATTTTTACTATTTAAAAGTATATGGGTTAAGGTCATTTATACCCTTGTTTGACTTTTTATAAGAGTTTTATAAAGGAATATTTCCGTTGTTTTCCAAACAAGGTGCTTTTTAACCTTTTCGACAGAATTAAGGTAAGAATGTTTTTGTTAACTTATACGGAAGGTGTGGTTATTTTCCACCATTATAAAATCGTCGAAGCTTACCTTACAATCATATAAGAATATTTTCAAAGAAAATGGTTTATTTCATAAATATAAGATTCTTAAATTTTTTCAAAATAGAAAGAGATATTTCTCTAAAAAGAGTTTTGATTTCATCTATGTCAACATCCTTTGATGGATTTTATGCTTATTTGAAGTTGATTTATTATGATACAAAACTTCTATATTGTATTGAAGGTTTTGTGATATGTTTGACTGTGGATGTGCTATTTTTATACCGTTCATAGTTTATGGTGAAAGTATTGGCATTTCATATGCTAGTTTTAATATGAATGTTTATGTTATGTTTGAACCTTTTCATATGGGAATGCATTGGACTTAATATTTGATGGGTGGAGCCCTCTATAGCTCCTCGATGCATTAGTAGGTCTCATGAGACAAACTAGTGTCTTGGAACAAGGCCTTGGAAAAATATTATTTGTAGTCTTGGCACGAGGCCTTGGCTATGTGGTTATGATAGTCTGGAATTATCCATTCCATCATTATGAAAGTGGTTATTGATATTGCATGTGATTATTCTATTAGTAGAATATCCATGTGAATAAGTAAATGGTATTATTTCATTTTACTTTTGCCATACTATGTTGAAGTTCAAGTTTAAAAGGCTTTTTTTATACATTTCCTTAAATGTTTATGCTTATTTCTGAAAGTTTCCTCTATATTGTTATCCTTACTGGGCATTTGAGCTCACCCCTTTTCTATGTTTTATTTTTCCCAGGATGTGATGAAGTAAGTTATGAATGACCTGCAGGGATTTTATGTGGGGATATGAGTGTGGAATATGGAGACTATGTTGTTGTAGTAGTTTTTCATTTTATGATGTAATGTAAAACATTATGAATATATCTAGTGTTTACAAGGCTACTAAACCAATCGGTCTTTCGATATTTAATCTTTCTTGTGATCATGCCAATGTTATGTAATAATGCACTCACTCTGGGTATCTAGGGTCGGGTCATTTCAATTCTATCCCAACCACTAAAAATATCCCATACAATGAAACCCAACTAAACTCATATACCATATAACCAATATATTCTTGTATAAGGCTAATAAAATATATTGGAAGCCATTACACATAAATTATAATCACTAAAGAAAAATGTGAAATACTAAATTATTGTCTAATATACCTAAATGTGTATGATATAAAAAATTAATAATACATCCATCCTCTTTTTTAAACTATTAATTATTCTACTTCAATGTTAACAAAATAATAATAAAATTGTCTGTAATTAAATGGTTTAGTATATTGGCTAAATTAGATTAATACTTCATGAGAACCAAATAATATTTAAACATAATTTAAATCTACATTAATATATTCACTAAAACACACATTAATTTTATTAGTAATATATGTAATTACCTGAGGGTAAATGTAAACTAATGGTTGAACAAAAATCCCATTAAGGGGAGAAATAATATAAATATTACAAGACACATGAATCAATAGAATGTCGGTTAGTGTAATAAATCTGCATTATGTAAAATTAAAAGGATAGTCATTATAAGAACCAGGGATTCAACTAAATGCATCATGGCTTACATAATATGAATATAAATGGAACAAAATATCATTATATGCAAGGACCTCAGTTGGTTTTGTATAAATATTTCACAATTTTTACACATAATGTATGTGTACATGTCATCAGTTCGTAAATTATGACTACATATAGAACCATTATCCAAACTAATACACATAATAACATGAGATATATAAAATTTCACAATTAATTAGATATATATATATATTTAATAAACCAAAAAACACAATAATATTCTTATAATCAAGCGTTCCATATTAAAAGTTAATATTTAACAATTCTAACCCTGAAATACACTCATGGAAAAATATTTGGATTAATAAATATTTCATAAAAAAATGTATCAATAAATAACATATTAAGATCCAAAATTAATTTAAGAAAACATTTTTTGGAATTAAATATTTGGAATTCATTGACCATAGGTCATGTTTAAAAGAGGAAACTAGTCATGATTAATCAATGTGTAGTTTTGGATGATAATTTTCTTTGAGAATGAATTATTATTTGTCTAGATATCATTTTAATTAAGGGAAATAATGAAAATAAATATTAGAACAAATGAAAATATATGATAATTTTATTGATAATGTATATTTAAAACTAATTGTTTAAGTAAATATGAAAAGGTGATGACCCCAAAAGGAATGAGTTGGGTTATAGATTCTCCTTAACATTGTTTCTATTTTGTATCATCATGTTTATACATCTTATATAACAAAAAAAATTATTATAACATCAAATAAGAAATATATTAAATTTGATTTATTAATTATTGGCCAATTATAATAATTAAAACTTATTTGTAACTATTTTAAAAGATAGTATGGATTGATGGTATGTTTACATGAATTTTCATATTTAACATACAATATCATGGTTTAGATATTTTATTAATTAATTAATAATATTTTGTAAAAATTAATATAAATAAATATAATTTAATATTTATATATTATATATTATATAATATAATAAAAAATAATAACATGACAATTAAATAATTTTCAATATGCTTGAATGTGGGTAAAATTGACAATTAATATGCGGGATGGAAAATAAGTGTGAGATATGTATTTTATGTACATATTATAAATTTTATTTTTATAGTATCATAATATCATTATTATTATATTTATATAAATAATAGGTAATTATGAAAGAGTTGATATAGAGTGGAGTGGGTGAATTAAAAAATTGTAGGTTAAAATTGAAATAAATTAAAATGGTGAGACTACCTTAATTATAATGAATATTATTTTCTCAGATAATACCACATTGAAGGATTAGAATTTTTTGAAGGATGACACTACATTATCACATAATTAATAAGGATTTAAAAGACCAATTGCTGAAATAAATGAAAATTAATTTGAATTTGGATGACGATGTGGTAGGTACCTATGGGCTCTATAGAAGCACCTTACACGGGATTATGTGAGGCATCATGAACCCAACTAGTTCCTCACACAGGTTGAGTTTTTATGAAGAATCTACATGAGTGACCTATATTGAATCAATCAATTCATAAAGGCTCCCATGTTAACCTAAATATATGATGTAATATATGAATTGGAAATATCCTAATAAAAACCATCGGGTATGCACCAGTTGGCACTATATAAGCACACCAAATGGATCATGTGGTCCATCCTCAGTGCATACAATGCATCATGCATGTTTAGTCTGTATAAATAACATTCATATGTGTCCTATGTGGAATCTACAAATTCACCAAGGATCCCATGAATTCTTATAAATATTATCCATTAGAGGCATATTTGATATTATTATAAGACTAATAAAATATCAAATATTTTCTCCAACTAGATACTCAAATAAGTCCTCTAATCCATCGATTATATATGAAAAATTATTAAATAAATAGTATTGGGAAATAGTTATGTGTTTGTAGTTACATATAGGTTTCTTACACAAATAACTTATATTATTAATCATTTTACGCATAGTCCAAACACACTAGCATGAGGGGTCTTCCCATGATTCAAAAATAGAGAACCAATATCCCAAGAGTACCTGAGGAGACCCTTAGATATCAGGAAAAGGTCTCACCCATTATGGTTTCCCATGTTTTTATTAAACTAAGTATTCATCCCTATATTTACCATGATGAAACTAGATGAGGCCCCTCAAATATCTCCAATGTATCACATTGGTGATCTCCAACTCTGCTCACCCACGTAGTTCTAAGGAAAGTTACCTCCCAACTCACACAAGTATCACCTAGGTATGGTCAAAATCATTTAAAATAGGTTTCCCCATGTTGATGTAAAACTAAACTTTTCTAGGTATGAACTAGGTGATTCACCCAACAAGACCCATGTCATCCCTGTCCCACAAATAAAAGGAACCCTATTTCCCATGATTTCTATCTGAATGAGTTTAGTTCAAGACCTCCTCCCATGATTTAGACATAATTGAATAGAAAATTATCCATAGTAGTGTTTCCAATTATTAATATAATCACGTGGAAAAAATAATGAAAATACTTATCCTAACTAATTTGTAGGTTCCTCAGAATGATCCAATTCATGAATTATTGTGGTAATGGGGATTATAATCTCAATAGTGATATGAGGAAATTTCATATTTTGGGAAGTGAAATTAATACCTAAAATATAAAGTGAATCACATAGTATGTATGAATCCAATTGATTTGTAAGACTCATGGTTTGCCTTTAAATAATTATAAGAAGAAAATATTCAGTATATCTTGTTGTTCTTATTTTCCACCATATCATATCCTCACCCTCATCCACTAATGGATGAGGAGTTAAATGGGTATAAATCATAGATTATTCCCATATCCCTTCATAGAGGACACTATTTTTATCCTAAATTTTATATCAATGTACTATTTCACCAGTATATTAGGAATAAAATTACAAGTTGGATTTCAATCCATATAGAAATCCCTTCCCAGGCATCATTGGGTAATTTGAAAATATTCATATTTCTCGTGATTCGCACCATGAGCATGAAAAACGTGGGATTTGATATCATTGATGATTACAGCTCCATTACAACAATATATAATTAACTGGAAACCCTATTAGGTGTTAGAAACAACATTATAAAAAATATGGTATTTTATTCTCATCCAAATGAGATATGTAGAAATAAACCCTTATGTTCTAACCCAAAACCTTAAACCCACCATCTACCTCAATGATCCATATTTATAATAGGATCATTCACCCATCTAGGAGGATATATCCTTCTAGTATTTTTAACCCATCCCAATGAGGATAAATTACCTCTGATGGATATCTTATCAATGCAATATTCCCTACAAATCACCCCTCCATCAATAAGACCGTATTAAATACTGTGTAAAACATCATGGGTTTCCCATTAATAAGTCCCCCAAAATCATTGAAAAGGAAACTTTTTCCTGTACATACATTTCATAAAACATAAACTGCATGGTTTAGTCAATTTCACTTATCCTTATAAGGTAATATGTTTCCCATTAAGTATCACTGGATACTTAGTATCAGATTCCAATCATAAGGATATGTATGAATCACTTATCTATGTCCCAATACTAATATCAAAACATCTATCAAATCCATATATATAAATAAATTATTTAGTTACAAATTATGAGGAATTTAATTATAGTTCTCTAGAATAAATGATGAACATTTAATTAAAGGAATAATACATTAAAACATTAATAAATAAAGATAGTTAACTTAATGTATAACCTCAAATAAATATATATTCTTCAACTTATATAGTAACTATAATACATATATATGTTTAATATTACATGTATATGAGATTTTGTTCAAGTACCAAAGGTGAAAATCCTAATTTTATGGTTTATACAAGATTTATGAATATGAATTAAATCTTTAAGAGAGTCTGGATGTATGTATCGATTGTTGGATTTTTTTTCTATAGAAAAAAATCTCTTCATTATGATAACTGATATTCATTGTTTATAATATTAATAAACTCATTAACAAATAATGATTCTTCTTCATGGTAAAATTTTATCTGACCATTTCCGAAGAGGATTAGTCACAAAAAATGATCATAGTAGTTCCCTACTATCATGAGACACCATAAATCGAATGATAATGTTATTAAATATATATTATATATATAGATGGAATATTTTTATGGTCATAAAGGACACATGATATTAGGAGCGGAGACTCATATGAAATTGAGTATCCTTCATTGGGGAAAACCCATTGTAATATCCAGTTCAGGATATTATGATAATGAGAATCACTAGTAGAAAATAAAAATTTATCTTTTCAATTTGATGTTCAAATACATGGATGTCTATATTGATCCTTTTATAGTAATATTAATATTTATTAGTATTATAAGTTGTCTACTTTCTTTATTGGTGGAAACTGTGATGAATTTTCCCAAGTAAAGGCAGGATATGTTGTGGAATTTATGGGTAATATTTCATTAAAAAATAATGTGAGAAATTAATTTGCCCATATATTATTTAATAGAAGATGGTTCTTAAGTACATTGATGGAAATAATATCAAACAATTAAGTCCATGGACATATTTTTATATAACGACGTTTTATTTTTGAAAATTCAACGAAACAACCATCGATCAAATAGGTTTTTGACACAAACATGAAACCTGTATGATTAGATAAATCATGATAAAATGATTTTATTACACAAAAAGTGTATGTATGAGTTATTATGTCACTTTTTAATTAACTAATTTATCTATGGTTGACTTTCCATGTTTCTAGATTCTATCCTTATACTTTAGGATATTAAACCTGCTTTCCCAGAAAAATAGCCATACAGGTTGACACACTATATTTATCCATAATCTCAGTACATTAATAGAAATTTTTATCAAATTGAATAAATATTATTCCCACACATGGTTTAACAATTATTTATTTATACTTGACCCCAAATAATATTTCACCATTTATTTGACAAAATATTATGTAAGCATAAAATTTGGTAAATACATATTTTATATTTAGATAATATAATTATTATTGATTTTTAAAAATATTATGAAGTGATATTTATATATTATATAAATATTTATTATTCAATTACTGATAAATATTAGGGAGGAATTTGGCATCGAGTTTAACGATAAAGTGAAATTTTGTTTATTGAATACTATTTGGATAAATTAGATTTTATCTAATTCACGAATTTAAATCATGTAAATAAATAATTATAATTATACTATTATTATCATGGGGTTCCATTGGGATTACATAAATCATATAGGTCTATATGCGATTTTTATTTTCAAACCCAAGTTATATATAAACCAACATATATTATTATTTCGTAGATATAATTCATTGGTTCTACCCAATGAAATATAGAATGAATCCTACAAAATCCCTAGAGAGCTCACTCTCCTTAATAAGACTATGATTAATTGAGATACAACCCCCTCTACCACCACTCACATGTCTTGAGAGATTAATAAACACCCTTCCTTGATTCTATTCTTAGGTAAATCAAAGGAAAATGATGCTAGTGTTAGTATATATTGTTATAGCACTCAGTGTTTCTTACGATGAAATGAAGAGGTTGATGGAAAATGTGTGGATAACCATTAGAGAAAAAGTCTTATTGATTCCTTTGATGATATTATTGAATGACAAAGAAATTGTGTTTGATCTATCAACAAATATTGAATTTCTCACAATATATATTTCTTTAATTGGAAAAGTTAATTATACATTAGTGGTGATAATATTTTTATTTTGTTCTAGAATTTATATAATTTATATATTCAAGGATTCAAATCCATTTATCACAATGTTTATCATTATGTAAATCGATGATTATTCATCATTTCGTACAAAAAATATGTGTTCCAAATAACCCATCCAACGCTTCTTCTACCGTCAGAAAATACAAGTTGTACAAGATAAATCATATAATTTGGTAAAATTATATTAAAATTATTTTATTTTTAGGTATTTTTCCTTATTTTTTAATTAATTTTTTGTCATTATTTAATATTAATTACAATATATTCTTTCTACCTATTCATTTGGTGAAAATACAATCAATTTTATTACATTAATGAAGGAAATAAATTTGATGATTTCATCTACAAGATAAATTTATTCTAGATGAAGATCACCAAAGTACACTTCAAGTAACCCATATGTACACAACATGTAATAACATTCTATTAAACATGAATTAATTTAGAAGTAATTCATGTTTTGTGAATTATTTACACATAGTGAATTTAATCATATAATATTTATTGACTGATCCAGTCTGGAACATTCTCATCATTAATAATTTCCATGTGACTTTTGTACAAGATTTTTAGTCCATTAGTCATAGATGGGTCATGAATCCTCTTACATTTCCTACATGAATGGTGGAAATGTAACTCATAGACCACTTATTCTATATCCCACGTACAAAATTGTACTCCAATTTTTTCCATGGAACAGTTAAACATTGATTCCCTTCGATTATTTCATGGATAGAATTCATAAATAATACACACCAAGTAAACATCAATTTACAAGCCATGTATATTGACCATATTACGTATAATTGAAAATTAATTTTCTAAATGATTCAAACCTTATTCAAATTGTTTCTATATGGTTATTAATTTGATAGTACATTCTATGTGATGGGGTATATACATGTAAATTTCTAATAAATTTCAATGAAAGGAGATCTTCACATTGTGTATAAGTTATATTACATTTATTTTGCTAAACTCATTGAATCATAACATGATATGTAAATAAAATGTCTCTGTTTTGGGTTTCGGTCTCGAAACACCCAACGGTTCCGTATTCGATGATGCATGGACCTTCTTTCCAAGGGTAGGCGTTCGCCGGATGGTCTGACCAGCAACGCTTAATAACTCACATTGGTCGAGAGGATGGGAAGTTGGGAACATCGCACTGTTTTGTGGGGTATTATTTCATGTTCCGATACTCTCTTATAGATTTTATATGTATTCATATGTTCACGAATCTTTGGTTTATACCCAAACATAGTATCAATGAATTTAACCCATGGTTTGTAAAGGTCAGCTGAATACATGGGTTCAGAATCATTTATGAATGAGGTTTACCCTCCCTCGTTCGATTAATGACCCCAAGGAGTCTGGATTCATTGAGACGGTGCTTGGAAGAGCTCGGTGAACCGATGTGAAGATAGTCTGATTGACCGGTTGTTGGTCTTGAAACTCATGGAGGCTTCCTATGTACCCTTCCTAGGGGACAGGGATCAAAGTCCATGTAGTTCGAAAGGGAGCATCGTAGAACCGACATGAAGGTAGACCCGGGGTCCGTTGGTGATCAGGCTTGAACCTCATGGAGGCTTCCTACGTATCCCAGTGATAGGGAATCAATGTCCTCGTAGTTCACATTTTCTTGGGACTTACACTCTGAGGCAGCGCAGAATGATAGATTGGGGCTTACACTATAAGGGGGCCCAGGGTGATGGATTGGGGATTACACTCTAAGGAGGCCCATAAGAGGATTTCATGGTCGATGCTTACTCTAAGACCACGTGAGTCATGGTCGGTGTGATAAACAAGAGGCAGCAGGGACCATAGGATCACATCACGAAAGGTGCGTCCGTGAGATGTGGAGTGGGGCTTATGCATGAGGGAGGCCCATTAAGTCGGGGATTACTCCGGGTTGGATGCACATGTAGACTTCCTCATGTCTGGCCATGAGGGCATCCCAACCCATTGGTGGTTTGAGGAATATATGGGGTCCAACGCCTATGCGCAAGTGCACAAGCGGGATAATGCCAAGGGAATTGGAATCAGTCCGAACAAAGGGATATGAAAACTATGAATTACATGCCCGACATTCGGAACATAATGAGGGTGGCATGGTGATGGGGGATAACTGTTGACCATGTTCAAAACACATAATTCATATCATGTTATCCTGAAATGGGGACGAATAAATGAGTGTCGACTGCTGACCATATTCAAAACACGGGACCTATCTCGAAGTGTTGTCCAAAGTCTTTCGGGGTGTTGGCCCAGGACGGTAGGTGATCCGATGCGGAATGAGGCCAGGCCATTAGGGGGTCTCTTCAGACAAGAATGAGGATGGAGATCCAAATGAAGGACACATAAAGCTTGAGGTGGAGTGGTGGAATGTTTGAATGGATTCCAGTGCTCTTGATGTTATGCCACTGTAAACATAGCATAAGGCATCTCTCGCATGAAGAAAGAGGCATCCAATTATTGAATGATAGGGAATGCTACATTTTATAGTCATGTAGAGGGGACTTCTTTCATACAGTTTAACGTCATATGGATAGGATGAGGGCCATACAGTTTAACGTCATGTGGTCAGGATGAGGTCCATACAGTTTAACGCCATGTGGTCCGGATGAGGGCCACATAGTTTAACATCACGTTGTCATGAGGAGGGACACACAGTTTAACGTCATGTGGTCAGGATGACTAGGTAGAAGATACCTAGAAATGGTTGGTGTGTGACTTATACAAGGGAGGCCCTTTCTGGATGAACCTAGCACGGGAGCTAGGTAAATGGGTTTTAGGAGAGTCCTAAGGAGTAGCTTGACACATGGAATGTATAGGATGGATGTTGGGGTGGAACAAGGGTGCAATGGAAAATCCTGACATCCCGGCCCGAAACCTTGCGGTGCGACTATCCATTTTTCATGGGCATCAGTGAAGGTAGCAAAGGGACCGATCTAGAGGGCCGGGATCGTAGCCCAGCACTGAGCCTGAGCAGGGGTACGGGGGAACAACCCTCGTGGTATGGACCATCAATTATATGTGGTTTTGTGCATGGGGCTGGCCGCGAAGGAGCTAGCTGAGAGGTGTCGGCCATGAGGTTCTAGCAACGAGGGACTGGCCACGGAGGAACTGTCCGTGAAAGACTGGCCATGAGGGATCCGCATGTGGTTCGCGGTTTAGTTGTCTGTAAAGGGTGTCAGTGGAGGAGCTGGTCATGGAGGAGATGGATGTCCGCGAAGGATGGCCGCGAAGGAGGCTGTCCGCGAAGGATGTTGTCCGCGAAGGATGGTCATCTACGAAAGGTGTTTGCAAAGGGGTTGGTGCTCATCCTACTTCACGCCCGAGGAGGGTTTCTGCCTCCATTTCGCAAAAGACACTGGTCTGTAGAGGGTGTGGTCGCAGAGGGACTATCCGCGAAGGAAATGGCCGATATGGGCTGGCCGTGGAGTAGCTTGCCACATGTGGTTCACAGACTGGTTTCTCCTCTCCACGGAAAGATAATTTATTAATAAAATATGATAATTTATTTATTTGAGTGCCATATATCTTAAATTCTAATGAGAAGATATGATTGGTAAATAACTAAGTAATTCATGGATTGAATGTAGATGAGCATGAGACTTGAACAATTTTTTTCATGTTTTTATTTTCATTCAATTTATTAATAATTTAAATTTTTGGACTACAAGTCATCCATCATCAAATTATATAATACCATATATGCTCGTGGTTTCTTTTCTGCAAACCCATTAACAAATTCCATAGTTCCCCTCATTTATTTGTGAGAAAGTGTTTTCAAAATGGATGGATATCCGAATATTGTAGAGGTTGTTCAGGGTTAGATAAGAGGAGAAACCAATCCAAGAGATATACATAGGTGGAGTGATGGAAGGTGAAACATAAACAATTAATAGGTCAAGTTTATTAACCCCCGTAGTCTAATTTTTGTTTATCAACCACCTAAAAGTCCAACCATTAGTAAAAGATAATGTTCATAAAATTTCATTATTTAATTTCTGTCAAGATGCATGGTTATTTCATTATGTATGTTATGTCATGATAATACTAATTAATTAATTTACAATCATCAATGATAGAACAAAAATAAAGATACATATGATTAAAAATTATCTAAGGAATGGTTAGTCACTTAATTAAATAAAATTAACATTAAAAATAATGTAATAATTAAGATAATTTAAAATTTATAGATAAAATATAGATTCCACCTATTAAATATATTAATTCGGTATATCCTTCAACAATATTTGTTAAAATAAAACAATTATTCGAGTGGTTTCTCATAAAATGTTGGAGAGATTTCAATTTTCAAGGATTTATAACAAGTTGTTTTGCATTGAAAAAAATTGTTCACGTCCAGGGTTTACTTAAAAAGTGGGCCATGGTGTAACTAATAGGCAGTGATAGTGGAAATGTAATTTAAGGATTATTGTATTGGGGAGTCCACACAATAGTTTAAGGAACAATAAGTTAATGTAGTTATATTTTGTTATTCATACATAAAACCATAAAAAATTCATAATGATCTTATATAAGCATGATGTGTATGGGAATATAGATCCTTCACACTATATTGTTTAGAAAACATGGTATTGTGAATCCAATAGTGAGGTATACTCAATTTTTATTAAATTATGGTAGATTAATAGATATAATATTTATTTATCTATCTAAAATTTATTTGATAAATTACTAATACAATAATAATATTATATATAGAAACGAAAATAAAAACGAATTCATACATATCCCTATGATACATACATGATGGGGATACACTTCACACTATAACAACTTTCAGAGAGCTTAAAATCGAATTACGTTTTCTTCTGTGATATGAATGGAAATAGTATGTAATGGAAGAACTTATTTTAGATGCCCCTAGTAAATATTCTAGTCATAAATAGTTATCTATATATTAATTTCATTTGAATGATTTCACTAATTTTCACTGTTTCACACTATCGTGAATGACTATTGAGCTTGTGAATCATTGTGAGTACTTGGATGTGTATAGAATGATGTATCACCTTCAGGATCTCTATTAAGAGAAGCAGAGGAAAGAGAGATATGAGATATCAATTTCTATATTTAAAACTAATACTGGAGGATCATCACTATCTAGAGAACATTTAGTCAATAATATTGGATAATTTTAATGATTAGTCGTCATAGGGATTAAATTCCATGATGAGTTGCACAATGATGTCTCACATTCCACACAACCAAAGTACTTCTATAGTTTTATTATAAATTATGACATGATAAATAATGAGGAGAGTATTTCAGAACATCTTACTCTAAATTTCCATCTGGATAGGACATGGGGAGTGACAATCCAATGGTACATTTGGTGAATGAGAAAAAGAAGAATATGGTGAAGGGACCCAGGAATCAAAACATATCTAAGTATCATGAGAACCATCTTTCCAAGAATATGAATACCCACATGAGTGTAATGAAAACGAATTATTATGTTTTTCATGTGGAAAGAGAGTCCACTAGAAGAAGAACTACACCAAGAATCAATTATATGTTAACCATTAGTTCATTATCGAGTGTAGTGTTTTAATATCTAGACATTTGTTATTAGATATTTCTTATTATTCTCAAATCTGTATCCAAATATAAGAATTCAGTAGATTCCAAAAAAATTCAATTAGAGATATGGATATTTCATCTACCAATGGTGTAAGGATAAATTCTACAGCCATAGGTGAATACCACATTTCATTGAAATAGTATAATGATATTTTTTTTAAGATATTGGTATTATGTGCCAAAAAAACCATGAAAATAATTTATATACTATATATTTATTCAAATGGTTTTATTTAAAAATTTGGAAATAAATGTTTTTCTATAATAAATAAAACATATTTTATGATATAAAACATTAAAATATTTTTCATTATGTGTTAAATTAAGAAAACTAATTATTGGTAATAGATAATAAATAATCTTCACACAACTCATATAACACCCATCTATGGAATCAACTTTTTATCCATATAAATGATATATGTTTGAAGAATTTCTATCAAGATGGTTATTTAAACTCTTTCGAGATGAAAGTACATAAAAGAAGACTAGCTTGTTCAAAAAGGAAAATGACCAAACAACCATTTTTTGGATTGGGTGGAAGGGACACATCTATTTTAGGATTTTTTCATTCTGATATGTGTGATATATAAATAATTAAAGCAAGATGTGGGTATTCTTACTTCTTAATTTTTACAAGTAAAAGGAGGAACAATACTTTTTTAGACACAGTGCAACCAATGATGATTTGTGCATATATTAAATTATTCATTTTTGTATTTTTATTATAAATTGTGACATTAACACTAAACAATGTACTAACTAATGTGGAATAAAGAATTCCATGACAATTATAAAGTAGATAGAGACCCATTTTGGAACAGACACATGTATGGAGTTGTGATTAATTTGTTTAGGAATTCTTAGGGAACAAAAAAGACTCATATAGAACAATTTGTATCTTTATAAGTTATCTTATAGAAAAAATTGGATACTATATATGAAACCATTTAATAAATAATGTGATTATAACTAGAGAAGTTTTATTTCATGAGATAGGGACCATCCTCAGAGTGTATAGTGAGAGCATGATTAACATCGATGATGTTGATTCTAATGATACAAAATATTTTGTAGATGAATTGAATATATAGGTCATTTTGGATGAATTGGTTCCTCAAATAGTAGTATATCATTACAGAACTTGTGAGATAAGAGAACCAGATTGATATTTTTTATATAGTCACTAATGATAGTGACTAATTATTGGTTGACAAAGGTGAACCTATCTCCTATACAGAGGAAGTAAAAAGATTAAAATATATAATTTGAAAATAATACATGAATTCTAAAATTTATTAAATGTGTTCAAACAATGTTTGGGTTTTTGTAATAATATTAGTTAATTTAAAGCTTGTATGGTGAAAAAGGATATTCAAGATAAAACTGGATAAAGAAGGTAATGTAAATAAACCTAAAGGAAGGATAGTGCAAAAAATAATTTAAATATAGTATAGTAATTGTTAATGGGGAGACTTTTCACAAGTTTCCATGTTTAATTCCATCAAAAATATACTTTATAATGATTCTTGACTTGAATATGAAATTTGGTATATTTATTTCAAAAAAAATCATTAATTGGATCAATCAAGAGGATTTCTACATGAAACAACCAGATTTTTTTGTGACTCGAAGTGATTAAAAAAGTATTTTCAAATATATAAATCCATTCATGGATTGATGAAAGAATCCATGTCCTCCAAAATGCTATCTGATGAAGCCATTAATGAATTTAGTTTCATTAAGAATGCATATGGGTCATCTGTTTGCAATTTTTTTAGTGGGAATGAGGTTGTTATCCAAGTTTAATGTGATATTGATGAAGTACATATTCAAAGAAAAATAAAAGTCATATAGTATATTCTTGGTAGTTTAATCATGTATTCCTCCATGATGGAAATATGTGGAGCTGCAAATATACTGAGGATCACGATCATTTTTTATTTAACCAAGAGGTTTTATAGAATAAGTGAAATAAAAAAGATTCAATAGATACTAAAAGGAATTTAGTATAGAATAATCAAATAGGATATTAGTTCTAGTATCAAAAGGTATAAATCATTTTACAAATTTTTTTTTTAAAAAAATGAGAGAGGGGTATAGATAGATAATGGGTAAGATCCAATATCCATTAGTAATAGGATCAATCATGTATTCCATGTTATGAACTTGAATTAATGTTTACTATGAATTGTTATTTGTTTAAAGAAATATATGTGATCTATAGGAACATCATTGGTCTAATGTTATGGATATCTTAATATATCTTAGAAGAAACAATTATATTTTCCTAGAGTATGGAAGATATAAGCATCAAGTCATCAGGGGTTATATTGCTGCTAGTTTTTTAATAGATCAAAATGATATAAATTTGTAGTAAGGATATGTTTTCTATCTCCATAGAGAATCATTCAGCTAGAAATGATCAAATAATCATGTTTTGATGATTATACAACATATTCTACAATATATCAGGTTCTGATGTTGTAATGGAAGTCATATGGATATGAATGTTTTAACATTATCTAGATCTAGTACCTAGTATTAAAGACCCGTTGACATTGTATTTTGATAACATTGCAATTATATATCATTAAAAAGAGTCAAGGTCATAACAAAAGTAAAATAACATACTCTAGACGTATATTCTCTTGAGGGATTTTTCACATAGTATTGAATATGAAGAAAGATGAGTACACAGAAGGGAAACTTAGTGGACCCCTTGACTAAATAACTATAATTGAAAATAAAGAAGTATCATCTGAGAGCTAAATAACTAAATATTTCAATAAATTGGTTTGACTGAAATTTGGAGTCAGTTAGAGTTAGTTCCCTAGAACCAACTATTTTTTACATTATTGTAACATTTATTAATAGTTTCTAATATTAATAAACTCTTTATCAAATTATAATTTATATAATATATAGAATATCATATATTAATTTACCAGAATTATATTTTTCATTACTAGGTAATAGAAATTCCCCATAGGGTGAGAACAATAAGTTACATGATATTATAATTAAATAAATATTATACAGACATATAATTTCATTAACTAGGTGCTGGTGAGATAGGATCTCAATAATAGAAAATCATAGGTCATTGAGGCACATACTCATATTGTGTGCCCTTGATAATATATAGTATTGGATATTATGAGAACAAGACCCTCAATTAGGAAAAACACATTTATAGTGACATTAGATGTCTCTATCTAGAGACATGTGTATTTATCTTTACACTATGATATTACAATTAAGAAGTATTATTAGATAATTAAATTGACATGTTTATGAAAATGATAATTGAATATACTCCTAATAAGGTTTGAATCATTGGGTGTGTCACGAGTAATATCTCATTAATGAATATTGCATGAATGTATTTTTCGCAATAGTTATTTTATAGAAGTTGAAAACATATATCCTTTGATAGCAATTTTATTTCCTAAATAAATTATGGTCCATGGTGTTCAATAGCATTGTATGATGTCTAAAAATTCAATGAAAGATACATCAATAAAATTTAATGATGACATGAGAATGAAACATTATTGATTAGGGATGTCGTGATAAAAAGACTATATTACATAGTAAGCATCTATAGGAGGTGTTATGTCACTATAGAATTAACCACATTCCATGTGGGTTCCTTCATGGGTTAAAAGATTATAAAACATTAATTTAAGATTTTCCATGTAATTTCATGATTAAATAGGCATTAAGGGTCAATATATAATAGTATTCAAAATATTATTTAATTGATATAATTATTTAGTAGGTTGAATAAATATTATTTCAACACATGACATAATAATTAATTATGTATTATTGATGGCAAATATTATTTCACCAGTTATTCCAGAGAATATTATGTAATGAGAATATTTAATAAATAATTATTTTTTATTTAGTGAATAATAATATTTATATACATATTAGAGAAAAATTTATTGATATTTATTTATTTAAAAAATAGTCATTATTCAGGTACTGATATGTGTTTTGGTGAAATGACGGTCATAATATAAGGTTTTGGTGAGATATAATATATATTAAATATTATTTGAATCAATAATATCTAATTTAATCCATGATTTTAGAGGATTTAATGAATTAATAATAATTTAATTATTATTAATATTCTACTAATGGTGTTCCACATTATTATGAGAATAATAATTGTGCTTGAGTAGTTAATTTTTTTCAAACACTAGTCTTAAATAAACCAAATTAAATAATTTTTTGAGATACAATACATTAGTTATGCACTTAATATCCTGATTAAATCCTATTAGAAACATAGAGATATCCCTCTCTAATAATAGTCTTAAAAACATTCTGAAAATGTATTCCACAACCAATGTCATATTTTGATAGATCGATGAGAAAAAATCCTTCATGCGATTCTCAAGGAGATTAATGTAAAATGATGATTTCATTTGGATCATTCATTCTAGCACCTACAAATTCCAATAAAAAAATTCAAAGGTTCATCAAAATTTTTGGCTCACCATAGGAGGGAATATATCAATTATTCATAAAAAATTATGATGGTATAATGTATAGAAATTGTCAGATCCATCAACTAAGAAATAATTTCTCAGAATGCAGTTCATAAATAACATAAATTAATTATAAATAAAATTTTATGATTATGAAAATTTGTTTTGAAATTGATATATTGTCTATATTTTTTGGTTAAATTCCAAATATCATGGCTTTTATCATAATTTAAATCTCATATTAATCATCGATAATGAAAAAAACCAGAGTTGGGGATGCCCCGTCCAATGATTAAAATGTTCCTAGAATTAATATATATATATATATATATATATATATATATATATATATATATCCAAACCAGTTTGATTAGCTCAACTGCTCATCATATTATCCTATGTGAGTCCCCAACAGTCATTAGAAAATTAATTGGTGATTTACTATCTTTGGAAACTATGTCAATATACTAATACAGGAACCATTTGGTGTTTCTAATTTTATGATTTAACCATAGTTCAGACAAAAAATGTTAGTGAAAAAATGGTGACCCCGATATAAATCCTTTCATTATCTAAAATAATGTGGTTTCCCACATGTCATTCAATTTTTCACTCTTATAAAGATAAAGTTGAAAAAACATCGACCCTATAATGAAACCAATTTAACATGTGTATTTATTTATGATGATATTATGATGGTTTCTATTTTATTTCGCTGTTATAAAACACCAAGAAGATATCACAAAACCTATATTTAACATAATTGGAATCTTTCAATAAAACAAAAAGCGTACACATGAGTTTTTATTCATATCGGGTCCTCATCCATTCAATGGTTCTCATCATCTACCCATTATATTAAAAGTTGTGTATAAAACATTATCATTTTTGAGATACACCTTATTGGTAATATCCTTAATTTGGAGGCCACATGTTATGCCATAAATGATATGCATCCTCTCCCATTATCCACCCATTGGTTACTGGGGGTCATGATTTAGACTGCACCAATTTCTGTATAAAACCATTTTGAGATTATCTCGTAAGGATCTAACTAATAATTCCTCTCATATTTTAAAGAGGAATATCAAGTGGTTAATGGTGTATTCATTTCAACTACACAAGGTTCATGCTAAAGGGTTCTTTCCAGAGGCTTCTCACTCCAATGTTGTGCATCAACAAATCCTTAGCCTCCTAATGAGGCCACGCCACAGTCTCCATCTTAGATCACCATGAACTAATCATAGATGGGATATATCCAAGGATGAAAAAAATAATCGGAGCAGGTACATATGAACATCCTATTCATTGGATACCATTGATAAATTCTAGTGGAAACCAATTTGTTTGCACGTAGACCTTCCTGCATTCCTCAACCCAACCAACACAATCTGATTGCAACAATAGAAGGTTATTGGGATATTCTGGAATCAACAATGGGGAAACTCGTATCTAAATCCCTACTGGTGATTAATGTATCTATATTCTATTGTTAAATAGATGGTTTTAGTAGGAACACATAGCTTCAACAACCATGTAATGAGAAAATATTCTTGTTCCATTTATACAAGTCACTAAACATATCATAGTAATTATGGATGTGGAGAAATCAATGCCTTCCTACATTCTACAAAAATGATAGTATATATTAAATATACTTATAGTGGATATGAGTTTAGAACAAAACCAGACATGTTAAATTTTTGTTCCACATTATCATAATATTATGGTCACAAATGAGTAGACCCATATTCATTCTCCAATTTAGGAGTTTTATCAATAAAATCCTACAACATAATGGAAACATAATCGTGGATATACCCCCATTCAAACTAGATATCATTGGTAAATTATAATCTACACTTCATGTTATATAATATATATCAGTTCAGAATCCAATGAACATGTTAGAAATTTCTAGCAATTATGAAATATTTGTTATTAAGATTCCAAAGTTTCAAAGTCAATATATGCAATAGGTGACTCCAGCCAATATGAGGATAGATTTAAAAAAAAGTATTAGTAAATATTAATTTAAAATAAATAGTCATCCCATAAACCTTATTTACACAATGATAATATTCATGAGGTGATCATGCGTCTATCAATGTTGTCCCTATGTCATGCTGATTCAATACCTATCTAAATGAATATGAGTCCTTATTACATAGGTCATCCACAAAATACTTCTACTAGAATCTTTGGAGGTCAACCTAAGAATATTTACTACAAAAAATCTTTTTCATTCATAATTTGACCAATTATTTAAATTCACTTATTGAGGATTGATGTGGAAATCTTCATCATGGTTATAAGAGAAAAAAAAGAAGGTCCCCTTCCTATCATATACCATGATTGACCCCCACCCCGAGTACATGCCATAGGAATACTATCAATATTATTAACACAATACAAGATGCTATTAATCCCCATGAAGGGTTTTCAATAATGTTATTCCATATATATGTGTTTTATTTCATTAATAAGGTCCTCCAATTAGAAAAGAAATTTTGAGAAAACCCTCATATCATGAGGTGATTGGGAAGAAAATGTCAACCACTCTCAATGAATCGTGATTGAGAAGTGATATTATTTATCAACCAATTTTTTCCTATGCAAACAGTATCTCTATAAAACAACCATAGACAGTATACGTTCCATAATATTAAAATATACTCATTCCAATCCCACAGTCTATAATATTTTAGCTAGAATACTCCCTCCCTAGTCAGAATAATTGGAGAAATAACATGAATATTTTGATGTGATTATACTACTTATTAGAAATATATTCAGCTAGAAAACATACAATTAAACGTTTCCCTAAGATACACCTTAGAATAAAAATACATTGATCTTCTTATAGGATCTGTTCTTGGAATTTTCTTACACCATTGGAAAACTCTTCATCATGGATATGACAAATATTTTCCTTATGTGAACTTCATCAATTGATCATTGATTTCCCATTAAATATTGATATCGTGGGATTGTATGAATCCATATCATTTCAATTAAGTCAATTTTTTTGATTAAAAAAATACTTAGAGTAGTGACCTCATGTAATATCATTGTAACTAGATAGATCATAGAAGTGGACTCTTCTAATAAAAATTGTACATTAAATAGGAATTGGGTCTATCAACGTCATAGAAACATAATTCATTATGAAAAAAATCCATTGAGGGACAGTTTCATCAATAATAATAAAATATTTATTAATATTCTAAACTATGGGAAGGAAATCATCAAATGAATCTATTTCCCTTATAATAAGGTAGATCTTGTTCATATACTACATTATACCTAGACCAGGTTTGAACTATGTGGCATAATATCATAAAAGAAACTATGATATCCATAGATGTCGTGATACTAGATCATAGATAGCCTGTAGGTTTTTGTGTGTTATTTACTACAACATCAACCTTCGAAATCACTAAATCATGTTTGATGTAATATAGAATAAGATATGTGGAAACCCTATAAAGTAGGAAAGGGGTAAATATTATTTCAACCTCCAACCTAAAAAAATCATTAATTCCCATTTATGAGGAAGAATACAGATATAATCCTTTATGTTCATCCCATCACGTTACCATATTTCCTCAACTATTATGACTATGATGATGTTTTTCTGATATTCTAGTCTGATCAGCATTTTCATGAACTCCCCATGAAAATATTTGAATGGAATTATGATACCCCATAGAAGAATCAAATAAAAGAAATATATTAAGGGTGAAACCACTCCTAAAAATCAAAAAAAAATATTAGATATCCCTTTGTTAATTGAACCATCTATTATTCCAGAACGGGTGAGATTCATGTAATACATAATGAATTAGTTTATATCATTATAACCACCCCTAAAAATGATACTGAACATGAATCCAGAGTTGATGAATTAAAGGAACATTTTCCCATTTGAATCATAGTCCACACTATGTTACATGAAGATGGTGTGTCAACCAAAATTCATAATTTCACAAAAAAGTTAGGTGTTCTGGAAAATGTTCAACTACACCCCCCTTGAAGATCGTTGATGAATTAAAATGGTAAAGGATTACTTATATAAATTTTTTAATAAAGGGTTAGAACATTTTTATTATAGCGGGTTTTCACTCCCTATAATTTAGAAATATAGGATTTGAAGAAACTAAATGGATGACTTTTCAATGTTAATGTCCATGTTGGATATATTCATTAGGTGGAACCTAATATCACTCTCCCATCTAGTATTTCAATAAAATAAGGCCTTCTCATGATGAAAAGAGTATTTATAGGACATCCAATAATTATGGGATAAATAAATAATATATTTGGATTCAATGGTATTGATAAATTAGTAATTCCATCCATTGTGGATCAATGAAAACCATATTGGAAAAATAATTATGTTCCATCCTGTCTAGCTTTCAAACCAAAAGTATAGGTTAAACAACCATAGTCATCTCAAACTATTACCCCTATTCAATGTCTATATTTTCTAGAAATTAACCTTAATCTAGTAGACACCATTGAGTCACTGGAATCCAGACTAGAAGTAATGGTTGGATGAAATACACCAGTACAACAGATGGGTAAGACCTACCATGAATGGGTAAACCCAACTCCTCCCCCACCGAAAACTGGGAATACAATTTTTCTAGTATTCACTATCATGGAAGGTATAGAAAAACATATGGACCAAATTATTACTCATTGTGGTCACTTGATGGGAACTATTGAATAGAAATAAGAATATACGATCGTATTCTTCGTATAAACATTAGAAGGACAATCCTTTGTCTAGTATACCCATCTACTGGTTGGGTCAATTAAATACTGGGATGAAATTCACCATTATTATTATTATCTATTTTTCTCTCTTATATACAATATCCTAATAATAAAACTATGTAATTAGTAACACTGAAGGAATGATATAGTCAATGATTTTACTTCCAGGTTGAAAGGAATGTCTTACTCTATAAATTAGTAGCTTCAATGGAATGATTTGTTATCCCTCATTATAGAGATCCTATAACAGAAGATTTTTAGATTACTTATTTATATGTAATAATCATGGGGGTTTTAGGAAATATCAATAGTTAGATAAGGATTTGAAGATTAAATATTATGAACTAGTGCCCAATATCATAAAATATATGTATCTAAATGAAACAGGTCAGATAACGTGGAAACCTCCATTGTCACTCTAAAGACATCATTTACACTGGGTCTTTATTTGAATCCCACCCAAACCATAAGAATCCCCCACTAGATTGGAGACATCAGAAATTGTACCCTAATCATGGTTTGATATGTGAACCTATAGATTCTAAATTTGAAGACCATATTAAAATTTATTATTTCTTCCTAGAGAATAGTGTTTGAAAATATATTATATTACCATTGAATAAAAAATTTAAATGATGTTAGATCCTTAGAGGTCTGATCAGGTTGGCCTTTATGACTACCTAATTTATTTCACCCTTAAATATAAATTCGTCTATAATATGAAATAATGTTTTTAAAGTCATTTTAAAAATGATGGTTAAATATGTAAAGGTGAAACTAAGAGTACCAAATATACAAGTTTCTTGTTTTTCTTCTACCACTAAAGAGGATAAAGGTTAATTTTTAAATGATAAATTCTCGAGTGCACAAAATTTCAAATATTGTATGAATAGAAAAATAATAAGTTAAACTAATTTAATCCTCATGTTAACTTTAAACCAACCAAATTCACACCCAATTTCTTCTACCATGGTTCATAAATTTTTTTTGGATCATAGTCCTCAAATATCCAATCGTCGAATAAATGACATAAAAAAAAGATGAAATAATCATTTAATGGGGGATGAGATTGAATAGATTCTAAATAGAGTTCTAAATCTCCAGTGTTTCATTCATTCATTCTCAATATCATGAAAATTACCCCAACAAATGATACAATGAACACATCCCCATCATAAATAATCCTCATGAGAAAAAAATCGATTTTGTTTCATTAATGTTTCACATAAAATTGAAAAACATTCCAATGAGGAGTATGGTTCTGAACAAGATATATATAATCATGATTTGTGATCTAGAGGAATATTGCACATAATCCAAGGTGGAATTGGAATACACAGTCACTCCCATACCAAATAATACATCCAAATCTACTATATAGATATTTATGCCATTAAAACACATGAATTATCTCTTTAATGACCACAGAAATAGAAGGAAAATTAACAAGCATTCAATAAGAGGAATATGAGACCAATTATGATTTTAGATAAATTGAATATGATATTTAGTCTCATCATCCAAGACTGGTGGAAATTCCATGTAGACCCAGTCAAACTATAGTAAAAATTCCATAATAGACATTTCAACCATCTAACATGTCATCATTTTGAACATTAACACATAATTCACAGGATAAGGACAATCCCCCCTAGTAAGACATATACCATTGGTTAAAAAATGGACATAAAAAGTAGTTAACTACGGTTCTATAAAATCTCGATATATTAGATGCTCTAAATTTGACAATGGATATCAGGATGGCACTTGTCAAGGCCCTACTATGTCATCATGAGTTCAAAGATGAATTCAAAAAATTGATGTATACTGTGAAGATACTACATATTTATTTTTCAATAAATTTTCTGATTAAAAATAATAATACATTTCTATTATTATACATAGACACCTCACTACCTGTTTATAAAATAAAATGATATTGAAGTCTGGTGTTATTTCTTTGAATATGGTAAAGGATTAAATTTCATTATAATTTGAATACATAATAGGTTTTTTAAACCAAATATTTATTGTCCTCATATCCTTGAAACATCATGGGTATGAAATTAGTGAATAAAAACCCCTTGATTAGATCAACCACAAGATATAATTTGGGACCAATTATCTAATTCTAAATGTCAAATTATCTGACAAGATATAGTCTTCACCATCATACTATAAAGGATTTAGTTTCAATGATATCAAAACATCCCTTCATCATATAATAAATCCCTAAAATAATTCCTGAAATTGAAAATTGGGACATTAAATGGTGAAAAATATCGATTCATGTCTTGAAAATATCAATATATTGATGAAGGATATTATTGAATTGAATGGGAAAACCTATAAAAGTTATTTTATATTGGGTTGTAATGAAATTTGTTCTATATATTTCACATGCTAACATATTAAAGTAGAACTATGAACATTATATTCTACCCATCCGCCAGATTAAACACAAAGGCTCCAAATAGGGCATATTTTCCTCATCCATCCAGATATCAGGCATGACATCTAAACCTGAAAATACTAAAACGTTATACGATCCTCTATTTAGTGGTAAACCATTTGGTAAATATTCTATTTTTTCACGGTGTTTCTACAATCCCACATGTCTTCTCATAAATAATAGGAAGTCCTCACATCACAAATGGTTATCGGGGATCCCTATCCTTCATCTAATGGATGTTAGAACATTGAATTCTCCTCTAACTATGAATACATCCCTTCATAAACCATGTATCTTAGTTGATTATATAAAATTATTATATTTTTTTGAGGAATTATATTAGGAATATGACCTAAAAGGCACTCCTGTAGTGTTTGATTAGTGTGTCTCTGAAGCCACAGATAAAATCCACCTAATAATCCTGTGTATAGATGAGGATATATGACCAAAATTAAATAGAAAATATATTTCCATCATAGAGAAAGAATAATATACCTCATTCTTGAATAATCACCAAGATGTATTCCCTATGAATTATATTTATCTTCAAGGACTTGATCCTGATATTTCCACCCACCACATAGTATTTTTATAAGATCACTCTGCTTACAAACTGGTAGGCCCAATGAAACATCTAACTCATGATGAAAATGTAAAATATTATGCTTATAATTTCATCTTGTCATAAATGATTTGGTATGTCTATTATGTAAAGTGGATTTAAAATATTATCCAACTAATGAATAATTATGGATAGATAAGAGTTTTTTCTAAACATCATGGATCTCAAATGAAACTATATAAAAGATGGTTTTCCATTTTTTGTCATCGAAAATCAGATTAATTTGACTGCCATAAATCATGCTATGTATTTTATTGATATATATACCTCATATAAAAAAACAGAATATTAAATAAAGATAAAAAATTCACTGAATCTGAGGCACCCCATGGGGTATACTACTATTGACTACGCCCCTTTGGTATAGTTAATGTTGTTATTACATTCAAATCTACCCTTAATCTCATGATAAAAAACTCATTTAGAAATCTATAAAGTTCTATATCGATGATTGTGTGATTAAATAGATTCAATTTTAAAATCATCTTATTAATCCAGAGATCATTTTCGACATTCCAGGATAGAATATCCTGAAAATTATTCCCTTAATTTGTTATTTTAGTGTTACATCAGGTTGGTTCTATGGAATCATGATATTCCATCATGGAAACAAAGTTGATCTTTTGCAGAAAATTTTTATACATAATATTTTACCTCATAAAATCCTTAATGAGATTAGAGGAAAATAATGATACCACACACACATTTAAATATTTATAGAGAATATTGTAAGAAACAATCTTCCCTTCTCCAAGATGAATAAATATGTGGTTGTATATTAGCAGACAGATGAATGTCATGAATCATTAGATAGTATCAAGTAATACTGTTTGTCTCGACCAATGTAGATGATTCCTATCGATGAAAATCCACTCATATTATATGTGATATTATTATATGAATCATTGGGTTCTATTTTCCCCGAATGAATGGTGTGGAGATGAAAGAAACTTGTATTATCTTAGTAAAATCATACTATATATAGATACTGTCTATTAATATAACAAAATGAACTCTCTAGAATTAATATTTGTGGTTTAAAATTTGAGTTACTACTAGAAGAACCACGAGATCCATTTTCTCTCTTGAAATGACCTACTAAAATAAATCCTCACCCATCATATGTTTACTAGACAATTTTCATAGTATGAAGTCATATTGATACTATTTAATATTCATTTTATACCATATAATGTGATAAAGTGGAGGTACTTAACATATTTTCCCGCAGATTTTCCCTCTTTATAGGAAATACTATTTAATAGAAAATTTATGAAGGGTGAAATGTTTCCTTATCATGACCTCCCTTGACATGGGAGATGTTTATTGATAGTGCAACATGAATACCTATAGGAAAGATTATGTAGGAACAAGAACTCAAGAAATTATGGTTATGATTCATTGTTATTTCCTCAAAAAAGATTGTATTATTTTATTCCTTCTTAATATAAAAAGGTTTCACCAAAAATAAATAGAATATGAATCCCCCATTGTGGATTTGGAACTGTAACTAGAACTACTAGTTACCCACTATATAGTTAATGGTGATTCATTATTATTGATAAAGAAAATTTATAGAAATTATTCCATAAAAATGAAGTGTTTACCCCAGTGTGAAATTATTTTAGAGGATTGATAAAATTATTCTTATAAAAAATAATAATAACTCACGTCATATTATTATATATTCCCTAGTATAACACATTTTAAAATATGGCTATATCCTTGTTAGTCCCAATCATTTACAAAATATTCATCAGAATTGAGAACCATATAATTTTTTCTTCATTCATTCCTATAAACATGAACATATTAACTAGGTTATTTACTTCCATGAAGGAGAAAATTTCATGATTATTAGGATGATTGAAATACAATACATAATTCAATAATTTTATCTTCCATTGAACAGATCCAATAATGTGCATATCCAATGATGAATAGTGAACTTCATCATTTATGACTACAAAAAACATCAAAAGATCTTTTAATATTGTGGATTTTATGGATTCATCAGATTCATTGATTTAGGGGAAATTATTTCCATCATGAAATAAGTTTGTTTGGTCAGATATTTGACCTATCGGTATATAACCAATATTTTATAAAAAAAATAGGAGAATGGGGTATTTCCAGCTTTCGATGTCATGGGATAATACAAAATTCACCAAAATTCTTTTTTGCATTCTAGTTCTTGGAAACATCAACCATCAACCATTGGAGATGTTACATAATTCCAAACTCTCATGTACATTTTATGTATAGCTATGGGTTGTCTTGGGACAATACCCTCCCACTACAACAATGAATTATATGTTTATCCTAGATATAACTGAATTTATTTCCAAACGGTCCAATGTGATACAACTAAATGAATTTAGAATAAGAAATATTATCAATTTTATGAAGCCTAAAAGTATTACTAATACTGGTGTCCCCCATGAAATATTTACTAGAAAATACCCCAATATATGATCTGTTTAATTTAAATGAAAATTTTATGAGTATAAAATTCAATTAAACCGTTAATTTTTCTATCATGAAATTAAAAATATAATGATTGAGTACTTATATAAATTTATATATAAAATACTATATGAAATGGTGGGACAAAGATAATAATTAATTTCCCAATTAAACTCTTCATTTATTATGGTCCTATCAAAGTACAAATCATATTACTATGCAGGTTACCCCATATCCACTATTATATATGATAAAATAATACTTTCCATTAATTTCTAGTTCACATCACTCTTAATTTCTATTGGTGATATTTTATATGTAGATTAGTTTTAAAAAAATTGATCAGGTAGATTCAACATGATCGATAAGAAGTCAATTCATAGTGTACCACATTAAAAGGTTCAATTAAATTGATTTTCATAAGCCTGCAATAATAATTTTTTTTTTCATTTTTCATTCCTCCAAGGAGAACTGATTTTGGATATTTCGGATATGATGATACCCAGGAAGAAAACATTGATGATTGATAAAAAATGATAATGGACTTTTTTCTCCCTAATATCTACATTAATTGTTCATATTAATTAATTAATATAGGTGGTGAGTGTATTTTCCCCTACAATAATGAAAACATTCTCAATATATTATTAATGTGATCAGAAAAAATTGTACTTACCACATTATATTAATTTTCACAGAGAGGTCATTATCCTACGACCATAAACAGACATAATCAATAGTCTTTTTTCCATGACCCCAAACGGAACTACACATGACATCCATGAAATGAAATGTTGAACTATATGAAAACATCCTAAGAACATGATGATAAAATATTGACATTCCCTATGCACTAAACATATCATTCATTGTGTGATAATCCTATGATTCCTTTTTCCAGATGCATCAGATACCTCACATGAGATGATTCCCCATGAAACAACGTATAGTCCCCACACTGTCCCTTTTTTCCCTCCTTCCTTAACATAATTGTCCTTACCAAACGGTCTTAAACACCATGGATTGTTCCAAGGTGAATAATCTTAAAATGAAGATGGTTATTCCTAGACACACTAATTTTAATGTTAATGATGATGTATTTAATGAATTGATAAATTTTAGATCTGCAGGTATCTTTTTTCTCAACCTGATGATATATATAGTGATTTCCAAATCATATATATTATCCAAACCATTTCCATATTTAAGAATACCCCATTCTCTACATATGAGTTAGATCAATGTGGGGAATATTTTCCCTAAACTATGTACATCATGATTCCAATTTATATAATACATGTAGTGATTCTCATACCTTCTATCATAGGCACAGTCATAGGTTATGAACTTTATATTGATTTTATTTTATATTTTTTCCCCACATGGAATTCATTTAAATTGGATTCCTCCTTACTAGATGATGTTTCAATTTTATACCCTCTAATGATCTTAAAATAATCACCTTATGAGGTAGATTATATTTTATTACAATAAGATGTTTAAATATATAGTTTATGTCCCTTTTGTGTGACCTAAACATCTTTTCTCTTTTGAACATTCCATAGATGACCTCAAATTCTAGTTTTTCTCATTTTACCACACCTTTATTCTTTATCAAGAATCCCAATGACTATAGAAACCATAAATATTAATTTTTTCTCGCACTAATAATAGATAAAGTATGATTAGGAATTTCGATAGGGGTATCCTCATATAGTCAAAATTTAAAAATTCATGTTCAGTTTAATGTTGTCCTTGGTGGAATACCATAAAATATAAATAAAAATTTATTTTTAGAAGATGATTAACTTCATAGTTCACATCCAAATCATATAATGTGAAAATATTCACTGACATGGTCCTCTCATGGGAGGACATTCTTATTGGGTGTCAATGTTGGATTAACCCTCTACCTTAGAAATATATATTTCATGATTCTCACTCTGATTTTATACATAGAGACACATATATCCAATATCACAGTCCAACTGAAATATGATAAAAATCACCTCAACATATTTAAATAACATGGTCGGTGTAACGAGCCTCTACCATTTAACTATTTGTACCATTATTCTCATCCCAATGAGACTCATTGTGAGATCAAAATTCGTTAATGCTAGGCTCAACAATAAATAAAAAACCATCCTTTTATCCCAAATTTGAGATATATCTATGTATGAACATTTATACTTTGTTATTTCTACTATTAGTTGAAATTCCACTCTCTTATTTATAAACTCCCTTTTATAAATCAAATTTCATTTTATTTGGGAAAATACCCAATCATCCAAAATCATCCTTGAACATTATTGATAACATTATACAACGCCAAATGAATCCATTATTTTAATAATGTACACTTTTCCTAAAATATGTACTTTCATAATACACCTCCAAATAAGCAGCTTTAAAATACAAGAATCTTCATTTGTATGATAAGACTATTTGTTCCCTATACACTAAAACAATATCATAACAGATATTGCCAAAGTTATCTATTACAATCAATTAAATAATTGCCTTGTCTCATTCCTTTAGATCTAAGGACACTAATTTCATGATTAATGACATTGGTCACAACACCATTTTTATACTATGCTATAATATTTATCCCATTTCTCTAAAAATAATATGTTTTATGGGATGATATCTCTATAATTAGATAATAAATCACTAAGTGATCACCAGAAACATTCCTGGAATATAAATATTCATATAGAAAATTCATCCCTATAATATCCCATTACTTCTCACAACGATCATATATCATGTGATCATAGATATTTAGAATGTTTTCCCAATTTTTCATGAACAACCATTCCAGAACTAATGTCAAGGAATTATTGGTCCACCCAAATTGACCTTAAACTAGGTATAATATCTCTCTCTATGTTATTTATCTCTTCTTTCATACTATTCAGAACTATATAATGAATATTTCGTGGAATTATTATGGATGAATTGTCATTTTGATTTGATAGACTGTGATGCTCAAATCATATATCCTTGTCTACATGTGATCCATGACTGTCATAGTGTGTGGAAAAATAAAATTTACATTCATAATTCCAAAGAGTGGCTGACCAGGGTTGTCTCATTTGGGGAGAATCACATTAAGTTCAATAAAAAATTTCAAATTCACCTAATATATTTTTTATTTTTTATATTATTTATGAAAATTATTATTTTGGAAAACATGAAATTTAAATAATGAAATGAATAATTAAAATCTAAATGCATATGTAGACAAGTTTCAGAATAGAAATAAATTTCTTGGTCCATGGATTGATAACACGTGTTCATTCATTATTTAATTATTGTTTAAATTAATATTTTTAATTAATTTAGTGAAACCTAATTAATGAATTAATTTCAATTTATTTATTGAGTGTTTTATTTTAACATCCCTCTGGTATACCAAAGAACACCTCCTCCAACAGTCAAATAGTATAACACCTCAATCGACAATGTAATTCCTAAAAGACCCGGCTCTACCATAAAATGTTTCAGCCCTTATAGAAACCAAAACTCCATAATTTGAAGGATTTTCCAAAGATAAATGAGTAAAAATTATTATTCAATGAAAATAAATGTTATTGAAAATAATGATGTGGTGGATAACCACCCCAACCGTGAAATACCCTCGCATCCCCCAAAAATAAATTTAAATCATTTTGAATTAAATCAAGACAACAAAAAACACTGTAAAAAATCTCGTAGGACCAAGAATTTTTTTAGTCACTGGACATCAATATGTGAAAAGAGATTACAGTGGAAGATGTAAGAGAGATAAATATTATATTAACAATGGATGAAGAAATGGGAGCATTTTACTTAAAAATTAATCATGCATTACAATTGAAATGAAAACATAAATAAAAAAAATATTACAAGATGAATCCTATATGACCACTGCACTCCTCCCATTGGTGCTCCAAATGGAATGGGATATATTGTAATGATTTTTGACAAAGGAGATCTACTCCTATTATAGGCCACAATCAGTCCTCCAAATGATGTCGCATTTTGGATCCATTAAATAGACTATTCACATGTTTTGTCCTTCAGAAAAAATATTCATAATGGTCTCCTACACTCACCCTAAAAATTTCATCATATTTTTCCACTGGATATATGACTTAATAATTTTTTAATGGCTATTACCTTTAATGGATGATGGTTCCAGAAAGCTTCCTTCAAAATATTTCATTCAAAAGATAATATTATGATATGAAAACATTATGAAATTAATTGTTCGAGGGCACTATGTGTCCTCATTCAATTCAGGTGGAATCACCTCATTTTGGGGTGGGTACACCTAGTTGTGCTTCCGTTATAGTGGGGGGCTCTACATTGTGCGCCCGAATAATTATACAAATTGATTTATTTTTTCAAGCGTATAGATTCTCGAATATTCCCCTAGTCTGGAAGAACACTTTTAAATAAATAAATCAATTAGTGAAAAAAAATTAATATCTCAATAAGGAATTAAGGTTTTAAATAAAATACCAAAATACCATTGTGGTGAAAATCTATAAAAATTCCAAAATTAATCAACTTTAAAAGAATTTCACAAAAGAAATCATAAATAAAGTATTGATCCATAGGACATAAAATATGTAATTTAGGAGGGTTAAATCAATTTAAATTCATATACAAAATGCATAAATTATTATCTCTATCTATTCCATCACACATAAACAATTATTTCCCTCATTCATTAAATCTCAACATGGAATTTAGAGGACCTCAATGTTACCAATATTCAAATTACACTGTAATAAAATATAATAATTTTAAATGTATAATCAAATTTTCAAAATTTCACATTCAGTATCACTATAAATTTACTATGAAAAAATAATTAATTAACATAATTACCTTTTTCCCTTCGAAAAATGAATGTAATTCTCATGTAATTCATTCAATATCCTCAATTCATTATTATCAGACTTTACAACCCATGATTTACCTCACCTTTGAATCTTTCCTATCATTTCACGTGATAAAAATCATGGAGAGTTATGATAATATCATGAGAACATTTTCCATATCTATAGGAATTTAAATGAACTACTTTATCCACTTTTTAAAGAAAAAGGCACATAAAATCCTCAAGACTTTTCAATAAATGTTCGAATGAATCTGAGTCTTAAGGTTAGTAGGGATTGATGCTTTAAAAAAGTAAAACACTAGGAGAAGGCTAATCTCTTAAATAAAAAGAATGATATAAAATGAAAAAGTGTAATGAAATTCTCCCCTTCAAATTAGAAACACCTATATACCCATGGTCAATGTAAGGGCATGATCAAATTATTCATAATGAATGATCTATTTACCCTCTTGAATTTTTCTTTCATTTTTTTCACGTTTTATGCTTCAAACAATCCTCACGACCATCACCTAACCACATATGGTAAAAAACATCTATCTAGTAATAGATAATTTTCTTTTTTACTTGAAAAATTCCATTTTAACTATTTTCCTACATTTTTTATTCAATAGGTGTATAATAATGATGTATAATGAATAATTCCACAAACTTTTAAAACTTCCACAATAACACCCACACACTATTTCCATACAATAAAAATCATCTTTTCCACCATGACTCTCTTCATCCCCCCAATACAACATTAAAATATCATGGAAATACCAAGAGTATGGTATTAATGGATAAAAATGGTATGAAACATGTATCATCCCTAACAAGGTCATTCGTTGAATCTATGTGCTAAAAAGGATTGTTTTAAATGTGGTCTTTATGTATATGATATTTTTAATTGATGCCACAATTATTGTAAAGGTGTTTTTCTCATATTAATAGATTTTACAAGTTCAAATATTTGTTCGGGTGGGTGATATGTTTGAAGATCACTCAAGAAATAAGCTCAAGAATAAATAGGATGTAATTTGTCTATAAATACTTAATAGAATGTTAATATAATATTAGACAGTCACTTAAATAATTAATAATAAAAACAAATCAATTCACATGAATTTTAGAAATTCGAAGCATGAAAAATGGTTGGGAAATTTTATTTACACCAGCCAATTATTTCAAATCATGATTCATCATATTAATATCCATACTTCACATTATATATTAAATTTTCCTTATTATTAATTCAATTTAATTATCATTGAAATCTAAAATATGGCATCATAGTGTTCTTAAGGAACACATATCTCCTGGATAAGTCAACTAATGAATGAATTCTAGTGTCGGCATACAATTACAGTATAAATATCAAATCATGATTTGGACAAAATTAAAGGAGTTTAAAATACAAAACATTAAATGTGATCTATCTTTTTAAAAAAAGATTATTCCCCTCTTCCTCTATTGGAGGATCCCTTCTTCCATTAAGAAACATGAAAATGGAATCACCCAGTAAAGTATAAGGATCTTGTCTTTTATGATAAAAATGATAGAGTGAGTGGGATACATTGTTGGATAATTTATAATACTTAATTTGAAATATAATTTCTTATGATTGAAAAAAATAGTACTAGATAGAAAATAACTGATAAATTTTTGAATGATCCACGAAGTGGGGCCTGATTTTTTATTTCCTCTAGTGGGAAGTCCCCGCTTTTATCCAGTGTCTGATAGGTGATGAAGAATCTTTTACTTTAACCACAACATGTGTATTATCATAGACTTCATTACATTATTCATATTTTGGAGGATTCCATGTATATAGTACACTAGAACCCCCCACCTTAATGTGGCACAGCTTGCATGGTAGGGTTGGATGAAGATTCAAACCTCATCCTCCTTCATTGCTACTTGTAAAATTTATTCTTCTTTTTCCAATGGTTTCTCCAAATGCGATTCTTTAAAATAATAATCAAAGGTATATTAAAAATTAAAATTTGTATAATTAATTTCAAAATCATACCTTTTATTTTTTACATTTATTATCTCTTGGTCTTTAAATAGAGCCAATGTGATATCTTATTGTAATTCCTATAATAAATGTTCAATATCTTTACAGAGCTCCATGTTTTCTTAAAAAGGTGCATCTTATTTTTCATCATATTCCTAAAAGGAGAAATACATGTTGGGTGAATCTAAATATTCATAACTATAAGGGTGATACCCTAATTAGTTTTAATAAAATTAAATGAGTGTGAGTTCAAGAATGAATTGTCTCCTAGAGGTGTTTCAGCTTAAATCTATTATTTGATGGAATGTTCCTCTTGGATTTGATCATCAATTGGGGGAGGTATGTAGCTAGGATGATTCCTGTTTACATAAAATTACACCACTTGGGTGGTGTCTTCATTTAAGTGTGTTAGCTATTCTTAATTTAATGATTTGGGAAGATAAATTTGTTCATCCATTTATTCGAGAAATCATTCAATTCCAACTATTCTCTCAAATTTGGCTCAATAATTATGTCTTCCACCTTTTCATCATCGGGTTCTTTAATTATAAAGATAAGTGATGAAATTTTATCAACCAATTTACTTGGATCATCCTATAGAATAGGTTTAGGTTTGTCCATTAATACATGAACATAATCAGACACTCTATAGTCCTTTCTTGTTAGTTTTTCTATGCTTTATATATGTTCTCGAAACTAATCTCTATTATAATATTCATCTTCTTCTTGTTTTTATTTCACCTATGATTAATATATCCAGGAATAATAATTTGAATTTTAATACCTCAAGGAATAATGGATTTTTTTATTTTTTTCATTAGTAATAACAATAAAAAAATATTTTAAAAATTTGAATTTAGAAAATTTGATTGAAATATCTACTTAGCTACCCAGTAACAGAGCTAGTTTTTATGAACTCATGTCGTAGGGCATGGAAAAGCAAAATTTAAGTCCCAAATGCAGCATAGTGGCTTATGAGGGTTGTCTCGCTTGAGGAGTGTTGTAATCATTTAAATCACTAATCTATAATTAACCTAGTCTAATTTTTGTAGTATTATTTATGAAAATATTGGTTTTGGAAAACATAAAATTAAAACAATAAAATTAAGGAGTCAAATCTAAATATAGATGGAGATAAGATTATGATTATAAAAAAGGGACTCATCTAGGTTTTGATAACATGGGTTCATTCATTATTTATTTTTTTATTTAAATTATATTTCATAATTCATTTAGTTAAACATAATTAATGAATTAATTTCAATTGATATATTTATTGTGTTTTTTATAATTCCTATGACAAACAAAACCACACCTCCTCTAATAGACAAATAGGATAGGATACCAACCGATGATGTTATTCCTAAAGGACCCGGATCCACTATATTCAATTTCAAATAATATGGAAACCCGAATTCCACCATATTATTGGTTTTCCCAAGTGAAGAGAGGGAAAGTAATTATTCATGGAAAATAAATGGAATTGAAAATAATTTTTTGGTGGATGACCGTAACACCCATGAAATACCCTATCATACACCATAAATTAATTTAAAACATTTCTAATTAAAGAAAATAATAATGCAAATCCTGAAACCTCCCCTATGAAAAAGCCTCAGGGTTTTCATCTTCTATAATGTAGTGAAAAGAGAACATGGTTCAAGATGGAAAAGAGAGAAAAAATAGGCTAATGAAATAATATTAAAGGTGAGAAACATTAAATAAAAAACACGAATATGTTACAACAGAAATGAAAATAAAAATAAAAAATATAGGGAAAAAATACTAGATGGCCATTGTCATCCTCTTCTTGGTACCCCAGATGGAATATGATGGATTGAAATGATTTGTAAAGGAGTATCACTCCTCATATTATTGGAAATAATATATCCTTTAAAATATTTCACACATTTTATTCCTTAAATAGATTAATAAAACATTTATTCCTTTATTAAAAATGTCAATAAATTTATCCTCCATTAACCATAAAAATTTTACCATAATTGGACATCGTATGCATGAGTTATGAATTTATTATTGGTTGTTACATTTTCTGGATGATGGTACCCAAGATCATCCTTTTAAATATTTCATCCAAAGGACAAAATGATGACATGAAAACATCATGAAATTATCTCTACAAACACTCCTTTGAGTCCTCATTCAATTCATGATGGAATCATTTCAATTGGATGAGTGTAGACCGAGTTATTCTTCCATTGCTGAGGGGTGGGGGTCCACCTTGTGTGCCCAAACAACTGTTCAACTTGGTTGATTTTTAGGCCTCTTGTAGCTCAAATCAACCACTTGTTCAGGGAAAAATGTTAAATTTAATAAATCATGTATTTCCAAAAAATAATTACCCAATTTGGAATTATATTTGTAATTAAATGGTCAAAATACAGTTATGGTAAAAATAAGTAAAAAATATAGAATTATATACTTTTCCAATTTTTCTCAAATCACATCATAAAAATAAGATTTATCCATATAAGCACAAATTAATAAATTGGGAAGGTACAAAAATAAAAATACATAAAAAATGTGGAAAATATTATCTCTCTCAATCCTCCATATTTAAATGATTGGCTTCCCTTACTCATGCATGTGGACATGATCTATGAAATAAATTACAATGACATTCACATTAAACCAAATAATTTTTTGGTATTTTCCATTCAACTATGTCCAAATAATATCTAAAATTATTTGTATTTTACATATTGGATGTATCTTATTTATATTCACCAATTGTAATTTTTATCAAAAATACTAATATCCTTAAAACCTTTACATCTATTAAAGACAGAAAAATAGAGATCCAAAATAAATATAGGTTTTTAATATTCAATATATGTCTAAAATATGGATTTACACAACAACGATCCAAAAAGGGTTATGTCACTTAGTATCATTTTCACCCTCTTGAGAAGGTGATTTTGCTTCCATACACCTGGAAAACATGTTAATTAAATATGTGTTGCAAAAAATCCATCATCTCTTTACTTATTCATATATCCCATACAAAAAAATTATTTGATCATCACAATATTATGATATGAAATTTTTTCCTTATTTTCAATAGATATTATATCATTTTTTTTCACCAAGCCATGCATGGGTCATTATTCAAAGAACTCATTTTTAAATTTTTTTTACTAAAACAATAGTTGAATTTATATGATATAGAAGACTCTAAAATATCAATAGAATAAATATTACCACTATCCACAATTAATAATAAAAAAGTTAACAAAAGTAAAAAAATTCGTCCTATCTAACATGATTTTCACTTTCCATGATCCATGAAATTTGTAACAATTAAAATTGAAAAGGAACAAACCTCCTTAGTTTGAAAACCCAAAAATGACTGACTAAGAAAATGAAATAAATTATCTAGAATGTATTATTTATATCAAAATTAGTAAAATTTAAAGGTATAGACATAAAAGATATAAAATGTTTATGGTCCATCATGAGACAGTAAAAATTGTGAAACTATTTTATCTAGAACCTATGGCTTTGAAAAGAGAACATTTTTCTTCCTATCATTAATATTTGAATAAATTTACATAACGTAGTTCACTCAAATTATCTAATTTAAATGTTATGTTATAGTTGAGTTAAGAGTAATCATTTTGAAACAAATAATCAAGAACAAAATATCTTTCATTTATGTATAAAAAATTCAATGAGAACCCACTAACAAGAGTGCCTCGTCATTATAATCAAGGATTATAAGATTCCATCAACATAACTTTTGAGTTGTTGGATTAATATTCAATCCTGAAAAATGGTTTTTTGAATCATGGTAAGATTAATAAGTTCATCATCCTTGGAAAGGTGGATATTCGTCAACATTTAATCAATAAACATTTTTCTCCCACCATGGACCTTTTCCAATAATTTATTAAGATGTATGAGTTATACTTTTGAAGAATACAACTCTTTTTTTGAATCATATCATTTAAAGTCCTTCTTGTAAACATTGTTATATAATTCATAAATCTCTTTAGTGTTATTGGGCTCTACTTTGGGTAGTTAAACAAGATTGATATTATTTATAACCATTTTTCCTTTAATAATGAGATTTTGTGTCTTTTTCCCTTTATTACACCACAAGAATACCTCCATTGTAGCACTATGGACCATGTGGTAGTCCATCCCTCTATTCCCCAAACGTTTAGAACATTCTCTAGAGCTGATAATGTTATGATGGTAGAACTAGTAATGGAATCTACATGAAAAGTTCCCATATATCAATAAAAACGAATTTTTAAGATGCACGGAATGAAATATGGGCATCCTAGTTCACTACATAACTAGTCTCAGATCAAAAGATGCATCTTAGACGTGATTTAAATAATGAAGAATCGTGTGATTCTCATTATAGGGTAACATCACCCTTTTCTTGAACTATTGGATAAATTGGGGTTGGAGGCAACAGTTTTTGGCCTATGCATTGAATTTAATAGAAATGGTATAAAAATAAAATTTTTGAACGAAATTTGAATAAAAGAAGGTGAATGTTTGAGAGGAACTAAAAATTTATGATATTTATCACTCATATATGGGTCAACTTCTTGATTTAAATCTCCCCCGTCATCCCTGATCACGATAGTTTAAATGGGAATATTCTAAAAGAATAGTGCTATCTAGTGTTTTCTGGGAGCATAGGGAAGAATGCTCATTATAATATCCCACTCCAAAATCATTATATATCATTTCTTCCATGATTGTGGAATGTGAGACGTCAGCATCATTTCGCTGGATTGATTTATCAATTTTTCTACAAATAATTTTGTACACATTATGATTTTTGATAAATACATCAGGAATACGAAGGCCATCTATGTGTAGAAAAATAAACTCATTTCCATAAAACTCCTTATTGATTTTCCCAACTCCTATATAGATCCAGTAATATATCTATGTTTTATTATATCTTCTATTTCCATTATTTCATTATCTATTGACTTAAATATCACTTCATCTTCACCAATGGAGATATTTTATACATATAGTTGCAGACCAAAATTCATCCCATAAAATAATACATAAAACTTCTATATAGATAATATTTTATGGACCCGTGAAATTGGGATCAAAATTGACACCATCATCGGTTAGTTTAAGATCCTCATCTTCGACATTTTGCATACTTATGGGGCTAGCAGTTATTTTTGTGAGTTCCTCCATTGTACATAGTGGATCATAAATATCAAATATCAAAGAGTCATCAATTACAACATGAAATACTATTATTCTTAATTGAGATTTACTTTCATTTTATTCATCCTCTATAATAAATAAATTAGGTAGGGTCAAGACCAATATAAACTCTCTCATTTAAGGTGTGGAATCGCTATTAATGATCTTCACATCACCAAAAGGATCTACTTCAAACCCTTTGAGAGAAGAGAGATGATTATATTCTTCAATCCAAAGGCATGATTAGCACTAATTCTACAGAAAACAGGAATAAATGACATTGAAAAAAACATTCCACATATAATAACATTCCTGGTTAATGTTTTTTTATCTGATGATGTTTCATCTCTATTAGTAGAGTAATGAAACTTTCCTCCTCAAATATATGCACTTGGGGGTAGGGAGGATGTTATGTATCTACTTCCTCCCACATAACTATCTATACTCTATATATTTTCCCATGTAAATGGTGGACACATAATCACCATTAGTTTTTCGTATTGAATACTATTTATTGATTCCAGTTTTGGTGATTCTTTGTCTCACTCTGCCCATAAAAGATACATTCTTCCCCAGTAACATCACCTTGAACAAAATATTGAGGGTGGGAGGAGTGGATGGTTGATGAAAGAAATTGACTTATATAATCAGTATAAAAAATCATCTCCTTCAATAGAAGATAGATCCCAAACCCCCTCATCAATTCCCTTACACATCATATTGGATTCATGATTCATGGTGGGAATCATGTCATCAGGGGAATATATGAGAATCTCTAATACCCAAACATACATTTTCTTCCTCTAGAATTGGGTATGACTTGATCGATTTAAGATTCAAACATTCCTAGTGATTTCTAACGGGTTTTTTTAGAACCGAAAACATCTAATGATTCCATATCCATTTTGACCTACATTCCAAAGGTATGTGATCATTAGTTATGAACTGATGAAACATAAGAATTTTCATTGGTCGAGAGGATGGGAGGTCGAACACATCACACCTTTTTTGGTGGAATTATTGTCCACTCCGTGAATCTCTTTATAGATTTAAGTTTTGTTTGTGAATCCATATTATATTACAAAGTATGAAAATGATTTTTTACTTTAGATCTAACAATCAATAATTTGTATGAATGAAATTTTAGAGAATATTTTATATGTAGTCGAGGTTCTTCATCAATAGAGAATCATCTGTATTTGTTAAATATTCTTACTCAATGGTATCCTTCAATACATAAACGTCTCTTGGTCATTATGATGACCATACTAGTTTTAAAGCCACTCAGTGGGGAACATGAAGTTTATTGACATTCAGAAGGACATGGATTATTTCAGAGTTGGGATCGTACCCGCAGATGGGCAACCTACATATATTTTTTTTTGGAAAAGGAATCAGAACCCACGTAGTTCGAGTAAGTGAGTATGATATTTATGCATGATAGATGGCTCAAATAATGATGTCATAATTACTTTTACAGTCTAAGCTCACATGAGTCAAGCTTGGTGTGATAAACAAGAGGTATTGGTAAAACCAGACAATTGTTCCATCATAATAAATGATGTGGGGCTTATGTATATATGACTTCCCAAATAGAAGAATATTAGGATTTACTTCAGGGAAGAAAACCGGGAACAAGGTCTATATAGTTATATGTACTTCATGGAGATTTGGATACTCTAACTTGGGGCTTACTCCTGAGGAAGATGCCCAAATTCGGAGGGGACATATGATTGGGCTTTACTCCTGAGAAGGAAGCCCATATCAAAAGTAAATTAAGACTGGTTAAGAGAAATTATGACTGGGGTTTACTCCTAAGGAGGAGGCCCGAGTTAAAGGATTTGTGAACTGGGGAATACCCCTAAGAAGGAGGCCCAGGTTAAAAGATTTGAGAATTGGGGCTTACTCCTAAAGAGGAGGCATAGGTTAAGGGACTTGGGGCTCACTCTTAAGTAGGATGCCCATATTTGTAGACTCTAAGACTGGGGCTTACACCTAAGAAGTAATCCCAGGTTAATAGAATTATGGTTGGGGTTTAATCATACGGAGGATGTCCAGATTTGGAAATTATGACTGGGGATTACTCTTTAGGAGGATGCCCAGGTTGGGAAATTATGATTGAGGCTTACTCATAAAGAGGATGCCTAGGTTAGGGTGCTGGGGGATTACTCCTAAGGAGGATTCCCAAATTAAGAGAACATAGACTGGGGCTTACTATTGAAAAGGGTGCCTAAGATAACGATTCTCTCATCTTAAAGGACGAGGTTGAATGAATGAAATCTCTGACCTTAGTGACATGATGATATGTAAATCACTTTTAAGAGATGTTTCATAGAATTCCTTTTAGATAAGGAATCCAACAATGAAATCATTCCATGAATAGCTTTGGAGAGAGTTCTGAAGGATTAATCAAGAAGAGGATAGGTGGATAGTAATAAGAGAGGTAAAATAGGCAGGAGGGGAACCCAAAAAGAAGGTGTCGCGCATGTCCTGTGTGGGCACGCAAGTCCTTCATGGGCACACAAGTCCTGGTCGCGCAAGTATACTTGCACGACTGTCAACCCTTATGGTAATACTTGGGTGATACATGGCACAAGCCCTTAGTATTATCCCTAGAGCCTTCCAGAAGAGGAGCGCGCAAGTTCTATTGAAGGGGTAAGGCGGCGCGCAAGTGTGACCATTTCCCTTAAGGGTCGGCCACTAAGGCATGCAAGTGTTGATGAGTTTCAACACTTAGGCCTCACTCCCCATATTTATATCTTCCGTTATGGGTAAGAAATTACCTTAGAAGTTTTCAGAAGCTTTGAGGATACACTAGGGTGCCGAGAGCTCAAATCTGAGTTTATGGAATTATTCATCCCTGAAATGGGGGGCCCACCGGGGGTATTTATAGGCTGGTGAAGACCCTGGTTGAAATTTAAAGAGTGTGCAAAAGTAACCTGCATGACCATTGGGAGGCACGCAATTATAAATGCGTGACCTTGGTGAAACTTGCGCGACCCAAGTGCATTTGAATAGTTTTTCATGCCTTTGTCAATTTTTGATGTTTCTTCAAAGGATGAATCACTCTGGGTTTAAGGTATTTCCCTTTTCAATTCGTTAGACTCTGTTACGGAGAAGAGCATCAACAAATGTCCCCCCTCAGAGTTTTATCCAAAATAAATGAGGATGTAACTCTAAGGAAAGAAGAAAACCAAGGAAACTTCGGAGTGCAAGTGTTGAGTGGGCAGATGGCATCGCGCAGGTGTTGATCGCGCTAGCTTTAGAGCGTGATGACTTTTAGGCACGCAAGGTTGAGGCCTTGCCAATATATATGTATCCATTCTCGTGCAAAGTACCCAGATTTTAAATTTTCGAGCTCTCTCCACAAAAGATAGCTTCGCCATGCAGGTTGCTCTATTTTCCACTGTTTTGTTGTTGTCGCACTGCTGTAGAGGTATTTGGACTTGCGCAGTGATTCTTGCATGCCAAAAACTTGTGCGACACATGCACACATGCACGACATATCCATACTTGTGCGACATAACCATACTTGCGTTCCTTTATGCCTTATCCATTGTTTTCGAATTTCTTCCCAAATTATATAAAAAATCAACCCATTTAAGAGTTATTTTATTCAACTTTTATGCAGATTCAATATCTCCCAAGAGAATCAGAACAGCTGATGAACTAACTAGCAAGTGAATTGATGATATGATGAGCATCATTGGCCATTATTACTATACCGTCTGTGACAGAATTCACCCGGATTTGGCCAAGTACCTGAAGAAGTATCATCTTTATTTCCCACAAAGAATCTATCTGCCTTTTTATGGATACGGTCATCTGCGAGAAGTTACCATTCCAGAGGAAAAGAACTATCTCCCAATTTCTTGGTTTCAGAATTACACCAATTTTTCTTCAGCAAATATCTCATGTGGAGGAGCATTTATAAATGCTATAATAGTGGATAAGGCTTATATGATGCATCATAGCCCTTGTACGGCGGATCTGAAACCCCACAAGCCCAAGATGCAACCACATTGTTATCCTTTAATATTCAGAAATTCTCTGATGGATCAATCCAATCGCTGGAAGAAGAGCTGGGACTTCCGTCCTGGAAGAGGTGTGAATCCAACATGGATGTGGGCATACTTGGTACGAAAAACCTGTGTAGAGTTTTTCAAGGATTTGAATGGAGATGTGATATATGAATCGATCTGGGCTAGGCAAACAGATGATTACAGGCATGATAACTTCGTGCTAGAGATACTCAGCCATTGGAGCCCAGAAACTAATTCTCTCAATCTGACTCATGGAGAAGTAGGAATCAGTCGATGGGATGTCCAAAAGATCTAAGGGGCTCCAATTTTGGATGATATGTAGGATGAATTCATCCCTCCCAAGGTGACTTGGAATGATTCGGAGAAGACTCCAGCTTTAGCTTGGGAATTATTTAAAATATTCCACAAGCTCAAGAGTTTAGAGACCTCCTTAACTCATTCTAGAAATGATATTAATCCAGAGGAGTGGATGATTATGTTTCTTATTGATAAGAAGGAGAAGGAGCCGATGGAAAAGGGATCGATGGAGAAGGGATCCAAGAATAAGGGGCCCAAGGAGAAGAGACCCACTCGTCCTACCACCTTCCCCAAAACAGAGAAGAGGGGTGCTCCTAGAACACTATGGCTGACCCTAGAAGCAGAAGAATTTGACAAGTGGGGATACAATGTGAATCAAAGAATCACATAGAAGACTCTTCTGGAGGGATTCTTGGCCTTGTGCCTCAGTGTTTATCTTTTTCTAGTCAGGGACTCGAAGGGAGGCGTCAGGCTAGGGACCTTTGTTATTGCGGCCAAGTTGGCTGAGGGGAAAATGGTGGGGTTGGATACCCCCATTTTAGAAAATATTCATAGGAGTTTACTCCATGTCTTCATGGGTAAGTCTCTTTTAATAATAGTGGGACCATTCCATATTTTATGGGGACAGATCGCCACTCACATCAGGATGTATAATATACAGAATGAAGTGTAGATTCCCAGAAGTTCTTTCAGGCCATCTGTACAGGAATTTTCTGGAATTTCTACACAAGCTCTCAATTCTTATGACATGAAGGCGAGGCTGATCATGTATAAGAAATTTAATTTCTTTCCTTATGTAAATCCACCGACTGGGTGTTTTGTTGATAATGGAATAGATAATATGGAATTAAGGGCATACATGCTGGCCTACATAGATGGTGTGATGGTCACCAGGATTGATGGAGAGATTATATGTGAGGTCTATGCTCCATATAGATTTTCATGCCAATTCATGTTTTTGTAGGAGACTTCTATATCTCCCCTTATGCATGTCAAGATAGACAAACATCTGATGGTTTCCTAGAAACTATGGTTACTGACATCTAGGGAGAAGACTTGGGTGGTGTTTGATCTAGTAGTTGATAAAGCAGCGAATAACATGACTACATGGTATGCCGAGAACTGGATAGCATCATACCCTAGATGGGTGCTGAATCACCTAGTTTATCATGTGGGGAGAAGGAAGAGAACTTTAGAGAAATAAACCCTTCCTCAGGAAGGTGACACTTCCCCACCTGAATATGATTTGTTGGATTCCTCATCTAGGACTGACTCACCAGATTCCCAAGATGGGGATGATGAGTCACAACAAGTGGTGAAGTAGCCTCATGCCCGATATAATCCTCCTGTCAAAATTAAAAGAACCACACCATCAACTCATAGTGAGTTACTTTATTGTGGAAATTTAATCACCATTACATTATAGAGCAACAAGTCTTATTTTCTTATTCTCTATCAATAGTTGCAGGAGCTGGAAAGAAGCTGAAGTTGAAGATTTTAGGACCTTCTACACAACCTTCTAATTCAAATACTGAATATCTATGACTAGAGGTTGTCCATACATGGAAGAGTTTATACTGCGGTGCTGAAACTACATGGCTGGATTTGTGAGAGGGGCTACACCTCCCTGGAATAGGGGATCTTCTGGATTCTGTAGATATCTGTTACAAGGATAACCCCGATGAAGTGCGGGATTACATCAGAGTGCTGAAAATGATCATATATGCCACCGATGATTCCATTCCAGTCACCAAACGGGTGAAGGAAATGATTGGCCGTGGTTCCACTAAGGGGACTGGTGGTTCTGGAGATGAGGAGTGGCACAATTTTGTGGCTTCTGAAGATGTAATTCTTTTTCCTTATTTTCATTTCAAATTGATTTTAGTCAAAGCATTGTTACTCAAGGAAATTATTTTCTTCATCCTGCAGCTTTCAATGAAAGGAAATCATGAGGTTCCTTCACCCCAATATAGCCCGGGTGGTACTGCCATCGGGGCTATTGCTGAATCTCCTCGTGAGTAGGGCAAGATATCTCCAGGGCAGCAAGACATGGATGAGGATTTGGTTTTGCCTTTCCATTCTCCAATTCAAGTTCATGTAAACGAGACTACAGACACTCCCAAAAATCCAAAGAAACAAAAGAATCAAAGGAGGAAGTCCACATTTAATCGCCTCATCAGTAGTGGTAAGTCCTTCAGATAATCACGAGTCTTATCCCATGAAAATATTTCTCATACTTTTTGGGATTGTAGGGGCTTCTTCAATTTCCCCTCTAAGAGAGAGGGATGATCCTCTTTTGAATACCACAGAGGGTGCTGGTGAAGAATCACAAGTTCAGGCTGACTTGGCTACTCCTCGAGAAGATCCAACGTCTGTTCTTAGTATCCTTACTACTATTGTTTCAAGAAGAGAAGATCCTGCTTCTGGTAAGTTAACAATTCTTCATATGATGTTTAATGAAGCATCAACTAACTTCCATTCTGTGATACTTTAGGTTCAACCCCTATATTAGATCTTTTGGCGGCCATTGCAGCTGACACCGCCACTTTATCTGAAGAAGTTGTCCAGGGTCAGAGACTGTAGGATGAAGGTATCCAAGAAGACATATCAAATGCTCTCACTGGTGAGATTAACTAGGATTCTGAGATTACATTGGATGAAATTAATGGACATGGCATATATTTTGATGATTTTTTAGATCATGTTAAATTTCCAGGTAATTTCGAAGATTATGGATGTGAGTGTTATCCTTTGTCCTATTAAAAAATAACTTCTTATTACATGTCTAATCATTATCAGTTGAAATATGCAGTTCTATCTGAGCAAGCTGCTGAACTTCCAATGCCTGAAGGGGGTACAAAAAACCCTACTATTGTAGAGAAATTAGCCTAGGTGGAGCTGAACCCCATATAGCTTCCACAAACCCACCATGAAAATCCAGTTGAAACTAGGAAATATGGGGAAGATCCTTCTCAAGTTACTGATCTACCGTTGGGTAAGGGATAACAATATTTGTGATGGTACTTAATTTGCACGACAACCAATTAACTTTTGTTATCCTTTGAAACTAACCAAAGCTTTCAATTGATTATGCATGTCCATCAATTTCAGTGGATAGATCTGGTGGTGAAGCCTCAGCCTCCGCCCCAACGGGAATTGAAAGTGAAGAAACACATGTCAGGGGGGAAGGAGCAGAACATGGTACTTCCCTAAGTGAATTAATCCCCGATTATATTCCCCCCTATGACAGTGATGCTGAGTCAGATTCAGAAGTACAAAAGGTGATCCAATTTTTACGATGCAAGGAATGGAAGAACACATATAGGATCATATCTGAAGTTCCTTTAGAAGAGATGTCGTCGAAGATCCCACAACGGTCATCCCTATTTGTCATGCTGGGACTTAGCAGTTTTTGATATCAAAAGATCCATGTCGTGGTAAAACAAGTCCTCTTAAGGAGGGAGCAGGAGAAAAAGTTCCATCAAGATTTGACCAGGTTTAAGCTGTCAGCCAATATCAGCGAATTTGAGGTTGCGGTATCCCGAGCTGAGTCTGATTATCCTACCAAGATGAAGGATATGAAGCATAAGATCAAAGATAAAGTCATCTAGCAGATGCACCTTCTGCAATAGTTAGATTTTGGTACTGGGGAACTTTACCAACAAGACATTTCACAAGAAGGATCTCAAATGAATGGTATGAAAGCCATTATAGATGCCAAGAAAGCACTCCATCAAGCTGAAAAGAGTGATGTTGGTCGAGTGCATGAGATTCAAGTGGCTACTGATGAAGCTAGGGATGCTATAAATCAAGTGATGATTTATGTTGACAGCCTTTTTTTAATTCATGGAAAATAGAGGAGACCCTAGTCTGTGGATGTCCTTCTAATTATTGTGCATAAAATGGAAAACACACTTTCATTTTCAATCATTTGTGCAAGCATTTTACCGCTACCCACTTTATATTTTTAGCTAAGCCAATTGACCTAGTAAGAATAGTTTTATTTTTTGTTAGGATTATTATAAATAACCCTACAAACTTTGAATCTTTTAATTGCTCAATATTACCTAAATCATACCGAAATGTATGTTTAGTGAGCTGAGACTTGACTTTTATTCATAGTTCCCTTGTCATTTGTGGGTAGTTTAAATTCATGCATGTCGGACATAAAAAGGCTAATGTTTACAGTCAAAATAGCTTTGACCGAATGCTTTAAAATTGACTCAATTCCTTGAAGACATATCTGAAATCATATTACCACACTAATGTATGAAGTAAAATAGGTAAACTAAGACTTATGAAATTTTGAATCTGAGGAATGATATGAAAAAAGGATAAAAGGCATTATAAGAAGTAGTTCACAAGAATAAAGTTACCATTATTTAACAAACCCATTAGGGGGTTGAATTATGTAGGGCCGCCTTAGGGAATTGGATGCATAGTCAAATAATAGTATCTTTTGGATGATAAGTATGTTATGTAGATTGTTTATGCAAGGCCGCCTAAGGGCACGTGCTGCATATTCAGGCAAAAGAACTCTCAGAAATTTACTTTTCTACTACCAAAAATCCAGTGGATGTTTATGGAGATTCAAATTTTCCTAAGCATAGAGTACGCTATATGGAGAGAGGTACTTGAATTTGGAGAAGATATTTCCAAGAAAGATCATCTAAGAACTGGATGAATGTCACTCCTATGAAGGTCTGACCCAAATATAGGGAAGAGATATATAAACCAAAGACTTGAATACTTTCATATCATGAAAAAGAACATGAGACAAATATGTTAAGGATGGCTATTTTTTACGGATACTAACATATTGTTGATAAGACCAATAAGGACAAAAGGGGTTTTCATCCCAAGAATGAAGTTACCATTATTTGAAAAACCCTTTATAGGGTTGAATTATGCAATGCCACCTAAGGGAATTGGCTGCCTAGTCAAATGAAGGTATCTTTTGGCTGATAAGTCTGTTATATAGACTATTTATGCAAGGCCTCTTAAGGGCATGTGCTATATAGTCAGGAAAAAGAACTCTCAGAAATTGGAAATTTTTTGACCAGAAGTCAAGAAAAGGGTTATGAAGATATGGAAGTATTTAAGACTATGAGTATGACACATAAAAATGGGAATTTTTTCAATGCATGTAGAGATACATAGACCAATGCTAACCATAATCATGTTGTGGCTAGGTCCTGAATTGAGATACTGGACTTCACTATGTATCCCATAAGGATGAGAATTAATCCACATGTAGTTCATGAAATACATTTTAACATCATGTGGGACGAAAGTATGGGAGATCATAGTTTAGGGTCACAGATCTCGGACCATAATAATGAATAAACAGTGTGTGTTTTCATAGGGACTTTTCAGCTAGGGGACTGAAAATAGAATTTGGGGTTAGGCCCAAAGACTTGGGGCTAGATTCGAGGGACACTCAAACGTTCCTAAATCTCCGATAAGGATGATAATCAAGCCATACGCAGTTCTTGAAATACATTTTAACTCCATTTGGGACGAATGTATGGGAGATCTTAGTTTAGGGTCATAGAGCTCGGACCATAATAATGAATACATAGTGTGTGTTTTCATAGGGACTTTTCAGCCAGGGGACTGAAAATGGAATTTGGGGTTCGACCCAAAGACATGGGGCTAGATTAGAGGGACACTCAAATGTTCCTACATATCCCATAAGGATGGGAATCAAGCCGCACATAGTTCTTGAAATACCCTATGTACATATTTGGTTTGTACATGTGAAGGGTGAGAGGGGACTTTAGTACAATGATGGTTTGACCCAAGATTAAATGTTCAGTCATTGCCATGTATGCACATAGTCTTTAGAATATAACATGATTGGAGATTAATGTAAATAATGATTCCCTCTCAGGCGAGGGTATCGAATAATGTTGTAGTTTATTGTCGTACTGGACAAAAGTGTTGTACTATTTAACGTCATGTAGAAAAAACAAAGGTGAAGCAATGTGAAGATCTTGGTTTTGGGCTTGAAACTCAGGAGGTTGCCTACGTACCCAGCCTAGAAGGCAAGGATCAAAGTCCGTGTAGTTCAATTAAAGAATGAATTTTTGATCAAGTTGTTCTTGGGGACAACAACCTAAAAATGATGTTGGGACTTACGCATGGTTAGCATCCCAGAGATGTTGATATGGTTGAAGTTTACTATAAGCTCACGTGAGTCATACTCGGTGTGAGAAACAAGAGGTAGAAACAACCTTAACAATGGACAGTTTAATGTCATGTAGGACATATGAAGGGGCTATGCAGTTTAAAGTCTTGCAGTGAGGACTATTGGTGTTGTACAGTTTAGTGTCATGTAGTAGGGAAAAAATACAGTTTAACGTCATGTGTCACGTATTAAGGGACTTCAATAAAGTTTAGCATCATGTAGCTAGGACGATGGGGAAAATACAGTTTAATTTCATGTTAGACGAAAGGGGGACCGTGCAGTTTAATGTCATGTAGTAAGGTAAAAAGAGGACACATTTTAATGTCATATTGGATGTATTAGAGACTTTTCCAGTTTTATGTCACGTAGGATGAATGAGCAGTATATTTTAACGTCATGCAGGACAAATATAGGGACACAGTTTAACGTCATGTTTCATAATAACGGTGTTGTATAGGTTATTGTCATGTAGCTAAGATGATGAGGAAAATACATTTTAACGTCATGTTAGACGATATGGATTCAAATAGTTTAAGGTCATATGCATGGACTGTGGATGATGAGGCAGTTTAACGTCTTGCTGGACGATATGAAATGCCAATTGTTTAAGGTCGTATGCATGGACCGTGGATGATTTATTTTCTGTTTATGCAAAATAATTCTTCAGAAATCTGGCACTGGTTGGATTAGTGATAAGTTATCCATCCATTGAGATAAAAGAATATGCTCAATTTCAGTAGACCTTATGTATTGAATAATGTCCTTCCCATTTTGGCTCAAGCTTGGTAGGTTTATTTCCTGGTATCATTGTATTTCTGAGAACTAATACCAATTCTCCCTGACCGAATGAACTAAGATGAAATTTTTTGTTGAATGATCATGCTATTAGATTTTGGTAGACTTCCACGTGGGGTAGGGTGCACAATCTTTTCTCATCTAATCGTTCAAATTCATCCAATCTCTTTTGAGATTGTTCATCTATAGATAACTGATCCGAAAGGGGTACTCTACTCGAGGGTAATTGAACATCAATGGGAAATACTTCTTCTGTTCCATATACTAATGAATATGGAGTTGACCACGTTGTAGTGCGGGTGGTAGTTCGCTAAGCCCATAAATCATGAAAAGGTTTATTAGGCCATGATTTCTTATCTTTATCCACCATCTTTTGTAGTATATTTGAAAGAGTTTTGTTGAAAGCTTCTATCTGGCCATTGGCCGCTGCATGATACTGAGATGAATGATTGGATTTGATGTTGTATTCTTGATAAAACTTTCTCACCTTGGATGAACAGACGTTGGTGCCATTGTCCGTCAATATGGTATGATGGACACCAAATCTGGTAATGATGTCAGACTTGATGAAGCTAACAATACATTTAGAACTAACTTATTTGAGAGGTATTGCCTCTTCCCATTTGGAAAAGAATTCAGTAGTAGTAAGAATATACTTCAACTGCTTAGATGTAGTTGAAGGATATGGTCCCACTACATCCATTCCCCGTGTGGAAAATGGTAATGATTATTTAGCTGTATGAAGCAACTCTGGGGGATGATGAATGAAGTTGGAATGTACTTGGATAGAATGAAACTTCTTTGTGACATCAACACAATATTGTATCCTTGAAGGCAAAAAATATCCAAGCCTTCGAATTTGATTAGCTAGTATGTGTCTAGACTGATGGGCACCACATACTACTACATGCACTTCTTTCATGATAGCCATTATCTCATCACCATCAATGTATCTGAAGAGAACTACATCAAAACCTCTTTTATAGAAAACATTCTCTAAATGATTTGTGCTATCATCATGGTTGAAATTGACCACACGTATCCAGACTTGTTCTTTCCCGGCTCTATCAGGTAGAAGTGTTTCATTTTGAAGGTATTCCAGGATAGGTGTCATCCATCCTGTAGTTTGGCCATATGGTTCAAAGATGGGAATAATTTAATTTATTTCCTCTGTTATGGATTGAAAATAAGGTGAAATTGTATGATGGTGGGAAATACTCATACTTGTCTCGTCCCGATTTGGATCTGCCAGAGCTGTGGCTATATTAGCCAGTGCATCAGCTTAGGAATTTTGTGATATCAAGACATAAGAAAATAACAGTTCTGAAGGAAATTTTTCTATTAACTATATGAGGTAATCATTTAAAGGGATTAGTTATTCTTTTCTGATTGTATAATCCCCATTGACTTGTTTGATTACCAGGTCTGAATCACCTTTCACCTTTAACTGATTCACTTGTGATTGAAGTGCCAACTCCAAGCCTGTGATTAGAGCTTGGTATTCTTCTTCATTATTTGTACAGCCTCCCAACAATGAGAAGGGATAAGGTAACACTACCTTTTTTGGGGAAATGAGTACAATTCTAACCCATCTCTGTTGAATTTAGGATTTTCCATTTTTCTCCCTATTAGACTTCTGGAAGCACCATCAAAGTACATTTCACGTTTTTGAAGATTATCTTGAATAAATAATACTTCCTCATCAGGAAGTTCAATATCTGAAGATGTATCTTCTACTGAAGTATGTTCAGTAAGGAAATAATCTAGGGCTTGTCCCTTTAATGCCTTTTGAGACACATATTGAATACCAAATTACTGAAAAATAACTGTCCACCTTTCCAGACATCCCGTATGCATTGGACGACTAAGGATGAATTTTAGGGGGTTATTGCGAGATTCCAATTGGACCTCGTGATATTGCAGGTAGTGTCTCAAATTCGGAACTACAATGGTTAATTCTAGGTAGCACTTCTCAATATTTGATTATCAGGATTCTGGTTCAAGCATAGTCCGATTGATATAGTAGAGGTTGTTTTCATTGTTAGTATTATTCGTCTAAGAAATAAAGGAACCCAATGATCGCTCTAGAGCTATCACATAGAGGATAAGTGGTCTTCCTTCAACAGGTGGAATTAACACCGGTGGACTTAAGAGATACTTCTTGAGAATATCGAATGATTCTTGAAATTCTTCAGTCAACTGGTAAGTGACTCCATTCTTCATCAATTTGGTGAAGTGTAAACATCTGCCTTCCAAATTGGCGATGAAATGCCGAATATAGGCGATGATTCCTTAAAGTCCTCTCAATTCCATTAAATTTTGAGGAGGTGAAATACCAAGGATTGACTTTTTCTTCTCAGGATCCACCTCGATACCACGATGGCGCACAACAAAGCTGAGAAATTTTCCTGAGGTTACCCCAAAAGCACATTTTATGGGGTTCATCTTAAAATTATGTTGCTGAAGATTGTGGAATATGATTTCCAAATCAGCCAACTGATTAGAACGTTGTTTGTATTTAACCACCAAATTTTCCACATAACATTCAACAAATTTTCCTAAAAAGGGTTTGATGATACGATGCATGGCATGCTGAAATGTTGTGCCTGCATTCTTGAGGCCAAAGGGCATTACCCGATAGTAAAACACACCCTGAGGGGCTCTGAAGGCTATTGATTCTTCATCTTCTGGTTCAATTTGTATTTGATTATATCCATAATATCCATAAATGAAGGAAATTCCTTCATAGCTAGCTTTTGTATCAATTAAGAGTTCTGTAATCAGAACTAAAAAATCATCCTTACGACAATGCTGATTAAGATCTCTGAAATCAATGCAAACTCTAATTTTCCCATTCTTATTTTTCACTGGGACAATATTAGCCAACCATTTGGGATATTTAAATTCTCGGACAAATTTAGCTTTGATAATCTTATCCACTTCAGCCTCAATTTTGGAATCATAGGTTGGGTGTGTTCTTCTAGCGGTTTGTTGGAATACTAGATGTTCTTCTAGCAAACCCAAGCGATGAGTGGAAACATCAGGATCAAGCCCTGACATCTCTGTATAGTTCCAAAAAAATATATCTTGATTTTTCTTTAAAAAAGAAATATATATCTCTTTATCTTCAAGACTCATGACCACACTAATTAAAGTGGGGTGTGGATATTCTTTTGTACCCATATTTATTTCTCTGAGTTCATCCACAGTGGTAGAGATACACTCTTCAAATGCTGGAGAAGCATCCCTAAGATCTTCCTCTTCTTCTTCAACATGTGTTATTTCTTCTGTTTCTACTTGCATAGTAGCTAATGAAGCATAATTTCAATAATCTGAAGAGATGTTAAAATTTGAACATCTTTAAAGAATAATCTTCCATTTCCGACCCGATTGTTGATGAAGGGTATTCCTTGGGTAATATAGAGGAGATGGTGGATTGGGAATAGACATCATCGTTCACCTATGACATTTCTATAACTTCTTCTTATCTAATTGGTGAAGTATATACTTTCTGGATTTCAGCAGATGAAATGAAGACATCCCCATTTGAGCTTTCATCATTTCTTGGTGGATCACCAATTTCTCCCATGATGTCTAGCGTGATTGTTGTAATTGAAGTTATGGATGTTTCCATAAGAGTATTTTGATTTGGGTCTATCCTCTCAATTTGACTGATAGGAAACAAATAATATGTACTCATATGTGTAAATGGGTTTACTGGAATCTTTTCCAAACTATATAGAGCATTAACTTTGGTAATCTCCCTTATTGTGGATTTCTCCTTTCCCTTCATGTGATAGAATTCCACCTCAATGTATGGAGATTCACATGTCTTGAATGGGGACTTATCACCATAAAATGCTCCAATTTTATCATCAAAACAATATTTGAGACATTGATGGCATGAAGAAGGCATAACTGCATGTTGATGTAGTGAGGGTCTACCAAGAAAGATGTTGAAGGCTGAGTCTTGATCAACAAACATGAAATTTGAATTGGATACAAGATCTCCAAACTGAGTTCTGAGTGTAATATCGGCCAATGGTTCTTGTTCATTTTTATCATATCCTTGTAACAACAATGTAGAAGTAGATAAATCAGATTTTGTGGGGCCAATTAACGATGTGTACGAATGAGGATGAGGTTGACTGCTGAACCATTATAAATGAAGATTCTTCGGACATATACACCATTGACCTTGCCAGATAATTACAAAGGTCTTATATTTCAATTCATGATATCATCTTCATCTTCATCTGTGAAAGATATCACAGCATGGCATTCTGCAGAATTATTCTCAACATGGTAAGCTTCAGCGGCAACAATTTCTGTTTCAAACTCTTGAGGACTTAACAAAGCCTCAATGAGTGCCAGCCGAAGATACTTTGATAAATTTAAGGCATCCAAAATTGATAACTTGGAAAGTAATTTGGCCAAGTGTATCAATACATCATTCTTTTGATCCAAAGGTCTGCATTTCCCAACAGAAACATGTGGTTTCGCAGGTTCCTTAGAATTTGATGCTTTGGAAGTTGATGCATCTGGTACCGGGATAGGAGTTGGTAAAACTCCTAGATTTGGAAGTTTATACTGATTAGGCCTATTTACATGGTGAGAGGAAGAATGTGGAACCTCCAACCGATATTCCAGAATAACTGTGCGAGGACTGAAAATGCCTTGTGTAGAAGAACATGCTTGTTCTTGTTGAGCTCATTGAAGGGATCTGCCATGAGTTTCTGCTGCATACACAGTTATAGTAGGGGTAGAATTGGAATAGTGTCCTCTGAAAGATCAATGTCTTCCCCTATACCCTGAGCCTCTAGAACTCCCTATGATTCCTCTATTTGATACAGGGAACTCGGGCTCATCAAAATAGAAACTACGACTGGCATATTGATATGTTAAGTGAATCATATTTATAGAACCAAAAATCAACTCTTCGTCTGATGATGACTCTACCTGATTGTCCGATTTAGGATGTACTGTTTGGTTGGACGGTGCCCGTGGCTTTAAATTAGATGACATAAAATCTGTCAGAGTCAAAGACAACTTAGGCTTTGACAAAATTTTATCTTCTTCTGATTGTGTATCTTTCTTGGAATTATTCCACCCTTTTGAGGATTTTCCCTCTGATGAAGAGGGTTTTTCAGTGGCATTCATGACAGAAGACACAATTAGCTTCTGCAATTGTGTTCACAAAAGGGAATGAGTTCGGTTGATCATTTTTCTGACCATCCAATCATGCTATTTTTGTGCATTTTTTTCTTGACTTTTTTCCACTCCCCTTCTTCCTCTGGATCTGTAGCAGTAACACATGCTACCTGAACTGCTGAAAATTTTAGTTTGACTTGTCCCAATTCGACCATTTTTTGCAGGTGTTCCTTGAAGAAAAAACACTCTAGAATGGGATGCCCCAACATCTATTGAAATGGGCAATTGTTGGGATGGTCTTCATCTCCTTTCATTTTTGGACTCTTTGGCCTTGGAAATTGAACAAAATTATTTTCCAGAGACGAAATGAAGTAACCAAGAACTTTCTCATTTCAGAAAGAGTAAACATTACTCTTCAATTCGTCAAACTGCATCCATCTTTGATCTCTTTGATCATCTTAACGAAATGGCCTCTGTTGTTGATGCCCAGGAGGTGGATCCCTTCGACAAGATGAAGGCATTGAAGTAAAAGCAGGTACAGATGCTTGTTTAAGCATAACTATAGCAGTCTTTGGTTTACCAATTCTCCTTCCTGGAGCTGATTGAATTACATGAGATTTATCCTTAGTCTTTATAAGAGAATCTTCAAACTGTTGAGAAATTGAAGTAAGGTCTCGAAAACCTCCTTTGTATTTCACCGGGATCAACGGTGTGCGTAGCTCATCACGTAAATTTTCCACACAGATTGGAAACAATTTCTCTTGAGGGAGTTCTTAGCTCATGGAATATGATAATCACATCAGCAAGCATTAAAATCCAAAACCCTTTCATTATCCCTTTGCTTACTGTTTGTAAGATCAAAAACTGTTGTCTTTGGAAAAGTTGAGATGAATTGAAGAAGGAATCGTTGGCAGAGATCCTACCATCCGATAATTGACCTGGATTTCAAGCTTGTGTACCAGGAAAAGGCAGGACCTTGTAATGATTGTACAAAACACCTGAGATTAACTTCTTCTTGTTTCTGAGGGGTTCCTATCATACAATCACAACGATAAACAAAATGTGTTAAGTGTTTCTCTGGGACTCTAGAACCATTAAATAATGAGAATTTGGTAATTTCAAAATTTTTTGGGGGAGGAATTGCATCAACCCATTAAGGGTAAGCTCTCTTTTCTGGTTGAATTAGATGGTGATTTCCCTCCATAGCTTCCAAATGAGCTGTTAATGACTCAATTATGGTTATTAACTATTGAGAAACATCCGGTTGAGCTTGGACTTGAGCAAGTGCAATGACTGGAGCTTGGACAGATGTGGTGGCTGGTACTACAACTAATGGTAGCACTACTGATTGTTGATGCACATGACCCGGAGGATTAGAAATATGAGGGCGTACAGGTAGAGGATGATATTCTTGATCTATCTCACTAGCCACAAGAAATTATATTAGCTGATTGACTCCATCATGCTAAGGAAGAAGACTAACCTGATGTAGTTCTACATCCAACCTCCTCAACTCCTTCTTTTCTTCCTCTTGTTGTGAAAATATTTGCTCTAATGAGAGAAATTTTCCCTCTCTAGAGGAATGGTATGTAACCTGATTCTTTCCTTTCCCCTTATTAGATCCCTTTTAGAGAGGGGGATGTGGTTTAATTGAAGGATTAACTAAATTATAGGTAATCCTCTGATTTCGTGTACGCTCATCTTCTTCAGTTGTGTTTGTGCGTACAACCTATTGAGCAGGAGCTTCCTCATATGATCCCTCTGAGTGAGCCTAATCTGGGGGATCATCAACAACGGCACTGATTACATTGATTGATGCATATCACATTTCATCCCTTCTATTGGAATTTCTGTGATATTTCATACTTCCATGTCCCTGATGAGACATTGCCATTTGTCGATTTGATCCCTCAAGAACATCTTGACGAACCATAATTTGGATGGTATCTCCTGAATATTTGGATCTTCGTTCCTCTTTTGGCTTCTTCCCTAATCAAGAGAATACTGAATTTCCTTGAGGGAGAGATTTAAGATTTGAAAAAGTCCCTATTCCTATGGACTGGGGCTGTTCCTGCACAACTCCTCGAATCTTATTTGTTGATTCTGAGGGTTGGGTTAAAAGAGTCCCTAGTCTGGCAAGATGGGGTGGTTCTAATGTTTCTATATATGAGAATTTCTTGAAATCTCTCCTTATCTTGCGGACTTTAGTCAAGAAATTATCTGGATGCATCAACCTGGATCCACTTTTATCACCTGGCTCAAAATACCATTGGATGATTTCAGACACTTTTGTCACTTGATGATGTGCTCGATCCAAACAAGAGGCATGTTCAGTATTCTTGTTTGCTTGATGTAGGAGTAATTCAACAACTTTTTCTCTGTATGCTTGATTTTGAGAAGAACTATTTGAGGCATGTTCTTGAGAGAGATTTTGATTACAAACAAAGCCAATTGGCTTTGGCCGGCCATGGGAAATAACATTGCATGAGACCATTTTCGGCGGGCATTGCTGATTGGAGAGTACAATGAAATGTAGCACTCCTTGAACACCCCACCCCTTGATATGAATTCCAGATGGGGTATTGGAAATTAATTGGTGCAATCTTCTTAGTACGCCAAGGCATTAACGCTGAAGGGATCTCTGCTGATTTTCAGCCTTCAGATATCGAGAAACTAAGAGAGATGCCAATTCAATTTGGCATTGTAACCCTTATATTATCTTTGCATGATTTTCATATTCATCATAAGATAATATTTTATTTTTCAAATGAAAAAGAGTTTTCCATATGTTGAGACGAATATCATGAATTCCATCTTCCGTCAACATCTCCGGAATGTCATACTGAGAATCAGCCAAAGGCCAAAACATAACTGGAACTTCACATTTTTTCAGTTGTTTTCACATATTCAGTACTTCTTCTTTATAATTCAATGAAGATTATTCTATATGATTAGACCAGAGCTGGTGTTTCCTTGCTACTTCTTCAGATTCTACAAGACTGGTAGAGAATTCACTTATTAAACTAGAAGCTGAACGACCCAGTGGTGGTTCAGAGAATGACCTACACCCCAGGCTATCTTCTGATTGAGAAATTTTTTCACCTGATAGTGGTAAAGCATAAGACATGACCGGCTTCACATTTGTAAGTGCCTCAAGATAAGAGGGATTTATCGTCACTACATTTTCCGTTGGATAGTTTTCCAGGAAATGTTCATTATTACCGCCGAGAGGCCTTTTGCAGCTAAATTCATCATCATGGGGAGGACCACCATGGTGGGTTATAGGAAAAGATGAAACATTTTGCTCCCTGATCTTCTGGCCACACAGAGGGTTATTTTGGCTCTCATCTGAAGTTGAAACTTCAAGATCGAATAAATCGTCATGAAGAAAGCCTTCATAAAGATGTTTCTGGTGCAGTCCTTCAGAATTAATGTTCCCACTATTGGGAACCGAGAGAGTAGAATCTTGAGTTGCTACAGATAACTGTCTGAGTGCATCAAGAACTCCAGCTTCGAGTAAGGCCTTATTACAGATTGGCCCATGATTTCTTGACTGTGCTGGGTGGGTCTTCTTCTTAGATGACTTCTTAATCACTTTAGGAATCACTTATTGATGAACGTTTTCATCATGGGTAGGTGTATGTTTCTACTCAGGAGAAATGATCAGGTTAGGCTGAATATCTCCACTCAAATCAGTTGTATGTTCCTGACGTTGTTGTCCGTATGATATGGGAGAGTATGCCCCCAAAACCCTCTTATACTGGAATAGAGGTGTGTGTCTATTCCGAAGTGAACTGTTGATGTGTAACTCCACTGGTAGGGATATATTTTCATTTCATCCCATGTGATACTACCGAAACTATTATAATATCCTGGAAGGCATCCAGAATATAAGCAGGGATTTTCTTCTACTCCTTCACCATTGAAAGAATGTGCTTGGTGACATCAGATGCCGGAATGGGTATATACATCCATTTTGTGCTTGGAGTAGGTGTGTGTTGCTGCTCCTGTCCTCCGTTTCTTGTTACTGAATTCTAACAGTACTCATGTGTTGGGGAAGAGAGTTGAGCCTTCCTCCTGTTTATCGTCATAGCGTTCTGACTGACTTCTCTGAATGATACCAAACGAGACTGTTGGTAGGCTTGATCAATACTATCAGGTTTATGTGCCTTCTGATTGCACTCCGCCAAACATGGTTGACAAACATCCTTCAATACTGACAGACGAGGCTTCTGGCAGGACTGATGAGTGTAAGCAGGTGTATGTGCATGTTTATCAGTTGTCAACACATTGGGTTGGCGGGATCCATCATATGTAGTAAGAAGAGCCTGTTTACCAGATGTTGATTTATAAACAGGTGTATGTTCATGTCTATAGTACTCCGCTAGAATTTCTTAGCGGGATTGGTGTGCTGCAACCAGACGAGTCAGCTGGACAGCGGAATTAAAACGGACGGTTGCGTGTGCCCGCTCATTTCTTGCCACCAAGATAGGTTGGTGGACTTCTCTGGAAGCGGAAGAGATAAGAACATTCTCACTGTTAACTGGTTGTCTCCTCAGGTGGTTCATCTTGCCTGCTCAGGTTCGAGGAACCTGATCCGAATGCCTGGAGACGATACCTTCATCATGTTGAAAGTATAAGGCCCCGACCTTAAACCTTACTTAATCTTGAGTGATTACAAGATTACATATTGAGGATCTTTTTAGGTTTAGAGTTTTAGAGAATTAGAACATAAAACTTTCATTACATTCCACATATAAACAAAGTGGATACATAATGATAGTATTCATTTTTCACAACAATGGAAAGATATTTAAAATAAGACATGGATTCATTCTTGACACTTCCTTGGCACTATCATCATATCATGTACCTTTCCATTGACCTGTGAAAAACATTTCAAAAAAACCTGGGATGAGCATAAAAAGCTCAGTATGGGTTATAAAAATATTGAAAGGAAACATAAGTTCATATATACATAAGAATGAAATCATACTTTACCCATAAAACATAAGAACTTTAACATACCTCATCAAATCATGAATAAATCATAGAAATCATAATACATAAAGGTAACTTGAGGCATTCATAACATTATTACGTAGGGAGTAACCCTCTTGGTTACGTTTGTAATACCCATCACAGTATATTACTTAAATATCTTCGGAAAAACCTTAACGTTTCACTCCTTCGCATTACCCAATGCATTGGAGAGCTATATCGGTCTCACCCGCCCTTAGTTTATCACGGAACCACCCGTCTTCATAATAATGCCCAAGAACCTCAACATAATCGTATCACATAAAACATGCATAAAGGAAACATAAAATTAACACCTTTCAATCACAAGATATCAATACAACACATTGATATAATAACATTATGAAAACCATTTTCAATACCAAAATAAAAGAAAAGTAAAACATGGTATTTATTTTTCTTTTAAAAAAAATGTATGGCTTGTAGAGGAAGCAGAAACTCAAATAATGGTCACGGTGGAAGAGAAGTCATTGTCGCTGCATACGTATGACAAAAACATTCCCTTTTGTCGTTTAGTAAAACACTTCATATAAAAAAGATTCCTTTTGGATAAACGTAAAAGTCAAAGGGGTTAATACACCATATAAAAGAAGGTTGTGTATAAAACAAAATATGCCTCAATGAAAGGAGATTGAGACGAAGTCCCATACCTCGGGTCCGACTTGACTCGGTCATTCGTTAATCTCCTGAATACTAAACTTAAGTTAATTTCTACTTGTTTTAGAACCTTTTTAATGTTCATTATTCCTTTTATATCACTTATTTCCATGTCATGAACACTATGTAATTATTTATGTTAATAACGGTCGTTTTAACGATCATTGGTACTTGAGTCAAAAATAAACCCTTTATAATTACACGTTGTTCATGTATCCATTATATACAGAATTATAATCATGATGTATATATCATATATATCATATATATCCAGTATATACATGCTTTTATAATATTACATAATCATTTAGAGGTAAGAAATGAAATGCACCGTTCATGGAGTCGGTAAGCCGTACGTACGCATGAACGCTACTTTCATTTCTATTTCATATTTTATAGAATGGAATCATAATGATATAAAGGTATATTATAATTCCAGTGTTATATCATATATAATATCATAACTCCATCCTTTATACCTCCCACATATGGTATTAACGAATCAAATCACTTTGAGGGGGCGGTAGTCCGCACTTCCTTAAATGAAGATATCGTGTTTACCCATAATGGAAACCCTAAAGGTATGCCCAAAATGAAAAATACAGAAGATTAAGGAAAACATAAACATATTATATATCATATATAAATATAGTGTCATCTTAATGGCCACCACTGAAGGTGTTAAAAGAATGCTGAACAATCATCATTTCGGGAGGCAGAAATTCGTCATCCACGGAAACAGTATGTTCTTTAACCATTAGATGTAGGTGTATGTAGGTGTATCTTGAATACTTGTTATAAAAAAATCCTAGTATATTTAAGATACTATATTTGTTACAAAAGAAATGAATAATAAGTTTATGGGGTTGGAGAAGCAAAATAAAACAAATGGACTCAAGTGAAGACATTACCTTAAAATCGGGTAACTCCCTTTGGTTTGAGCTCAAAGGCTTCCTTGGGAAGACTTATTCCCAAAGTGAGGCTTCAAGAGTAAGATAGGGAAGTGGAGAGACAAAATGGGTAGGGGTTGGCCGAGCCAAAGGCTTTGGAAGTGTGGGTAAGGAGGTAGAGGTGGGGTCCTTTTATAAGATGAGAGGAGGGGCACTCTTGGAAAGTAAAGAAATGTTACATTATTTTAAAATGATTTTCGGATTCAAAAGGTCCCACATTGATATAATTCGAGGGTAAGGTGATAAGGGTTCTAAATCCACCCAATAAATAGGTTTTGGACATGTTTAGTTCATAGATTGTACATTATCGTTTCATTTTATTTAAATCCTTTATTAATGGGGTAATCGCTACATCATCATGATGTCATAAATAATTTAATGTATTTAAAGTATAAAAATTATAAAAAAAATACTGCGATGTAGGGAATCTTTTTATCTTTCCAAGGACTTTTTATAATATAAAACCTGACTTATATAACCACATGTAAAAATTGTTTTAGTAAAACATCTCATGTTTGTGTTATTTTTACTTTTACATTAAATAAAAAGTTATTTATGTCATTTCCAAAACAAAGTGGCACCATGGGGTCCCCAAGTTGACCCATGGATTTTCTTGGTCGGCCATGACACATCCAATGAGGGTAGTACATGTTTCAAGCTCATCTCATATTATTAAAACATTATGTTTACCTTAAACTACACTAATTACCTCTAATCACGAATAAGAACTTAAAAGTTACTATTCACCAAAAAATTATTTTAATCTCATTGAACCACATTATACTTCTTAATGACAACCATGTATATTGGATTTTTGAAAATCAAATCACAGAAGTGGAAAAGTTTCATTTAAACAAAAAATCAATTTCTTTAACTACCAATTAGTGGTTTTACTATTCATCAAAAATTGATGTTTTTCAGAAAAATTCCAAAACATCACCCTAAGCTATATTTGATATTCTGAATTCAAAAATGATGTCTATTTTACAAAATTCAAAACATATAATATGAATTAATTAATTTAATAATTAATTCCCGTTGTCATGACAAATAGCGTGTTTTTATGAAACAATAAGTATCAAAAAATTGATACTAGTTTAAGTCCAATTTCAAAGTAAAATTGACTCTAATGACCACCATTGGATTAAATGGAAAAAATATATTATAATTTCACTTTAAAACCAATACAAAAGATAATCTAATCATATAAATAAATTATATTAAAAAGTGGTTTTGAATTAAAATACAACATTTTTCACTATTCATTAAAAATGAACTTTATCGGAAAAATACCAAAAATTCACACAAAGTAAATTTTGATGTCCCAATAATAAAGGATAAGTTTATTTTGACAATCATAGCTTATAAAATTGTCAAAAGATAGATTTAAAAATTGTTTCCCATTAAAAGGCAGTAAAACAATATTTTAAAAAGAGTAGTGTATTCCATGCTTAAGATTGGAATTATTTTCATTTTATGCCTCTAAAACACTATCTAATTCATTAATAGGCATAGATAAAAATATCTATTATTCATTACTTACATGGGATGTTTCATCCTTCCCCCCTTTATAAAATTGCATCCCCACAGTTTATTTACTTATCGAATAAACGGGGGTACTTATCCCTCATTGCATTTTCAGATTCCCATGTTGCCTCTTTCATCATGTGGTTTTTCCACAAAACCATTACCTGATTAATAACCTTATTCCGTAACACTTGCTCCATGTGGTCAAGAATCTGGACCGGTTGTTCCTCATAAGATATGTTCTCTTCCAGCTGAACTACCTCTGGACTCAAAACATGAGATGGATCAGGCATGTACTTTCTCAGCATCGAGACATGAAAAACATTGTGTACCTGAGATAAACTCGGAGGTAAAGCCACCCGGTATGCAACTGATCCAACTCTATCTAGAATTTCATATGGTCCAATAAAACTTGGACTCATCATTCCTTTCTTACCAAATCACATCACACTTTTCCATGGCGAGACTTTGAAAAAAAACATGATCACCTACCTCGAAAGATAGATCCTTCCCTCGGTTATCCGCATAACTCTTTTGCCTGCTCTAAGCTGTTCTCATGTGTTTCTGTATCAGCTGAACTTTTTCTGCCAACTCTTCTACTAAATCTGGTCCCATCAATTTCCTTTCACCCACTTCGTCCCAGAAAGCTGGAGTTCGACACCCCTTCCCATATAATGCCTGAAATGGTGCCATCTGTATACTGGAATGAAAACTGTTATTATATGAAAATTCAACCAAAGAAAGATGTTGGTCCAAACATCCCTGATAATCCATAGAGCAAGAACGTATCATATCATCCAATGTCTGAATTGTTTGTTCTGACTACCCATCTGATTGAGGATGAAAATATGTACTAAAATTTAATTCAGTACCCAACGACTTATGAAGGCCTTTCCAAAAGTTAGAAGTGAACCTGGGATCACGGTCAGATACAATGGAGAGAGGAACTCCATGTAACCTGACTATCTCTTTAAGAAACAAACGGGAAAGTTGATCTAGGGAAAAAGTATCTATTATTGCAAGGAATTGAGCAGATTTAGTCAAGCGATCAACAATAACCCAGATTGCATTATTACCTCAAGGGGTCTTCGGAAATCCCACAACGAAGTCCATGGATATATTCTCCCATTTTCACTCTGGCACTGGTAAAGGCTGAATCATCCCTCTCGGTAACTGGCACTCTGCATTAACCTGTTGACAAGTCAAACACTTCACAGTAAAATCAGCAATATCTCTTTTCATTCCATCCCACCAGTAATACTCCCACAGATCTCTGTATATCTTAGTACTTCCAGGATGAACTAAAAATGGAGAACTATGAGCTTCACATAACAACTCTCTCTTCAACTGTGAATCACAAGGCACACACAATCTCTTCCCAAATCTCAAAACACAATCATTATCAATTTTGAAATCAGGAAACTTACCTTTCTGAACCAGCACTACCTTTTTCTGCAACTCACTGTCTTACTTCTGTGCTTGCTTGATTCTGTCTGATAGAGAAGATTTCACTGATACCTAAAACAAAATAAGAGAACATCATGCACCAAAAAATTCTATGCCAAAGTTCATCAAATCCTTAACCAAAGGATCACGTTCCAACCGCAACATTTCTAATGAAGCATTACTTTTTCGACTCAAAGAATCAGCCACTTTATTTTCTTTTCCCGGATGATAATGAATTGTACAATCATAATACTTGATTAATTCTAGCTATCTCCTTTGTCTCATGTTCAATTATTTCTGAGTAAATATATACTTTAAACTTTTGTGATCAGTATATATTTCACACATTACTGCATACAAATGTTGCTTCCAAATTTTTAAAGCGAAAACAACAGCAGCTAATTCCAAATCATGTGTAGGGTAATTTACCTCATGAGTTTTCAACTGTCGTGAAGCATAAGCAATTACCTGATCATTCTGCATTAGGACTCAACCAAGTCCATTCAATGAAGCCTCACTGTATATAACAAACTCACCATTCCTGGAAGGTATTGCCAAAACCAGAGCATTCACCAATCTTCTTTTCAGTTCCTGAAAACAATGATCACATTATTTTGCCCAGATAAATTTAACACCCTTCTGAGTTAGCTTAGTCATTGGACTAGATAACCGTGAAAAATTGCTAACAAACCTTCGATAATAGCATTCCAAACCAAGGAAACTATGAATCTATGTTACATTTTTGGGTCTTGGCCATTCTTCAACTATATTTTTTTTGCAGGATCAACAGTTATCCCATCTTTAGAAACAATGTGACCAAGGAACAAAATTTGTTGCAACCAAAACTCACACTTACTAAATTTCCCATACAATTTATTTTCTTTTATGGTTTGAAAAATAACCCTTAAATATCTTTCATGCTCCTCTTTACTTTTAGAAAACACAAAAATATCATCAATGAAAACCACCACAAACATATCCAAGAACTCATGGAAAATTCTATTCATTAAGTCCATTAATACAGCAGGTGAATTGGTTATCCCAAAAGGCATTACTACAAATTCATAATGGCCATATCTTGTATGAAATACAATCTTTGGAACATCTTCTTCCTTTACCTTCAGCTGATGGTACCCCGATCTCAAGTCAATCTTTGAAAAATACTGAGCTCCCGGGAGCCGATCAAACAAATCATCGATATGAGGCAAAGGATATTTGTTCTTAACAGTGATGTTATTCAAGGCTCTATAATCAATGCAAAGACTCATAGAACCATCTTTCTTTTAAACAAATAAAACTGGAGCACCCCATGGTGACATGCTAGGTCAAATGAAACCTTTCTCTAATAAATCCTGAAATTGCTCCTTCAACTCTAAAAGTTCAATTTGAGTCATTCGATAAGGGGGTTTCGAAATTGGATTAGCATCAGGAACTATGTAAACTGTAAATTCAAATTTCCGATCCAATATTATTCAAGGAAACTCATCACGAAAAACATCAGGATACTCATTTACCACTGGCACATCATTAATCTGAACAGTTCCCTTGTTTTCAACAATATGTGCAAGGTAACATTAATTTCCATATTTTACAAGTTTCTCGGCCTCTTGATATGTTACCAATAGTAAGGGTTCATTCTTGTACACAAACTGAAGGTCTTTCTGAAAAGAAAATTCTTTAGCTCTACAGTCAATCTTAGCATGGTAAATAGAGATCCAATCCATACCCAGGATAACATCAAACTCTACTAGAGGTAAAACAATAAGGTTTGCAAGTAGGTTCTTTCCACGGATAAGGATAAGAATATTCTTATAAATTCTTTTTGCCTCAACATTTCCCCAAGGGGTTTTTACCACAAGTTCAGGAGTCATTTCTTGAGATGGCATTCCCATTTTACTAAAAAAGGTTTCAGAGATGAAAGAATGTGTAGACCCCAAATCAAACAACACACTGGCATAATCTGAAGAAACAAACAATGTACCTGATACGACTTCATTTGATGGCCCGACATCTGCTGAAGTAGTTGCAAAGGATTTCACCACCCCTTTCTGCTTGTAGTCTAACTGCTTCCCATCACTCGAACTCTTTTTCAGACACTCGTTTTCATAGTGACCCATCTCATTTCACTTAAAACATTTCACTAACTGTAAATCAAATATGAACTTACCATCACCTTGATCTTTTTCAGTGAAATCATGAGCCTTATGTTCCATCTTACCACATCGGTAGCACTTTTCAGAATTCGGAAGACATTCCCCAACATACCTTTTTCCACATTTATCACAAACTGGAAACTTAGATTTCTTGCCATCAGACTTTTTTGAAGAATTCTTCCTTTTTTCCTGCCACTTCGGTCTCTTCTTCTGTTGGTTGTTATAGAAAACTTGATCATCAGAATACTCTATTTCCACTTTCTCAGAACATCGAACAAACTTTTCATAACTTTTAAACTCACGAGAAGCTAATGACCTTTGATATTTTGGCTTTAATCCTGATTAAAAACGATTGATTTTACTATCAAGGTCTCAGATAAAATTTGGAGCATACCTTGCCAATCGAGTGAACCTTTCTTCATAGGCAGCCACTGAGTCTTCCTTTTTCCTCAATTACATGAATTTTTTATCCATCCTAATTTGAACAGCCTTAGGAAAATAGTTTTCAAGAAACATACCTTTTAATTCATCCCAGTCAAGAGCATCAATCTCATCGGCGTCCCAGATATTTTTAACCATCGACCACCACTGATCTGCTTCACCCTCTAAACGGTAAATATCAAAACTAACCTTTTGATTTCCTGAACACCCCATGACATCGGAAATCTTCTCTAGATCTTTAATCCACCCTTCAACTAACACAGGGTTAGATGATCCTCTGAATGATTGGGGATGTTGCCTCATGAAATGTTCCACCACTAACATGTTCCACTGCGGTTGATCTGGATGATCTCGTGCATGGATACCACCACCATTTATCGCTTGAGTCAACTGCGCCATTACTGCAACAAACTGTTCAGTTCCAATTCCGACCATCTCAGGATGCTGATTCGGAAGGTTATTTCCTTCTGTATGCCTTCCTAGGACTGCTTCCCTGTTTCTTCTGCGGAAAACCATTCTAAAAAAATATGTCTTAGATGAAGAAACATGGTAATCTTCAAATGCTATACCATTTCAAAAAAAATATTTTTGGATAATCATTTAAAAGAATTATAACTCCTAAAGTTATCTAAACCGACCTTTGATACCAACTATAAGTCCCTGGCCTTAAACCTTACTTAATCTTCAGTTATTACAAGATTACACATTGAGGATCTTTTCAGGTTTAGAGTTTTAGAGAATTAGAACATAAAACTTGCATTACATTCCACATATAAACAAAGTGGTTACATAAAGATAGTATTCATTTTTCCCATCAATGGAATCCTATTTAAAATAAGACATCGATTCATTCTTGACACTTCCTTGACACTATCATAATATCATGTACCTTTCCCTTGACCTATGAAAAACATTTCAAAAAAACTTGGGATGAGTATAAAAAGCTCAGTATGGGTTATAAAAATATGGAAAGGAAACATAAGTTCATATATAAATAATAATGAAAGCATACTTTACCCGTAAAACATAAGAACTTTAACATACCTCATCAAATCATGAATAAATCATAGAAATCATAAGACATAAAGGTAACTTGAGGCATTTATAACATTCATACGTAGGGAGTAACCCTCTTGGTTAGGTTTGGAATACCCATCACAGTATATTCCCTAAATCTATTCAGAGGAACCTTAACGTTTCACTCCTTCGCGTTACCCAGTGAAATGGAGAGCTATATCAGGCTCACCTTCCCTTAGTTTATCATGGAACCACCCGTCTTCATAATAATGCCCAAGAACCTCAATATAATCGTATCACATAAAACATGCATAAAGCAAAATAACATTTCCACCATTCAATCACAAGATATAAATTCAACACATTGATATAAAAACATTATGAAAACCATTTTCAATACCAAAAAAAAGAAAAGTAAAACACGGTATTTATTTTCCTTTTAAAAAAAGGTATGGCTTGTAGAGGAAGCCGAAACTCTAATAATGGTCACGGTGGCGGAGAAGTCATTGTCACCGCATACGTACGAGAAAAACATTCCCTTTTGTCGTTTAGTAAAACGCTTCATATAAAAACGATTCCTTTTGGATAAACGTAAAAGTCAAAGGGGTTTATACACCGTATAAAAGAAGGTTGTGTATAAAACAAAATATGCCTCAATGAAAGGAGATTGAGACGAAGTCCCATACCTCGGGTCCGACTTGACTCGATCGTTCGTTAATCTCCTGAATAATAATCTTGAGTTAATTTCTACTTGTTTAAGAACCTTTTTAAAGTTCATTATTCTTTTTATATCACTTATTTCCATGTCATGAACACTATTTAATTAATTAAGTTAATAACGGTCGTTTTAACGATCAATGGTACTTGAGTAAAAAATAAACCCTTTATAATTACAAGTTGTTCATGTATCCATTATATCCAGAATTATAATCATGATGTATATATCATATATATCATATATATCCAGTATATACATGCATTTATAATATTACAAAATCATTTAGAGGTAAGAAATGAAATGCACCGTTCATGGAGACGGTAAGTCGTACGTACGCATGAACGCTACTTGCATTTATATTTCGTATTTTATAGAATGGAATCATAATGATAAAAGATATATTATAATTCCACTGTAATATAATATATAATATCATAACTCCATCCTTTATATGTCCCACATATGGTATTAACGAATCAAATCACTTTGAGGGGGCGGTAGTCCGCACTTCCTTAAATAAAGATATCGTGTTTACCCATAATGGAAACCATAAAGGTATGCCTAAAATTAAAAATACAGAAGCTTAAGGAAAACATAAACATATAATATATCATATATAAATATAGTTTCATATTAATAGCCACCTTTTATGGTGTTAAAAGAATGTTGAACAATCATCATTTCGGGAGGCAGAAATTCGCCATCCACGGAAGCAGTATGTTCTTTAACCATTAGATGTAGGTCTGCGTAGGTGTATCTAGAATAATTATTATAAAAAAATCCTAGTATATTGAATATACTGGATTTGTTACATTAGAAATGAATAAAAAGAATTTAGGGGGTTGGATAAGCAAAATAAAACAAAAGGACTCAAGTGAAGACATTACCTTAAAATCGGGTAACTCCCTTTGGTTTGAGCTCAAAGGCTTCCTTGGGAAGACTTCTGCCCAAAGTGAGGCTTCAAGGAGTAAGAGAGGGTAGTTTAGAGACAAAATGGACAGGGTATGGCTGACCCAAAGGCTTTGGAAGTGTGGGTAAGGAGGTAGAGGTGGGGGCCTTTTATAAGAGGAGAGGAGGGGCACTCTTGGAAAGTAAAGAAATGTTTCTTTATTTTAAAATGATTTTCTGATTCAAAAGGTCCCAAATTGATATAAATATAGGGTAAGGTGATAAAGGTTCGAAAACCACCCATACAATAGGTTTTGGACATGTGTAGGTCATAGATTTTACATTATCATTTCATTTTATTTAAATCCTTTATTAATGAGGTAATCGCTGCATCATCATGATGTCATAAATAATTTAATTTATTTAAAGTCTAAAAATTATTAAGAAACTAATATGATGTAGGAAATATTTTTATATTTCCAATGACTATTTATAATCAAAAATCTGACTTGTATAACCCCATGTAAATTTTTTTTAGTAAAACATTTCATGTTTGTGTTATTTTTACTTTTACATTAAATAAAAAGTTATTTATGTCATTTCCCAACCAATGTGGCTCCATGGGGTTCCCAAGTTGACCCATGGATTTTCATGGTCGGACATGACACATCCAATGATGGTAGTACATGTTTCAAGCTCATCTCATATTATTAATACATTATTTTTACCTTAAACTACACTAATTACCTCTAATCGCGATTAAGAACTTAAAAGTTACTATTCACAAAAAAAACTATTTTAATCTCATTGAACCACATTTTACTTCTTAATGAAAACCATGTATGTCGGATTTTTGAAAATCAAATCACAGATGTGGCAAAGTTTCATTTAAACGAAAAATCAGTTTCTTTAACTACAACTTAGTGGTTTCACTATTCATCAAAAATTGAAGTTTTTCAGAAAAATTCCAAAACTTCACCCTAAGCTATATTTGATATTCTGATTTCAAAAATGATTTCTATTTTACAAAATTCAACACATATAAGTTTCATTAATTAATTTAATAATTAATTACCGCTGTCATGACAAATAGCATGTTTTTATGAAACAATAAGTATCAAAAGATCGACACTAGTTTAAATCCAATTTCAAAGTGAAATTGATTCCAATGACCACCATTGGATTAAATGGTAAAAATATATTCTAATTTCACTTTAAAACCAATTCAAAAGATAATCTACAAATATAAATAAATTTGATTAAAAAGAGGTTTTGAATTAAAATACAACATTTTTCACTATTTATTAAAAGATGAACTTTATCGGAAAAATACCAAAAATTCACACAAAGTAAATTTTGATGTCCCAATCATAATGGAACAATTTATATTGACAAAAATATCTTATAAAATTGTCAAAAGATAGATTTAAAAATGGTTTTCCATTAAAAGGCAGTAAAACAATATTTTAAAAATATTAGTGTATTCCATGCTTAAGATTGGATTTATTTTCATTTTAAGCCTCTAAAACACTATCTAATTCATTAATAAGCATAGATAAAAATATCTATTATTCATTACTTACTTGGGATGTTACAGAAAGAATACTGCCACACGATTCTAGCGGAGATTGTTGGTGGGAGCCCTCGGGAAGGACTCATGTTTCCTTTAATTAAAGCCCTGAGTGTCCTTCTCATTCGCCTCCTCATAATATGGGAGGGAATGGTTATTGAGTTATATGGATAACAACCCAAAACAGTTGGAGACAGTCGTTAGCACCTCCTGCTTCTCCATCGTTGGTCATCGCTGTCCGGACAACCAGGGTGAGTTGTTCACTTGGAGGGCTTGTCAAGCAGCCTCCAGAGTTGGAATGGTACCGTGTTGACCATACACATTAACCAGTGCATTCGATACCCAGAATTTATGACGTTGAGTAGGTGATGTTTCCCTCAGAGCGGACGGCGATCCTGCAAGAGTATCAGTAGATGCCTTCACAGTAGAGGCATTCAAAACAGAGGTATTCACAGTAGAGGTATTCACAGGTGTGAATTTAAGAGAATCCATTTCTGTAACGCATAAGATAATGGAAAAGAGTGCATTTTTGATATAATAGACACAATCAAGATAAGTCCAGCCACTACATATTTTGGGTAATCACATATTTTATTGACTTCTTTGTTGGTCCTCTCATTGAGTTTTAAATAGGGCCCAACAAATAAGTAAAACATCATTGAAACTTGGTTAAAGATTCACGTCTGGTTCACCATTTTTTGTTTCCTCTAGAATTGGGGATGACCTCATCGATTTATGATTCAAACATTCCAAGAGGTTTCTAATGGGTTTGTTCATAGAACCAGAAACATCCAATTATTCCATATCCATCTTGACCTACTTTCCAAAGTTAGGTGCTCATTAGTTATGAATTGATGAAACTTACGAATTTGCATTGGTCGAGATGATGGGAGGTCAGACTCATCACACATTTTTAGGGGGAATTATTGTCTACTCCAGGAATCTCTTTATAGATTTATGTTATGTTCATGAATCCTTATTATATTACAAAGTATGAATATGGGATTTCCTTTATATCTGGTAATCAATAATTAGTATGAATTAAATTTTAGAGAATCTTTGATATGTATTTGAGGTTCTTCATCAATAGAGAATCATCTATATTTGTTAGAGATTATTAGTCAATGGTATCATTCAATACATATACGTATCTTGGTCATTATGATGACCATACTGGTTTTAAAGCCACTCAGTGGGGCACTTGATGTTTATTGTCATTTAGAAGGACATGGATTATTTCAGAGTTAGGATTGTACCCGCAGATGGGCTACCTACGTATCCTTTGTTTTGGAAAAGGAATTAGAACCCACATAGTTCGAGTAAGGGTGTATGATATTTATGCATGATTTATGGCTCAAAGAAAGATGTCATAATTACTTTTACACTCTAATCTCACGTGATTCATGCTCGGTGTGAGAAACAAGAGGTATTGGTAAAACTAGACAATTGTTCCACCATAAGAGATGATGTGGGGCTTATGTATGTATGACTAGACAAATTGATGATGATTATGATTTAATTCAGGGAAGAAACCCGGGAACAAGGTCCATAAAGGTATATGTACTTCATCGAGATTTGGATACTCTTACTTGGGGTTACTCTTGAGGAAGATGCCCAAAATTGGAGGGGACTAATGATTGGATTTTACTCCTGAGAAGGAATCCCAAATCAAAAATTAATTAAGTCTTGTTAAGAGAAATTATAACTGGGGTTTAACCATAAGGAGGAGGCCCAGGTTAAAGGATTTGAGAACTGGGGCTTTCCCTATGAAGGAGGCCCAGGTTAAAGGATTTGAGAACCATTGCTTACTTCTAAAGTGGAGGCCCAGGTTAAGGGACTTGGGGCTTACTCCTAAAGAGGATGATCATATTTGTAGACATCGATACTGGGGCATACTCTCAATAAGGGAGCCCATGTTAAGAGAAATATGGTTGGGGCTTACTCTTATAGAGAATTCCCAGATTTGGAAATTAGGACTGGGGGTTACTCGTTAGGAGGATTCCGAGGTTAGGAAATTATGATTGGGGCTTACTCGTAAGGAGGATGCCCCGGTTTGGGGACTTGGGGCTTAGTACTATGGAGGATTCCAAAATTAGGAGAGATTCAACTGGAACATACTCCTGAAAAGGGGGCCCAGGTTATGTATTCTCTCATATTAAAGGATGAGGTTGAATGAATGAAATCTCTGACCTTAGTGACATGAAGATATGTAAATCACTAGGTTTTAAGAGATGTGCCACAAAATTCCTTTCAGATAAAGAATCCATCAAGGAAATGAAGCCATGAATGGATTTGGAGAGAGTTCTGAAAGCATAATCTTAAAAAGGATAGGTGGATAGGCATAAGAGAAGTGAAATAGGAAGGAGGGGAACCCAAAAAAATGTGGCGTGCAAGTCCTACGTGGGCACACAAGTCCTGGTCGTGCATGTATACTTGCGCGACACATGGGAAATTGTGCGACGGTCAACCCTTAGGGTAATACATGGGCGAGACATGGCTCAAGCCCTTAGTATTATCCCTAGAGGCTTCTAGAAGAGGGGAATACTAGTTCTATTTAATGGGTAAGGTTGCGCGCAAGTGTGACCATTTCCAATAAGGGTTGGCCACTTTGTCGTGCAAGTGTTGATGAGTTTCAACACTTAGGTTGTACTCTCCTACTTTAGATCTTCTGTTCTAGGTAATAAATTACCTTAGAAGTGTTCAGAAGCTTTGAGAAGAGACTAGGGCATCAGGAGCTCAAATCTGAGTTTCTGGAATTTTTTGTCCCTGAAATGGGGGGCCCACTGGGGGTATTTATAGGCTGGTGAAGACACTGGGAGAAATTCAAAGAGGGCGTGCAAGTCACCTGCGCGACCATTGGGGGACGCGCAAGTATACTTGCATGACCTTGGTGTAACATCCGCGACCTAAGTGCATTTGAATCTTTGTTCATGCCTTTGTCAATTTTTTATGTTTCTTCAAATGATGAATCACTTTGGGTTTAAGGTATTTCCCATTTCAATTCGTTAGACTCTGTGATGGAAAGGAGCATCAACAACATTCGAACATAAAAAATATTTGGTTAAAAATTGAAATTGCCTGTGGCCAAATATTTCCATGATATATATTAGAAATTACATTAGGAATTAATATCCCCAATTACCTAATGGAAAAGGTATAACCTGTAATAACTAAACCACTTTTGGGAAAAATAATATAATGTTACATTTAACATATATGAAGATGACATGACATCTTATAAAACTGTAGACTATCGTGGTTTTCACATCCCAATAAAACATTGGGTGTATGGATCCTACTACTCATCTAGATGATGAAGATAAGTGTATTTCATGCATACATTTTATAATGTATTAATGTACTAATTTATGGATTTAGATAAATACTCATGGAAATTTTTGAATAAATTAAGTTGTTTTATGTTTTATGGAAGTAAACGATGAATCTATGGAAAATGAACGAAAAGGGTTGAAAATATGGGCTAAATGACCCTTTGCACCATGAGAGAAGAGAAGCGGTGAGACATTATATAGTTTAGGAAATGTGAAGCAGGATATTATATGAAAAACTATTAGTTTTCCTATAACACAAGTACACGATGTGACTTCAACGGAGAAGTAGGCCGCTGCTAGAACAATCTATGATGAGTGAACACATGGTGAATGACTAATAAATGTCAGGTACCAAAGCGTACTTGTCGTGATGAGAGTAAAACATTAAAATTAATTTACACGATACATGGAAGATTCACGTGGATGTAGGGGTGATGTATAAAAGTTATAGACAGTGTGTAGTCCAAGTACACGTCGTGTGGGTGGTCAAATTTACAAAATCACAGCCGAGATCAACACATGCCTCATGTGGATTCATAAAAAGTGGAATGACATTACACATCTGATCCTTCAGTACACATCGTCACCGACAACGGGAAGATTCCATTCAATGCCAATAAATATACCCCATACCTACCCCTTTTTGCATCGGAAATTCAACTAGAGACACAAGATTAGAGAAAAGACACTTCCCCTCCATGAGATATTTTATATTCAATTTTTTACTTTATCCTTCCCTATAGACCAATAATCGCTAGGATGATGTGGTAATTACACCATGTGCATGTAAAATTTAGTCAAATGGGGAAGGTGCAATGGAATTAAATATTTTTATTATTCATTATGCAGTTCGCGTAATTTCATTCCTCAAACATCCAATCCCTTTGTATTTTTATTTATCATGATCATAAATATTCAAATCTAAAATTGATATTTAAATTGAAAAATTGATGTCCAAAATTACATAATGACCATTTTCAAAATTAATGGAAATCATGTTTAAAATTGTTATCAGGAGATACATGGTTCAACAACACCCTAAACAACAAAACAAAGGGAAATATGGGATTATTGCGTTGAGGAGAGGATACCATCACAATTGGATATACATCTTCTCAATTCCAAAACTATCATGAATCAATCTATTTATATTCTAAAATCCTACTTCAATTGAACCTGGAAATTACATTACCTCCTTACACTATCCAAATTTTATCGCAATCCAATCAATCCGATTGAATTATTCATTCCAAACCCAATCGATCATTCCTAACAGTTTTCTCAATTCAATAAAATAATTCATTTGAATCTATAAATAAACTAATTTCACTGACATTGTGGATCGACCTTGAACAACATCACTACTACATTTTTATTTAATTGGATAGAATAGATTGGTTTTTCATACATTTGTATTTACATAGTACCATAGGGAACCAACGATGACCAATAGTGTTATCATATGTCCAGTAGACCATCTTTCATCTTTAGGTATAGTTTTTCAAACATATCATGTTATGTGGATTATATCTGGGATAATTTGGATAATCATATGGATGTAACTCTATCATCCTTGATCTTGGACTTTTTATTATTCTTTCATCATAAAAAATTTATACTATACTAAATATGAGGGACTATTCTCTCTAGTGTTCCATGAGGATATGAAACGATGTAGATATTATCATAATTCAAGGTCAGCCCAATAGATTCACCTGATGGTGGTAGTTTGATCCTTTCTTAAGATACCTTCAAATCCCTGGAGATCCTATGTAGTCTGGCCAACATTGACCACTTCTATAACCAAACATATGTGGTAGGAGATATGGTTTTTTGTTGGAATTTAAATTGATGCACAAATATATAGAGAACATATGATTCATATATGACATATCCATCATCTGTGTTCCTAGAAAGTAATAACTAAAATATATCATGAACAATGTTAAATTATCATCATAATCCCCATTATTGGTGAATGGTATAGTTAAGGGATCTATGTATATGATAAAATTCAACACCCAAAATATGTTCTGATTCTTATCAGTTATCCCATGCACATATGATAATGGAATGATTTCAAAAAAATAATAGGGGAGGTGTTGGAAATAGAATATAAGAATAATGACCTCACTCATAAAATATTAAGAACTAAACATCACTATTGTCCATCCCCATATCACCATGAATTGTCCTAAATCGTGGAACTATTCCATACTCATGTAAATACACTTAAATAATTGGGAACTATTCTCTAAAATAAATCATGTATACCATATCTACTCTATTTTTTTAAACATAACTTCTATAATAATTTCCCTCATCCCCACACTACTATTTAATTTATGAAATGGGAATATATAGGTTCTTAGACACATTTATATAAAGTTGTCAGGAATGGTCCTTGTAGAGATCTCAGAAATCATTGAATATCCCCACTTATTATATTGGTCTTGTTCCAATATATGATATTTACCATGGATACCCACATTCTCAATTGAGGGACTCCCTATTAGATAATAGAATTTAATAACACCAAATTTTAGCTCTATTAAAATTCTCATCCATGCATCTTAGTGAACATTTCCCATGTGTAAAGGGTATTGGTCTATGACCACATATGTTATTTTTTTCAAAATTTCAGTCATGAAGGTATTTCACTCAACATTATCTCATATAACCTTCAATGGGATGAATTTATCATATATATCAACAAGTATTGTTACTCTTAATATTATATTAAAATCCCAAAAACCGATTTCTACATCTCCAAGATAATTGGTAGATTGTATTAATCAATTGGTTCCCCCATTTGAGAAACTAAATGAATATATCAAGATGTTTGTACACATATGTTTTAACCACACACACATCTTTATAAATACCATCATATTTTAGATTAACATTAAATTCATCATAGGTCCTATGCGCCCAATTATCCCAAAACCATTTTGGTTTAAATCACCCTCGGGTGTAGATTCCCATATCTTCCTCCCACCCTTTTGATGGATCCATCACTAGAGCATAGAACAAATAAGAATAATAGTGTAGTTCCTACTAGAAAGTATGTGGTTTCTGATCTGGTTCACTTGTACTATAATGAATTATTAAAATAAAAGGTGGAACTACCTCATTTATAAATGAACAGTAGGATGAGATGTTAAAAATGTTAATGGTCTCTTACACCTTGAACCAGTATTGGGGAAAGTAATTCTTCATACACATTATATGTTCATCCTTTTGTAGATCAATTTCATATAGTGGTTTTTGTTCACTATTATTATACTTGAGATCATCCTTCTTTAAATGACTCATGAGATCTTCAAGGGCGAATTCATAATGTTGTTAATATTACAAACCAACAATATCCATTATCTCCCTGATGTATGAAACATATTGTTCCTTAGAAACTAAAACAATTTTCCTATCCATTAGAAATATATAAATGAAAATATTATTTTAATTATTGAAAATTATTATTTTGAGGTTCAGATGTAAATTTTGAATTATGGGATAATGTCACCTAGGACACTCACCCATGTCACCTCATGTAGGTATCTCTCCCAAGTGAACAGATGTAGGTGCTCTCCCAAGTGACTGTTCTTGGGTTGATCACCCAAGTGACCTTGCACGAGATGTTATCACAACTGACCCAATGCGGGTCACTCACCAATGTGAGCTCATGAGGGGACCCACCTAGGTGAACTCACATGGGTTAGCTACTTGAATGACCCCACGAATGTGTCTCGAAAAGGTAGTAACATAGATAAATTCCCACCTAAAGTATGAATGGATAGCTGTATAGAATAATTTCATGATTTGGTAAAATGATAACGAATGGTATTTTGAGTGAAAATTGTGGAAAAAATAAAATGTGGTTCAATTTATAAGCACAAATGACATATTTAAATGCCCCATGTGAAGGCGATGCATGAAAGGGTTGTTTAAATCATGAGTGTGAATGACATGAATGAGAGAATATACCAAAAATATTTGTGTGAGTGGAAAAAGTGGAAATATTTTTTCATTTCCAGACAAAAAGTACGCCTGACAGTGTGATAAAAAATTAATGAGGTGTTTTCATTTATATTCTTTATATGTTAATCAATATAAAATCTTCATTGTTCAAATAGTCCCATTCCAATGAGAGTGGGGATATTCTGACACTCATATTTTTAATTATGACTAAAACATTTACTGGAGATAGCATGAAATAAATGAAAAGGAAATATAATGAGAAATCCCTTTTTATAGGCACTGGTAGGCTCTTCCCATGAACCTTGAGAAGGTTTAGTCTATGAAATCCATCATGTACATGCATAATGCCTTCTAATGTTCTAGTATACCCATGTAACCTATTAAAATGTCCTATATGGAACTAGATAATTCTACCAGGGTCTCATGGTTCCATATAAATAATACCCTTAGGTTCCCATTCTAGAGGTATTTCAATACAAGATGGAATCATGAATCTCTTCTCACCAAATCTATCTCTTAATTTTAGTAAACATTCATGTAGATATCCATTTTTAATATATAACAGGTAATTAGCATTATTTCATCAATTATAATTCATTATTGTAATAAACCAATAGATACTTATGCAGGGAATCATTTCCATCGATTATAAACACCCCTTGGTGGGGGTTCCATTATTTGTCTCAAAATAAGAGAGACTATCGTCTAAGAGAACTTGAGGTATCTATTCGAGGTCATATCACAGTCTCATCCAACTGTGGTTTCCATGATTGTTCACCAAATAAGGGTTTATCCCTATATCTCCAATGTATCTCCTTGATAAGGAAACTCCTACGTCACCCATGTAGAACATCTGAGAAGGTCCAAATAAACACTCCAAATTAGCAGCTGGGTTAGGTACCTCCCAACATTCCCATGTAGAACCAGGTATAGGGCCCACTCAATTATCCAAGGAATCACATGGGAGAGGAACAACTCCTTCGAGCTAGGTATCACCTATGCGATTCACCCTCAATGCACCAATTCCTCCTCATACCAAAAATAAAAAGACACCATTTTACCAAGGTATCTTATCCACATGAGGTTGGATCAAGACCTCCTCCTTAGCATCTAGATATGTTTGAGAAAATAATAAGACCCACCAGCATTTCCTCTTATTCAAGAATTCCCATGCTGTGGTAAGTCAATAATTTATCATACCTAATAGATAGTATTGGAAAATTATTCAAAGTAACATATTCAGGTCGGAAAACATATCCCTGACTCAGTAGTGGTATTATGAAACTTTTCGTTTAGTGTATTGAAATCGTATTGTTAATATAATGAGTGAATTGGATGGTATTTAAAAATCCAAAATATATGTAATCCAAAAGTGTGGGGTTTTAAAAAACTAAAGAATGAATGAATGGGTAAATCCTATCTTTCATTCATACTATCTTACTATAGCCTCACCCTCATCTACCACTGAATGTGTAGTTTAATGGGAATCCATAATAGTGTAATCCCACATCCATCCACGTGGAATAACATATTCTACATGACTTCTATATCCTTATATTCCACTAAGGGATAAAGAAAATGATATCACTTGGTCTTCCCATCCATGCGTAAGTCCCTTCCCAAATGTGATTCCAATTGTCACGATCTTATAAAGAATCTTGTTTTTTGCACCGAAAATGAATCACCTGGGCTGAGAGATCAATGGTGATTATATCACCAATATTATCAAATTTTAAATGTGGTCCCCCTGGTAGGTGTAAACAATAGTATTCCAAACTATGTGGGCTATGAATATTTTTCCAATAAGATACAATGGTATCCTCCATAAGGATAAATCCTAACACCTTCAATTCATCATACACCTCAACAAGCCATATTCCTCATAGTATCCTTACCCCACCGTAAAGGTAGTATCCCCTCATATAGTTTTCAAACTATAAAAATTGTCCCATATTCTCCATGTGGGACATCTCTACTTTGTTATATTACTTGTTAGATAAAACCCAACCATTGTAGGAACATATTAACAAGGTTGTCAACTATTAAATGAGGATAACGTGTATTTTAATACTATAGTTTAATAGGAACCACTCTATTTGATTTAACTTAGTTAGATAATTAAGCTCTGTGGTTTGGTCATTTTCATTTTACCTTTAATGGTATGACTTGTCTCATTATTTGTCACACAACTACATTAATTATGATTCATTTAATGTAGTTACGTAAGAATAAATTCTCATGGGAACAATATTAACATAGAAACTTTTATCATATACTTAGGGGGAAATAAATTCTTGGCTTCCGAGTTATGATGCATTAAATAGTTATTCTTCATAATAAATAATGAAAAAATAACAATATATGATGGAGAACCTGTGATAAATTAAGGTGGGTCACTTAATGGAGAACCTTTAATCCATAGAAATGATTCCATTAATGGTGAAATTATAATACATATAGATGGATCCTACCACATTTACATGTTATTGATTTCAAATTTTATTAGAGAAAACACTCATTTTACAGTTTAAAATGGATTCACAAATATTAATTAAATATATAAAATGGTATTTGAATATGTAAAAATTCTTCGAAAAAAGGGCATGATGAGCTCAACCTCCAACACTCTAGACCAATGTGAGTCCACAAGAGTTATTTGTAAAATACACGGTGATCGCCTAACAATGAAATGTAGGTCTATATTACACATATAATAACCATTAGGTACTTATGATTCCATGAATTAATCAAATAGGAACCCAATCCAAGAAACGAGTGTAATAAGTGAATCCATAATTTCTTTTTGGGTAATAATTTGAATAAAAGATCCCAATTATGTGGGAAATAGGATTTATAATTATATAATATACGGATTCCCATATGAGGAGATGGTGAGAATTCATATATTATGAGATTGGTATTTTTGGGACAAATTATTAAACAAATTATAATTTCCACAATAAACCATTTAGTAGTAATATTATTGAGATTCAAAAGTAATTTATATTTTATTTAAATGTAATATTACTTTTTTTCACAAATAAAACAAAATTTATCTATTAAAAAAATAGGATGGAGGAATAAAATGAAGATTTTAATTTTTTATGGAATACATTACATATTTGGTCACTCGAAATTACAATTTAGTATTGTAAATTATTATATTATTTTTAAATGAATAATTAATCTTATTAAATTAATATTAGGTGGATCTAACAAATATAATATTTATTATTTAGTTATTAAATCATTACTAATTCATGATGTTTGTGGTATTATGAAAAACTGTATTTTTACAATTTACCAAAAAGGTACGGTTTCACAAAAAAGTAAAAATAATTCACCCATATCCTATTTCAATATTTTTATTATAAAAATAATAATCATTTTTTTAAATTAAATTTTTATCCTAGGTGATTTTATTTATTAGAATATTAAATATTGTTTATATATAATATGTTAAAATATAATTTATTAAAAATGTACTCTTACTTTTATAGGTTTTCTAAAATGAATTGTTATTTTATAAAATTATTATGTTAACATTAATTTAATTTATTTATGGTAAATATTATTTCAATGTTATTATATATATTTATTTTTTATTTAATTTTTATATTGATTAAATTATTATTCTAACATTAATGATACTATTTATAACCATCATCTTACCATTCCAATGGTCATATTTGTTTTGTAATTCCAAAAAATAATCAATTCTCATTTAATTAATCATTCACATTAATTTATATATTTTCTCTATATTTTCATTTTATAAAATTTTGTTTTATTTATAATGTTATTTTTTTCTAGTTTTGTCCATATGTGGGATACAACTGGGAGATCAAAGTGATCCAAATTTTAAAATTCTAACTATATTATGTTTTTTTATTGTCACATTTTCTATTATCAAATTAACTATATATATTTGTTCTCTAAATGAAATTTTCTGAAATAATAAAATAAATTATTGTCAGTTTTTATTATGAATTTCTCATGTTTTATACTATACAATATTTTAAAATAATACCCCCATGTTTTTTCAGAAATAAAAATATCATATATACATTTTTTTTATTATTATCTTTCCACATCCAGAAATATTTTCATTGAAATTACAACTTCTATTATTGATTAAGAAGAGACAAGGGAACTTATATGTTATTACCACATTATACAACAATTTTTCATCTTCATACTTTTCATTTCATAGAATTACTTTAAAAATGATCTCTCTTATGTCATTGAATGTTGTCTCTAGGGTCTATGATATTAAAAAAATACTCATTGTAAGATAGATCTCCTCAAATTGTACCATTTATGGATTAAGTATATGCAATTCATTACATAATTTTTTTCCTAATAATGATTCATTTGGTATGTTATGTAGTTGATAAAAGTTTGATGGATTCTCTAGTTGATAGGCCACAACTCTGATGAAAACAATATTCTCAAAGGGTTAATGTATCTGTCACATAGATTTCGTTTTTTAAAATCATCAATAAATAAAACATTGATCATAGAAGGACAATTATTTCTCAAAATTAAAATTATTGATATCATATAAAATTATTATCATATAAATTCTATATAATATGTGTTTCCATATTTTTTTCTGAATATATATAACCTCTTATAACATATCTTCTATGATGTTATGTTTAAAAACTTTTATTCTCCAACATCAACCCAACATGTTGTAATATTCCATGTTTCTCATAGACGGGTTCATTAAGATCCATATAAATAATCATGTGCATGATATTTTTCTATAGAAAATATATAAATTTATTTTTTTGACCAAAAATTCTATTAAAATCAAATGAAATATCTATCAATATATCATTTATTATCTATATATTCCTTATAAACTATCCATTAGTCTAGGGGACAGATTCTAAAATAAATATATACTCTCTAATAAATTAATATTCCTTGTTATTCCAAAATATTGATGTGAAAATCGGATCTTGATGAAATGTAAATGAAAGTGATTTTCAATGTAGCCTCAATGCTTATTTGAATTTTATCATTGCATGCAGATCAAATGATAAGAGATCTTGAAGATTAAGTTATAAATCATTTTAAAACTAACCCTTCAACCCATATGACATTATTTTCATTGTATTTCATCAAAATAACCTAGATAAATTATATGATAATGTTCTCTCATTTTAATTTTTCTATGGGGTAATTGTTTGATCATTATTTTCTACTTAGAATTTTATTCTATGACATGTTAATATACCAAGAACATTAAGGTATACTCAACAATATCATTCTATATGTTTTCCCACCATAATTCCTCAAAAATATCAGTGTCCACCAATAATGTTATAGTAATTATATTCAAATATTATATAATCTTATTATCTAATAGACCACCATTTATATTAGGAAATCTTTTGATATATATTCTACTCCCAAATAAAATGAATGTATTTTATCCATTATTGAATTCATTAATAAAAAATTCCTTTTCTTATTTATCATTATTTTGGACAACCAAGTCATCATTTAATGATTCATTTATTATCTATTACATAGACAGTTATTAATTGTTGGGAATGTATGATTTATTCTATAACATTACAATTTCCTAATTCATCTTTTATATAGACATGAATATTCCTTCATTCACAATACTAGAAATGAATAGTTCAACTCGTTTTTTCTATTACTAGTATCATCTACCATGGTTTTCATTCTTGGATGATAGTTTATTAGGATATAATAATCATTCATTAACTCTTTTTATCATTATAGGTGCATTTTAAAATCCTTTTTGTGTGAATGTATACAATAAACTATTAGGATCAATATAAATATGTCAAATTTTTCTTCATTGAGGTAATGTGTCTAAATTTAAAAATAAATGACCCCATAAAATAATTCTAAATCTGTTTTTTTGTAGTTATACTGATGGATATTAAATATTAATTACGAATTGGAAATCACATAATTATTTTTTCACATGTAAAACAAAAAATCACTTCATTATGGAATGATTTTATATAAAATATTCCTCTAAACATGAGTATAGTGCGTGTATAGTTTTAGTGATTATCATATTCATTTACTCCTCTATTATCTCGTCACATTCATTGTTATTGAACACCATCACTACCTTTGATGTTATCTTGGTATGTGGGTATGGAAATTATGATTTGCTCCTCAAAAACTCATTTATAATTACTAGCTAATAAAAAGGAATTTATGGATATATATTATAGATGTTTGTTATAGAATATTATTCAGTCACATTCTTTATTAAAGAATCCATCAATATCCCCATTCTTATAATAATAACCCCTCTGAATTTGTCCAACTATATTTAAAATTCGAATTTCGTAATTATATTATACTACTTAAACCTCATCATTATTACCAGAAAAATATATTGAAATTCTTAATAACCATCCTTTCATTAATATTATATGATAATTTCAGCACTAAAGACAGAAAAAAAAATTTATCAATATAGTATTTAAATATACTATTAATCAATTATTGAATATTTCAGTGGAATTTGTATGTATAAATGGAATAAATATGAAATAAATGTGTATTTATTATATAAAAATGATGATTTTTGAAATTATTATCTGTGTAATAATATATATTAATATTAATAATGAAGATCTAACCTTGAGAAGTTCTCAGGTCATCAATGATGAAAAATCAATTCATCAATACATTGGGTGTGTACTAGTTATTTACAATGATCTTAATTAGATATTAGTAGTTTATGTAAAGGTGAATTGGTTATATCTTCTTAATTATATTAAATATGGTTTATCTTATTGTTAATGATCTCGGTCATTTGAATATTTTATCCATGTTATCTTATATTTTTTTATATAACTCCTATATATTTATCGAGGGTTATCCAAGAGGATCTTTGGAATATCATTGGCTCCTTGGGTATCATTTCTATTGAGAACTATACCTCATGATCTGGGGGAAGGCCAAGTAATTCATGATGAAATATATTAGTATAATCTTTCATAATGGGAATTTAATCAATGTAAATTATTTCATTTGAAACAATGATTTGAGAATAATATGATTTTTTATTTGTTTTTAATACCCACAATATTTATAAATTTCATAAATGATATTTTTAGTCTTATTTGTAATTGTATATGAATGTGGGATTATTTTGGAAATATAAAGTTATTTCTATTTCATGGTAGTTTAAGTTATCTCTAGATATTGTGTGACAATTCCTTCCCAATATAGAATGAAAATATTCCAATGGAAGGACTAAATTATTTTTCATAATTATCACCACACACATGTTAATTTTAGAGGATCCCAACACTTAGGTTGTAATGAAATCACAACTAGAGGGTCTTATAGATATCCCATCTTTAATTACTCATGTATGTTATTCATTATTTATATTAATGTTTTTGGATATAATATAACTCATATAACTCTTATTAAATAAATAATTAAATAGAAATTATTGAAAAATAAGTGTACCATTCACTATATAATTTTATTTATTTTAGTTCCCACCATTTTGATAAGAAGAAAAGGTTTAAAAATACCAAAGTAAAAATTTTATGGTATGATAAGAAATTCTCTTCTAAAAATATATCTATTCACCTATGGGATCCCTATGATTATCTGAGGTTATCTCATATTATCCATATTAAAAATTTAATAATCCTTTCTATAATACATACTTTAGTGATCCTCCTCTTTTATACATTATTATAACATCACTATAAAGGTAAAATACAAATAATAATATAATCTATTATCAAAAGGCTTAAATTCCATGGAAATATAAGATTATAAAAACATAAATACATATCAAAATTTTAACATGTTTTTAATCTTCCTTCATAATATTTCTAAAATACAGTCATATTCTTCATAATAAATGTAGTTACCTAAGGATATAAATCAATGAAAGGGTGAGATAAAAACCTTAAATAGTTAAGAATAATATAGAAAAAAAGATATATAATTCAATTATTCATGGGAGATAAAAATAATTATCATCATATGATAGGAAAATGATCATCATTATAAGTTTGAGGGAATCATTTTAAAGAGTCTTGAATTATGGAATATCTATAATAATGAAACATTTAAAAAAGTTAGTTAACTCTAACATATATATTGTGATGAAATATATATTCATCATTATATATATCATATGTATACGAATAAAAAAATCAGAAATTGGAATCAATGATAGAATGATATTAATGTATAATATATATAGTTTCGTGAGATATATCAAATTACCCATTTCATGGATTGTTATATATTTTTTTTCCAGACCTTCAACATTTAAATATTCTAATAATCATGTAATCCATTTATAAATAAGAAAACTAACATTAGTAATTATGAAATAAATACATGGTTATTTTTGTTTCATAAATATGATATAAACAATATTTAAATGAGTGAACATATATGTTCTTGAATGAATATAGGAAAACATGTTTTTATATTAAAAATTGGTATAAATTGATGATTTTTTATTACATAAATAAGAAACAAATCATGAAAAATCATTGTGATGTTATTAAAAATAAGTCCATTTGAAAATTATTTATAGTTCAATTTGAAATTATCTTAATAAATTAAAAGAAATTATATCCGTATAAGAAAAAATGAAATAAAACAAATTTTAATTTTGAATATGTTTTTATGAATCGTGTGACTCAAGAAAAAATTGTTGGGTTATAGATTCACCATACCTTTGGTCCTGTTTTGTTTTGTTGCATTTAAACAACTTGAATATCAAACATATATTGACTAAAAAATACAGAATTATAGTATGTAATTTTTTTATTTTTCAATTAAAATCATTTTAATTTATTTTTTACTATTTCTATTTAAGAGGGAATGAATCAATGTCAATTATATATGAATCTACCAATTTATGATTCAATATCTAGTTTTTGGTTATTTGTTTCTTTTAACATTTAAAAAATAACCCCACAAGTTTAAAAATATATAAATTTTAGTTTTTATATATTATATATTAGAAATCATTACCGTCGAAAAACTTATTAATAATTAAATAATTGAAAACAACCTCATACGTGCTTATAATAACCCATTAACATGTTTTGACAAATTAGGGGTGAAATATATATAATATGTATTTATTATAAATTTAAATTTTATAATATATTAGTATAATTAATATTATTACCATATAATTGTTAAATAAATATGGATGAAAATGTATATAATATAGTATAAAAAGTAAGAAATATTATGTCAATATGGATATGAGTGGAAAAAAGAGATTACCTTCTTTTTGAAGTCATTTTTTTGTAGATAACATAACACATTGAAGGTGTGGAATTGTGTGAGTCCATAATTTTAAATAGGGTACATAGAGTGTTTAATGTGGGTAATTTGAAGGATCATTTGACTTTAGAAGTGGATGGAAAGTGGATTTTATAGAGTAGGGGAGGCATTCATAAATTAGAAGAGTGGAAAACATTACTTTTTATAATCATTGCAAATTACATTTTAGAATTGAGAATTATATTAATTTTTTTAAATTAATATTTGATCTAGTTAAATTAATCTTGTGTTCTTTTGATCGACTAATTTTTTATTAGGTCAATTTTACATCATTACCTTTTCATAAACTATGTGCAGTTTTGAAAAACTATATTATTATTATACACCAAAAAAATATCGTTTCTTATAGTATAATAAAATAATGAAAAATATAAAAAATCAAAATTGTTAAACAAAAAGTAAAACTCATTTTTCAAAGATAAAAATAAAAATTGATTAATTTTAATTTTTAAATTAATATTTATGGTGTTTAAGAAATACATTGAAATATACTTTACTAAAAAAATTACATATAATTTCTTTCAGTTTAAAAGTTGAATACTTATTTTATGGAATTATAATATTTATAGTTACAAAATTTATTTACGTTAAATATTATTTTGATGGTTTTAGGTTATTTTATTAGTCAATTTACTATTTTAATAATAAAATTGTTAATCTGAAATCAAAGTTATTATTCATAATAGTCATAATATTGTTCAAGTAATCATATTTATATTTGGATTGGAATATTTGTTTTACAATTTCTATAAATAGATCTTATTTCAATTAATTCATATTTAATTTAATTATTATCATGATTCTATATTTAAATTTATTAACATTTTGATTACATGCTAATGTTTTTTTTACAATGGCCTTCATAGGTGATATAATTTTAGAAGATGATAAATATCCTTGTGTTTTTATTCTAGTTATAATTTTTATATTATAAAAATGAAATATTGTATATATCATTAGATATATTTATTATCTAAATTTAATAATCCCAATTAATGAAATAATGTGTCTTTTCATTATGTGTTTTTTTAGTTTCTTATATAATATATTCATAAAAATGACACACATGTTTTAATAGAATGTGATATAATATATATAAAAGTATATGTTTTTAAAATCTTAAAACATATTAAATATGTAAGACTGGATAATATCAATATATATTTTTAATTATATTATTACAATATTTAAAAATAGTATAATATATTGTATAACATGATAAATGATATAAATAAATCATATTTTTTAAAAATAATAAATTTAGATTAATTGTGGTAATTTATTATAACTTAAACAATGATAAGGATTAATGAATCCGTTCAAGGAACACTAAACATAAATTTTTTAATTCATCACTAAGAATATTATTGTCTTCTTATACCACTAACATGATTTCATCATCTACACCCTTCTTCGTAACATATTATTTTTCAATATCATCATATATATATTGACTAATATATTTTTTTGGATGTGTTTCAATCTCACAAAATGATTCATCAGCATTATCACTAATATCATATATGTCACTTTTTAATACACTAACTAAAACGCTCCACTAAATATTAACACTATCATAAATATAATATAACTTCAAGATTTTGAAGACAAAATATATGGACATTATTCATCATATTCAATAGAATAAATAAAAACAAGATAGGTTAACAAATAAAAAATATAATGATAGTTTCTCTAAACAATTTTAAAAATTTACCCACTCTCATTCAATAGATATTACAAAAAAATATAAAATATAATTTAATTATATAATTTTAATTATCATTCCATAAAATTATATCTATATAAATAGATATAACATGTCATTGTTTTGTGTTTTAAACATTAATCATGCAAAAGAATGTGAAAATTTATACTATTGATATTATAAGAATTAAATATTTTAGATAGATTCGAAGTTCCATATGAATAATATTTAGGATTTTCTTACACATCAAATCAAAAATAGGCATTCATTATATATATGAATGAATTTAAAAAAATTAGATAAATAATGATAACTACATGGTCAATCGTTGAAAATAAAATGTATTAGTATTTTACTCAATGGGAAAACCAATCAAGTACTAATTATTGGATATATTTTTTTTATTTATCATTTTGACTTATAGTATTATTTATTCTATAAAATTTTCATAGTTAATAAATGAAATAATATAAAACACTTTTTAATTATTAAAAATTATTATTCTTGAAATAATTATGGTTGTATTAATTTAATTGATTATATTTCCCTAAAAAAATGAATTTTGTTTTTGAAATTTTCAGATATACCATTAGATTTAAATTGATGAACATCATCATAAATATATATATAATTATCTAATCATGTATCAATATTATCCTAAATAAATATAGAAATTTTTAAAAACTCCCCAGTATTATATCCTTCGGTATCATAGCCTTTGGGGTGATGATTGTTTCTCACATAATAATTCAAATTTTCAAATAACATAATGGAACAATGTAACATGGACAATTAATTATCAATGTTCTGTTTTTTGAAAAATAAATTTTTTAAAATTAAAAAAAAATTGTTTAAAATACATCTCTATAGGATACATCGATTAATAATGTCTACACCCTCCAACATTGACATCCTCTATCAGCTAGATTGTCAAGTGCACCATCACAATGGAAAATGAATAGAAATGTAACACCTTTACATGATAGTGTGAAGTTAAACTTACATATTTAATTTGTCATGATTAATATGGTATATATTTTTAAAATAGAATATTCCAAATATAAAAAAAACTAAATTTTCACTATAAATATTTTATCAGGTAATATTTTATGTAAAGAAGAATGTAATGATTTCCCCATTGTAATACGAGAGATGTGACTTTAAATCCCATGCAAGGTATAATTATTTAAATCATCTCATCCTGAAATTTTACTTGAATATCAGTAAACATCTTCCACTTTTTTTTAATAAAAAAAGGTTAATAAATTAATCTTAATTATACAATGAAAAAAATATTATAAGATAGATTCAATTAATATTTTTTTAATTGATCAAAAAATTATATTCATTTATGTTAATTAATTATTAGCATTAAGATGTTTATGTTGAATGGCCTGAAGGCCATCAATTTTTTTGATTTTTTATAATACAACATTCAAGGGATGAGGTGAAACCCTTACAATTCCCTAAGTATTAAGTGACATTACATGAATTTTAGTTCTTAGGAAATAATCCAAAACAAGACAATATTGAACTTCCCATCCCCCACAAATATTTTGATTTAATGTCTCCACCTCTTCATGGATGGTTGGATAGTTGTCTTATTCATAGATGCATATGCCTAATAATGATTGAAGTCCCAAATACTCTAATTCATACATTAATGTTTAGTTCTGTTATTATAAATTCTCATTATTTGAATCCTAATCATGAGACATGTTCTTTGTAATATGTCTAGTGTGTATGAATTTTCAAGTGGCACAAAGGCCTTGAGGTGGCCCGAAGACCATCTGGTAGCTCGAAGACCGTGAGGTGGACAGGAACCCTAGCAGGAATGATGTCGTTGGGTCGCCTAAATCCCTTGATGAACTTGAGTACTAAACAGGTTTCCCGACGGAACAAAGAGATGAATATCTCCTTCTAGTACAATACCGAATAGCTCGTGTTATAGTACCACCTATATTGTATCCAATAGTTCCTACTACATTAACCTCAAAATATGCTACTACATGTATTTGATCTTGGGTCTCACAGATTCACTTGTTGAGTCATCAAGAACTTGTGTGATGCTCATTTGTGAATCATTAAGATGTTATTTTTATTTACCGTACACATTTAATATTTTATGATCCATGTGGTTTTAATCAATATACATCAAATCATTTTATCATCCCTCTAATATTTAATTAATATTATTTTTACAAAATAATGACCAACAGTTGAAAATTATGATAATATTTATTAAAAGTATTAATGATTTGATGTTAATATCTAATAATTTCTCCAATCAAATGTAACATCCTGAGTTTTTTAAAAGGAAACATTATCTTCTATATAATACATGATACAACAATTATAATAAAAATGAAAATTTTAAGATTATTATATAATATGGTATTTTCCATATAGTCATTATAATATAGAGAGTGAACATGATTAATTTAATTATGAAAATATTTTTTAAAATATTTATATATAATTATTTCTTGGTGACTAATAAATTATAAATAAAATGTAATTTCATTCTGATAAACTATCTAAATGTACATAAATTTGTTATATAGAAATAAATAATGAAGATAATCTTAATGTATTATATTAATGATATATATATATAATTCAATGTTTAAAATTAATCATGTCTATTTTCAATGCATGATTTAAGAACAAATCCGATTTTATGAACAAATATAGTATTTTTCAAAAAAATAACTATATTTTCCCACCTTTTAATGGTGTGCTTATTTTTAATCTAGTTTTCGAAAAAATGATATAATAAAAATTTAAAAATAAAAAAATTAATTGTTAAAATTAATATTATCTTAGGGTTATATTTTGGTACATTTCAAACATATTTTTTTTGATAAAAAGAGAAAAACACTGCATTGTATTTAAAAAACAATTTTTGATTAAATAATTATTATAATTAAAACTAATCATTAAAAAAATACTATATAAAAAATACATGTAATAATCCAATATTGGTAAACAGATTAATTATTTTATGTAAATTAGATATAAAAACTTATTGATATTTTGAACATCTCTTTTACCCACCTTCTCGCCACATTTGTAGGATTAGTGTTGAACTAGATTTATCTAGATTGGTGAATTGAATTTTAAAAAATTTATATCCATGGTTTTAAATATTATGAATTTATTTGTATAATATGGTCAAAATAATTTTTTGGTGAATAGTAATATTAGATTCTTACCACGGTTAAGGGTAAATCAGGTAATTAATGGTAAAAAAAACTATTATAATATTATAAAAATACCATAACACTTGACTTAATATCATTTTACCAGTGGGCTTTGACCAATATCAATCTTATGTTTAAATTATAACCCTTTTAAGTGACTTTTGTAAGAATTTTACTTTTATTATATTTTATTTAAATATTAGTTAAAAACATCATACTCATATTGTCATTAAGTAAATTATTTTTAACATATGGTTATATAGAAGATAAATTCTATTATAAATAGTAGTTTTTAAGTTGAAATTTTTATCTACATCATGATAATTTATTTATAATTTTAAGACATTAAATAATTCAATTTTATTGTTACACTATGATGGTGTAGTAATTGGTTTATTTAAGGATGAAATAAGTAAATGATATTAATAATATTAAAAAAATATAATTTGAGATATTTTTATTCCATTAAAGTTTTTTTGGTTTAATTTTACATTTTATGGACGAATTAATTTCTATTTTAATTGAATAAAATAGTTATGATGTTTTACAAAAGTTAGGAAATTAATATTGTCAAAATTAACATAATTAATATAAAAAATCTAAATATTTTATTAAATTAGATAAAATATCAAAAAAATAATATTCATAAAAATAGTTTATAATTATATAAATTCCAATAATGAATCATTACATGGTAATTTGGAATGATATGGAAAGTATGTTAACCCTTATATTGTAGATTAATTTATAAAACGGAAGGAGTTATAAGGGTTAAAACAAATATATGTGGATTATAAAATATAAAACACCTCTATTTCTAATTCAATGAATGGAGATACACCCAAAATCATTCTATCTTCAAGATATATTAGTTTGGATCCATTTTGAATAGAAATTTAATTTATATTAATTAAATATTTTATATAATTCCAAGAGTCCCCCCCACTTCTATAAAAGGTATCCAATTCCTCTCAATTACTTACTCTTTATAAACCATTTGATTTGTCTATGATAAGTCAAAAACCCTTACTATAATAACTACACACATTCTTAGAGGCCTTATATTTGGCATTACAACCTCCTTATATGTGTTAATGTGTTAATTAGTGGTTATTGTCCCAAAAAATTTAATGTTTTTATTTAGGTTTTCCCATTTTATTTTTTCCTCCACTTCCTTCAAATATTTTACAACCATGATGAGATAATAACTCTAGTATCCTAAAATATACTGATATTGTTTTTATATTATGTAACCACCAAAATCAATCTCTGATTCCAATAAATTTGAAATGAATTAATCATTCATGTATACATGGGAATTATCACCTTCACGTACCGATATAATTCATTTTCCATTACTATCTATTTGGATAGGTTATAATGATTAAATTAGTGATTATAGATGATATTAATGACATATTAATTATTTCAAAATAATATTATATCATTTATGTTCTTACCTTCCAAGCATATTAAAATTAAAACATCAGTCGTGCGTACGTGTGAACTATCACCTCCATGAAGCTATGTGATTTGATTTTCCTCACCACATCACAAAAATGATTTATTATTATATAAAAATGATTAATAGGATTTTTATGATATTATTATCATTTCGGAATGATGAAATGAAAATGGCCTTTTTTCCAAAATTAATCATTGAAAAATGGAAATGTTATTCATACGTACATATGACCTACTATCTCCATGTTTATAATGTTGTTCAATTTTCATAAAATAAAAAACATGTTTGATTTAAAAGTATAAACAAAAAATAATTATAATTATTGTTTCATCAAAATTATTTTTTAGATGATAGAGTCTTCACCACTCAAACTATTGAGATATTATCAATGTCACATGAAATCAAGTACATAATATTGAAAAAACATCTAACATGAATTTAATAAATTAATAAAGTGTTATAACATTGTATCAAATTATATAAATTGAATAATAAACAAGAAAAAAATTATTATTCAAGTAGAAATTAATATAATATTATAATTTATTAAGAGAAAAAAAGTAGGAGATGTGTCAGACTCGTGGTAGGGGACTTCATCACACTCTCCTTTCATTATGGTATATTTTGATGTTGTACACCCCATTATTTTATAATGTGTATAATCAGTCGCTGGGAATTTTAATTTTAATAAAATGTTTTCAATATGAATCTTTACTGTCAAAGTGTTTTAATTTCATTACAAAACAACAAAATGAATTTGTTTAACATATAATGTGACACTGACTTCACTTTTGTGGTAACCGTTATTCTATATTTGGATTCCTCAATAAGAATTTTTTTAAAGGAAATGAAATACAAAATTACATTTTTTGGTTGTTTTGGTATTTTGTTTTTGATAGTGGATTTATTAATTCAATATATTTAAATCATATTATGCGACTTCTATGTGGAAATATTATTTTTTCCTCTATGCTTGTTTTATGTGGTATTATTATGTTATTGTTCATGTTAATTGTTTTATAGGTAGGGTAGATTCAATAAGAAATTGTGGGTGGTTGAGTTAGTGATATACCTATAATTAATTTAATAATTATATGGAGTAAAATGGTTGGTTTTATCTTAAAAGATTAAGGTAATATACTATGGTGGGTATTCCAAATGTAACCATGAAGGTTTCTCCTGGTGTAGCTATGAAATATACAATGTAAGTGTGATATGGACTTTATTCCCAATGCCACATTTATAATTTATATATGTTCTGATGTTTTAGAGGAAACATATAATTTAATGAGGTAAACTGAATATTTTGTGTTTCATGAGTGAAAATATATATCATTATAAAAATATTTTCAAGAGTTTAAATTATTCTCAAAGTAACATAGTCCTTATATATTCGATGTAATTTTTTGATATTTTTGTTTTATTACATAGTATTAAAAAAATTCGTAGGGTATAAGTACTGCTAAAAGAATGGCGGATGTCAATATGAATATTATAATGATTTTTCCTGAAAAATTTATCATATTTTCATTTGAATGTTATATATTATTCAATAAATGGGTAGATATTTAGTCATATCCATTTGTAATGAATATGAAACGTTATGTGTTAATTATTGCCTATTTCTATAAATACCTCAACGAAAAATATCCAATATTGTGAATTATAGTTTATAAATACTAAAATATGTAATGTTGATGGTTGTGTCTTTATAGTCGGTATCAAATGATTGTTTAGACAACATTGGATATTAAGATGTTTTCTTAAGAGTTAGGGATATCAAAATGTGTCCATAATTTTTAGGTTGATCATAAATTTAGTGTCTTAGAGAATATATTTTATGCTTTATGTTAAGAAATTTTATGGTTATTAACAGTGTTTTGGAGTAATTTATTTTTGAGGTAATTATTGGTTATTACATTTGGGATGAATTATGAAATATTTGAGATAAAATTTGATGTTAAAATATGTTATAGTTGTTTTTTAGAATTTAATTTTTTAAATTTAACAAGTATTATATAGTTTTAGAAAATTGGAAACTCATATGATTAGTGATAACCCGTTGCATTAGACAATGCTGTAGGAATCGAACCCAGAATCAAATGGAGAAAAGTGATCATCTCCTACCACTGGCCTATGTGATGTACAATGACAGTGTGACTATTTTCTTTTAATTAAATGAGTTGATTGATTAATATTTTTTATATTTTGGGAATATATGTTTTATTTAATTGATAAACATAGTATTGGAAATTGATTTGGTGATGAAGTGATTAATGTTTGAAATTCACTATTTTTGGAACCAAATATTATTAACGTTAAGATAATAATATTGTATTTTAATTTAGGTATAATGGTTGAATTATATTTTTGAGTATTTCATACTTTTATTATGGTATTATATCTTAGATATTATGTAAATTAAGAAATTGTTGTTCTTCCATTAGACATTAAGAGTGATTGATGTTATTTGGAGAAAATGTTATCATTTATCTTGAAAGATAACGTGGTTTGGTAATATAGGGTTTCACGATTAGGGTAGAATATTTTTGACATATATTAAGGATATATTTTTTATAATGTTTTATGTTTATTCTTGGGGTTTACTATTTACTTTATATGATTAAAATATGTATTTCTATATTTAATGTTTTATTATTTTTTGGTAATTATCTTATCTTTTCATAACAATTATTTTAGTAATGTTTTAATATAGGCGAAATAGATATTAATCATCTGTGGATTATTTTATTGTATAGATGTTGATTCTAGTTCCTCGGGAAAGGAATATTCATCTTGAATACTCATCATTTGGAGAAGAAGATGTGTTTACGGTGGAATTTGATTAATGGATGGTGATATACTTGTCTTGTATGAATATTTACTTACATTATTTATTCATGTTGTAATATAATTCCTTAACTCAATGATAATTTTCTTAAAGAAATAACAATATGATCTTACTTTTTTCAAAGGACTTTTGACCCATCACATAATTATGTTATTTTTATGGTTAAATTTCTATTTCCATGCTCTCTAACAATCTCTTTTAGTCTATGAGAGTTATATTTCCCTTCAATATCTAGTTTTTATAATATGGAACCCTAGTATGTGTTATCTATGGAGACCATCATTCTTCTATTTCTTTCTTTTAAATTGGAAGTCTTATTAATCTTATTTTCGATATATGATTTCAAAAAAGGTATTTTGAATAGTAAAACCCCTAGTTTTCAATTGTGATATCAAATTGTGAGGACTTAATTATTTATGGGGAGGGTGTATAATGTAATATCCTATGTTTTAATGAAGAAACGCTATGTTCAACAACATAATTGATACAACACATTTGGCTTAAATTAAAAATTTAATTTTTTTATTTAATATGTTAGTTTTTACATAGTAGTTATAATGGAGGGAATAAACTTGAATAAATGAATTACGAAAATTTTGTTTACAAATATGAATATAATTAATTTTTCTGTAACCAATTAATTATAAATAAAAAATTAATGTTTCTTCTGAAAAACTATTTATGGTTAAAATTTGTGTTTTATACAAGTAAATTAATAAAAAACTTTTGTTTGATTACATTAATGAGGCATTTATAAATAAATAAATAAATATATATCATGTATTGAATTTAACTTTTCACATCCATCTTATGTGTTTTCCAGACATGATACAAGAACAATTCTAATTTTATGAAAAATGTAGTATTTTTTCAAGGAAAGGTAGTTCTACAACTTATTGATGGAACACCTATTTAAAATATTCTTTTTGACACATTTTTATATTTTATTTATAAAAGTAAAATTAATTTTTTATTTTGTAATATTAAATTTATCTTTGTGTGATTTTTGTTATTTTTCTGAAAAGTTTCATTTTTGGATGAATAGTGAAAAATACTTCATTGTAGTTAAAAATTACTTTTTGTTTAAATATTTATTATATATTTAACTCATTTTTAAGTAAATATAGATCAATAATACATTTATTAATCCAATTTTTTCATTATATATTTTTTCAAATTAGAAATACAAACTTATTGTTATTTTGAACGTCTCTTTTACATGTGTTCTCAAAACATCTCTGGGATTAGTGATACATAATTTGGGCACATTTGTGAATTACATTTTAAAAAAGTGGATAAATGTTTTTAATAAATAATAAATTTTTCTTCCAATAGGATCAACTTTATTTTTGGTGAACAGTAATTTTAATATTTTATTTACCACAGTTAAGGGTAAACAATGTAATTAAAGGTACAAATAATATTATAATATTATAAAAGTACCTTAACACTAGTCCTAATTTAATTGGATGACTGTCTTTTCACGATAATAATTCTTTATCAATAATTATATTCTTTTTAAGCCACCAGGGTAAAAATATGATATTTGTTATAATTTATTTAATGATAAGCTAAAAGCGACATACTCATATTTTGGTAATTTGAATCATTTATAATATAGGGTTATATAAAAGAGAAATTGAATAATAAATATTCATTTGATAGATATATTTGTATCTAGATCATGATAATTTATTTATATTTTCTAGATCCTAAATAATTAAATTTATTTGTCATACAATGATGATGTAGTAATTGATTTATTAAAGGAAGAATCTAAAAATGATATTAAGAATATTAAAATAAATATAATTTTAAATATTTCATGCAATAAAAAAATTTAATGGATTAAATATTATTATTTTGGATGATTTAATGCATTTTTTCAAAGCAAAGGAGTTGTTATTATTTTCTAAAAAAGTCAGGTAATGAATAGTGTCAAAATTGACAGAATTCATATCATAAAAAATAAAAAATTTAAGAAAATAATATAAATTTTCTATAAATATAATATATTAATTTTTATTAGAAACATATATAAATTCTATTAATTACTCGTTCATGGGAAATTTGGTAGGTAATGTTAATTATATTTACACTCAAAGTGTAAAATAGTGGATTAAAAGTCACGATTTAAAATTGTTAACAAATATAATGATTAAAAATAATAAATAATTTTAATTTGATGAATAGAGTTTGACAAAAAATCAAATGATATTAAAAATAATTTATTTTGGGTCCATTGGTAATAGAAAATTATTTTATATTAATTTATGAATTTTTATAAATCGAAGAGTTCACATCCCCACTTCTATAAAAGGGAATAGATACATCTCTATTCATTTCACTTAAAAAACTTATTTGGTGTAGAAAATATCAGTAAAAATTCCATCATTGAATACCTACCCACATTTTATATGACTTATATTAGGCATGTCACCCTTCTTAGTGGTGTAAATGTTTTAATCAAAAGTGGACATTGAATGGAAATGTGGCCTTTTTATTTCAGTGTTTCTATTTTATTTCTTCTTCAAAATAATAAAAATATTATCCAAAAATGATGAGATAAAAATAATAATTATCTTAAATATAATGAGATATTATTATTCTAATATAATTAGATAAATCCATCTATGATTCCCTAAAGTGGGAAAATATTAGTAGTTCGTGTGTACGTGTGAACTATCACCTCAACAACCCAATATAATTGATTTTCTATTAGCGTCTCTCAATAAAGGTTATAAGGAAAAATTAATGATTAAATATGATATAAATTATATATTTATCATTTTTAAATGATAATATAACAACTATGTTCTTACCTTTCATAAAAATAAAAATGATAATATCGTTCTTGCGTACCTTAAATCTATCCCCTCCACAATGTTATGTCATTTTTTTCACCACATAAAATATATGCTATATAAGTATATATAAATAGTATATTTTATTTTAATTATATTATAATCATTATGTTAACATAAAATTATTGTTACCTTCTTTCCATAATGATCATTGAAAAATGGAAACGTTAGATATGTGTATGTACGACCTACCGTCTTCATGATTATAACGTTTTTTTTATTTTTCATTAAAAAATAATGGTTTGATTTAAATGTATAATTTATGTATATAATGATTATTATGTCTTGAATATTATTCTGGAGATGACATATTCATGACCACTTTTTCTATTTACATCTTACCAAATTCATCTTGAATTGATGAAGAGAATATTAAAAAAATGCGTCATGTTAGATTAAATAATTAAGTAATTGAAAAAAAATTACTTAATTTATATAAAAGTAAAGATAAAATTGAAATAATTTATCTAGAATTTATAAATTAACCTTAGTTTATTATTTAATAATATGCATAACGTATGAAATGGGTCAGACTCGAGGAAAGGTACTTCCTCTCAATCTACATTCATTGTGGAATATTTTAAAATGTTATAAACCACATTCTTTTATATGGTGTATAATCAAAATAAATTACATTATATTTCATTCAAAAGATTTAAAAAGGAATATTATTATATGACTGTTTTATTTTATTTAAAAATAATAAAAGGATTTCATTTTGTCATAATCTATGTCAATGAATTCTCTACTTCTGTAACCATTATTTTATATTTGGATTCATAAATATGCCTCAATAATTATAAAAGGAAAACAAGTAAGGTATTTACTTTTTTTGGTATTTTTGTATTGAAAATTTATTTGAGAATTGATTGATAATTTCTATATCATGAAGATATATCTTTTGATTTCAAAGTGGAAATATTTTTTTCAGTTATTCTTGTATTATGTGTTATGATTGTGTTATGTTTCTGGGGAATTGTTTATATATATATGGGTGGTTACATGAAAACCTGAGGGAGGGTGATCCCTTGATAGATGTCAAATGAATTGGGTAGTGTGGTAGAATTTAAAACATGGTTATCTCAGATGATATTAAGGGAATATATTGTGGTGGGTATTCCAAATCAATACATTAAGGTTACTCTCTATGTATCCATGAATGATACAATGTTTGTGTGATTTGGAATTTATGACCCTATATACCTTTATGTTTTTTTGAGTGGTTTTATAAGACACATATAATTTAATGAGGTATACAAAATATCTTTTGTTTTATGGGGGAAAATTATAAGTTTCTAAAAATATTTTCCTGGGTTTCAAGTATTCATGGAATAAATGATTCATTCATTCGTTTTTATGTCCCTTTTGGAGCCTTTTGAGATCAGCCCGAGTTTTAAAATGTTATTTTCAAGGTATAATTATGGTTAAGATAATGGAGGAAGCCTATATAAATGTTACAAATATTTTGCATGTAAATGAAATCATGTTTTCTTTTAAATGTTTTATTGTTTGGATGAAATTGATAGTGTTTTAGTTGTATCCACTTTTTTAATGTGACATGTTATTTATAGATTATGGACTAATTATATAAAACTCAAATCTAAAAAGTTTCCTATTTCAGATTCCATTTTAAAAAAACTAGAATTTGTAACATTTAAGGTCGAGTCCTTACATTATATCATACCTTATTGAAAAAACATATTTATGAAGAATCAATGAATCATATAGGAACCATAAATTATAATTTACTTGTACAACCTAATCTTATAGAGATGAAGAAACTATTAAATATTTGAGATTCATGAAATCTATAATTTTTCCAACCAAACCATATTTATTGTGCATGGAAATTAAAAATTTCATCATTAAATTCACTTAAATTCTAGACATGTTAGTAAAGGATTCATCATAAGTATCAACACCATTGTACCATACATCTTACAACTACTATACATGTGGATAATGGTATAAATTGATGCCATTTATTAGTATTTTCATTCAACTAATTATCATCAAAATAATTTAATATGTTTACAAGATCAAGAATCATGGAGGTAGATTTTGTTTGGATACTATTACTATATATAATATTTTATTTTTATTTAGTTTTTTTAAGAGGTTAAATTAATCAATAGGAAATATAAAACCCACATTCAAAAGATATTATAAAATAAATTAATATAATGAATTAATGAATTTTTATGCATCCAAATCACATTGATAATATATAAAACAATCATTGTTTTTAAGACCTTGATACATCATTTAACATGAAATATTAAATATCTTGAACAATTATTATAAACATGGTTTAAATTTGAAGTTATATAAAACAATCATAGTATAATTATTTATCTATTAGTTAAATATAGTAGAATCATTAATGATTTCATCTAGAATAATTTAAAACCACTTGGATGTTTGATAGATCTTTCAATTTTCATTTTTTGAATCTTATGAAAATTACAATGTATAATAATTGGGATATTAATTTATCATTTTATAGTTGATACCATGATTTTAAGAAACATTATTCATCTAATAAATTTATTTTTGGATTTAAAAATCATAAAATGAATCACAAAAATGTCCCATACACTTAAATATTCTTTATTTAAAAATCTATATAAGAACATAATGTTATACAATTGCATTAGAAATAATTATTTTATATTTTTTGCATCATTTATATAACTCTTTATTTCATCCTTCCCCTAATATATAAATCTCGTCTGATTTAAAATTTTTCTTATCTAATGTATTGGTGCCCTAAAATTTTAGATTATATTCCCCAAATCTATTACGTTTTACTTCATGATTTTTCTAAATGATGATATAAACATTCATTATAGTTGAAATTTAATTCTCCACTCTCAAGGTAGTTTATTGCTATTTTTATAATGTTTATACCTCAATTTTAGATTCTGATTTCCAAATCCATTACACATCTCATGCTGAAAATTGGTTCAATTTCATGTGATCATAAACATCATATATTCATAACCTTTGTTTGAAATTACAATTTGGGATGGACTATTATTCTTATATCTATGATTGTATTTTAAATTGAAAAATCTAAAAACCACTATAACCCCACATCATATTTATTTGTTTTATGGGATAAATCAATCCAACTTTTATCATTTTTATCTAATAAATTATGAAATTTATAAATAACAAAACACAAATTATTTAAATACAATAATTTGAAAAACATATCACAATAATTTTATATAAGAATGAAACTAAAATTTAGTAGTAAAATTATATTATATAATATAAAAACATGAAAAAAAAATATTAAAAATTTCATTCCAATAATATATAGAAATTAAAATATTTAATTTAAAATAATTTTAGAATAAATGAATAATTATATATATATATATAATATAATATAATATTTTTAATTTATTTATCTAAATAAATTAAATAAAAATAATATAGAAAAAAATACACATTAATATAAATATAATTTTAAATTATGGTTTTCAGCCATAAAAATTATCCATTTAACTGAAAAAATAAACCATTAATTTGAACCAATTAATATTATCAATTCTAAAACAGAATATTTATTATAATTTGATTAAGGAAAAAATTCATCTAGTATCTCCAAATAAAATATGAACATATAAAAAAGGAATTTAAATATTAAAATATTATGTTATAATTCAATAAATAGAAATAAATTTAAAAAAAACTATAATTAGAATCATATAATTTGAATTAATACAACATTTAATAGTTTAAAATGTCAAGATAATTTGATTAGTTTTTGTAATGAGTATTTCTTCCATTATCAACATATCTTATTTTTAATAATTTCTTATCCCAGGTTAGTAAGTTTTTATGGAGTTTTTAATAATATATTTTTATGAATTGTAAAATGAGGTTATGAAATATTTCTTTTTACCTGTAGTAATCATTCATTATGTCATATAATTTTTTATTTTTATAGAATTTACTTACATTATTAAGGTACTCATAAATTCTAGATATGTTCATAATCTGTGAAAAAATATTGAAGTTATAAACAATTACTATGTAGATAATAGTAAGAAGACTGTCATAATGACTTTGTATGCATTTTTTCAAATTGATTGTAATATAAAGGTGGAGAACATATAAGTTATATTTCAATGTTTATGTGGGGGTGAAAACATCATGACAATGTTATCAAAAAGAATGTGTAGACATTTTTCAAGGTGAAATCATTATAAAGTTGATTTTTTCTACTATACATTAATATATGTTATAAAGGAAATGAAAGAGCTATATTATGAAGGCTACTGGATTCATTCCACCATAACAAAATCTATTGGATTGATTTATATATTAAAGGGTTATTGTTCACTAGGTGAATAAATGTTTTCTATTTCATCAGGAGGACACATATAAAGACTACAATATAAAAAGGTTCAATGTTCCATAACATGATCTTGTATGAAGTCAACTACTCTAAGATATGTTATGAATAGGTTTAAACTAATAATAAAAATTTAAAATTGAATGATATACATCATAAAATAAATTTTTATGTAATTGTATAGATGATTCCATTAAAATGTTTAGAAAAAAGATTTTATATTCATGAACCAAATAATTATGATGTGTAGAATGATGGTTAGAAGAGTACTTGGTTATTTAGGAAAACACATGGAAGTGAACTTGAAAAAGACGGTTGTGAATAACACAAGCCAATGAATTTTTTTAGATTATTGAACTAACTATTTTGGTCAATTAAAAGCATGTGGCCATCAGAAATAGTTTTGATAAGTCCTCAGTTTGTAGAATTTACAATTGATTCATTGGAAAATAATATTCATGTGTGAGATTTGATATTATTTCCAAAACACTATAAATTTTGGTATAATTAATATTATGAGTTTCATTAATAAAACACCATTTATCCTTCAATGTTTTATGGAATCAGAAAATATTCCATAATGTGGAATTTAGGAATTTCTAAAGAGATACGTATTCATAAAATTTTGTATGAAATGAAAACAACGTTCAATAATAAGATAGAGTATTCCAGAAATTTTAAAAATGAGTGGGATGTTTAAATTTTATTTTTTTGGATGAGTGGAAATGTGTTTCTATATTCCACCCCTTTATCTTAAAATAATATATATAAAAATCTTGGTTCATGTATTGTATATATATTAGTAAATTATTCACATGCGAGTAAAAGATATGATGTGTTTCATGAGAGTTCCCAGGAAGAGATTTATGATAGAGCTAAAATGTGTAGAGATTTCATATCAGTATGAGTTTTTAACAATTGAAGCACACAACTAAAGAAGTAGTACAAAAAACAAATATGATGATGAGATAAATTTTTCAGAGACATCAATCAGAGAAACTATAAATATGTTCTTCAATATACATATAAATTTTTTTTTTGGATTTTGTTTCGCAATATTTAGTGTAGATTGAGTTATAATGGACATAGGAACATCAAACATAGTATATCAGATGAATAATTTATGGTAAAAATTCAATATCAAAAATTATTTATTTATGAATTTAGAATAATTCTACGAATACTTACAGATCCAAGTGCTAAGATAGTGTGATATGATGAGTCCTAGTGATCCCAGAATTGAGATTTTATAAATATTAAATATATTAATATCACCCACAAATAGATATTATTAAAATCTATAATACCTATCAAATAGAGTCTCAGATAAAAAATATAATACCACTATTAAGTTGGGAATATGGGTTTTACCCAAGGCGTGACGTAATATTTGTAGACATTGGGTGTTTGGTTAAATACTTCATAAGAAAAATAATTAAATAAATTCATTAAATTATTTTATTTATTACATTAGTGAAAAACCTATTTTTTCCTCTATATACATGTTACTATGTCTACTTCATAGGGTTATCCTATAATCCTAAATAATTTTTAGGAGTGCTTGGAGAAATATTGGTGGGAATTAGGATCATGGATCAATTATCAAAGAAACATAAGGAACACCAACGACAAGACAACTTGTCAAGAATAATAATGATAATTACGTGAAATTTTTCATCGATATTTATTGAAACATAGTGAATTTTTTATTAGGTTTTATTTTGAATTTTACGTTTTTGATTTACCAATGAATGTAAAAATTAATTATCTAAAAGATCAATTCATGATTGGATTGTTAATTTGGGTAATTTCATTTCCTTATCTGCTATTGATATTGATAATCCATTAGTTTATTTAATTCTATTTTTTCTTAATTCAATGAAAAATAATTAAGGCCAACAAAAACATTGACTAAGGGACATTATTAAATTTTATGTCTCTTGAAATTATCTCTTCCCATTCTTCATGAGTTCATCGATATAATTATAATCAGTCGTTTAATTCCTCGAATTCCCCATGAACGATCATTGCACATTTTGTCATCAGTGCAACATATCACCCCCATAGGCTAGGGATATAGATATAACGTCATAGATGTGGTGTGTAATGGTATAAATAGATACATGGATTCGTCCTAATATATCATTCATGGTTTTTTCATAAGATTCTGATGATGTGTGACAAACAATGTTTCAAAAGAAATTTATTTAGGTAGAATACAACACAATATAAATGGATGGTTATATCATTGAAATATTCTGGATAAAAATTGCGATTTCAAGTGAAAATGGAGGTTGTAGAGGCTCATGAAAAGATTATTGAATGATCTAATATTTATGTTAAATTTATAACATCACAGTGTGAAGTCATATGAATACTCACCGTGTAGTACCTTCGGTATGCTAATGGGTTTTTGTCACATGATAATTATCACATGTCATGTGACTCATGTTATACGTTTTGTGACCCTTAACCAACTAGCATAGTGTGTATATGGTGTAAATGACATGGATACCATGTATTATTTAACACCATAAATGTGGTTCCACACACCATGTAACATATAAATGGTGTTTGAGCATTTTGAGGGAGTACACACCCTTGTGGAAATGTTTTCCTACTCACCATGTACATGGGATGTACATTGGAATGATGGAGTACACTGAAAATGATGCGTACTTAGACACATAAAACTACACATGCATGACATGGTATATACATATTTTCATAGTGTAAAGAGAAATAAGAAGAATAGAACTATATGTTGCATATCAATGCCTAAATATTCAAAAACCTCATTGGACACTCAGTGTAATATTTGAAGTGAAATCCATCTGATCTCATCGCATGGGATGTTCCAATATTTTTGATACATTTAAGGTACCATTAGGGGCAACCCCTTTTCCTATTTTGAGGATTGGTATGATTCCTAATTATTCTTATTCCATATTCCTTTTTATATTGAGAGGAATTCCTCTAACTAATATTGGTTGAGTTTTTTTCCAATGGTAAATTCTTTTGAGGTTGAGATGTAGTAAACCCATTCTTATTATAAAAGGTGGCCCTCAGCATTATCTTGTAGGCCAGTGTAGTGTGGGAAGGTTCCCCTCTTCTAGATTATCTTGTCTTAGTCTTCTTGGACTAAAACCCTCAGCGACATGGATCATGTCTCCCTCCAATAGTCCCATAGTGATTTACAAGTACATCATGTTTTCCCTAGGTAGGGTTTTTTGGAACTCACAAGAGAAATTGTTATGAGGGAATTGATACTCTATTATGAAAGATGTTTCCAATTGGTTATTATGTCCCCCCAGTGATCCTTCGGTGTTTTCCCTTATCATTGTATCAAGATCTGATTAATCCGGAAGATTATTATACCTATGGAATGTCTATATCATATGACCCATATTAGTTTCATATGTTCTAGTTATTAGCTGGACCCGATGAGTGTAACCTATGTGACGACATTCATCAGTGGAAGTATATATCATGGATCAGTTCATCACATACTAACATTACATTATTACTTAATGTGGATCTATGGAGAGAAGTCGTTGATACCATTATGACTGAGAGTATTTTGTGAGTATATTTGGAATATCATTGGTTATAATTATTTTAATGTCCCCAATTTTCCATATAAGGTTTAAAAAAAAAATTAGATTATTTTAAGATATGGAGCTATGACGTCATGTGATTTCGAAGCTCAAGGTTCCAGGAATAAATAAGAAAACTATTTTATGTTTATTAAAAATATAGCGTGTGTGTGGTTTTAGTAACATCTAAATAGGAGCCCATATCTGAAATATGAGGGAACTATTGAGCTTCGAACATCAAGTATACCTTAGGCGGGGTATAAAATAGGCTCGTACAGGTTACATGAAAATGTTAATTTATTGAATTTTTAAGACAGAAATAAAATATATATTAAAAGTTATTTAATTTTATTCCTTCAATGTTTCTCAATGAGTCAACGTCACTCTAATGCGAAAAATCATCTATGCTACAGTGAAACGTCTAGGAAATTATGAAACACTTTTAAACTGTTGAAATATCTTAACATGTTTCATCCAATAATCATTGGAAGGGACCAGATTTAGATATTAAAATGATATATAATTCCTCCATGGAACCCCAAAGTTTCCCTTAGGATAGGAGAAAGAAGTTATCCCAACAAAGAAGATGAATGAAAATCACTGATGAACAATGGATCGAGGATGTTCATTGATGGATCTCCTACAATGAAAAATTCTATCTTACTACTGATCCTCCTACAGGTAGAGAGATTATTTCATTGTTTTACTTTCGACGTTCAGAGAATTAACGACAAACACAGATCAAACCATGAATATTTTGACCCACATATCACCCATTCATTTTTGATGGTTTCTTTTGTGGGAATTTCTATGGGGATAATAATTTCTATTCATATAGTTTTGTATCAAAATTATTTTATCCTTTTATTAATCCTTTTAACGGAATGGGTAATCATTTGAACAAACAACAGATGAGGTCTGTTTCGTTGGTTTTTACATGTGATTTTTCTTCTTTCATGTTCAACGTGTTCTTAACATTTTTCATGGGAATATGAAAGGATGATCATTGCAAAAAAATTCCCTTGTTCAGTGATCTAGAATAAATGGTCTAGCCCCATGATGACCCAACGCAGGTGTAACAGGTATGGCGACAGATAGATCGATGCAACATGGGAGATACCATCACCAGAGCATTTACTAGAGGAATGCATTACAATGTGGATTTGTGTCCATGTCGATGAATAATGAAGTCCAAGGGTCCTATTCATGCGTCCGAATCAAAAAATGGAGCACCAATGTGTGACCAGCGACCTGAAGGTTCCGCCGGACCGATGGCCAGTGGGGCTGGATCAATGATCGGTGGTGGGGGGCATGCCACAATGGTGTCGATCGGTGACATTCATGGCCGCCGCATCGGACTGTATAGTAGGATTTCCCACATACCACATATTGTAGATGTATTCAACTCGATTGATGGCTGTGTGGAGCTGAAGATGATGTTGAAACCACTCTCTCCATGCGGACAAAACAGGCCCGCATCCGAGAGGGTTGGGATGAAGTCAGAAGGTCAGGATGGGCCCAACTGTGAAGGGCCGAACCCAATGGGTAGGGTCGACCCAGTGGGTATACTCATATCCTGCATGTCATGTTCGACTCCACAGGTCAGCTCATACAGGACCTAGTTCGAGTCATGCGGGACTTGGGTCATGTCAGACCTTCCACAGACCGAACCTGCCCTATTTTACATAAATTCCAAAAACTCTGAAACTATGTGTCCATTTCACGTGTTGTTTCTAGTGGTGGAACTATCACGATGAGGATGAACAGGTGAGATACTCTACAAGTGTTATCATGGAGGTTATTGTATTCCCTTTTCACTTGAATAGTATGTGCACCAAGAGCGAGCATGCCAATAATGGAATCATGTGACTCGATGTGACCAATTCGGAGTGTATCTCATATAGAGTGTATCTCCTACACCCATACAGAGTATCTCTCCTATGTATTTTGTCTCATGTTCCAATATGATGTATTTATCCTATGCCTACATGGAAGGAATCTCCTACAGAGTGTGTCTCATGCGCCTACACGTAGTACATCACCTACGCCTACATAGAGTGTGTCTCCCATAAATATGTGGATTGTTTCTATTATGAAGCCTCGTAGAGCGTCTCCATGTGTTTGGATGTGCTTGTACTTTCTTATTATATGTATCATGGTGTGTGATGACTCTATTGACTTTATTGATTATACTTCTTAGAGGATAAACATCATGTTCCTATTGGTTATATTTCCTTGTGTATTTCATTGTGGTTTACCATTATTTTTTCGGGTCCTTAATGAGTTTTGTGTTACACATCCCTGAATGATCTTCCCCCTCACATGTCATGTCTTTAGCATATTATTGGAAGCATTGATGTTGTCCTTGGTCAGATAGTGACATGGGTGATTTAAGGTGACCTAAAACACATGGTACCCTTCAGTGATATTCAGATAGGTTACTGCACCTAGCCTTATGGTAGGGTTTTCTAAAGATGATACCCAAGAGGTTGTACTTTTCTATTTTAGTTGGGTTTCTATTTTTTCTTGTTTAATTTTTCATTTGTATACATACTCTCATTGGTTTTCATCATGGGTTTTATATCTATTTACATAGTGTTTTTAGTTTCGGTAATTGTCTTGGTCATAGGTGCATGTGTGCATGTTCATAGGAAAATTCCTCCCCTTTGTGGGGAATTCCTACATGGTACTATTTTCCAGCCCCTATCCTATTAGAGGTGGGCTGGGGGGAGTAATAACATGGGCCCTGGGGATGGCCCATGATAGAGTTGTCTCAACAGGCGGTCGATTTAACTTTTGTTTTCCGGAAACATTGTTAAGTGTTTCATGTTCATATGTTAGGATATTGAAAGCAGTGTTGGTGTGGTAGCTGAAATATCCATACACCTGGACCAGGAATTATGCATTCCACCTCAGTACATGAAAAAAATAATTTCATGGTAAATTATTTATTCATGAAACATATAGGAATTGAGTGTGTTCTCATGTCCTTATTGAGCCAAATTCATCTTACCAGGTATTCTCTATTGACCATGGTACATCACGTTCTTTTTTAGGATGCTTCCACACAGAAATCTATCTAGTATTCTGGGGCATGACTAAAGGGATAGTCCACTGAGTGATGAGGCATTGATGGATGGATGTTTTCTACAGATAGCACCCTCTAGTGTTGTATGAGTGATACCACCACATGGAGAGGAGCAGTTCTTACCCACTTTACCAGTAGAGGATACACAAAGTCTTACAGTATTTCATGAGTTCTAAAGATAGTGACAGCCAAGGTTATGAGGTGATATTGATCCCCAAGAATCATAGGACTAGTTTTAGGTGATGAAATGAGTTTTATTCATGTTAATCATTCTTCATTACTAGATGGTTGTCCTAGCTGCGAGTCTTCTACAAGGCTCGACGGGGAGATGGTGGAGCTAGATGATCGAGACGCATAAGTAGGTGACCCTCACCTGGACAGACATTTAGCAAATCTTTAGGGGGAGTTCATTCTAATGATGTTACTCTATGTGTGAGTACATGAGCTCCTGCATCTCTTATAGGGACACAAGATGGTGGAATATTACTCAGGGAGACTCACACACATTTCTTGCTACTCACCATACATTTTGAAAGACCCATTCTTCAGGGCATGTACCTTCGAGTATGGACTACATTGGTAGATGATGGTTTCAATGATATCCCTCAACATCCCTACTCATGTTGGGTTTATAGGGAGGGCTCTACTGCTATAGATCTTTCTTAAAAAGAAGGCCCTAGTGGTGTGAGCTACCATCGAGTGCTAGGAAGCTGGGTCTTCGACAATAGATCGTCAATAGCTAATGTAGTGGTCTAGGTGGAAACGATAATCCATGGGATGACCATGGGAAATAGGGTCAATAGGGAACGAATTATAGGGAAGAATAGGTCTATTGGAGGAGAGGCTATGCTACTCGTGCAGTGGTTGAGGACATATGGCTAGATATTGTCAAACAAGTCATATGATCGACCAAGAGACGATCAAGGGACCACAGAGCCAGTGAATGATGCAATAATAGGGTGGCGTTTAGGATATGGACATGGTAGAGGAGCAGGTTGAGCATAGGGAGTTGGTTGGAGGATAGGGGAACTTCTACCACCACCCCTTGGTGGTCCACCCCGAGCTCAGGGAGCTGGTCAATAGTGGTGAGGCAATCTCCAGGTGATGGAGCCTTACGATCCCGAGACTCTATGGATGATAAGAGGTAAAATCGGTGTCTTTTCCACCTTTTCTTAATTTTTCATAGACACAGATTCAAGTAACTCTATTCTCACCCAAAACCTTGTTCAAGAAACTGATATACATGTGGAACCATTGAATTGATCCCTATAGTTAGAGACTCTTATTTTTAGAGATTCTATAATCACACACTTGTTCCGAAACTGTGCCCTGACTTTTTGGAGGTGATTGTTTCTATAGGAATCTTATGTTGAATGTGTTGACTCCTTACAATTTCATTATTCCTATGGACAGATTACCCATAGTTCATGCTCAAATCGACTATTTTAGGTGCACAGTTTTGTGTGTCCACATAGATGGGATCGGGTTTTTCTTTTTTGGTGAAAGGGAAACACATAAAGTACATGATGGACTCACATATAGGAGGGTTCAGCCCCAGTTTTTTTCAGAAGGAAGATAGAATATTGAGGGTGTGTGTTGAAATCCAATACATAAATCATGTAACCATGAAGAATATGAAACCCCTACCGAAGATTGATGACCTCTTTGATAAGATGAAGGGATAGAGATTTTTCTTAAAGATAGACCAGAAATAAGGACATCACCCACATCGGGTGTGAGATGAGGACATTATTAATACGTATTTTAGATGTTTTATGGCCACTATGTGTAATTATTAATTCCATTTTCTATGATGAACACCCCCATAAGTCTTCATTGGACTATTGAATACGATCTTACTGCCTTACCTAGAATGAGTTGTAGTGGTCTTTATTGGTGAAATTATTGTGTACTCGGCATACGAGGAGGATCAAGTGATACACTTGACGATGGTCCTAGAATTACTTCGAGAGTATTAGCATTATAGGAATCTCTAGTTGTGTCAGTGATGTATAAGATAGATCCACCTTTTAAGAAACATCGTTTCAGAGGATGGACTTGCTGTAGATCTAGAGAAGCTAGAGGTGGTGCTTAATTTGCAGCCAATCAAGAATTCTACAGAGGTTCGGAGTTTCCTTTGGTTGGCTAGGTAATATTGGATGTTCATGCCCCAATCATAAAGAGTATAATAATCCATAAACTCCTTGAAACAAAATGGGAAACCTTTAGTATATACCTCTATGTTTCATGAGAGCTTTCTATAGCTGAGATAGAGTTTGATGAGTGTTACCCTCATAAGATTCACTGAGTTGGGTGTCGAGTGCTTGGTGTTCTGCGACACTTTAGGAATCAAGATTGGTTGTGTCCTGATGTAGGAGCACGTGGTGATTATTTATAGTTCACGTCAAATGATAACACATAATAATATCTATGAAACCCAAAATCTTGAGTTGATGAAGGTAGTCATTGAATTGAAGATGTGGAAACATTATCTTATCAGTGATTGTTTTATCATCAACTTAGACCATAAAAGTCTCAATTATATCTTTTCTTAGAAATATCTGACCCTGAGACATTGGATTTGGCTAGAGATCCTAAATCACTATGAATTAGAAATAGCTTATACTATTGGGAAGGGGAACACAATGGTAAATTTCTCATCCAGAGATGGAGTTCATAGATACTAAATGAGGCCTCAATGTAGTTGGCCTCAATTCAAATATACTTCGTGGATATAGATGAAGCATCTAATCCCAAGTTGATGGTTCTTACCCCTCCACTATTACTACATGTGAGGGAGGAAAAACTCAAATATTTCATCTACGAGAGTACACAAGCTCAGTTTTCCACATGGCCTACTCTTGATGGTTACTAGAAAGGTGGAGAGCAGGTCATCATTTTCAAAGGATGCACAGTTTCATTGAAGTTGTTATGGGTGGTGGTATTGAGGGAGTTACATACATCCCCTTTAGTGGTAAATCCAGGTGTATCAATGATTCACCAGGACCTAAAACATCAGTTTTGGTGGGTGGGGATGAAGAAGGTAGTGGTTGAGATTTTTTCTAGATGCATCACTTGTCTGCAAGTGAATGCCAAGCACTGGGTTCCACCGGTTTTGACACAACCCCTTAAGGTTTCATAGTTATAGTGGGATGGAAAATCGATGGAACACATAATGGGTCTACCATGTACATCCAGAGGGAATGATACCATATTGGTGATCATTTACTAAATCACCAAGTCCGATCACTTCCAAGTGATTTAGGAATAGGGTTCAATAGAGATCTTTGGATACCTCTATATACAAGATATATTTCGACTCCATGGGTCCCTATCGACGATTGTCTCAGATTGTGATTCTCATATCACATCCCGATTGTGGAAGGGATTGTAGTAGGAATTTGGGACTACCCAACACATGATCACAGCTTTCCACCCACAGACAGCCAGTCAGAGATAGTAGACCATTCAGGTCCTAGAGGACATGCTACATGTTTGCATCCTCAATTTTGGCCATAGTTGGGTGGATTACCTAATCATGGTGGAATTTATATACAATAATAGCTACCACTAAACAATTTGTATGGAACTATTTTTTTCCTTGTACATTTGATCCTACAGGTCCCCAACTTGCTAGCAAGACTTTATATAGTCCGCACTCATGGTCCCGGAGTTGGTGCAAGCTACTACAGATAAGGTGCAGGTCATCCAGGAGAGGATGGAGACTGAAAAAGGTCATCATAAGTCCTATGGCGATGGGTGAATAAGAACATTGTAGTTCGAGGAGGGACACCATGTATTCCTTTAGGTATCTCCTCTACATGGGATACAAAGATTTGGCTGGGGAAATAAGTTATATCTTAGGTTCAACAGACCTCTTCTGATACTATGTATTTTGGGCGATGTGGAGTACTGATTGGATGTACCTGCATAGTTAGAGCAGGTGCATGACGTCATTCGTGTCTCCCATATGAGGAGATATGTACATGGCCCTTCACATTTCATTTACTGGAGTGAGATGGTTGTTGATAATGGGGTGAATTTTGGGTAGTTCCTGGTGGAATTGAGGATCAATAAAAGAGGAGCCTCAATAGGCGATTGATTCCTCTATTTTGAATTCGCTGGTTGCATGGGAGTCTCCAAGAAAGAAGGTCGGCGTTGGCGGCTCAAATTTGTGCTCAGTATCCCCACTAGTGACATTACACGATGAACACCAAGGAATGGAGGATCGAGGAGATTTGTGAAAAAATCACCTTCAATGAAGAATTTCCTCCCCTGAATGATCCTCTTCTAGGTAGGGGGTTTATTTCATTGTTTTACATTCCCCATTCAAGTAATTAATGATGATTGAGGATCAAACCAAGAATAGGTCGACCCACAGATCCCTTGTTCTTGTTGGATGGTTACTTTTGTTGTAGTTTTTATGAGATGATCATTTTTATTTGAATTGTTCTATATCTTAATATGAATGTTGTTTTTCTAGATACTTCTAATGGAATGGAATAAGGATGTAATGAAAAAAGTAATATGTCTATTCCTTTGGTTTATACTTGTGCTTGTTCCAACTTATTTTTCTACATGTTCATCATGTTATTCATGATAATATTAATGTATGATCATTCCACATGAGTTCCATGGTGCAATGATATGGATTCAAAGATCCAGCCTCATGATTTCCTCACTGAGGTACATCAATGACAGTGAAAAATAGATCAAAACGACATGGTAAATACCATCACATGAGCGTTTACTATTGAAATGGGTCGCAACATGGATTTGAAACCATAGTGATGAATAACACGATCCTTGGTTTACATACCTCCTTCCATTTTGAAAAATGAAGCATCATAGTATGACCGAGGACACGCAAAAGGATAGCCAGCTGTGGCGGTGCTGCCACCCGGTAGTAAGCGAATGCTAGCTGGATAGTCGGTGTTGGAGGGGGCCATAGTGGATCATCCATGGGAATCGACAGATGCTGTGGCCAGAAAAGATCATGGAGGGAAAGACTAGTGATGTAGTAGGGTGCCGCTTCGGACTGGTAGGTACATGGTTCTGACGACCGCGTATTGGAGAAGCAAACAGCTCAATGGTCATCTTCTTGGAGTTGGAGAGGACACGTAAGCCACCGCATTTGTGATGATTTTTATGTACACCATAAGATAACTACGTCTATTTTTTCATTATATTATCATTTATGATGTTCAAAAGTCTAAGATATTTTATAAAAATGTTTAAGATCATTATACAATGTTCCAACAGATAGACAAGCATCAGACAAAAATGTCATGATGTCATCCAAAAAAATATTTTAATAAATAAGTCCCAAAGAATTTTTTGACATCCAAGTAATGTATAATGATTGTTCCGAGAATTTCATGGAGAATAGTACATTGTTATTTTGATGAATATATGAAACTACATTAGTCAGAGATGTATGTGATGGTCAGCAATCCATGAATCTTCTGCATTCCTTAGAAAGAGTATATTAGTCATGGAAATTTTGGAGGACATTTGACAGAGAAGGGAGAATTCATCATATGGGGGAATTAAAAATGTACTCATCTGGAATTAATCATTTAATTCATGATTATGTAATGTTTTATGGTCGGGTCCCTATAGTTGGTTTCAGAGGTCTGTTTAGATAACATTAGAGGTTAGAGTGTTGTTTAAGCATAAGTGACAAGTTGTGTATAACCACAATGGGTAGTATATTAGATGGAGTCATTGTTTTTTTGAAAGTTAGAATGAGTTTGAGATATTGTGGATAACTATATCCTAGTGTTTATCTTCCTCATTATTATATGATGATTTTATTGATATGCTCACACTGTCCTTTTTGGTTTTAGTAAATGGCTGGAACTAGCTTGAACCAAAGTAACAGTGTATGTGAAGGAAACTGTGACAGTTTTCTGAGGGAGCAACTGAATGATATGGGAGCTGCAATGAGAACTCTTGTTTTTATCCTCAACCAACTATCTGTTGTCATTCATTGACAACCTAAACCTTGGTTATTTTTATAAGGAATCATATATGTGTGAAAAAATCCCTACGGATGTTCAGGTAATAATCATAAAGGTAAGTGTGTTCCAAAACCTATGTGTCAAATATGTGGAACGAAACACCTAGGAAAATGTTTCAAATGGACAGAAATATGCTATATATGTGGAAATGAAGGTCATAAAGTGATAACCTGCCATGGAAAAAGGAATTATCCAGTCAACTCGAGGAAAGGGAAAGATGTTCTTTTTAAGGGATCAATGGAATGTTTTAAATGTGGTGTGCATGGTCATTATGCAAACACATGCCCTACTAAAAAGTTTCATGAATTGGATCACCAAGATCTTAAAAATATTCGTTTAGCAATAATTAATGGCATTCCGATTGAGGATGAAGAAACTGACAATGACCAATCAATGTTATGGATTATTTCTTAACTTATGTTTTCCAATTTTGGAATCTTAGGATATGATTCGTGATTTTTTTTTGTAGAAAAGAAGTATTTCAGAATAAGTTGGAATGGAATGCATCATGTATCATGAAGAATGTTGAATGAGTAAGAAGTCAACATACAAGGGATTCAAGAGTCATGGTAGATTTTAGGATTGTGAAATTCTTAAAAGTATTATGTCTCTTTTGATGATGGGGTTACAGTAGAATGCTTTTTATAGTATGTGTAACTCTAATTCTTGATATATGAAAATTTTATTCAATAAATAGTTATCTGTTCTTTTGTGGACATAGTTATAAAGAACCATTTTGTTTTATATGATCCTTAGTTTTGAGGTAATTATGGGTTACTATATGTTATGATGGAAATTGAAAGGCATGAGATATAATTGGGGTTAAATTATGTTATGGTTAATTTTCATGATTTTATCTCTTTTTGGGGAATGATTTGATAATTATATAGTTTTGGAAAATAGACAAGACACAGACCATGTGACAACCCGTCGCGTCGAACAAAGCTTTTGGAATCGAACCCACAACCAAGGTCTGACTGGTATTTTTTGCCTACCACTAGACAACGTGAAGTCCCTGGTTAGTATGACAAATCCTTTTTAGTAATATAATTTTATGAATCAAGAATTAGTTGATTTTGGGTTATCTAGGAAAATATTTACCTATCATGGAGGATATATGATTAGGTTAATTACTTTTCAATATGAGACTTTAAGAGAAACTGATGTTATTTGGAGATAAATGTTAATTTTTTTTACCTTGGAAGACTATGTGATTAAATCCTTCCAAGAATTGGGTTTCAATATTAGTTTGGATTACTTTGAGGAATTTTATGGACAATTGTTTATCGAATGGTCTTTGTAGAACTTTGGGGTTTGTTGGACAAATTTTGGAGATTATGAATAGATTTTCTTTTTATAAATGATTATCATTTTTGGGTATTGTTTGATCTCATACTAACAACATTGGTATTTGTTTTTGTCTAAATACATGGGAAATATATTGTTCTATTTTGTGAATTAGGTGATTCTCTAGATGCTGGTTATAACACTCTTAATGTGAACAAGTCATCCTAAATACTCAACTTTTGGAGGAAAAAAGGAGTTTGTGTAAGAAATCTAGTAAGAGATGAAAGTCTAAACAACAAGAAAGTATGTTTCCTTGCTATTTAGTTAATATCATAAATAAATTCCTCAATGAAAAGTAACCTACAAAAAAATGTTGTATGTTAATTTTTCCTACTGGGGAATCATATTCCATTTAACCCATCATAATTTTATGATTTTCTAGTGGTTAACTTTCTCTTAATCATGTTTTCTATCAATCTCCGTCAGAACATGACCCTTTGTTTTTTCTTCCATGTCCATGTTTTTATACATGGAATCCTAGTATGGGTTAACTTGGGTGACCTCTGTACTTCTCTTTCTTTATTTTAAAGTGATAGTTTTACCGACTATTGTTCCGATTTGGGACTTTCAATGAAGTTTCTGAGCCCAATTTTAAAATTGCGAGGACGCAATTCCCAAAAGGGGGGAAGGATGTAACACCCCAGGTAAATAAAAAATAGGACGCTTTTATATTTATCCATATTTGTGAGTAAAATGTTAATATTAATGTAAAGTGAACACTATGCTCGATGCCATACCCAATATACAACAACGAGTTTCTTGGAAATCTTATGTTGCACTCGACTAATAAAATATTATTATTTTAAATGGTAGTTAGAGACTAGCTATTGTATTAGAGGGAATGAATAGAAATAACTAAAATATGATTATATATGTTTGTTAATTTTTTTTACATTTATCCAATAAAAGATAAAGGTTTAAAATAAGAAAAGAATTCAAATTTAAGCATAGATACTCTAATATTCAATAAAAGGTCAATTTATCACCTTTTGATGGAGAACCCTATTTAAATGTAGTTTTGGTCACTCTTATAAATTATATTGGACTAAATAAAATTCTTCATTATAATTGGGACATCAAAATTTACTTTGTGTAAATTTTTGGTATTTTTCCGATAATGTTCATTTTTTTAATGAATAGTGAAAATGTGGTATTTTAATTCAAAACCTCATTTTAATATAATTTATTTATATGATTAGATTATATTTTTAATTGGTTTTAAAGTAAAATTAAAATATATTTTTACCATTTAGTCCAATTTTGGTCATTGAAATTAATTTCACTATGATATTAGACTTAAACTAGTGTCTGTCTTTTGATATATATTGTTTCATAAAAACACGCTATTTATTTTGACAACATGAATTAATTATTAAATTAATTAATTAAACTTATATGTTTTTAATTTTTTAAAATAAACATCATTTTTTAATTCAGAATATCAAATATAGCTTAGGGTGAATTTTTGGTATTTTTCTGAAAAACTTCAATTTTTGATGATTTGTGAAACCACTAAGTGGTAGTTAAAAACTGATTTTTCAATTAAATTAAACATTAACACTTTTATGAATTGAATTTTAAAAATCCGATATACATGGTTGTAAATTGGATGTAAAATTTGGTTCAATGGTATTAAAATAGTTTTTTGGTGAATTGTAACTTTTAAGTTTTATTAATCGCGATTAAAGGTAATTAGTGTAATTTAATGTAAAAATAATGATTTAATAAAATGAAATGAACTTGACACATGTCTTACCCTTATTGGATGTGTCATGGCTGACCAATACAATCCATGGGTTAACTTGGGGATACCATGGATCCACATGGGTATGAAAATGACATTAATAACTTTTTATTTAAAGTTAAAATTAAAATGTCACAAACATGTATTGTTTTACTAAAAAAAACTTTTACATGGGGTAATACAAGTAGTATTTTTTACTATAAATATTCATTAAAAAGATAAAAATATTTCCTACATCATTATAGTTTTTTATAATTTTTAGACATTAAATAAATTAATATATTTATGACACCGTGATGATGTAGTGATTACATCATAAATGAACAATTTAAATAAAATGAGAAGATAGGGTAAATTATAAGTCTTACACATGTCACAAACCTATTGGATGGGTGGATTTAGAAACCTTATTACCTTATCCTAGAAATATATAATTGTGGGACCTTTTTTATCCGAAAAACATTTTATAATTAAGTAAATTTTCATGTATATCCAAGAGTGCCCCTCCTCCCTCTTATAAAGGCCCCCCACCACTACCCCCTTACCCACACCTCCCAAGCCTTTGGATCGACCAAAATCTGCACATTGTATCTCTAAAAATCCATCTCCTCATTCTAAAATACTTCCATTTGGCAGAATTCTCTTCAAGAAACCATTTTGGTTCAATCCAAGAGGAGTTGCCCGATTTAAAGGTAAAGTCTTCCCTTATGTTCTTTTGGTTTGTTTTGATTCTCCAACCCCCTAAACTATTTTTATTACACTATTTTGTAACAAAACAAATATATTAAATATACTAGTATGTTTTTTATAGGAAATATTCGAGCTAAACTTACACACACCTTTGTCTAATGGTTAAAGAACATATTATTTCTGTGGATGGCGAATTAGTGCCTCACGAAACAATGATTGTTCAATATTCTATTAACACATTTCATGGTGGCAATTATGATGTCACATTATTTTATATATGATATATATGGTATTTATGTTTTCTATATGCTTATTTATTTTATATTTAAAACATACCTTTATGCTTTTCATGTTGTGAAAATGTGATAATTTCATAAGAGGAAGTGTGGACTATCGCCCCCTCAAGTGATGTGACTCGTTTATGCAATACATGGAATGTATAAAGAATGAAATTAATGATCATATGTTACATATATAACATATATATTATAATTTAATTATAATATATATCTCTCTCATTTATTTTTAATTCCATTAATATGACAATGAAATGAAAGTAGCGTTCATGCGTACGTACGGCCTACCGTCTCCATGAACGCTGCATTTCATTTCATTTTATCTCAAAATGTCATGGAATAGTATAAAACGAGTATGTTTTAGATATATATGATATTTAAATCATTAATACTATTTTTTAGATGATTTACATATAACTACATGGACAATCATTTTCAAACAAGTTCATTTTTGACTCACGTACCGAATATCGACAAAAACGTCTGATATGAACTCACATTATTAACCAATTATTATAAAATTATAATATGTGACATGAATTGAATAATAAAAATTAAATTGGGATCTTAAGAAATTATATATTGACCAAATTTTATTATTTAGGAATATAAAGAAACGAACAAGACAAGTCAGACTTGAGGTAAGGGATCCTACCTCTCTCTTTCTTTTTAAGAACTCTTTTTATGTAACTTACATTAAGCTCCACTTTCTTATGTTGGGGGATGTTCTTTTATATACCTATTGTTTTTAATTTTCTTTTAATATGATGAGAGACCCTACTTGATCTCATCAATCCATTTTTGGACGTTTTATGTGGCGTTGTTAGGCTGTTGAATTTTCATAAGGGGATTTTCATCTCACTTTTTATTCCTTTGAGATTCATGCTAAATTGGCCACTATTTCATTTTTTATGGTGTATGTACTAACCATTATTTTACTATTTTTATAATATACTCTCATTTATGGGTAGTTACATCTTCATTGTATGACCCTTCTTTCGTGGGGTGTACGTTTCAAAAGTTACCGAAATCGGTAAGGGAACCTTTTACCCTCCACTTTTTAAAAGACATATTTTTTTGGGTATTTTAATTTACATATTGTTATGTTTGGATATGTTCTTCTATATCCTTAATGATGTAAATTTTATGTCCAAGTGATGAGATACCATTTTATCTCTCATCAACTCAATTTTTTGAATTTTAAAGTGACACCGTTAGGCTGTCAAAATTTTCCAAGGGAACTTCGTAACTCAATTTCAATTTTTTGGTATAAAAATGTACTCCTTGAAAATGTCATTATATGAATATGTGTGAATTAATATGATTTTTTTACACTTAATATTCACTTATGTTGGGTGTATTTTTATTTTTCACACATAATTAAGTAATTGATTTATCTTTAATCTAAGGATACCGTCTTGGTAAGGGACTTAGTCTCAATCTCCTTTCATTGAGGAATATTTTGTTCTAATACAGGAATTTCTTTTATACTCTATATAAAACACCTTTTAATTTTTATTTCATTCAATGGGAATCTCTTTCTATGAAGCGTTTTACTAAACGACAAAAAAGAATGTTTCTTTTAACATACGCGGTGACAACGTCCTTTTCCACCACCACCAGTATTATTTGGTCTTTGGCTTCCTCAAGAAGCCGTAATGTTTTTAAAATGAAATAAATACCATATACTCTTTTATGTATTTTGGTAACGAAAATGGGTTCGTATAATTGATTTGTTATGTCAATATATTTAAGTGATATATTGTGATCAAAATGTGGAAATGTTTTCTTTCCATTATATTTGTTTTATGTATTATGATTTTATAATGGTACTTGGACATTTGACGGGTGGTTATGTGATAAACCATATAAAGGGTGGTACCGTGAATACTAGGATGGGTGGTTACGTTATAACCTCCAATGTATTGGGTATGGATGTCGGCCGTATGGCTATTCCATTTAGTGATATATATGGAAGTCGACCATATGCTTATTTCATTTAATTATGTTTATGTCCCAAGTTCCCGTTATAGTTTATGTGTTCTTTATATTGGTTTTATGGTAATATTTTGGTTAAAAAAGAGTAAATAATGATCTTTTATTTAGTGAAGAGTATTTAATACTTCTTAAAGGTTAAAAGTGTTACTTTGATAAAGTATTCATTATTTACTTTTTGTTTTGAAAAAATAACAGTTTTCCTTCTTTGTGTATCCCTTACTGAGCTTTTTATTCTCATCCCATGTTTTTTTGAAATGTTTTCCACAGGACTTAAATATGAATAGGGTCAATTATGGGATCAAGGAAAGACATGCTATCTATAACATGGAAGTAGACATGTTTTTTTAGTGTTTTTATTTTATGGAAACTTATTAGAAGTGTCTACTTTGTAATCTTTTGATATGTAATAGTTATATCCAAATTCTATAAAACCCTAAACCTGAAAATATCTTCTATGTGAATTATTCATTTAATTCATGATTATGTAATGTTTTAAGTGAGGGACCTTATAGAAATATTGAAGTGGGACATTGATATCACAACCTAAAATTATAGAAGAATATAGATGTAATAATTTATATAACACCAAATCTATAATCTAGACATTTGTGATGAATATGAAATAAATTATATTTTGCAACCAAAAAACATGAAACATCCTATAAAATAATTATATATAAAGGGAAATCGATTACTGGGGAATAGTATGAAGGGATTCCCATGATTTTTAGAAAATTTTACCTATTCATTAATTTTACTTAACCCCCAGGAGGATATATTGAGTAAATTAAATGATATATTTTAATAAACTATTAAATTATTTTCAAATAAACATTACCTTCTTTGTTGTTTGATAAAAAAATACCATCTTATAAAAAATATGTAAATAATGTAATTGCAAACAAAAATTACATGGATTATTTTTCCACCTACATCCTTTGAAGGGATTATAATTATATTTTGCATTATATAATACATCTTATAATAAAAATTATAGACAACTATTCTCTCCCATTAACCATAATGAAATTTGGACAACTTGAATTATTAAGTGGAATTTTGTCTGGAATCAAAATTATCCCTTTATCATGGTTTGAATAGTTAATTCTTAGAGAAACAAAACGTAAAACTATTTTACATTTGATAGTTGATTGATCCATCAACCACCCTACGGTAAGTGTGTATGAATATTAATTTTGCATGAGAAATTTATTGAAGTAATTTGACTCCATCATTATTGATATGGATTATGAAATGGTATCATATATCATTCAATGTATGACCATCCTTTCAACAGATGGAGTATACATTTATGTCGTTAAGGGTAAATTTAAACAAATGACGGGTGAACAAAGTTGTGAATTTAATGTTTTTTTGTGAAATTTAATTTTCCATAAAAATTTATAACCTACATCAGATATTAGATACTATAATTAGATAAACATGTTTCTACAGAAGAAAAATAATATTTAAGGATTATTTTTTATAGTGATACAATGTACAACACTTTTGAAACATGAAAGTGAATCAATTTGAAAATAATTTGGTTCACTTAGATGATTATGAGGGAGGTATTCCTAAATGACTAAATTATTTTTATGAGTACAATATTCTTGAGGTAGACTTATTATCAAAATATAAGGAGTTTGTACGTTTGTCATTAGTGAGGAGAAGTTATTGTCCATATTTCACAATTTATTTAACTATCAATTGATAATCAATGACTAAATGATCCAAATAGTCTAACTATCATCAAATAATAACCAATTTTAGAGCTTAAATGACATCCTTTTCACCTGAAATACTGATTTATAAGTGATAATTTCATGCTTATAGTCATTACTTTTATGGATTTTATGTTAATTGATTAATAAATTCTTTTGGATGTGCTCTAAAGATATAAATCTAATACATGTTGGACCATAGCTAAAATAAAAGGGATTATCCCATCATTCTACATTCATAAGATCCAAATGGAAACTGATCATAAGATGAGATGTTAGGGTTATAGAGGGATATTCACATAATGAAACTAGTTTTTAGTGTATATGTTATAAAATATATTGATATTGCTTTTGTCTTACCTAATTCTAATAGCCCATGGGTTTTCCTTACTGTAGTGGTTCTGAATAATAGTGTGCAATATCCCAGCTATTGGTTCCTCCCAAATGTTCCCCATACGTGGTTGGCCACAAGACCTCAAGTGAATTTCCCCAAATTCTATATGATTACATCTAGCAATGAGGGCCTTGGGTGTGATAGTGGGGAAATAATTCCCACATTTATCGTGTATACATAGAGTAATAACAAAGACTAAAAATAGTATAATAAGTAATACCATACAGAAAAAGTAAACAGCCGAAGAATTATAGTTATAAAAAAACTGTAAAATATATATAAATTATAAATGTCACATGTGTCATGGAATTCCTCTAAACAAGTCAAAATGTTAGAAATAAAATTATAAAAAAGTACAAAAATAGTAGTAAATTTCAACAGCATTGCAAGAATCATCTTGGTCCCATGCACTCCAACTCCAACAGAAATTAGGTACCAGATGAAGAAGGGAGATTTCCCTTATCTATACCTACAACCATATAATATGTTTGGGTCCAAAATCCTGACCCAACTAGGGTGTGACATGAATCCTTATCGGGACCCACCAAGTGATTTGTTCCTAACTGTCAGTGAATGTATATATATAGCATGAAAAATGCTAAATGAAGCAATAAAATAGGAAGTAATCAAATGTAAACAATCCTACAATTTCCAATTATATTGTTTTTCATTTATTAATTAGTCAATCTATTGAATAATATAACACCATGATCTAGCATATACTGTGTATCCCCTTATATTATAATAAAAAACAGACGTCTCAGAAGGACATCTAAATAGTCATGTAAGATCGAGTTCAAGCATGTTATTTGGATTTATAGAATCTTCATAATCATTTAAGTATTCATAAGAAACCCTATGGGAATGTTCCCATTGTATAACCCCTCTAGTTTAACATATCATCAATTCAATAAGTAATGACCCTCTGGTAAAGCTCACACAATCTTACCGCTTTTGTCCCACATAGAACTAATCATTTACAAATGAACACCTGGGCAGCTCTCAAGATCAATACCCCATTAGTATTCATATACAAAATAAAATATAATGACTACGTGGAACCTCTCAGATTCTATTACCTATGGTCCAACATTCAGGAAATAACGACCCTCTTGGTATCTCTCACAGTCTAACACATCTAGTCTATGAAAACTCGAAAGCTCTCACATTCAATACCCTTAGGCCAAAATAAAAACAATTATACAAAAATAACCATACATATACATGCTCTCATATTCTATAACCTTTGGTCAGACTTTTGTAATGTGAATCACATGCATCTCATATAATCAGTCAAATTACATCCTAAACAATTCATGGCATGGAAACAAGGTTTGCCTCATAGGCAACCAACACCAAAACCCCATAAATAATCAAACATGGGAAACCATCCCATTATCAAGGTATGAAACCCAATTCATATGAAATTACCCTTTTTTCAATCTACCAAATCATAATAAAAGATTAATAGGGTCGAATTGGAAAACATGCAATACCCCAAACATGGGAATTTGACATATTAAGTATATATATACCAAATAAAATCATAGAATGACATAAACCAACTATTGTGATGTTGTACGATCCACACTCTTGAATGTCAACCAATTAATTGGCCTATAAATATGTAGATATTCAAAAAGAGTATAATCGATAAACCCTAGATAACTTATGATAGAGTCGAAATCATGAGAAGATGATCTGGGGGAAGAGAGAACTCACATGTGGGAATCCAATGCAACCAGCGGCATCTCAATCATAGTTCAGATGGGGAAATGTGGGATTCATATTTGTTCATCATTCTAGAGTGATCCTATACGAAACACAAGAAGAAGAATTAGTTTCTGAACATGAGACACAACCCCTCTCTATCATATAAAAAATGTCCATGGTGCATTCATTTAATGTACACACCTTGTACTAGCCTCAATCGGCCCATCCTTTATCAAGTCTTCTAGGGCACCTTCACGGACATGTACTAGGATGTTACATGGCCAAAACACATCGTGTACTAATAATTACATCGAGTGTAATTAAAAAATTTCCCATTTCATTCTTTTTCCTCAAACACATCCTGAAATAGAGTTTCATACATGAAATGAGTATCTGGGTTCTTAAAAACATCCCACCTTAAAGAAACTAATCCCTTCATTTCCCATCTATGGATGGTGTATAATAAACATCAAACTACATTGGTCACTAATATTGTAGGTTTTCCACCCTCTCACATGTCTCATCCTTTACTCACTCGTGCTTCCATAGAACCCATACAAAATAAACAGACTGGCCACATAGTACCTTCATTTTGCGATCCAAAATCTGAATAGTGTGATCCTTGATGGAGGAATCCACCTCTAACTCAACCTCCTTGGGTTGAAAAATGTGAGATAGCTCTGAAAATTAATTTCATATCAGACAAAAATGAAAGAAACCGTGTGTAGCAACGTACCTATGATGTATTTGAAACTGATAGGAAACCTGGTTGACTCTCTCCAAAAACACAAACTACCCTACGTATCTTGGTGAAGTATTACCCTATATATTAATCCTCATATGTCCGAGCCTTGGTGTGATAATTAAAAAAACCTTATTTATGACCTCGAACTCATGATCTCGTCTTTGTTGATCAGCATAAGTTTTCAGTCAAAACTGTTCAGTGCCCATCCCCTTTCTAATCAACTCCACCTACTCAATGGTCTCCTGGACAAGATGAGCTCCCAACATAGCTGTCTCTCATACCTCCATCCAACAAAGGGGTGATCGACATGGCCTACCATACAATGCCTCATAAATTTCCATCTAAATTGACAGTTGAGTATTATTATTGAAGGAAAATTCCACTAGGTGTATGTGCCTCTTCTAAGATCCCTTAAAATAAAGGACGTGAGCATGTAACATGTCCTCTAAAACGTGAATTGTATTCTCGGGCAAGAAATCAGTCAAGGGTGGTAAGCTGTACCCAAAAGTACCTATATACCAAAATACCTCTGTAATTCATTCCAGACACGATAAGTAAACCATGAATCCCTATCTGAAACAATAGTGCATGGAACCCCAAGAAAACCTTCAATCTCTCAGATGTACAACCTTCCTTGCTCATCAACACTTAATGATTCCTTGATCGGAAAGAAAAGTATATCCTTCATGAGTCTATAAAAAACATTCAAAAATGCATCATTCCCTTGAGGTGACCTTGGTAAACCCATAAAAAAATACAACACAACATCAATCCACATCAACTTAGGAATGGGTAACTACTGTAAAAGCTAGTCTGATCACTAATGATTCTCCTTCACCTTCTAATAGGTGGAATGTCTTCTAAAAAAACATGCAACATACCTCTTCATGCTTAGCCACCAATACTAACAGTGTAGATATTGAAACATTTTTGTGACACTAGGAAAAATCTTCCATGTTGAGGCATGAAAAACTCTCAAAAGATACTCACATATGTCTATTTTCACCAATACACACCCATGCAAATTCCAGACCTCATCCTCTTCTATGGTACTCCTAGGAGTAGGGTCCTCTCCTAACACACTCTCCCATAGCAATAGGCCTTAGGAATATGATATTTTCCTCATTCAGACTCATTCTATTATAGTAGAGGTAACAACTATTGATGAAAAAACATCTTCCCCTGTCTTCCATTCACCTCTAAATGCATCTCAAAGAACAAATCCATAATATTTCAGTCACTAATGGCCATCTAAACTACCTATATCTGAGTCCCTTTTCTCAACGTATCAGCCACGGTTTTTCCTTTACCAGGCGTATAGGCAATCCCATAGTCAAAGGACTAAATGTACTCAACCCACAATCGTTGTCACAAATTTAGATCACACTGTGTAAAGATATACATGAGGAGTTTTTGTTCAGTGTATACCACTAAATGATCTACCAAAAGATAATTTCTTCAATAGCATAAATCATGAACAAATAGAATCTCTCTTGAGATTGCGTGTCAGGTAGTTCCTCTCATGCGGAGTCAACTTCCAAGACCAGTATGAAATGAATCCTTTCCCCGACAAAAGCACATATTTCAGCATAATACCAGATCCATCAAATTAAATTGTGTACCTATTTCCTTGTTCCACAAAAATCAGTATCGGTGATGAATTCATTCTCCCTTTCATCACCTGAAAGGATGAATCGTAGAAATCTAACCACAAGTATAGTTCACCCATCATATTCAGACCTATTAGTGGTGTTGTTAAGAATGAAAAATCATGAATAAATGGCATATACTAACCATCCACGCCTAGAAAGCTCTGTAACTAAAAACATGTTTTTAGATGATCCCATCAAACTAATTATCACACATTCTCTGAGTCTACTGAGACTCCTATCTCAGAGATAAAATGACCCATGAAGTGAATCTGGTCATTCCAAAAGAGGAATTTTGAGACCTTATCATATAATTTATTCTCTCTCAAAGTACTTAATACGATTTGAAGATGTGTGGGATAGTTATGTCGAGTGTTAGATTTCACCAAGATATTTTCCATGTAGACTACCACAAAATAATCTATGTAAGGATGGAAAACTCAGTTCATTAGTTACATGAAAACATTGGGTGCCTTCATGATACTGAACAACAGAACCAAATACCTGTGTAGACCATAAATGCTCGGAAAGTCTGGGAGAGGTATATCTGAAGGTGCAATGTGCAACTGATGGAAATTGAATCGTAATTAAATCTTCGATAACACCCATGAACCACAAATATGATCAAAGATATCATTAATCCTCGGCCAGGGATATCAGTTCATGACCATCAACTAGTTCAACCTTCGATAATCTACACAAATTCTGATGGTACCATCTTCCTTCTTCACCAAAAAGGATAGGAGAACCCCATGGATAAGTACTAGGTCAAATGAAACACTATTCCTGGGACTCCTCTATCTACTTCTTGAGGTACTGAAACTCTTGTGTAGTCATCATAAAAGGAGGAATAGACACTGGTGCCACTATTGGAAGAAAATAAATAGAGATATCTACATCTCGCTCCATAGGTAAAATTGAAAAGTATTCTGGAAATACATCACCGAAACAATCCACCACTAGAGGAAAGTTCATATGCGATGGCCCATGGTCATTGTTGAGCCTAGAAAACGCATCCCCAGAATATTCCAAATGCTTACATACACGATCCCAGATGGTATAACTTTTCTCCAGCTTCGATTTGGTAGGTCGCAGGGCCCAAACAGAGCTAAAGATTAGGAGTTATGGACATTTGAAATTGGGCTGGATATCTGGTTCACGAAGCCCATTCGCGAAGCCCCCTCCGTGATCACGGAGCGCCACCGTGAAGTAATGAGGCAGGAAGCTCCAAAAACCTGTTTGACATTCGCGATGCACTGTGAAGACCCGCCGTGATGCACAATAGGTGGGATGCTCCACGAAATAATTTGACGTTCGCGAACCCACCGCGAAGCAAAAGAGGCGTGACGTCTCCACGAAGTGCTTTGACGTTCGAGATGCGCCGCGAAGATCATCCACGGAGCAAGCTCTGTCTTCGCACTGAGCGAGCATTTCTTCACGGCACCCCTTGCCTATAAATACCCAGCTCACCCCCTCTCCTCAGGGACGACCATAGCCACTTCGCCCCTTGGGCGTCCAAGCAGAGATCCGCATTACGGCTCCAAGAGGCCATGCTCAACGAGTAGCTTCCTTCGCGTTGCTGCTCCCCAAGCCGAGGCTCCGTGAGTCCATGCTCCGTGAGCCAATGATCTACAATGCTGCTCCGCAAGACCAAGCTCCGCGATAACCCTTTGATCTCTGATACCCCTTTTCTCCTCGTGAGTCCATGTTCCGCGAGCCAATGCTCCGTGATGCTGCTCCGTGAGACCAAGCTCCGCGAGACCCCTTTGCTCCGCGAGACCCCTTTGGTCCGCGAGACCCCTTTGCTCCGGGACGTCGGGATTTTCCATTACACCCTCATGCGAACCCACCATTAACCTATGGAATAACATGATTTGAGACACTCCTCCACACACCATGAAACACCTTGAGTTGATGTATTCCTATTGGTTTGTTTCCTTTGTCGTGAGTTGAGGTTCTCATCATCAATTCCCCGAGTACCTTGAGTCGAACCAATCTTCAGGAAACTCCTCCTAACCCTATCAATTGGATCCTATGCCAGGTTGAACCAAAAAGGGCCTCCCTTGCATAAGTCCCAACACCAACCATTTCTAGGCACCTTCTGCCTAACAGTCCTATCTACATGACTATAAACTGTAGTACTCTCTATCTAACAAATGATAGGATGCCTCTTGCTCCAATCAAGAGATGCCTCATGCTCCAAGCATGATATGGCAATAGTCCTATCTATATGACTTTAAACTATAGTAATCCCTATCTAACAAATGATAGGATGCCTCTTTCCCTATAAGAGAGATGCCTTGTGCTCTTATAATGAGATGCCAATAGTCCTATCTACATGACTATAAACTTTAGTACACCCTATGTGTCAAACATAGGATGCCTCTTACTCCAAACAAGATATGCCTTTTTCTCAAAGCATAAGATGAATAATAGTCCAATCTACATGATTATAAACTATAGTACTCTCTATCTATCAAATGATAGGATGCCTCTTGCCCTACATGAGAGATGCCTTATGCTCTAATCATGAGACGCTAACAGCCCTACCTACATGACTCTAAGCTGTAGTATTCTCCATATGTTCCAAATATAGGATGCCTCTTGCTCCAAATAAGAAATTCCTTATGCTCCTAGAATGAGATGCCAACAGCCCTTTCTACATTACTCTAAACTGTAGCACACCCTATGTGCCAATCATAGGATGCCTCTTGCACTAAACAAGAGATTCCTTATGCTCCAAGCATAAGACGCCTAATACCATGATTACAGTGGAATGATTCCAATGCCCCGTGGAATTATCCCTCTTATGCACCAGTGCATAAGTGAAGGCCTCAATTCACAAGTGAGTTGGGATGCCCACATCGCCAGACATGAGGAAGGCACCCGGGAAGCTTCCTAGCATATGCCCCATCCATGATGGCCACTCCTTAGTGGCACCCGGGCAGCTTCCTAGCGTAAGCCCCATGCACCATTGTCGGTCCTTAGCGGCACACAGGCAGCTTCCAAGTGTAAGCCCCATGCACCATTTCCACTCTTTAATGGCACCTGGGTAGCTTCCTAGTGTAATCCCCATCCACCAGTGCCGCCCCATAGAAGCACCTGGGCAGCTTCCAAGCGTTAGCCCCATTCACCAGTGCCGCTCCTTAGCGGCACCCGGGCAGCTTTCTAGCGTATGCCCCATCCACGATTGCCTCCCCTTAGTGACACCCAGGCAACTTCAATGCGTAAGCCCCATTCACCAGTGCCGCCCCTTAGCGGCACCCAGGCAGCTTCCTAGCGTAAGCCCCATCTACCAGTGCCACCCCATAGCGGCACCCGGGCAGCCTCCTTGCGTTATCCCCATTCACTATTGCCGCTCCATAGCGGCACCCGGGAAGCATCCTTGCGTAAGACCCATCCATGATTTCCACTCCTTAGTGGCACCCGGGCAGAATCCTTGCCTAAGCCCCATCCACGATTTCCACTCCTTAGTGGAACCCAGGCAACTTCTTTGTGTAAGCCCCATCCACCGTTGCCGCTACATAGCGACACCCGGGTAGGTTCCTAGAGTAATCCCCATCCATTGTTGTCACTTCATAGCGGCGCCCGGGCATCTTCCTAGCGTAAGACCCATCCACCAGTGCCTCCCCATAGCGGTACCTGGGAAGCTTCCATGCGTAAGCCCCATTCACCTGTGCCGCTCCTTAGCGGCATCCGGGTAGCTTCCTAGCGTAAGCCCCATCCACGATTACCACTCCTTAGTGGCACCTGGGAAGCTTCCTTGTGTAAGCCTGTAAAGACCCGTAAATTTCAAGGAATTATTTTTCTTATTTTTCTTTGTAATTTTACATGAACGCAGTTTCTGACGACACCTGATTCCGAGGCCCGGTGTTCCCGGAATCATTTTCCAAAGTTTGGCTCCTGTACGTTCAGTGAACGAACGAGCAGGGTTTTCTAACTTTTGAACCGGTGCTCAGAATCAAATTCTGAGGGCACCGATGGAATCGCAGTGCCAGTATTTGCATAGAAACGCCTTTTCCGGAGTTGCGTTTTCTCGGGTGTGGTTTTTAATTTTTTGGCGTTAAGTTAAGAAATAAAATAAACTGTGTGAAAACTTTATTTTTATTTCACTTAAAGCCACTTCAAAGACACTTAAAGCTGCTTAAGAAAAGTTAAAGAGGATAGGGTAAGACTAAAAATATCCTACCCTCTTGGTAGGATATTTGTGAGGTGGGTCCTGCACGAGCCCCACCGTTTCTTTTCCGCTATGTAACGCCCCCGCGAAAACCCGTCATTATGAAAGTCAACTGACGAGTTTTCTTAAAATCTTAACGCACCAATTAATTGGGCGGTTAACTTCGTTAAATTAATTCTATGAATTAATTTAATCGTTTCTTAACCTGTTTACAATCCGTTGGCGTAATAATAATATAAGACCAACGCACGACTTCTTGAGGATTGCTCGTTGAGAGGGTTTTGAAAGAAATTTTGTGCCTTCATCCTCCTTCGTGAAGAACGAGAAGAACGCGAAGAACGCGAAGAACGCCGGCTCCCTCGGAGATTGACGACACTCTTTCTGAGACGTTCTTTCCCGCAACGATCCCCGATCACCAACTGCTTGAGGTAGGAGATTTCAGGATTCTTATTTTAAATCTCTTTGTGGGTTATAACAACATCATGGATTTAATTAATATAATTTAATCTATATGTTCTTGAACCTCGGAGTTCATCGATGCGACACCGTATTACACGACGACACGATGCCCTTCCGCAACGACACGATTCCCTTCCGCGACGACGTGACGCCCTTCCGCGATGCGACGATCACCTCCTTCCGCGACGATCAATTCCGCGAAGAACGCACGCTTGACGACTACGTCGAGTTAGGGGTTTGTTTGTGAAATAATTTATATTTCCGTGGATGTTCCTCCTAAAACAAAGAACCTGGATCAAGTGCAATTTTAATTTATTAAATTGTATCTTGTTACGTTTTCATATGATAATTTATTTTTCCCGATTGTTATCACCTAACGCGGAGGGTGCGGGCCAAACAAACACGGCCCGACAACCCTCCGCAGTTCTTCGTTGATGTGAAAATTGGTGGTTGATGACAAAACATGCCGCAGAGGTGATTCGTTGTTTCCGCAGTGATGTACGGGACCCAGGAGGAGCTACGGCGCAGACAGAAACGAAATCGGACCACCGGAGCAACTCCGGTGGCCCGCGGAACCCATTGGAGGCCCGAGGTGGCGGCGCCCCGGCGCGCCGCCAGACAGGGCTTCCGCGGCTGAATCCGCGGTGGCGACGACCAGCGGACCCGTGGCTGCGCGGGTCCGGCGCACAGGGGACGCGGCAATGCCGCATCCGTTGACCAAGCGTGGCCCTAGGCGGGGCCGCGACACCTCATCCCGCGGGGGCAGCGTCCCGCGGCTTCCTTCGCTCGGCCGCACGGCCGAGCCAGGCCGGGCCGACCCGCCAGGCCGGGTCTCGCCCTGGCCGGACCCGGGTCGGGCCGACCCGGTTCGGGCCGACCCAGGGGGGTTGGGCCGGTCGACCCGGGCCCATACCCCCCGTTTTCAGACCATTTTGGTGTTTCGCTCATAACATGAGCTACGGGCCTCCGAACGATGCACCGTCAGCGGCGATGCGATCCGTGGATCGAGACGGTCGTTTCGGAATATCAAACTCAAGGTTTCAGAATACTTTGGGTTTGGCCGGGTTGGTTCGTACACGAAACCAACCGAGCCCTCGGAGCGGAAACGCTCATATCTTGAGCTTCGGACGTTCGATTGATGTGTCGTCGACTTTGTTGAAATCCTCTTAGTGAGACGGATCTTTTGGCTTACTCCGCCCAAGGTTTGGATGCAGGTGGTGTATGGTCGGGTTGGTTTGGCCTTAAAATCCAACCAGGTCCCTAGGACGAAAAAGCCAACAACTCTCTGACCGGGCGTCCGATTGACGCGCTGTCTGCGACGTTGAGTTCCTGTTGATGATACAGAACTTTTGGATACATCAACTCTGGACTATGTGTCAGTTGATGTATCAGCCTCTCGGCTCGTGGAGCGGACCCTCCTGAACGAGCTTGCTGTGTGCGGGAACCCTAGAGCTGGCTGCGACTGCAACTGTGACGACGACGACTGTGCATAGATCCTCAGTGGATTCGACGGCGACGACTACAACACTCAGCGATCCTTTGTGGGTCAGTGCTACCGATCCTGTGTGGGTCAGCGCTCAGCGGTCCTATGTGGGCCAGCGCCTACAGGTCCCGTGTGGGCCTGATCCTGTGTGGGTCTTTGCGGGGGTTAGTTACCTATCGATCCTTTGTGGGTCAGATCCCTTGTGGGTCATTGCGGGGGTTAGTACCTATCGATCCTTTGTGGTTCCGATGACTTAGATGGATCAGTGATCATCTCTATCTTCATTCGAAGAAGTATACCTGTGTGAGCTGAAACCATGTTTGCTTTCCTTTGTGGACTGTGTTGTGCTATCCTGGGTGGATTTACGTTTTTCTTCCCTTTGTGGAACTGTGTTGTGCTATCCTATGTGGATTTACGTTTTTCTTTCCTGTGTGGACTAGGTTTTACTTGAGCTCAGATGTTGGAGCCGAGTGAGAATTGATGACCTAGGTATATGTATGGGCATATACCTAAGCCTGTCGGATGTTACTTCGTGATTGTATCTTTCCTTTGTGGATTATCCTTTGTGGATTCTGGGAGACCTTCAGGGGTCTCGGGGTCCCTACTGAGTAGCTTATACTCACCCCTGCACGGGCTATGCCCGCACTACATTGTGTTGGTTGCAGACGACGAACAACGCTGATCGCGGTGGAGGATTGCGGAGTAGGACGATACTTGGAGGTGGACCACTGGGCAGAGTGTACTCGGAGCGGACGGCTGGACCGAGGAGCTGTGGAGGCTATCTGCACTCACCCTTCAGGTGGGACTTCCAGAGGACGGCTCGATGCTGCGGCTTTACTTTTCAGTTGTTGTTTTTCCCCTTTTAGTTGTACTTTACAGTTGGGCTTGTATTTCTGGCCCCCTTTACTTTTCCGCACTTATTGTTGTCCCAGCTTTTACTTAGTGTTTATTTTTTTCCGCTTGCTTACTTTGTGGTGCTTGTTTACTTTACAAAGGCAATGCCTTCCCTTTACCGGGATTTACGCCTTGGTGCTAGTAGCCAGCCCCTGGCCTATGGAAGGCGGGCTTGGGGTAGTCACGGAACGGGCCCTGAGGACGGGTCGTGACAAAGACCCATTCACCAGTACCACTTCTTAGCGGCACCCGGTCAGCTTCCTAGCGTAAGCCCCATCCACCAGTGTCGCCCCATAGCGGCACCCGGGCAGCCTCCTTGCGTAAGCCCCATTCACCATTGCCGCTCCATAGCGGCACCTAAGAAACATCCTTGCGTAAGCCCCATCCACGATTTCCACTCCTTAGTTGCACCCGGGAAGCATCCTTGCGTAATCCCCATCCACGATTGCCACTCCTTAGTGGCACCCAGGCAGCTTCCTTGCATAATCCCCATCCACCGTTGCCACTCCATAGCGGCACCCGGGAAGCTTCCTAGCGTATTCCCCATCCACTGTTGCCGGTCCTTAGCGGAACCCAGGCACCTTCCTAGCATAAGACCCTTCCACCAGTGCCTCCCCACAGCGGCACCCGGGCAGCTTTCTTGCGCAAGCCCCATCCACCGTTGTCTCTCCATAGCGGCACCTGGGCAGCTTCCTAGCGTATGCCCCATTCACCTTTTCCTCTCCATAGTGGCACCCGGGTAGCTCCTTGCATAATCCCTGTTCACCATTGTCGCTCCTTAGCGGCACCCGGGCAGCTTCCTTGCGTAAGCCCTTATCCACAATTTCTGCTCCTATTCAGCGGTAAGCCATTGAAATCCTTATGCAGCGGTAAGCCGTTGACATCCTTATCCAGTGGTAATCCGTTGCGCTCATATCTAGTGGTAAGCCGTTGTGATCATATTCAGTGGTAAGCCGTTGCGACCCCATCTAGCGGCAAGGTGTTGACATCCTGATCCAGCAGTAAGCTGTTGTGACCCAATCCAGTGGTATACTGTTGAAACCGCCAATTAGCATTAAGACGTCATCAGGAGATCTACGTGGACTTTGATTCCCTAACATGGAGATACATAGGAAGCCTCTTCAAGGCTCAAGCCCAAAATCATCGTCATCCTCACGACTCTTCCACCCCCTTTACCACGTCCTTACTGGTACCTTCCCTCCCCCAAGGAGCAGAGGGTGCTTGTCATGTAAGTCCTAGGGGTGTGGAGTAAACCCAGCTCGTCTGAGCTGCAGGACGTTAAACATCCAAGCACCCTGTCCTCAACACATGACGTTAAACTGTGACCCGACCCCATGCCTCGCACGTAGAATCCCCCCAGCTCGGACAATCTTTACGCCACTCGCCTCCACGTGAATGGAATCCCCCCTCCACAAGGGGTGATATCCTCATTATCGGAGCGGCGTATGTACACGAGAGAAGGGCCACCACCTTGGTGTAAGCCCCCTAGCCCCTCTTGCGGAAGGTAGAACCCAGGCACCTCTGTACTTCCCCACTGCCAAGGTTAGTGGAGCGCACGGTTATGGAATGAGGCACCTCACACCATTGGTCTCAAGTCTCTCTCTCACTGAACTTTTCCGCACTTAGGGCCTCCACCATGGAGTAAGTCCCAGCACCGTAGGCTTCCTAACGCGTAAGCCTATCTTCATTTCTCACAGACGCACCCTTCGCGACGTGATCGTCAGGTCCTTACTGCCTCTTGTTTCTCACACCAATCATGACTCACGTGGGCTTAAAATGAGAATTGGCCATGGAAATGCCTAATCCAGCATGACGTTAAACTGTATGCCCTCGTCTCGAATGACGCTAAACTGCACATCCATTTGAACTACGAGTTCTTTGATCCATGTCACGACATGGTACGTAGGAGGCCTCCCTGAGGCTCAAGCCCACCATCCGTCATTTCTTCACGTTGGGTTCCACCCTCGTCTAGCATGACGTTAAACTTCATTCCAGTCCGACGAAAAGCCGTTGTGACCCACCCAAACTATGAGGACTTTGATCCATGTCAAGGCATGGAACGTAGGAAGCCTCCACAAGGTTCAAGCCCATCACCCATCGTTTATTCACACTAGGGTTCATCTTCGTCCAGTATGACGTTAAACTGCATTCCAGTCCGACGGCAAGCCGTTGTGACCAACCCGAACTATTAGGGCTTTGATCCATGTCAAGGCATGGTACGTAGGAAGCCTCCCAGAGGTTCAAGCCAATCTCCCATCGGACCAAGGTCCCTTACTCACATCGGTTCGCCGACACCCACCATACCGAACTACGAGGACTTTGATCCATGTCGAGGCATGGTACGTAGGAAGCCTCATGAGGTTCAAGCCCACCACTAGTAGACCCCCGGGTCTACTTTCATGTCGGTTCGCCGATTAAACCCTTTGAACCTCGAGGTCTTTGATCTGTGTCATGGCATGGTACGTAGGAAGCCTCCCTGAGGTTCAAGCCCACCACCTGTTGTTCACCCTGACCTTCTTCACATCAGGTCACCATCACCTGGGCAGTCTAGTGTGTAAGCCCCACACCATTCGGACCAAGGTCCAACATCATGTCGGTTCGCTGAAAACACCCAGTGGACCCACGAGTTCTCCTTCACGTCGGTCCTCTGGCGCACCATCCCGAACTACGCGGACATTGATTCCCTGCCACGGGGATACGTAGGATGTCTCTTCGAGGCTCAATCCCAACTTCATTGTCGCCCTTGTGATAGTCCCATTTCATTCCCCCTCCACATCATTCATCCATCCTGATTCTCACCCGGGCCACCACATCTCGGTGCGATCATGCCATCCACCTCCCCGCTACTCATAGCAGTACCTAGGCCGCTATCCACGTGGAAGCCCCAACATGTCCCTAGGTCGTTTTCCTATGTGTACACGTCGATTCATCACCCTATAAACTATGTGGGGTTTGATCCCTATCCTCTACATAGTGTACGTAGGAAGCCTTCGCGAGGATCAAGACCACCACCAGTGGACCCCCGGGTTCACCTTCACATCGGTTCGCTGACGATTCCCATCGGACCAAGGTCCACCTTCACGTCGGTTCGCTAACAACACCCATCGGACCAAGGTCCAAATTCACGTCGGTCCTCCGACGCACCCACCTGAACTACGTGGGTTTTGATCCGTATTTTCTATACAGGGTACACAGAAAACCTCCCTGAGGTACAAGCCCAACCAATGGAAAATCTTGGTGTCTCCCCATTATGGGGTGCACACTCCCTGATCCGCCCTCAGTGCTGTCCAGATCATCTTTCATGGTGGGACATCTCCCCTCTAAGGGGCACACCACCTCTGATCCGTCTCTAAGGGATGTTCTGATCACCCTCATTCTATCTCCGTAATACGTTAAACTCATGGCCTACCTCGTGATAAACATGAGATTCCTGAGGAAAACCTCGGATGACACGCCTTTGGCCTAACCGTCTCCGCAAGATGTTAAACTCACGTCCTACCCCGTGTTAAAAATGGGAAGCTGAGGAAAACCATAGAAGACACGCCCTTGGCGTAACCGTCTCTACAAGATGTTAAACTCACAGAATTCCCCATGGTAAACATGGGAAGATGAGGAAAACCTCAGATGGCATTTGATTCCCCGCATCCGATGTGGGATGCCTCAGGTTCTGCACCCTTGAGATGCCCTCTTATGAGAAAGAATACATGTTCCCCAATGTCCACGCACACAGAGATGCCCCGACATGCCTGATGTTTCCATCTACTCCGACCGAAGGTTGCAACCATGTCAAGACCCCATGGAATGTCTTAACGGAAGTAGTGTAATTAACCGGCGTCCATGAAGATATGGCACCACGAATGAGATTCATGAACAACGTATTAAATATATGATGGAGACTCGGACTTGGTGACGAGTTCCGAAGAGGAATCCACGGAAGGGAGAAACGACATCCCATCATCCCGGTTTCGATCAAGGAGCAGACGTCCCTGAACAAGGAACGGATGTCACCCGCCTTTGGAAAGTGGGAATGCGGGGAAACAGTAGCGCGTCTTCCATAGACGGATGCGCGCGCCCCAGAGAAAGCATCAGAAACAGTCATCGAGATACAAACTAGAAATTTTGGCAGTAGTTCCTCCCATCCCTTGATGCTGGGGTCTATCTCTGCTTGCCTAGATATCCCATTCAACCTTGTATAGAAAAGACCAACCCTATGGTGACGTGAATCTCACCGAGCAACGATAAAAATCAACAAAGTCCTATAAATAGACCAACCAATCAATTATGAGAATGAAATCAAAACATTTCATCTCTAATACATAGAGGTCCCATAATAATTGAAACCCATGAACCTCAATAGGTCACTCTTTTCACTGATTAACACTAGTAGGCATATCCCCAATAGAGTGTCCAGAATCATAACATCCTCAAAAGTAATGATAAATAGCCTGAGTCTCTACATAATAAAAACATATATATAACTATGGGAAGACCCTATATAAAAAAATAATATAAAATTAAGGCAACTAGAATCGAACCTCTAACTGTAGAGTGTTTTGGATCCTGCCCTTGTAAGGTCTACTCCACTGCAAAAGTATGACCTATACCGCGGTCCTGTGACCAAGCTTGACTACTTTATGATGATACTCCCTACCGTCACTAAAAACCTATATCCTTACTACCACGACCATTAACTCCTCATCCCCCTGAACGGCCTGACAAACTCCATTTCCCTGACTGATGACAAATTGGTGGTCCTACTCCAGAATGTAGAGTTATAAAAGAACCAATATCACTCAATGCTAGTGAGAACATCCTACTAAAACACTGAATATGGACCATCTTTCCATAGGATCGGTACTCTAATGGGTACTTCAGGAAATGTGGTCTTGTATGAAACTCTTCCATTCCTAGAAGCATACCACTGGTCTATATTAAGAAACATCATTTAATGCTCTATATGGTGCTTCTTGGAATCTAAAGGAGTACTAACCCTATATGTTGAACCGATCTGGCTCGCAACACCTAATATTCGTAGATTATGCTCGGTAATCAATATATGGTTTACTATAGCCATCACTGAAGTTAGACTAAAAACAATCACCAACAATCAAATATCATACATGAGACCATGATCAATCCTCCTTTCCAAAGATAATTCATCACCTCCAAGAATAGGCTTAAAGAGATGAATATATATCAAACAAGAAGAGTAATCCATCACTAAAAGAGAACCATTTTTCAAATTCATGAACTTTAGGGATCGATCGGCCCTCAATATCATAGGGTAGAAGTAATCATAGAAGGTTCTCTGAAACTCTTTTGACGCCCTATCCCGATGGCATGTTTCCAGTGAGATAACATCCCACCATCTCTTGGTAGAATCACATAATTTGTACAATACGAGATTCACCCTCCTCATTAGAGGAGTCTCCAGATGCTCGAAGATGGAATGTATGGCCTACAACCATGACTCTACAACTTAGTTAACCCAAACCCTGAAAAAGTGGGATGATACTACAACCGGAACACCCTTGTCAACTCCTCCATAGTCACCGGAAGATGTGGCACTCCCTAGAAATTCTGCATCATCCCCATTATTCCTTCATGAAACTGGGCCCCAACACTTGTGTTTGGTATAACAGCTGGTGCCAAGATGGAAACAACAGGAGGATTTGGTCATAGTCCCAGATATACCATTTCTGGTGTCTGATCATGAACCAGTACATTGCATAAAAACAGAGGACATCTCAGTGGAATGACACTAAAATTACATTAACACACCTCAGTTCATGATTATCAAGGACAACAACATATATGTGAAATAATAGAATATGATAAGAAATCATTTATGTTTTTTAAAACTAGCTTACATGGTGTAGAAAACATCCACACCACATGTTACCTCCATGACATAACATGGGTGTGTACCTATACCAAACATGGTCACGTAACACCCCTACACATGACATGTTCCTTCCAAAACACTTCATGTACTTGAATTTTCCCTCCATCCCAAGTACATCTACACGTCTATTACTACACGGTTCTCCCCCGGTGTAACACTAAATGATGTATTCACCCTAGACACAACATGTACAAGTTATGTCTCATCCCCCCATGTCTTCGGTCCCTTGGCCGGACACACTGTATGATAACTACATGGAGTGTACATGTTAGACAACATGTAGTAAAACCTATGTTTCATTCACTCATGTCGTTGGTCACACGTTCAGACACACGACCATTACTAAATGGTGTGTACCCATATTACGTAGTGTATTCCACCAATGATTTTCCAATCTCGTGTCTTTGTTAACAGAGTCATGGCACATGGTCAACAACAAAATGGTGTGTAATCGTATTACATTGTGTGTACTTAAGAAAGTTTTTTTCATACATAACAGGAGAAGGCATGGAGTGTGATCATTAAATATATCCTTTTCTATAGGAATATTATTAACAGATTAGTGATGGGATGTGTGTTAAAAATTTCTATTTTATTAAACACCTCCAATTATAACCCAAAAGCGATAGGTTTTTTATTCATATAAGAAAATATACTTTGATTTTCAGTAAACAAGCTACATAGAATTGAAATTTTTCTAATTTATTTACAAAAGATTTTATTCCATGTTATTGAATAAAAAATAAAAATAATACCATTTTAGAAAATAATAAGTACTTTTTGGATGATATACTGATTTTTATAAGGCACAATTATGTAATTAAAAGAATATTTTTCATTTAAAACAAAATTATTTCCAAAAAAAATATAATACCCTTCTATATAGGGAGGAAACTATGTGGGAGAAAAGATATCTCAATATTTAATAAAATATGGTTTCTAATAAATTTTTTATTTATGGATTCTAGGGACCATAGAGTGGGTTTTCATAAATTCCAAAAAAAGGGATAGTTAGATATAAAACAAAATCTAGCTCAAAAGGAAGTTCATGATGTAGAGATATTAATTTGTAGGTTTTTAGATTTGATAGTACCAAACTAATTTTTTAATTGATATGAGTATATTTTAGTTATTTTGAATTATGTTTCAATGTTTGCAGAGGATATGGAAAATTAAAAAAACCATTAAAAAGTGTACTTAAATTCATTAAGAAAAACATTTCTTTTAGATTTGGATTCCCTAGGTAAATTATCACAAATAATGTAACACAGTTCAGGAAACAAATTAAAGGACTTGATATAAAAATATTGATAACATGAAAATAATTCAAAAAATTAACATACTTCGTGGAGTGAGAATGATAAAATCTCTATGAGTGAATACAGAATGATTCAATACCAAACTATGGGAATCTCAATGAATGACTGTCCTATGAAGTTTAATGTGGCCTAATGGGAAAATACAGATAAATTTTAGATACTAATTGGGATATTCCTTTACATAAGTAATTTTTTGAAATAATTCAACTTAACTTTTAAGATGAAAACAATTAATTTTGGATTGATAAATATATAAACATTGACATCAAATCTAAGGGTGATATAATATTTTCAAATATGAGTGAACTTAATAAGATTAAAAGAGAAAATAATTTTATTTATAGTAAATAAAAATAACGAGGAAAATATATTTATGATTCCATCATTTATAGTATATATTTTATCATTAGTTAGAGGGTGTGTATTTTCAATTTTAGACTCAATATACTTTCTAGAAAACTCAAGTCTAAATGGTCTGGACCACTCACCATCATGGCTAGGTTCATCAGTTGATCCGTTGAAGTAGTTAATGAATATAAAAACCCATTCTTTATCAATGGTTAGAAAAAATAACATTATTTTAAATGTAATATATATTTAATAGATCCCATATCATTCTTTATAATTTAGATTTACCTATCTCTAATTCAGGACATAAAGCATAATACTTCATGGGAGTCAAATAATGGTCATTTTATTATTCACATAAGTATAATTTATTTTTCATCAAAATAATATTATTCTATGATATTCCAATTATTTTTTTTGAGAAAGTAATTTATAGATTACATCTTCATTATAGAATAACATTTTTTGTTGTCAATTTACAACTAAACTTTTTGTTTTTTTATAAAAACTGAGAGTAGTTTTAGGTTCATGAATTAGATGGTCCTTTCAAAAATTATCCATATGAAGAATGTTTTAATTCATTAAAATACATAAAATGTGTACAAATTCACATTAAATATATATTTATAAGCACTTTATATATATATTTTTCTTCCCAACATTTTAAAAATTTTATTGCGAAATTTTATGAAATGAAAGGAATGAAAATTGTTTTTCAAGATTTTCATAAATTTGTAGAATTACTTAATGTTTCTAGTTGTTATTGTTGTAGGATTTTTGAACTTTATCTTAAAAAAGTCCGATTTAGGATTATTATAATACATTTTTTAAAATATTAATGAAATTATATGCTTTCAACATTCACTTGTCTGTAAGAATTAATATTCACTAAATATGTATTATAGTAACAATTCAGATAATTTATTTCAACTAATGATTTTGAAAAGGTTATAATGGGTGGAAATATGTGTTTATGTTTCATTTTAATCCATATACATGAATTTGGAACTAGTAATTTGAATTTTTTTTGAAAATTAACAATTTAAAAAGTGTCCAAAACCTTGATATTCAAAATTGGAGAGAATTGTTTGTTCTATTTGGGGTATATATTTGACTATGCTAAATAATATTTCACTAAGATTTCATCAAAGAAATCCAAAAAAACAAAATATATATATATATATATTTTCAAAAATCATTTTTTATTTTTAATATTTATAACTTTTACATGAAATTGTGAAATGTATTGACCCTTTATTTGATTAATAATTTTTATTTATCCATGTATTTTTTAATTAAATATCATATACACTTCACACTGAAAAATATTTATTTGGAATAATTTTTATATTTTAATTTTCATTCTTTTTTAGTTGAAATAAAATTATAGACTTAAAATAATAATAATTACTATTGATCTGTCTACAAAAATAAATCATAATCATTATTGAGATTATTTTTTCTTTGGGAAAATTTTTGGAGGACTTAATTTTTCTTTATATTTAATTATTAAAATTAGTAATCCATTACATTGAGTCTAATTATTCAATTTGTTAAAATATATCAGTCTATTCACCATGGAGAAAGGAGAATATGGGGTGAATAGTTGAAAACATGGTTAAATTTATCTAATTTCATTAAACAATTTAAAATTCATTATCTTATGTAATACTATGACCAAAATTATGGCCAATGACTTTATCTATAGAAGTGATTCCGTCTGTTCATACTTGAGATATTACATGTGGGATACCACTTTAGAAATTTTATTCTTATTAGCATTGTAATGCTTTTATTTTTATATTTATTACCATCCACTAAAAGTTATCAATTTATATCGTAGGGATAAGAAATTTTTTAATTATGGTGATTTTTTATGTGGCTTTAACATGATACATGTTTTCAATATATTTTTATTGGAATAATTTTTTTATTTGGAATTGTTATTTCAAATGATCATTATTGAATATTATTTATCTTGTAATGAAATTTTTGTTTTCTTATTATTTAAATAAGAATGATAAATTTATTTGAATTAAATATTTAATTATATTGTTTTTAATGTTAATATTTTTTTTGACGTTAAATTTTCAGTAGTTCACAGATATCATTTTATTGAAATAATTTTTTGAAGTCATTTAAAAATAATTTTGTATTTTGATGTTAATGGTTCCATATTTCATTATTTTATTTAGAATATAAATATATTTAGAATATTTTGTTAAATATTTAAATTATTTTATTAGTAGGGATGAATTTTTATCATTATTATCTTATCATTAGTTTTGGATAAATATTAATTTTTTATTCTGATTTTTTTTGAAATTACATATAGTCCATATTTGGAACTTATACATATTATTCATTAGAGGTGTAATGTATGTGTGATTTTGGATATTACATATAATTATTGAATAAATTGATATTTTTTCAGACTTAGTTATCTATGAGTGATCCAAAAAACAATTTGACTCAAAGGAGGTTATATATTATTGAGCCTGATGTTTCTATGATTCACATCATTTGATTGAATAAAAATAGAAAATAACTCTATGGGTATGTGTGGAAGTGAAAGGTGAGACAATCTTAATAGAACAAGAGAATCAAGATTGATCTAAATATCAATTCACTATCGATTACCCTTGATAATTATGATCTTGAAAGAAATGTGTTTCCTTTTATCATACGTGATACATACCTTCCTGAACAATTATGATCTTGATTTGGTATTATGAATGTATAGAATAGTCATGGGAAACTAAATCTCTAGATTAGGGGTTACTTGGGTGTTCACCAAAAATAAAATTCATAAAGTTGCATGAGCCTCACCAATATTCATTCATATACTTCCCCAAAATGGGGGATTGAGAAACCAATTAACTATAATGATGAGGTTTCACTGTTTTTGTTTTTAAAATATGTTCATATAGTATTTTTCAACCTATGTAATGTTTATAATCCTATGAATTCATTAGATATCAGGTTCTTTAGAGTTATTTGTTTTCTATGTTTTAGATTGGTGTAGAATAGACTCTTGAAAAAAATACACCAATTTAAGTTTCATTCAAATGAAGAGGGATTTATAGATAACTGATTCACACTACTATATAAAGTATCATTCATGTTATGAAAAATTAACTATAATGAATAACTGATAAATTACATGTGATTTTATATGGAGATGTTACCAATATTAAAGAAGAGTAAAGAGTTGGGATTTAAGGTCTATATAATTAAAACTATATTGATCAAGTTCGTTCGAAATAGAATATTACTATGTCTTGAAATAATTTTGAAACAAATGTTAAAAAATTATTTACTGTAGTTAGAATACATAATGAATCTGAGATGGTTTTTTAATTGTATTCGTGTATAGCATGAATTTATATGAAAAAAATTCTCTTTTGATGTTTTTAATTTTGGAATTACTAGATATGTTGTTTCATGATCTCGGGTCTCCACTAAAATGTTACCTCTAAAATAAACGAAGAAAATGATTTTACATATAAATAAATATAATATATATAATATGAGAAATTTGGGGATTCACAGGGAATCCATTCAAAGAGTGAGTTGAAACTAGAAATAATCCATGTTCATCTTTATTGGAGGCTATTTAGGTTTCACATGTGGGAAGGAATATTTGAAGAGTAAATTAGCTCAAATTACCTAACAAATATGATAAACAAGGAGAGTCACAATTTGGAAATTAGTTATTTGAGCTTTGGGTGTTGAATCTATGGTTCAATAATGATATATTGAAAATAAATTCTTTAAAAAGGTAGAGAAATTTATCATTTGAGGAGTAATTCATTAATTGATCAAATGATTGGGGAATGATATGAAAAGTAGAAGAAACAATCTAAGAGATCATAGTTGTAGAAAAATGTTGTTTCATGAACAATCAAAATCAATTTATAAGATTCTTATTTTCCTTCTCATTATTTATTGTCACTTCTTTCAATAATTTTATTTTTATGTAAATTTATTAATTATTATTCATTTAGAAGAAATGTGTTTTTTTGATTGATTATATATTTTATTTTATTTGACATTACTACACAATGTTTTTAGTTTTTAAGATCAAATAGTAATTTTTCTTATTGAAATCCACTTCATGTCTCCCCATCTTAGTAAATATTTTTCTTGATAAACTATTTATCTCACACATCCAATAACTAATACCTTCTAAAATGTTGTTGGTAACCATATTCAATGTTGGAAACAAATTTAAGAATGTTCTAGGGTAAAATTGATAATAAATTTGAAAATACAATATTATAGTGTCCCATATATTTATCATATTTTTATACCTCTATATCATTACTTTAAACTCACCTAATTCATATATACATTAATATATAACAATATTGGTTCACATGAATTTCCGTTAATATTCATCTTCATCACAATTTGATTCCAAAATTATTTCTTTTGTTTCATGTTTTTTTTGTAATTCATAAAAATAATTCCTTGTGGGTTTGGTCCTACTTGTTCTTGTAATAAATCTATGTATGAAAATATATAAATAATTTTTTTCTCTAATGAAAACCTAGAACATGGTTAATTCAAGGAACTTTTGTTGACAATTGGTATAGAAGCAATCCAGATATAATTATTGATTATTTTTTAATATAAAAATGAAATGAATTAATTTATTATTATACCTGGGAAAAATTGAAATACATAATAAGGGATAAATAATAAATTATTCATTATTTTATATTATTTATTTCATTTAGGATTTCTAGTGCATTAATGATGTAAACATTATTGAATGATTAATGTAGTTGGTAGGGCTAACAAAACAAGTAAATGTTATAATGATATAATGAGTAATAAAATAACTTTACATATTGGAAATATAAATACTCCTGATTAATAGGGTTTTTAATTTTATTATTAAACTGGAAAATTATATTTAAGAGTAGTTGGATGAAGAACATAAAAAATGATTAATGAGATGATAATATTTTCATTGAAGAACTGAATATCGTAATATAAGTCCACATTAAATTGATGGATTTGAGGATTATTCATGTAAAAATGGTTCTCATTCAATTTAGGGGATAGTTGGGAGCTAATTTGGGTTTGTTATAAATATAAAATTAATGGAATGGTGTGATTCTATTCCGGTATAACATGGATCCTTTTATAAGTTATCTTCTGTGCATTTCTTGCAAATACATTTCCTTAATGTGAAATGAATTCATTTTGCTAGAATATTCTTCCAAAGTGGATAAATAATTTATATATTATATTTAGAGGATTTTATTTCCCTCATAAATTCATTTAGATTTAATTTTTAATGATGGTGTATGTTTTTTCTTCTTAATGCAATCTTTTTACTTAATTCTAGCCTTATTATTGATGAATAAAATTTATCATTACATATTTTTTATTCCTAAAATTCAAATTAAGCTAAATAAATAATTTCAACAAGATGACTAAAAATATGGATTCATTTATTAAATTTCAATTTCTAAATATAAAAAAATATCTTTTAAGAGAAAATAAATAAATTTGAAAAATAATTTGTATAGAAAAATGACATTTAAGATTTATGTTATCAAAATAGCATCATATATAAATTATTTATTTGATTATTAAACTTAACTAGAATCAACCTTCAAAACTGATTAATTTAATTTATTAAAAATAACGATACACAATTAATAAAAAACATTATTTTAATAAAATATTCATTTTTAACAATAAATTTTTTTAATCACAACAAATTATAATTATTCATTATCATCTAACCATTATATTATATTTTTCCACTCGTATTATATAATTTATCATAATAACACATCAAATTATCCAATAAAATAATAATTATAACAAATAAAAATTTAATATTATAATAAAGTAATAACATTTTATTATGTTATAAAATAAATTATTATATATGAATTGTTTTCTTTAAAATTTATTAAAAATAATTAGAAACATAAATGTACATGGTGGATAAAATAATATCCATCTACCATATGCTTAACAAATATAATATATATATATATATTAGTCTTATTATGTGAGAACCTAGTTATTATTCTTGAGGTATGAGTTTCTTCTTTTCCTTTTTCCATAGGTGTTTTTAGAAAATAAGAAAATGGAAAAAATTCTCAAAATTTGTTGGTATATACCCTTTACTTTTCCACACGTCATGTACTATGGCTATGTGGGATGACTATACAGGGCATGTAGGCCTGTCAGTGATGAAGGTTGTAAAAGCTGACTACACGCTGTGTAGATAGTATATACACGCTATGTACTTAGTCAACAGGTGAACAATAAGGCAGTGGGAGTAGCCACTAGTGGAACAACAGTACATGATGTGTGCTCAGAAATACAGGTCTTGTAATCAAGTCGACCGATGAATAGTGAGGCGGTGGAAAGTGGCCGCCAGAGGAACAGTTAAAAAATGGAAAGTACACATTGGGTGCTAGAGAGAACAAGCCATGTAGTTATGTTTTTTTACTTAAAAAGTAAGTAGCCACCTCTTTCAAAAGTAGAATCTTAGAACGCCTGAGATCCACAAGAGAGAAGGCCAGATCATGGAGGAGCTCCTGACCAAACACTAGGACTCCTATTCCTTCACTGATGATCTCGTTTGGACCGCGCAGGTGATTTCTTCTCTCTTCTTGATCCACTCCTTCCAATTCTTTCCAGAGGGGTTGTTATTTGGGTTTGAATGGGATATCATTATTCCCAGATCTACTTCATTCATAGACATTTTGGGAGCTGTCATTCATGTATATCAATCAGAGGAGATTGATTTATGTGGTCTGGTGTTTGTTTCCAACTGTCGAGATTTATTTTCTGTAATGTTGTGCTACGCGCCAATGTTTGGAGTGTTGTATGGCTGATTTATTTTCTGTTACGATATATATAATTTCATTGGAAATTTTATGAATATGTATAAACTTTTTTTGGGATCACTGCCTTGATCTAGGGCCACCCTCTAGGTGTGTTTCCCTTGTTTAGTCGTTTCGCAAGGATACCAGTGGGTATGCCGTGATTGTAGCATGTTTTGAGTTTTCTTGAGAGGAAATGGATATAAATGGCTATTTATGTATTGGTCTCATCCTGGTTACTTGCATAGCCTGAGGGCAGTGTTATTCTTAACATAAGGACAATGTTTAGTTCAGCCTAATAGAAACTTTTCTTATTCCTGTGGGGAGTAGCTTCTATGCCTGAGGGAATACCTCGTATGCATGAGGAAAATATTCACATGCTTGAGGGAAATTACCTAATAGTTCCATTTCTGTTTAGCCTGAGGGAAAGGTTCTGATTAGCCTGAGGGAAAGGTATTGTTCATTCTGAGGGTAATGTTCACTTGAATATTCACTATGGTGTTTTCTTGTGTTATACCTGCCCAGATAAAGCACTGGCTTGGTATTGTTATTACATTCTATTTGTTAGATAGCCTGTTGTTGTTTTTGTTGTGGCACTGTACAGAAGATTTTTGGCTGTGTCTGGGTCTCGGGAACGTATAATTCAATTATATTGAATTTTTAAATAATAATTAAATGGTAATGGAAATGGTAGAAGTATCTACTTTTGAGTACTTCCGAGCTTACTACATTTCTTTATTGCACACTGATGTTGAAAAATTTCACTGGTAGTTGGTAATAGGCATTTGGTGGTGGCCTACTAGGATTTATTTCTCACACCCTGTTTGAGTCAGGTCTTGTGCCCAAACTGATTATATTTCTACAGGTGTTGATAAGGTAAAGAGTCCATATGCATGTACTTGATTGTTGTAAAGGTGTAGAAGATCATGGGACTAAGATTAGGCATGCGATTCTGCTGAGTTCCTTCTGCACTATTTTTCATAGTTTTTATTTACTTGTACCCATTACTATATTATTTTATATTTCAATGAATCCTATTTTTAATGCATTCTTAAACTTAGGGATATATTTAATTATCATATATATATGACTATTGTCATATTTTACTTCTTTATTGTTGTCCATTTCAGCTATGTATTGTTTACTGCTTCCTCTTTTGGTATGTATAAATTTTTACGCTGTGCTACGCTTTGAAAAATGAGGGCATAGTTTCCCACTATCAGACCTAGGCCCTCGCTGCTAGTCAGTAGCCTCTGGCGTTTGGGAAAATGCGCTAGAGTTCATGTGACCAACTGGGTTCGGGGCACCTGTTGAGTGGCACTCTGATCTGGGACATTACAAAGTGGTATCACATGAGTTTATTTTCTTCTTGACTTAATGTTTGGATCCTATAGCAAGGGATAGGATGGAATAGGTACTTGGTAATAAGCTATGCCCGGGAGTAGCTAACCCGTGTACTGGGAAAAGCCAATTTTCCTCATGTTGCAATTTTACAGATTTTTCACTTTTACAGTTTATTTGATTTCACTGTTGGGTGATGAACTTGTGTTGTGATGTTTATATTTTTATAATAGGGTTCTACTTAGATACAACCCGATGAGATGATGGTATTCCATCTGATGCATCATCTAGGCACATGTTAGAATCACATGTCAGGCATAGTTTATGTGCCATATAGGTCCATTAGAAATGGAATCTTGTTGTGATATATGTTTTTATAGAAAATTCATGATGTTGTGATAGGTACCTTTATAGATACACCTACTATTGATAGGGTATTAGAACAAGTTACAGTTGGGTTGATGGACACTAAACTTTGGTTTCTAAGAAGTATGGGCTATCCTGGACCGGAATTTAGTGGATCGTGAGCCAGCCTTTTTGTTGCATTTTAAATTATTATGGAAAAGTTCAGGTGGTAAACATTAGTTCATGTGGAGTATGGGCCCCCACGGATCGGAATTTGGTATAACAACACTGGAAATTTAAGAAAAAGGGGCTCCAGAGTATTTTCTAAGGTCTACTATTCGAAAACCTAGACCACACGACATGTGGTTATATGAACACACACATTGTACACTTCTATTCAAGAAGAAATGGAAAAAAATTAAGGAAACACCATTTACTAAAATAACACACCGTGTAGTCTCTAAACATGTCATAGTCCATGTAGGCAGAAACACGTGATATGAAAACTCTTGAGGGAACACGCCGTGTACTGGTGATACATGCCATGCAGGATTGACCATGTACCCGCCCGTGTGACTAACAACACGAACAGATAAATCTTAGTTTATACATGTCATGTCAATGCTGAACACGTTGTGTAGTGTGATCTTATGACCCGACCTTGTAACTAGTAACACGAGTCAGTGTTACCTTTTCTAGTACACAACATGTCCTTCTAGACCACACCATGTAGTGAGATCCATGTATCTGACCGTGTCATGAATAACATGGTTTGTTGAAGCTCGTCTAGTACACTCCATGTACCTGTGGGACACACCATGTAGTATTGACCGATGTGAGACTGTGTGGCCTTGGCCATGTGGCTGGGGAGACGGGGTGGAGTACACGACGTGTGCGGGTGTAACACACCATGTACCTAGGATTGAGACATGCCTAGGCCCACATGAGAACACGACCGTGTGAGGGATTAAGGTTACACACCGTGTACACCTCATACACATTCTGTAGTCTCTTTTTTCCAGTTCTTGTTGTTTTTATTTTTCTTTTTGATTGCAATTTTAAATGGAAAAATGAAACCTCGACAGTAAATTAAACTAAGGTGTGTGTTTTACCATGTAGAGTTATTCCACCGAGATGACATCGAGTTGTTTGCGAAGATAGCGGTGACGATTATACTTCATAACGAGGTAGACCATGGGATACTGATGGATCCTCCAGTAAATCCAGATGCAGTTCCAGCCATTATACCGGACGCAGGAGTGGATATGCAATTCTGTGAGGGCTTCATATGGTTTATGTAGACCATTTAGGTAGAACCGTCGGCTGCCACATCTATGGCAGAAATGATAGGTATTTTCCAACAGCAGTATCCGCCTATGTTTTCAGGGGATGGCGGACCACCGGCTGCAGAGTTGTGGTTGGATTCATTGCAGACTATCTTCGAGCATCTTGATATGCCTCCTAGGAGTTTCAAGATTGCTATGTACATGATACGTGATTCATCCGAGAGATGGTGGGATGTTACCACCCATACCGAGACATGTCATGGGAAGATGTTCTAGTAGTCTTCATTGAATATTTCATTCCAGAGAAGACATGGTAAGATCGATCTCGAGAGATCATGAATCTGCAACAGTGCGCCATATTTATGATGTATTATTCTATCCGCTTCAGCGAGCTACATATTTTTTCACCAGTTCTAGTGGGTGATGAGACGTTGAGGGAAATATGCATTGAGGATGGTCTTAGATATGACATCTGAGCACTGGTGAAGGTTTTCAGTTTTCCTAAAGTGCACGCTATTGTTTTCCAAGAATTTATTACTGAATGGAAACTGCGGGAAGCTAGTGGTGCGGGCCAGGGAGATTCGACACCGGTTTATTGTACTATTTCTACTAGGGTGAGGAAGAGGCATATGGATTTCTCTCAGGGTGTCAGTACTAGAAAATATAATTTTTCAGGTGGCCAGGTAATGTTCTACCATTGTGGCAAAGATGGGACCAAGAGACCTCAGTGTCCACGGGACCTAGTGGAGTGCTGATTTTGTGGCAAGATGGGCCACCTGTAGCGTTTTTGCACGGCGTTTTTACCAATGACTAGTGAGAGAGGTTATGTGTAGACTCTATAGGCAGGAGTAGGGCCAACAACTTCTTACCAGTCAGGTAATTGGAATACGTCAGGATGTTAAAGCCAAGGTGGTGGTCGTGGTCGTGGTATCCAGATACAGGGATCTCAGAGACGACAGGGTGGGTCAGCTCAAGGTATTCAGGCTCTGTCGCAGGTCAGCGACACTGGAAAGGCATATTGCAGTGCAGCAGACCTAATAAGAGTAGGATCCCGGACCTTCCACGATCAGAGGTACTATTCTAGTTGCTCATGTTTTGTCTTCAATATTTTTCGATAAAGGTGTTACACAAAGCTTTATATTTTTTCCCGTTGTGGAGAGCCTTGTACTCTGTGTTTCGTCTTCTTCTGATGCTATGACGCTAGACACACTGTTGGGAATTAAAATGACAGGTGTGCGTCAGTGAAAGGAGTTCCCCCTAGAGGATGGTGGGTGTCACTTTCTATGGTACCTCTATGTCATAGAGATGACGAGAAATTACATCATTCTCAGGATGGAATGGTTGGTACTGTTTCAAGAATTTGTAGATTGCTATGATCACAGGTTGAGTTTCATGTCACTAGAGGGAGAAGAGTTTCTAATCAAGGGAAAATGGCATTTCTAGGTGAGCCGAGCTGGAACCAACCATCGTGGGAAATGTGTTGTTACAACCCAGATTGCAAGTTTATATCTGTATGACCAGAGAACTTGTTAGAAGGATATCCCTCCATTAATTGATCATTTCAGGTATGTCTTCCCATACAGATTTTTTGGTTTACCTCCCGAGAAAGAGGGGTATTTCTCTATTGATTTGCTGCTAGGAGTGGCACCGGTGTCCATTCATCTTTATAGGATGGCCACACCAGAATTGCAGGAGCTAAAGAGGCAGTTAGAGGAGTTACAAGAAAAGGGTTTCATCTGACCCAGTACTTCTCCTTGGGGTTCACCCAACTTGATTGAAAATAAGGAAGATGGTACCATTAGACTCTGTGTAGATTATTAGAAACTGAACAAGTTGACGATTAAGAACTGGTATCCTTTATCAATGATTGATGATATTTTTTATCAACTTCGAGGAGCCAGGGTGTTCTCAAAGATTGACTTGAGATTCATATAGATTAAATTGCACTTTAGACCCTCAGAGATACTGCTTACATCCTTTTGTAGTATATATGGTCTATATGAGTAATTGGTCATGACGTTTCCACTCACAAACGTGCCAGCAGTTTTTAGGGATCTGATGAATCATATGTTCCATCCGTACATGGATTATATTGTGGTAGTCTTCGTGCACGATATCTTGGTGTACTCTCACACATGACACGACCATGCCACCAATCTTGAGATCGTACTGAGTGAACAGAGAGAAAATCAATTATATGCTAAGATCTCAATGTGAAACTTTTGGATGGACCATATTCACATCCTGGGGCATATTATCTCAGAGGAAGGAGTTGCAATAGACCCATTAAAAGTGAGGGAAGTAGTTTTCTGGGAGAATCCTATAAACATTTTTGAAATATGATGTTTCTTGGGGATGGATGGTTACTACTGATTCTTTATAAAGGACGTATCATGCTTAGCATCGCCATTGACGAGTTTGAATAAGAGGGGTGTGAAGTTCGTTTGGTTAGAATCTTGTGAGACAGCTTTTCAAAAGATGAAGGGAAGGTTGACATCTGCACCCGTCCTGATAATTCAGAGCAAGATAAGAACTATATAGTTTTCTTTGATGCATCAGGTATAAGGCTTGGAGTAGTGTTGATGCAGGGCGATCAATTAGTTGTGTACGGGTCTTGGCAATTGATGCCACATGAGAGGAATTACCTGAAGCATGATCTCGAGTTGGCTGTATTGGTTAATGAATTATGCAGTTGGATACATTGTCTCTTGGGAGAACATATTGTGGTGTTTATGGACCACAATAGTCATTAATACATCTTTACTCAGTGTGACTAAAATTTGAGACAGTGAATGTGGGTTGAATACCATCAGTCCTTCAACTTTCGGCTTGCATATACACCAGGTAAAGGTAATGCAGTAGCTGATGCGCTGCGTAGGAGGAATCAGATATAGGCAGTTCAGGAGGCTAGTTGTGAGTGGCAGTTTATGGATATGTTCTCTGAGATGCATTTGGAGGTGCATGATAGTCAGGGGAAAACCAATCATTCTTCCTTGTCTATGACTTCTAGCATCCTTGATAGAGTGCAGATGAGATAGCTATCAGATTTATAAGGCCTAGTTCTACGAGAATCAGTGGCAAGTGAGGACCCTCCTCCTGGTTGGACAATAGGCGATTACGAGGTACTATGTTTCCATGGACGAGTGTGGGTTCCAGGGGATATACGCACGAAGTTGATGTGGGATTTTCATGATTCATCTTGGTTTGTGCATCCCAAAGTTACCAAAATGTACTGTGACTTCAGAGGTCAGTATTTGTGGTTGGTTATGAAAAGATAAGTAGCTGGTTTTTTGTGAGAAGTTTAACCTGTCAGCAGGTGAAGGTGGATCATCAGAGGCTAGCTGACCTATTACAATTGTTACCCATTCCAAAGTGGAAATGGTATGATGTCATGATGGAATTCGTGACCGAGTTGCCATGTTCACCTTGAGGAAATGATGTCGTATGGGTGGTTGTGGAAAGGATTATGAAGGTAGCTCACTTTTTTCTGATAGAAGAGTCCTTCAGTGTTAACGAGCACCAGAAGTTATATATCTAAGAGGTAGTACATCTTCATGAGGTCCCTCATTCTATCATTTCAGATCGGGATTCCTAATTTATGTCTCGTTTCTGGTAGAGTTTTTAGAGGGAACTGGGTACACAGGTGCTTCTGAGCACATATTACAACCCTCAAACCGATGGCCAGTCAGAGCAAACTGTACAAGTGCTAGAGGACATGATGCGTGCATGCGTCTTGGACTTTGGGGGATCATAGGAGAATCACATACGTCTGGTAGAGTTTTCCTACAAAATTAGTTTTCAGGAAACTATTGATATGGCACCATACAATGCATTATATTGTAGGACATGCCGATTACCCTTGTTCTAGACGGGGATCACGTTTTCTTCTGTGTTACACCGATGTTGGGACATAGAAGTATCAGGGGATAGGGTATACATTCACTGAGGTATGTGGGGCCATTTGATATTCTCGAGAGAGTTGTACCAATTTCCTCTCAGTTGCAGTTACCACTGAGGTATCGGGCCATGCATGATGTCATCCATGTATCTAACCTGCGCCATTATCATTAAGACCCATCTCACATTTTTCAGCCTGATGAGGTTAAACTACAGTTCAATTCATCTTTTGAGGAGCATCTGATACGTATTGTTGATAGGAGCATGATGGTTGTCTAAGGATGGTCAGTTCCTCTTATACATGTGTTATGGTAGCATGGTCAGTACAGGATGAAACCTGGGATCGGGAGACCGACGTACATGCTCAATGGCCAGATTTTTTCTTAGCTTTATCTTCACCACCCTCGGTACGATAATTCAGGAATGAATTTCTATAAGGGGGGGGGGGGGGTTTGTAAGAACCCGATTGTTATTCCTAGGGTATGAGTTTATTCTTTTCCTTTTTCCTTAAGTGTTTTTGAGAAAATAAATAAGTGGGAAAAAATACGAAAATTTGTGGGTACATGCCATGTACATTTCCATACACCATGTACTTTGGCCCTATGGGATGAGTATATAGGGTGTCTAGGCCTGTCAGTGATGAAGGGTGTAAAAACTGACTATAGGCCATGTACATAGTATATACACATTGTGTACTTAGTCGGTAGGTGAATAGTAAGGTAGTGGGAGTAGTCGCCAACGGAATGACAGTACATGTCATGTACTCAGAAATACACATCGTGTAATCAAGTCAGCAGATGAATAGTGAGGCGGTGGAATGTGGCCACCAGAGGAACAGTTAAATAAATGGAATGGACACGTGATATACTTGAGAGTGCATGCCGTGTAGTTATATTTTTCCCCTTAAAATAGGTAGTATCATCCTCCTTCGATAGAGGAATCTTATAATGCCTGAGATCCATGGGAGAGAAGGCTGTATCTGGAAAGAGCTCCCGATCAAACATAGAGACTCTGATTCCTTCACTGATGATCTCGTTTGGACCATACGTCTGAGTTATTCTCTCTTATTGAACCTCTCCTTCAAATTCATTCCCGAGGGGATGATATTTGGGTTTGAATATGATATCGTTCTTCCCCGATATTTTTCATTCTCGGACATTTTAGGAGGCGTCGTTCATGTATATCAATCATAGGAGATCGAGGTAGGAGGTCTGGTGTATATTTCCAACTGTTGAGATTTATTTTGTGTACCATTGTGCTATTCGCCCATGTTTGGGGTGTCATATTAGTGAGGCCTTAACTGTTAAGATATCCAAAATTGCATATTTAATTTAATGGATATGTAAAAACAATTGTTTGGATCCCTACCTTGATCCATGGACACCCCGTGGGTGCGTTTCCCTTGTTTAGCTGTTTAGCCAGGATACCCATGGGTATGCCATGACTGTAGCATGTATTGAGTTTTCTTGAGATTAAATGAATATAAATGGCTATTTATGTGTTGGGCTCGGCTCGGTTGCTTTCTCAGGCTGAGGGCAGTGTTTTTCATAGCGTGATGGTAGTGTTTCGTTTAGCCTAAGGGAATCTTTTCTTATGCCTGTGGGTAGTAGATTCTATGACTGAGGGAAATACCTTGTATGCCTAAGGGAGATATTTCTATGCTTGAGGGAAGTTACCCGAGTGTTCCATTTCTATTTAGCCTAAGGGAAATGTTCACTTGAATATTCACTGTGGCGTTTTCTTATGTTATACCTACCAAGCTAAAGCACTGACATGGTATTGTAATTACCTTCTATTTGTTAGATAGTCATTTGGAGTTATTGTTGTGGTGTTGTACATGAGATTGTCAGCCAAGGCCAGGTCTCGAGATCATATAATTCAATTATATTTAATTTTTAAATAATAATTAAATGGTAATGGAACTTGTAGGAGTAGGTGCTTTTGAGTACTTCCTAGCAAACTGCATTTCATTATTGCACACTGTTGTTTAACAATTTCACTGGCAGTTGAGCACGGGCCATTGGTGGTTGCCTACTGGGATTTATTTCTCAAACCCTGTGTTGGGTCATGTATAGGGCCCAAAATAATTATATTTTTATATGTGTTGATAAGGTAAATAATCCATATTCAAGTACTTGATTGTTATAGAGGAGTAGGAGAGCATGGGACCGAGCATAGGCTTGCGATGCTGCTGAGTTCCTGCTGCACTGTTTTGCTTTGTTTTTCTATACTTGTAACCTATACTATATTATTTTAGATTGTAGTGTATCTTATTTTGAATACTTCTTAAACATAGTTACATATTTCAACATTATATATATATAATTGTTGTTATCTTTTACTTTTGTACTGTTGTCCATTTCATCATTGTATTGTTTACTGCTTCCGCTTTTGGTATGTATATATTTTTCCATTGAGCTAAACTTTTACAAATGAGGGAATAGTTTCCCCACTGTCAGTCCTAGCCGCTCACTGTTAGTCGGCAGCCTCTGGCATTTGGGAAAATGCACTTGAGTTCATGTGACCAATCGAGTTCAGGCCACCTGTTGAGTGGAACCCGGATCTAGTACATTACATATTATATTATTATATACATATATATATATTTATATATCCAGATATATAACAATAAAATCATTTAATATATTCTCCGTTTTTATTCTCAATATATTTATCATGATTCTAACATCATATATTATTTCTATACTTTTCATTCATAGCATAATATTGATCCTATATAATAATTATGATACATTAAAACAGGTAATCATTTTTAAAATTTGGCATCATTTATTTTATATGATTAATAATTAAATTTCATTTAGATTTCTGTTATTTTATTTAATTTTTTATTATATATTTTTATCACAATATCATCTTCCACTTTAGTTTACTGTTAAATATATTAGAAACTATCTAACACATGATATTTTTTAAAGGGATATATATATTAAAATTATGGGGTGTTGTATACATTTTTTCTAAAAAATAAGAATCACATGTATCAAATTATTAATAATTTAATGATTATTATAATCTGTAACTATTGAGTCCATGAATACATTTATCATTAATAAAACCAATGAGAAAATTCCAAAGGAATGTGGGGTTGGAATCATCCTCACCAATATTATTTAGAATGTTTTATATTGTATTTTCCATGACCTAAATATATAAATAAATGTATATATTTCAAATTCAATAATACAATTAATTTAGGTATATAGATCACATATTATATTTAATATTGAATTAAAATCCATTTTTTACTATCAAAATATAGAAATAAAATTCCTTTTATAGAAATAAGATGATAACAGTTTATAATTGCATCATTAATCCAAATGGATGAATTAGATAATAAGTTTCAACATCATATAAAACAACAATTATCCCATATATAGCATGTTTATCCATATGTCCTTTAATAAATGAAATTTTTTTTATGAATATGAGTTTATCATCATAATGTTTGGTTTCACACTTGATGTCTAATACACATGGTTCTGAGTTTGTTAAATTTATATCTATTACATTCACATCTATATTCTCATATTTCATATTTTTTAGAATTATAATGAACTTTATATAATAATTAAAACATATTTTATATGTTATAAATTAAATAAATCTACAAATGACAGACATGATGCATCTAATAATCTCCAAAAAATCATTTATATGGGTTATAATCATGTTTTATATTTCTTCATCTATTACATGTAATTAATATATCCCACTAAAATTAGAATGCTATAAATCATTACCTAAAGGTGGAAAAGATCCATATTTCATTAAGTAATGTGTCTTCTCTAGAATATCTTCTATAAATTAGCTATTTTGAAAGCACTTCCTTCCAAATTTTCACGTATAAATCCTACATAGTTGAGTGGATAAATATATTAGGAAATACCCAATATATAGAATACTGAACTCTATTGAACTAGTATATCAATACATTCAAGGTTTCCCAATGAAGTATAATTGAATTAAAATAGTCAATATAGACACACAATCATATTAGTGCCACTCATTCTCTAAATGACTTACTCAAGATAATCCATGGGAACCAATCTATAGATTGACCCGACCAATTAAATGATTTAGGTCTGAAAATGTGTTTCCTTTGGTTGTAGTCTTCCTCATTGTATATAAAGGTATTTAATCTAATGTATCAATAATTTAATATTCATCAAATACACATTATATCTATAGTTTTTTCAAGACATAGAATATTTATTATCTCGTCTTTTGTTCCTTTATATAAGTTTTTTTCTGTTGATTTAGTTTTTGAACAAATATTTTCTCTACAAACTTAGCATGTCTCTACCATATTAATGTGATTCTCTTTACAAATCAAGTATTTTATATTAATTCCATCATAATTAATTTATTTTAATCATTACTAAGGCTAAACCTTGAGTTATTATATCTAAGAGGTAATGAATGATATTAAAATATTATATAATTTGTTTGCAAATTATAAACATAATAAATTCCTATAATATATATATAATTGAATAATCAAAAAGGAATATCTTAAAAAACTAACATTTAAATTTTTTGACATGTGATAAACAAAAATTGATAATAAACATTACGAAAACAACTCTTGATTCGAATTAATTCCTAGAAAATTCAACACAAACCCATCAAGGCATGACTAGAAAGATTTTTTGTTAATTTAAAACAATGATATTATTTAAAAAATAATTTTCCTCAAATACCTTTCAATACTACATTTAGGATCTAGTTTGGAGATCTTAAATCCCAATGTATTATTTTCCATTAAGAATCTATTTTTTATCATTTTTTGACACTATTACAATTAATAGAATATATTCAATTTAGTCAAATCATAAATTTATTTATCATTGGTTTTTTTGTAGTTAGATGCTCAAAATTAAGAAATTGGACTATCAAAAATTAGTGTATAAATAGTAATTGGTTTGTGTTCTGTGTAGGGGAGGGGAGCTTCTATGGGAGTTTAAATGGTTGGTGAATGGTACTTTAAACCATGTGTCCAAATCATGTGATCCATATTTATATATGGGTATGATCTTATGACAACTGCATGGTTATTCAATGGTTTCCTAGTAAATTATTCTAAACTATATAATATTCCTAAATTTCAAAAAATCATGATTTTATTATTTTCCCTGGTTGATTATTGTCCCCAAAGTCCTCCCTTATTCCCCATTTAATTATCTTACTCATCCCCAATAGTTGGTTTCTCCTCTTACTATATTACAAGGTAAACTCTCACGAATTATAGTATAAAAACAACATGGTAACTCTAAAATTACCTTATACAACATATAATATCATATTTCATTAGTTTCCAATGGTTATTTTTCACTAGTTGAACATCATAGACATGAACATGAATATGGGACTTTTTTAATCACATCTTTAATATTTTTATGATCTGTGGGGATACCTCTATTAAGAATATTAATTTATTTAACGAATTAGATGGTCATCCAATCAGTGTGAGGTATGATTCTCTATATAATGTTTCTTTACCATTGGATAAATATAGTACTTTAGTTTTGATAGCACCTCTAACTATATTAATATTGAAATAGATTTTTGACACCTGAATTATGTTTTCCCCATTCGTTTCATCATATAGTGTCTAATAATGTTATATTTCCTCATGACCTTCTATTACTATTGAACATAAAAAAATTTATTCTCATAATGTGTTAGAGAAAAAATTATAATGAGAACAATAACCTTAAATTGACCTGTAAAATAAGATTAAAAATGTAAATGTATTTTAAAATATATTTTCTTTATTTATAATCCTTGGTTTCATGAGAAATCTTGGTGGGATGCATTTTTGTTAAATAAAAATACTTCATATCTTATTGATAAATTGTTTATCATTTTTTTATACTTCCTCTTATGATTACATTTCATTGGAAATGCTGCGAGAATTATGTTTTTTATGAGATGCACCTTGTAAACCAGGAATATATATTTTCGTTAATTGGATGACTGAAAATCATGAATGGATTACTATGAACTCTAGTAACCCTTGTTGAGAATACTTCTATGGCTATGGTAAAGTAACATGTGGAGATGGGATATGTTGGTGTTGGGTTTTTATGAGATTTAGATAGATCCACTAGTGATCCCTAACAAAGGTTAATGTTACCCACATTCTACTATATTGTTACTCCAAAATTTATATTCAATGATTTGTATTTTTAGGGTATGTATTTAATATATAGAAACATTATTTTCATTTTTCATTATTCTTTTTAAAATATCTTTTCATTATATTTTTTTCATATTTAATTTCTTATGTAATAATTTATTTAAAATATTGGGATGATTTAATTGAGCAGAAATGGTATGAAATGGATTTGTAATTTCATTTTTAGTAAAAAAAGTAATTGTCTGGAAAAATAATTTTCTAAGTCTTATTTTTATAATAGTTCTTCCATTTTTAAATGTGATAGATATTATGTATATTTATCATGATAACCTTCAATACTATTCATGCCACTCTACATACATACATCGTGTGTTTGTAAGCCGTGATTTACTTCAATCAAGTAAATTGTAACGATTCACTTATTTCTTGGGATCTTCATATTGATTATATGTCATACATGTTATGGTGTATTTTTGTTACTGTGGGTCCAATTAATTTAGATTGTGTAGATAGATTCTGGGATCCTCATAGAATAATTATGGCTAGTTGATGTATAGGTAATTCCATAAATCTATTTATTTTGGAATAATTATTATATAATAATTATTTATCGCCAGAATTTTGGTTTATAAATTTATTGTTGGATATTTAATTATTTCCGATTGTTTTTACAGTATTTTTTTATTTTATACTATTAAAACTAGTTTTTAGGTGCCCGGTTGACATACTTCATGATATATCTTGTTGGGTTATTAGATGGAGACTCTATTAAGTTTTATAATATTAAAAGGGTGAAATAATTTTCATGGGTTATTTTTTATACCTTTAATATATTTCTTTATCCCGTGATAAACATAAATGAGCTGAAATTATTTTGTAATGACAGATCAATTGACATCGTAGGATTCCCTAGGAAAATCCATTAAATTAGTATCATACCCCTCTTGATATTTATGGGAGTATTTAACCTTGAGTTACCAATGTTTTTTAGGAATTCTCTCTTTAATTGAACATTATTCTACGGTATTTATATATTATGAAATTTGTTTTACTTCTAGTTTTATCATTACATGAATCATGGATTTTATTTTTGAAACAATTTAATCATTTATCAGTAAATAAAAATTAATGAATAGGTGAAACGTTTTGGCACATGGTTTGGACTATTTTTTTCCAGTTTTGTGACCTGGCCATGAAACGTTTACAATGGAACTCACATGTTTTTTCCACTATTATAAAAACCATGTAGTCAGAATATGTGATTTGATAAATTGATTAAAAACATGATGTTTCCACCCCATTATAGTTTCATATTGCAGAACATACTGGTTTTCATCATTTTTGAGTAATTGGGGGAAGTTTTAGGTTGTATCCATATTTTCTAAACATTAATGATGTGTTCATGGTGTTATATGATTCATTTTTTATAGGAAATATTATCGAAAATAGAGAATTTCATTATTGATATGGATATTTATGGATTATATCAGAACTAAACTATCAAATGATTCCTACTCTTGACACGTTGGTCATAATAACCATTAAATTTCTGGTTCAAGAATGAGACTATTAAAAAATAAATTGTTGGATCATGTCAAAGTGTTTACAAGGTAGATCCCACCATTTTCCTATATTAACAAAGGGCCTTAAAATAGGAATAAAAGATAAAGAATATTTTCTATTGGTTTTCATAAAATCCCTAATACATATAATGCAAAAATTTCAATGTATGCTCCAAAAGGTCCAAGATATAATCTTAGGGAATCTAGTATGTATGAATATTTGTATAAGGGTATCATTTGGGCCATGATCATTGTGATGTATAACCAATAGTTTTACTTATTCAATTTTATATTGGAGAATGATAAATATTTTATAACTTTTTATCTAGGGAGTCATTCATTTGTGGAAAATTTCACTTGTTTTTTTAATTGAGAAACCTTTTCCCTGAGATTTTTATAAATGATTATCCCAAGCATGAATGGTTTGAGATGTCTGTCGGTCAGAGTAGATTACTCAAGAGGGGAGGGGTTAATTGATTAACTATAAAAATTTATATTTAAAATATTTTCTAAAAGATTTACACAAAATTAAATAAATCCCAACTAATTAAGGTTATAGTATTATAAGAGTTTGACTATTGAAATAAATTCATAGAAGATTTATTAACTCTCAGTAATCTTAATATCAGTTATTAAAGATACTTTTGATGCTATTATACTAAGACAAGATAGTTATAACTTCTTTAAAAGACTAACTATCAAAGTGAATTTAGAGATTTTTGAGTTATATATAAAAGAAATAAACTAGAGAAAACTAAATTAAGTATCACAAAGGATATGAAACAAGTGGTTCAGGATCAAAATCAGATGTAATCCACTCCATTTGGTGATCACCTTCCTCCAAGCAGTTTATATAAATAAACATTGATTCACACCCTAGATTAGGGTTATCAACAGTACTCAGGACTATCCAGGCCACATAGGGACCTCTTCCACAGTTCCTCATGGGTAAAAATAGCCTGGCCACACATGGACCTCTTCCACACTAATCTATTGGTATAAACAAGAGTAAAAGAATTTTGAGTAAGGTTATCTTGTATCCTTCAGTTTAATGCATGAGACATAGTGTGTTTTTATAAATATAAACTCTCTACTCAAATGTTAATAAAAGACACACAATAGAGTAGAAAGATTGTGATAGGATTATAAGTGCTCTCAGTGTCTATCTTTTCAACTCTAGTCTTCTAATATGAAACAGATGCAGGGCTCAAGTCCTCGTCTGTAAAATAGAGTGTCTCAATTCTTCTTATCTTCTTTGTGAGGTTTGATAGTGTGAATATGTTCTCAGTTCTGGGCTTCAAATATGCTTCGTGAGTTCTTCAACACTGTTGAGTTGCATACAATAAGACTTTCTTTTTTATAAAATTTTCTCTAAATGTGTTCTTAGTTATATTTCTCACACCCTCTAGGTTTTATTTCTTGTCTTATGTTCTTTCTAGGTAGCTCTTTTCTTTTATATTAGAGTGCATGTGTTGGGGCTAACAAGTTGCATGTATTCTGCACCTCGTACCTCTTACTATCCAATGATATGTCTAAAAGGAAACATTAATTATGTCAGGGAATTAATGTCATCAAAATATGACAATTAGAGATTAAATTGAAAGTTGATAAAATATATATTAGGAAACAATGTCAGAGTATGTCATTGAAATAATGTCTCCTTCACACGGTGTCTAGATTGGTCATGGTGTTTGAATGTTGCGGTGTTTCGCAGTCACAGGGTCTCGTTCATTGTATCTTGTTGTTCACACTATATTTTTGTTCACATTGTCTTGTTCAAGTTTTATTCTTCACAGTGTCTGCTTTACAGTGTCTCAAAGTTATGGTGTCTCGTTTCATGGTGTCTGCTTCATGGTGTCTCAAGGTTACGGTGTATTGATTCAAGGTGTTTGCTTCACCGTTCCAGAAAGACATAACTAGTGGCAGACTCATGGTGTCTCAGAATATTCCAGATAATTGTATTCATACTTATGCAATGATGATCATAGAATGGATTAGAATTAACCATTTGTCAAAGATGATATTATAAAAGTTAATCAAGGATAGTACAAAGTAATTAAACTGAATGTAGAGCAATTAATATCTTGAATGGATCTTATTAAATCATTAGAATAATTAAGTAATAATAAACATGATTTGATATAATTTACAGGATTTAACCAAGTTGAATGGGATTTGTGATCATTAAAACATGATTAGTACATGTGGGGTCCAACAATCAACCCCCTTTTGATGATCATAAATCATGTAAATTTAAAGTATATATTTGATTCTAACATGTAGAGATTTCTCCCCCTTTTTGGATTATCAAAAAGATATAATAATAGAAGTCATTAAAAGTGCACAGTTCATTAAAGAAAAGAATGTTTAGTAAAAACATAAAGGATAAAAACAAAAGATATATCATTCCTATCAAAAAAAGTAGTCTATGTTCCTCTTCACTGACTGGTCTTCTCATTTCCTTTACCATAAGTAGTAGAAGAAGAATCCATAGGAGGTGATGTGGTAGTAGAAGAAGTGATTGTTGTGGCTGATAGAGAGGGTAAAGGTTTCCTTCAAAAAAATGGAGCCAGAGTGGGAGTAGTAGAAGATCGAGGATGTAGTTTATCAAGGATCTCACGACTGATATGACTCAATGCTTGGCAGACAAACATAGTATTGGGGGATAGGGAAGAGGATATGGTAGGAAGACCAGGTCTCATAGGAGCAGCTGTAGGAGCAACAATGGTGGTACTATGTACATGATGGTAAGGCCTCAGAAGCATAATGAAATCTGCAATGATCTCCCCCTCCCATAATGCATGGATTTCTCAAAATAATCCTTGTTCGCGTTAAACATGTCTATCAATCGAGTAAACTTGATTGGATTTTGGAATTTAGTCTTGAAATCTTGAGTCACGAGAGGAATTCTCAGATTTTCCACGAGATTCTTGAAATGATTTTTCATATCAGTCTTGGTGAAGATTTTGTTGAAGTATAGATCCACTTTCTCTTTATTCTCATGTTGAGAATCATTAGAAATTTGTTAGTGGATTTGGACTAGGTCAAGAACTCGGTCACTGTTTTTGATAACTTCAGAGGGAGAAGCTGCATTGAAACCACTGAGTACATTCTGAAGCTCTTCATTGACCAATGTTCTGAGTAGATCACTATCAAAAGAAGGTTGAGAGTATTGACCAAAGGCTTTATAAGCATTGATTGTGGTGGAGAAATATTTTAGTTGGTTTATCACTTTTTGGAGACATCACGTATACTCAGCAATGCGTTTTTTATGATTTACAACAAGCTCTATCATCTCCTTCATGATCTGTTTGTTCCTTTCAGTGAGATTTTCATATAAGGAAGATAAATAAGTTTTAATCTGTGACACAAAATCCCCTAGGATTTGAGTAACAATAGGTTCTATAGGTGGAGAAACAAGCTTTGGTTTGGAATTCATCTCTTTCTGCATTTCTTCAATCATAGTTCTTAGAGTCTTCACTTCATCACCATGATAAATTTTTTCAACTCTAACTTCTTAATTAACATGATGAATTTTAGGTAGAATCCTCTAAATAACTTTCTCCAACAATAAAGATGCACATTTCTCACATAGATGTGTCACAAGAGTAGTTTGAGAATTCAAGTCTTTTTCAAAACCAGATACAAGGGTAGCACCAAATTCTTTTAGATTATCCTTACTCACAAAGAATTATTTGTCTGATGAAGGTTCATAAATAGGTATCGAAACGGTTTCAGGTTCCTTTATCGGGGTTACATTAGAGACTAATTTCAATTGGAACCAAGAGGAAATGTCTAGGCCTTTTGATGATACTTGTTAAGAGTAATCCACATCATAGAAACTGGGGAACTTATATTGAGAGTATACAAGATTTAGAACAATTAGATTTGTTACTTCAATAGATTCCGAGAATTGGGGTTCTTACCCTCAATAGTTGCATCCTTCTTAGGACTAAGAGGCTTAGGGTCTTGATCTAATTCCAAAAAAACAGCTCTTGGTTCCTCACCCATTTCCTGCCTAGCCAGAATAATATCCAACTTCATCCTTTCCTCAGTTAATGGAATAATTTCATGAAAATATTCTTCCACTAGGAGTTCCTCAAGATCAGATTCTTTCATACCAGGTAGCTCTTCAACTATAGGTTCTTCCATGGCATTCTTTTCAGTTTCGTTGGTAACATATTTACTTGAATCCTTGTGTTGATCTTCTAGAGTAACAAGTTCTGTAGGTGTATGGACTTCTTTTTCACTTACTATAAGTGGGATAGAAGTATTATCTTCCTCAACAGAAACATTTTCTCAAGGAGGCACAACAACCTATTGTTCTTCTTCTTCTTCTTTAGTAGAGTTATCAATAATATCATTTGGTTCCAAACCAGGATCAGAAATATTTCTTGGTCTTGAGGGTTGTTTCACTAGATTGAATTTTTCCTAAATTCTATCATTGTCTTGCACTCATTACTTTTTACATGGATTCCAATTTATCTTCATTCCTTTGATAGTGGCTTTTGAGAGGAATAATTTAGAATCCTTAATTACCTACACATTTGGTCCAACCATACCTTTAGCAAGAAGCATGGTTGAGATAAGACGAGAGTAAAATATGAAAGTTTAATAGGATGTGTCATTGATCAGCTCACCCAAATGGTGTATGATATACTTGCACAGGTTGATCTTATGCCTATTTTTCATCAGATGAATCAGAAACACATCCTGATATTTCAAAACTACAAAATCAACTTTTCTGGGACTAACTAGATTCTGTATCAACATGAACAGAATCCTTAATTATCCATCTAGTTCAGCAGCAATGGCTCTTCTCTTGGTGCTATTTCCAGTTAAGGCTTTCAAAGAATCTTCCAGATTAAAGAAATCTGTTGAAGGTGGAGGACCTCTCTAATAATCCTCACAGATACATTCATGAGGTATCCTAAGGAAAGAAACCCATAACCTCGAAGAAAATGAGAATCTCTTCCCATTGATCCAACTTTTCACAACATATCCATCATAACACTTAAAGGAAAACTGAATATATTGATTAAACGGAGACACTCACCTAGGTTAGATATGTCTATCATCATTCAAAAACCACTCTAACCTGCCTTTTTGTTCTAAATCATTCAACACCAGAGACTCACATGAAAAAATCCATTTGGGGCAGACCTCTTACTTAGATACTGCAACTCGGTTATCCTAATTTGGATTTAAAGGTCCTTCAGGTGCTAGCTTAGGTTCAACCTTCTTCTTCTTTTCCCTACATTTTTAAGAAGTCAATGATGATGGGTGTTTCATCATGGGCATCCACGAACAGTTTGAGAGAGAGAAACATGTTTCATGGTTGAAGAATGATTCGAACGAGTGAATAGAAGAAAGCCCAAGTGAAGATTTGAGGGATACATTCTTTATTTTATCATTTAGGAATACCAAACGCCAGAAATGTATAATCGTGTGAAAGTAAAGAGGGGAAAAGAATAATTACCACGACACAATTATTTTTAAATAAAATCATAAATAATTTTAACAGTGAGACCGTGTTTGGTCATTATTGTGAGACAGTAAATTCATGTTACGGTGAGATAGTGAACGAACTTCACAATGAGACAGTAAATGTCAGACACTAATCACGAATCACTAACTGAGAAACCATAATCATGTAATATTAAAGTATAAAATAGTATGATATTAAATAGAAAGACATGAATCTATAAGACAGGAAAAAGTAAGATATCGAATAATAAGACATGAAACAGTAAGATATCTATTTGAGGTTGATCATGCATAGTTCATGTATGATGTAGTCAATTCTCTCAGAATTTAATGGTTTGGTGAATATATCATCAATCTAATACTCAATACCAATGAATTTCAAATTGATATTTTTGATAATGATCTCTAAAAAAGTTATTTCTTACATCAATATTCTTTTTCCTCAATTGTGAAATAGGTTTTTTTGATATGTTAATTGCACTTGTGTTGTCACAGTTTATAGGTACAATCTTGAATTGATATCCATAATACAGTAATGTGGGTTTCATCCACAAATTTTTTCACAACAACTTCCCGAAGTTATGTATTCAGCTTCTATAGTAGATAATGCCACAAAATTTTGTTTCTTACTACACCATGATAGTAGTGACTTGGCTAAAAAGTGACATGTTCTATATGTTATTTTCCTATCTAATTTACAACCACCAAATTCAGAATCATAGTAACTGACTAATTCAAATGATTTTCCCCTTGGATAGAACAATACTAAATATGGTGTTTTCTTGAGGTATTTGAAAATTATCTTTACAACATTTGAATGAGATTATTTAGGATTTTCTTGAAAACAAGTACACATACACACACTAAACATACTGTCAGGTTGACTAGAAGTTAAGTAGATTAAATTTCCAATCATTCTTCTATAATTGGTTTGATCAATTGATTTTCCATCTTCTTCAAGATCTAACTTACAAGTGGTGCTCATGGGAGTGTTACTACTTTTAGTGCTATCCAATCCAAAATGTTTTAGAATATCTATAGTATATATTCATTGAGTTAGAATAATTCCCTCATAATTTTGAATTATTTGAAATTTGAGATAGAATTTTAGTTAACCCATTAAACTCATTTCCAATTTATAATGCATCATTTTAGAAAAATCAACACATAAAGAATTTTTTGGAGATCCAAAAATAATATCATCTACATAGATTTGAAAAACTAAAACATCATTAGAAAATGGTTTTATAAAAATGGTAGGATTAGCTAATCATTTTGTACAACCTTTTAAAATAAGAAAAATACTCAACCTATCATACAAAGCTCTTGGAGCATGATTTAAAACATATAATTCTTTTGATATTTTAAAAATATGATATGGAAAATGGGGGTTTGTAAAACTAGGGGGTTGTTCCAGAAAAGCATCCTTAAAAATATACCTATTTAATAATTCACTTTGAATATTCATTTGATATAGTTTGAAATTCAGATGTGCCGCATAGGCAAGAAAGATTCTAATTTCTTGAAGTATAGCTACTGGTGCAAAAGTATCTTCATAATCCATTCCTTCTTATTGACTATATCCTTGTACAACTAATCTGGCCTTGTTTCTAACTATGTTACCAGCTTCATCTACCTTATTTTTAAACACCCATTTAGTGCCTTTGGTGAATGTGTCCTTAGGTATTTCAACAAATTTCCAAACATTGTTCATTTCAAATTGATTATGTTTTTCTTTCATATCCATCACCCAAAATTCATCACTGATAGAATCATTAATGTTTTATGATCAAGTTGTGAGAAGAATAATTGATTTTCAACCTGATTTCTAAGAGAATAACTCGTTTGTATTCCTTTTTCTAATCTCCTAAAATATAATTTAAGGGATTGTTCTTAAGAGTTCTAACTACTCTAGAAAATGATGTTAAAGTGATTTTAGGTTCATCAAGAGATTCAGCTTCATTGTAACTTGATTCTATTGAATTTCCATAACTGGATGTTTTCACAAATTCTTTCACAGAAGTGTTCGAGGATTTTGAATTGATGTTCAGATTTGATACATCATCATCGGGGTTAACTAGGATGATTTTAGGCTCTTGTGAATCTATTTCATCAAATTTGACATGGACATATTCTTCCACACATTTAGTTCATTTAATGAGCTCTCTATAGGCATTACATGATAATGAATATCCTAGAAATATACCTTCATCACTTCTGGATAAAAATTTGTCAAGATTGTCCTTAGTAATAAGGATATAGGCTTTACAACCAAAAACATTGATGTAGATAACCTTGGGTTTTCTATTGTTCCATAACTCATAAGGAGTCATTTTAAGAATAGGTTGGATCAACACTCTTCTGATTATATAGCATGTTGTATTGACAGCTTGAGCCCACAAATAAAAAGGTAGGTAAAATCCATTAAACATTGTTCTGGTATTCTCAGGCAGGGTTCTATTTTTTTTCTACAACTCCATTTTGCTGAGGTGTTCGAGGGGAAAAAATTGTGAAAATAAATTTTTTTGAGAAAAAGGACTCAAACTCATGATTTTCAAACTCATGGTCATGATCACTACTTAAGGATTTAATTCTATGTCCACAATAATTTTTTACAAACTTGGAATATTTAGTAAAATAAGAGCAGGGTTCACTTTTGTGAGCAATAAAAAAGGTCCCAGAATATCTAGAGAAGTCATCTACAATAACATAAACTTCATGATTCCCATATAAACTAGAAACTCTAGATGTTCCAATAAAACTCCATGTGAACACGTTCTAGAGGTTGAGAAGTTGACACATCTTTCTTTGGTATGATGGAAACATTGTGTTTTTTCCCTTTTGATAGGGATTGAACACTTTTTCATTTGGAAACTCAAGTTTGGGTATGTATTTAACTAAGATTTTAATATATTTCTTTCCAAGGGAGTGATCATTACACTGTCCTAGTTTCATATACTAAAGGCAAGACTCTTTATGAAATACACGTAAACATGATTCATTTTGAGAAGCTAAGGAATCTATGTTAACAGAGTAAACATTTTCATTTATTAATGAAAAATCACTAATTCATCTTTAGAATTAAAGGATTTCAAGATTTATTTTCAAATATAACATGAAAAACATCATCACATAATTGTGAGCTACTATGAATGTTGTATTTTAATCCATTAACAAATAGTACGTTAGAAAATAAAACTGGGTTAGAGTTACCGATTTCACTAAGGCCAATAGTATTTCCTTTAGCATTTTCACCAAATGTGACATGTCATCCATATATTTTTATTAGATTCTTGAAGTATGAGTAGTATCCTGTCATGTTCCTTGAACATCCATTGTCCAAGTACCATAGACTTTTAAAGTAACACTTTAATAATATTTCCAACAAAATTATTAAGAAAAAATATATTTTGGTACCCATACTTGTTTGGATCCAATAGTATTAGTAATGAGTGCTTTGGGAACCCATATTGGACTCATATGTTTCATATATGCATTGAGTAATGTATTTGAAACATAAAATCTATTTGGTCTAGAAAAACATGAAATAATATAATATGTATCATGAATTGAATTAGTTTATTTGTGTCCAGAACTGGGAGTAAAGCTATATGTCTTAGATTTTGAAACAAAATTTGTTCTACCATGATTTCTTTTACCAGGTTGATAACTAATGCCAGTGTTGTATTTAGGGACAATTTTTTTTCCTATCATTTGAGTAAGGGTATTCATCCCATTGTTAAACATTTCACGGTCATTTTTCAATATCTCATTAGACCTATTTAATTATTTGTTTTCTTTGAGCAGTTGATAATTTTTCTCTTTTTTAGTTGTGAGTTCAGATTTAATAGTCACAGTAAGAGAATATTGTTTCATCAATGATTTATATATATCTTTTAGTTAATTGATTGTTTCTTTAATCACGTTATAGTATTCAAAAATATCTTCATTAGTTATATTTTCAAAGTCACTATCATCTCAAGAATAGTATGAATTATTTACAGAGGAGTCCAGTGAAACCTCATATACAGTTGACATAAAGCACATATAGGCTTTGTTTTCCTCTTCAAAATGTGATGTTTCTGGGTCACTTGAACTATCCTCAGAAGCACTCCAGGTTGCATTAATTTCCTTTTTATACTTCTTGTCCTTGTCCTCATATTTCTTCTTGTACTTGAGATTTGGACAGTTAGCCTTGATATTTCTTTTGCACTTACACTCATAGAAGAAAATTTCATCCGTCTTGTCACTTATTTTCCAATCCTTCTTCTAATTTCTTTTTTTTCATATTTTCCCTTCAAGTTAGGCTTTCTGAAAAAGTTCTTCTTCATGTAATATCACTTTAATCTTCTGGCTAATTAATCCATTTCCTCATTAATTTCGGATGATGATTTCTCATCACTAGAACTTTGTACAGAAGCTTCTGGTTTCCATTTGTCTTTTTTCCTTAGTGGTGGTGGTCTTGAATTCAATTGATTTCCTCTTAGGCTCATCTTTCTCTTCCTTGATGATTTTCATCTCTTCCTCATAGATCATTAGTTTCCCAATGAGTTATTTTACAGGTAGTTTGCTAATGTCACATGATTCTCTAACAGAGACAGAGGTTCCCCACCATCTATTAGGTAGAAATGTAAGGATTCTCATGATTTGTTCCTTGGCAGTGACTTCTCTTCCATGCGAGGTAATTATGTTGACAATCTCATTAAACCTACGATGCATGTCATAAATTGGCTCATCAGGTTTCATTTTAAAATTTTCATATTTGATAGTATAAGTATTAAGTCACATTTCATTAACACTGGATGTTATATCATGTGATATAGACATGGTATCCCAAATTTCATGAGCAGTTTTACATGAAGAAATTCTATTGAAATCTTTGTCTCCTAAGTAGCACTATAGAGAATTCATAGCTTTGCAATTATTATTGTAGACAGTTTTGGTAGGTTCATCCCATGTAGTTCTATCAGTATCTATAATCTTATATTCATCTATAATAGATGACCAAATTTCATAAATCATACTCTCTAAATACATTTTCATTTTAATTTTCCATTGAGGATAATTGGTTCCATTAAATAATGGTGGCCTATTGGTAAAAACACCTTCCAATCTACTATCCCTAATAAAAAATGATTTTAAAAGAGATATAAATATCGAATTAATAGATATTTATAGATATTTATGGTTCAACTACAATCACAGTAGAATAAGATTAATCAGAGTTTTAAAAAATAGCCTCTATTACCAAATGTTGGTCAGAGTAGACTAGTCAAGAGGGGTGGGGTGAATTGAGTAACTATAAAAATTTCTGTTTAAAATTATTTCTAAAAGATTTCCTCAAAATTAAACAATGCCCAGTAAGTCAAGGTTATACTGTTATAATGGAATTACTGTTGAAATAACTTCTTAGAAGATTTATTAATTCTCAGTAATCTTAATATCAGTTATTAATGTTACTTTTGAAGCTATTATTCTAAGAAATGATAGTTATACCTTCTTTCAAAGACTAACTATCAAAGTGAATTTAGATATTTCTGAGTTATATAGAAAATCAATATAAATGGGAAAACTAAATTTAGCAGCACAATAGATATCAAAAAACGTGGTTCAGTATCAACATAAGACCTAATCCACTCCACTTGGTGATCACATGCCACCAATCAGTTTATATAAATGAACATTGATCCACACCCTGGATCAAAGTTAAAAATTGTATGTAGGACTATCTAGTCCACACAAGGACCTCTTCCATAGTTCTTCGTGGGTACAAATAGCCAGGCCACACTGGGATAGATTCCACACTTAGTTGTGGGTATACACAAGAGTAAATTAATGTTTGAGTAAGGATATATGGTATCATTCAGTTTAATGTAGGAGACATAGTGTGTTTCTATATAGATACACACTCTACTAGAAAGTAAATAAAAAATACACAATAGAGAAAAATGATTGAGATAGGTTTAGAAGTGCTCTAAGTGTTGGTATTCATAGCTCTGGACTTCTGATATGATACAGATGTAGGGATTAAGTCCTCATCTGTAAAATAGAGTGTTGCAATTCATCTTGTCTTCTTTGTGTGGTTTGAAAGTGAAAATATGTTCTCGGTTCTAGGCTTCAAATATTATTTGTGTTTTCTTCCATAGTGTCCAGTTGCATGCAATATGACTTTCTTTTTAAAACAAAATTCTCTATGTGTGTTCATAGTTATAATGCTCACACCCTCTTGGTTTTATTTCTCGTCTTATGTTCTTTCTGGGCAGCACTTCTCATTTATCATAGAGTGCATGTGTTGGGGCCAACATTTTTCATGTATTTTCCACCTCGTACCTCATACTGTCTGATGATATGTCTACAAGGAAAACTTAATTTTGTCAGTGCATTAAAGTGTTCAAATATGATCGTTATAGATTATATTGAATGACGAAAAAATATATATTAGCAAACGGTGTCATAGTATGTCATGGAAATGGTGTCTCCGTCACTCGGTGTTTGGATTGGTCACAGTGTCTAAAAGTCATGGAGTATCGTGCTTACAGTGTCTCGTGGTCACAGTGTCTTGTTTACGGTATCTTGTTGTTCATGGTGTCTTGTTCATGGTGTTCGCATTACGGTGTCTCAAGGTTACGGTGTCTCGTTTCGTAGTGTCTGCTTCACAGTGTCTCAAGGTTATGATGTCTCGTTTCAAGGTTTCTGCTTTATGGTGCCATAAAGACATAACTAGTGGCAGACTCACGGTGCCTCATAATTTTCAAGATTTTAGTATTCAAACTTAAGAAATGATGATAATAGAATGGATTAGACTTAATCATTTATAAAAAAAGATATGATAAAAGTAAATCAAGGATAATACAATGTAATTAATCTAAATGTAGATAAATTAATATCCTGAATGTCTATTCTAAAGCATGAGAATAATTAAGAAACAATACACATGGATTGAATAATTTACATGATTTAACCATGTTCAATAGGATTTGTGATCATTAAAACATGATTAGTACCCGAGGAGTCAACAATGTCTATATGACTAGAGGTAAGATTGAGGATTACTATTTTATTTCATAAAAACTGTATTGAGAACTCATATAAAGTAGTGATAGTTAAGATGGATATGGAACGGTTGTACAGTTTTAGTGGTACCTCAATTAACACTAGATCATGTAAAAGTTCATTATCTAGTAATAAAAATAATATGGGATAATAATGTTGTAATATATGAGGTGTGCATTGACACCCTATTTACACTATTCATAAATTATTGAGGCATAAGATGATAGTGTGATTCCAAAAAAAAAATAGTTTATAATAAACCAAATATCTAGGAAGATCCCAAAACATTCCATCGGTGGAGGTTGTTTTTTCATCTAAAAATGCATTTGATTATGATCATCATAAAGTAGTAATGTTGGTTCTTATTTTACAAGAGGGATTGTACTGTATTCAAATTTACCTAGGGGGTGAATATCGCATTCATATAAGAATTATGGTTATCATCCTACCAATAACTCTCAATGTTGGATCAAATATGGGTGTTTATATGTGAAAAAGTACGTACCTATGGATGATGAAACTGAACTATCAATCAATAGAGATATGGTTTTAATTGATTCTCATAAATAATTTTCTTTGATATAGGAAAATCTCACTTCATTATTTTTGATACATTGATTAGTTTATTGAGATTTCATATGTGTTTATATAGTATGTTATGGATCTTCCTAGTTCTCTTGAAAAGATAATGGAGTATGGATTCATGTTCCTTGAGTGTAATTTCATAGTTGTTGATGTAAAAGTCATGTGGGATATTTTAGTTCATGATTAGATATATTTAACATTATCCATGGTATATATTGGATTTTTAACTATAAATATTTAATTTAATGTCATAATAAAAATGTTTTGTTCTATTATCCTCCTAGAAACACTCAAATATTTTAGAGTTAGTGGCATCTTAAAGTATGTATATAAATTATTGTTAATTTGGATAGGCAATCTATTTTAAGTTAATAGTCTTCTTCTAAGGATTTTGATTAGAGTATGGATGATATGTTCTTAATAATGTTGAATGTATATTAGTATGGCTTCTATAAAAATTTATTTTGACTTCTGCCCTATCAGAAGGTTAAATTATTTACTGATCTTCTCTCAAGGATGAGCCCCATTTCCCATCCCTAATATCTGATGGATAATTCGATGGTAAAATAATTAATGGACTAATTAGTGGATATTGATGGTAGGGGTCTTATTAATACTAAAATATCAACATGGGTATCAATAGATCTTTTTATAAATTTAGAAATGGAAGTATATGGAATTTTTTTGATTATGAGAAATCTAAATTGGGTTTTTGTTGATAATAGATGTATCATCCTAACCTGAACCCCCCATTTCTGAGCTATAATTCTACATGACCTCATGTGAACCTACACAAAATAAAGAGGTTACTCACTATCAGTAAGGTTCTCATGTGGAACCCTGGAGAGGCTATACCCTTCAATTCATTTCACCGGGATGAATGGTACATAATAATAATAGGAGAGTGAATAAATAATCAGTGTAAATTTAGAAACCAAATATGAAATACATATTAAATAAATAGAAGATACCATAGTGGAATGGTTTCCAGAGTAATGAAATAATATAATCAATAAAAAATAGTGGATCCCTCCAGTGATTATCCCATCTCGCTCCAACATCAAATTCCACCTACTCGTCCATCCACCATAAGGTCCCTTACCTTCTCCAGGTCTCTCATGGAATCTACTAGACCATTGAAATGAATTATTATGGTGTGATTACAAGACTCAGTAGGACAAAACTAAGTCATCCTTAACCTTATTTCCTCATTTATAATAGAATATTCAATAAAAATGATCAATGTGTAATATTCATAAACCGACAATCGATAATAGAGTGGTTGTGTACTAACCAAGCCCCCAAAATACCCTTAGTCATACCTGTTTAGGATCATTACTGGAATACATATTAACATTAATGGGAATTTCTCTACTTCAAATTGAACCTCAAGATCCTTTATAGTCAAAGAAATCCATCGGAAACCTGGAAAGAACACACTAGGGAATCATTCCCCAGTGCTACATATATATATCATAATAGATCAAGCATAAAGATAATCAATAGTTGTATAAGACCCAGACCTCTAGGTCAGACCACACAAGGCCATCATTCCCTATCGCTATCTCTTGGTATGGTAATAAAGAACATCATTCCACACTCTTTCCTCACATGTCTAATCACTTGTGATCTTCATGCCACAGGATCATCACAAACATGACCGACCAATCACTATTATCATTCCGATGTGTGAGGCCACACTATTCCAACATTCCACTTAATCTATCTCAGTAACATAATAAAATCATTTTCAGCTTTTGAACACTCTTCCCCTCTAGGTCTACTGAGCCACGATGGGTCCACCTATCTCATAGGTACCATGAACAAGAAACAATATCACAACATATTCTAGAAAAATCTCACCGCAATAATGGCCTTGTATCATGGAACACATCATGGGAAATATAACATCATCAATAATAAAACATGTGAATCAAATATAAACATTGAAATGACCTATCTAAATATTTCTCATCGAGCAAGGTCATATGGTTTCACGAGGTACACACATATAAAAAAGAAATAAGAAGATAATTATGGATATCAAATATGGTAGTATCATAATCATACCATAAAAACATGTATAGAGATATCCCAAGAAGGTAAAGAACATCCTACCTAACATTTTTTCAAGTTAATATTTAGTTTGACTAAGGTTATAGTTAATCGAACCATGCTCTCCACTAAATAGATTATTAAAACATGCCAACGAATCCTTTTCTCTATGAACAAAATATTAAAAATAACATTAAACTTTTAGAGGAGAGTCCTAGGGAACCAAAATTTCATCAAACCAATCAATATCAATGAATATATTGAGTATATATTTTTATAATAAAAAAATAGTATAGAGATAGAGGGAGTAAGGGATAGGGGAGAGGCATGAGGAAAAAAATAATGGGCTTCCTACCCATGTCATTAGAACCACCCTTGATCATATTTATTATAAAATTTCATCAATTAATTTAATAATATATATTATTTCCATCACTTATTTATTACTCCCTAATTTAAATTCTATGAACCAACCCCATCATCATATTGATCTCTTCATTGACCTTCCCCACAAGCGCAAATTAAATATCCAAAATTGGTCTTGAAAAGACCATCTCATGTCCTGAGTCATTTTTTCGATAATGGTTTGTCAATATGACATCATACGTTGGAGTTATCATCGTTGTACTGTTTTCCAAACAAAAAAAAATAATTTCTTCATTTATTTTTTTATTCAATTACCATTTTAAAAAAAGAAATTGCTTCATTAATATAAACACTCCTAAAAACATATTTACTAATCCAATATATATATTTAAGAGAACATTATAATTATATATAAATTAATTAATATTCAAAAAAATAATTTTCTTTCACAAAGTAATAATAAACAACAATTATCAATATTATTATATATCTCAAATAAATAATTTTTATGATAACAAAAATTTATTATTAAATCATTTTCTTCATTTCCATAATTAATATTAATTTCAATATTACATATTATTATTAAAAGTTATTTATTATTAATAAATCTATTAATTTAGTTTCACTATTATTATTTTAAATATGAAAATATCATTAAATTCCGAGTAGATGAAAAATTAATATTAACTACACAATGTCATTTATGTGAGATAATTAATAATATAACTATTATTATATATTCCTGAAATAAATATCCACACGTGGAGAAATCTATTTCTTTAATAAAGTGAATTTAATTATAATTTTAATTTACATTTTAATATTTAAAACACAATTAATAATAATAATAATATATTAAAAACTTGTTATTATTATTATTATTTTAATTTACAAAAAAATACATATAAATTAAATGTCTAATACTCATAAAATATATACCCCACCTAGGGTAATCCCCACATTCTAGACCAACTCGTGGTCTCTTATTTCTCATATGATGCATCGTTCGGTATATATTAATTAATTATTAATTTAATATAATAATAAATAGTTAATTAAATATAAAATTTGATTTTATGGCATGCGATTATGCCAAATAACAAACACACATAAAATTTATACCACGCCTAGGGTAAATCATGTGTGCTAGACCCAATGGTTTTCATATATTTTACATTCAATGCACCGATTTTGTGTTATTAAATTATTTGTGAAAATACTATAATAATTTTTTTTAAATACTTTATTCTTAATAGTGAGCCATCCAAACATTTGACACAGAAAAATGTTATACCTCAACTGGGGTAAATATTATGTCCTAGAAAAAATTGTGGTCTTGATTTTCACATTTGATACAACTTTTTGGATATATTCAATTATTTTGAATAATTAATGTGTATATTATATAATATATTTTTTTATTCTATTTGTATTGTGGATTGGTGGACATCAGAATCTTCCACTAACTCAGTGTTTGACTCTAAAAATATTCCATATAATATTACAAGGTGTTAACTAGGGTTTTACCCTTATTAAATATATTTAAAAAATTTATTGAGTTTATTTTATTTAAAAATTTTATTTTCACATAAATTTTCTTAAAAATTATTAACAGGAGGGTATTATTGTTATTTTTAATTATGGAAATCACAAATCCCTCCCTCTTTTGGCTTCTCATCCATCAAAAGTATCCCTAGGTGTCCTGCTCATATAACTCTGACCACTAATCTCAGACATCACGATCCCTCTATCACATTTCTATAACAAAAGAAAATTCGACTAAAACTAGTCATAGATGTCTATGGGATCACACAAAGGGTTACCTTCAAGTATACCTACATCCAATGGAATAACCCTCCTAGACCTAACCCTTTTATAAGTCCATGAATTTTTGTATTAATTCTCATATATATATATATACACACATAAAAACTTCCTTAGTTCCACTAAATAATTATAATAATTATATAACACATAGTATTAAAACAAATATATTCCACACAAAATAAACTACCCCAAAATGATAGCATTAATCAAGGAATTTATTTAATGAACTTTTTTGTAGCACAACAAAAGGTGTATATATGGACTATGAACCAAATGTGTCTAATCATTATTCATGAACATATAATGAGTCTCATAAGTCACAAATATCATCATGTTCATTACTCAAGCTGAATTTAATCATTATTAATATAATAACCTAAATTACCACTATATAGAAATTTTTTATTTGGATTGAGGGGGATTCTCCCACTTCTCTCTTGCACTGATGCCCTAGTTCGCATGTCGTAAGAGTCTGGTCCCCCCCCTCCTGATTTGAGGGGTGATCCTCGTGTCCTCCTTCCCATGAGAATTTTAGTTCATTCCAGTCAATTTGTGCTTCCCCTCCTCCCTTACTAAGAATCTGGATCTCTCCGAAGGTTCCACATCTTTTTTTCAAGGCCCCCAGGTTTTTTTGCTTCCAGTATAGCTCAATATTCCCACAGATCTATGCCAACTCACCCTGGTGTCTAGCTTCCAACTCAATATTATCTTTATTGAATTGTTTGATTAGTTTTTCACTAAATCTTATAACTTTAAGAATCCTGTGATCATTTCTTTTCTTCATAGGAAGCACTTCATGATATGGTTTGGTTCGGAATAGGATTTGATTGCTACCTGGTCCGGGGCACCTCGACGATACAATGGATTATCCTTCTATCTTTTCTATTGGAACATTGATTTTAACATGAGTAATGACCATTATATGATAGCGACCTAGGTAAGAATTCTTGGTTTAACTATTTCCGTTCATAACCCTTCCACTATGTGTACAATCGTTAATATACTGGGGTTGTACTTCTATTCCGATCATCACACTGGGGCAATGTCCCATCCAATTTGTCCTTAGATTTGTGTCATTGTTGATGTTACATGGTCTCTGATGAATTTCATTTGGATCCCTTATTTTAAGGAGTTTTGTTGGAATGAAGAGGTTGTGTTAGAATACTAAATGCATTACTGGACGACATGCTTCCTCTTTAGTCACATGGAGTAGGTTTTCCACAATGAAAATATGAGTTGAAGACCATTGGTGATGGAGCAGAAGAATAATGACTGCCTTGATGATACTGGGCTAGTACAGTTGTTGGTCAAGGGTTTCACTTAGGTTTTCTACACGGGAGGGGACCAAACTGGTGTTGCATTGGTTAAAGATCCATCAGCTATAGTGGTGGTGAATGAGATGCAATAGGGAGACCCACCAGAAGATCCTTTGATTGGTAGTGGTGTGAAGAAGATGTGGGTGCTCTATAACCTGATAGTGAAGTGAATGTATGATAGATTGTCATGTGATCTTGGTCACAGGAATCTGTTTGTAATGGAGAAGGACATTTATGGCTCTCATTTAAAGTCGGGTCTTAGAAATGATCAACCATTGGGTAGTGTATTTTGTGAAAACAGTGAGGTGAAAGGCCATAGATGGAATGTCATTTGGTTTCCCTACATGGAGAATGAGGAGGTTCCCAGTGTGATTGAGGGATCTCAATTGGATGATGATATGAAGATCACACCGATCAATCAAGTGGATGCCGATGTGATTGAAATTGAAACAAAGTTGGACAATGGTCGTGGTAACATGGAGAATCATCAAATTCTTTCCCCTATTGACCATAACATGAAATCTGAACAAACCTGGATACAGGCTACCGCAAAGAGTATTCTAGTGAGGATGGATGATGGAGTCAATAATTCGGATTCCTTGAGAACCACTTGAAAATGGGGAAGTTGTTATGATAGTGACAAAGAAAAAATATTCATTTTCAGACCTTCTTACAGTGAAATTGTTTAATGTGGATGATGTAGGATGTCTAAATGTGATGAAATTCGGATTGTGCCACCAAGGAGAAAACCAAGGAAATATTACTCTTACACACCAACGATGGTGACCACCAGGTATTCTTCTATGAGGGAAATAGGAGCTACCCCTAATCCTAATAAAGTTCATATACAATCCAGTAAGGTGGATTTATCATTGGAACATTTTAATATTAGTGTTAATTATGTCAGTTTCTTTAATCAATATGAAATGAATTCATAGTGGGAATCAGTTACTACATATGAAACACCATACAATGGATGTGGTGACGTTTATGACTATTATAATATGTAATTGTCTCATTTATATTGGAACTAGTGTTTAGATGGGAGCAATATTTTTGTCTATGTCCTTTTTCATGACTTACTATACAATATTCATTCTTATAATAAATGGTATATGTTCTTTTTCCCCTGACTGCACTTACCAGGGTAAATTCCCCCCATAGAAAAACTCAAACAACCACTACATAGTGATGGAAAGACATGGACACAGTTCCTCTTCTCCAGTCATAATGTCATATCTCATATGGAATCAATCCAAGAAAAATACATGATAAAAACATGTTAGTGAATCGTAGTGATTTTGAACCATTTTGTAAGAACCTGACCCAAACCACCAGGTCTAAGACTGGTGTTATGTGACCTTATGTGCTCCTCCTTGTTGCAATAGGTTGTCGATTAACAGTGAGGATATCATGTGGAACCATCGACAGACAATACCCTACAGTTTAATTCATCAAAAAATATGATAAATAAAATAGTGGGTGAACTAAATAATAATTAGATTAAATGAGGAAACTATATATGAAATAATTTTTATATACAAAAAATATCACAAAGTGGAATGGTGTCAAGATTATTGAAGGTAGATGATAAATAAAAGAATAGTGGGGCCCTATGGTGTCTATCTAGGTCCACTAAAACTCTATGTTCCACATTATTATCCATCCACTATAGTTTATATGACTTCTTCTAGGTCTCTCATGGAATCTAAAAGCCCATCAAAACGAATACATAGAATCTAAGTACAAGAATCAGTTGGACACCACCAATGATTCCTTCACATGATGTGATCAAGTATAACATTGTGTGCCAAAATACAGATGAATGTGTAATAACCATAAACATACAACACAAAACAATATGACTCTGTGCTAACCATGTAGAAACAACCTGTCATTCCTACTATAGATCCATACTAGAAAATATACGAATAATCCTAAGAACATCTCAACATCACTATTTTCCTAAAGCTACATCATAGTCGTAGAGTCCCTAATCCTCAATTTCAGACAACACTAGGCCATCATGCCCCAACTATATATATTATATATCATAATAGATACATCCTAATTCTATGAGATAGAGGTATAGGCCCTAGGACTCCAGGTCAGGAAACAAAAGTTCATCAGGACCCATCAATCTCTCTAGGTCATCTCTCATATACAATCATTCTTTATTTTTACCATGAGGGTCTGATCACATGTGATCATCATTCCCCCTATTCAAACCACACTAGGACATAATTCCTCATCATCTATCTCTGACTCATCATTACACCATGTTCAACATCGAACATGCTCACCCACTAAGAAACAAAGCCATTACGGGTCCACCTGTCTCATAGGTACCATGAACAAGAAACAACCACAAAACATATAATAGAAATTTCTTAAGGAAACAATGACATCATATCAGAAATACATCATATGAAAATATATAATCATCAATAATACAAAATGTGACTCAATCATCAACATGAAATCTATATATCTCAATAATTATCATATAGCAAGATCATGCAGTGTCAATAGATACACAGACACACCCACAAGCAATCATATGTCAACCACAGATATCAAATATTCAATATAATAATCATACTATAGAAACGAGTATAAAAAGATCCCATTAATTTAAGGAACTTCATACTTCATGGTTTTCCAAATCAATATCAAGGATTAAAAGGGATACTGTCACCTGAACAATGCTTACACCTTTCTGGAAAACAATCACATTCCAGTGAATCATTCTCTCTATTAAAAAATTCCTAAGAATAAATTACTAATCATAGTGTAGAATCCAGTAGAACCAATTATCTATCAAACAGTTCAATATTGAATATGATATTGAGGAGATATATAAAAAGATTAAAATAAATTATAAGAGATTGATAGAGAGCGAGAGATTAAGAGAGAGTGGCGAGGATTTAATGTCCCACGTATTTCATGAATTTATTTTTTAAAATTATATTGGAATATTCTGAGTTAGGGTACTAAGATGGAATGTGATTCCATGGATAGGTGTGCCTATAATAATTTTTTGAATAAAGATCTGTTTCTAATTAAAAGATCTCAAGTGGAGAACATTTAACATTAATATCATTCAAAAAGATGTCTGGGTAAAAAATCTAAGGGAACCATTGCATTTAGAATAATGTCATTACCTTATATGGAACCTAACATATTATGAAAGGGGTCAAATATAAATGTTAGATTTCGGATGTAGACATTATTAAAATATTTTAAATAAAAATACTATAAATGAAAAAGAGCTTTTAATTTAAACAAATCTTTTTCAATGATACAGTTCTATTTCACCAAACTTGGAGCACCCATGATGCAATTAGGAGAGGTTCTCTCTTGATGAAAAGTTGCAAAGAATTAGTTTTGTAAATCGGAGTGTGGATCGAGATTATTCTTTAACGGATAAATGACGACAACGACACAACTTTTTTCTTCGCCAACAATCAAACCAGATCTTGGTAGGGCATTTCTTTTTTTATGGATTCACCATTATTTATTTCCAAATGATGAATGTCAATCAACCCACAAATAGGATTACCTGTGGATCATTTGTTCATGCATGGGGGTCATTTATTAGATATTATTTTAGTGAATTAATCCATGTTTTATTTAATTTGTATTTTTATTTTCTGAATTTGATCATTCTAATGGGAGCGGGTCCAATCTATGGATAATGATGGTGGATGTTTCTTCGTAACTTTTCTATTAGTATATCCCCTCCCAATTATCCCTGCATGTTCTTAAATATTCACTTGGGTATGAACGAAGGATCATCACACATTGATTTTGTAGAACAGTGATCAAATATCGCAAATCTCAAATGGAAACTGCATGATGTTGGGGGACGATGACTAACGGATCATAGCGGCATGACAGATACCATCCCTCTATAATTTTATAGAAGAATGGGTTGTAACATGGATTCATTCCCATGAAGATTAATAAAGTGATCCGAGGATTCATGAACATCTTCTGAATTGAATAACTTTGCAATGGAGAAGCACCAGTGGACCATGGAAGGGGCCACCAACCTGTTGGCGACGTCATGCAGTGGGGTCCACATGTGGGAGGAAATGGAAGAAACTTTTATGTGACTTACCATTTCATAGAAGCTACTACTTGAATCTGAATTAGGGGTAGCTGGTCTCGAGGCTTAAGCCATAGGGAATATTGATAAAGGATACAACACCTACTTCTTTCTGGGTAGACAAAAGGAGGCTGTTCAGCTCTATGGGATTGAGTAGTGGGTCAGACCTAGTATTTTCCTAGGCTGGAAGATCAAGATGGGCCCATCATGTGGGTTCAGACCAAGGTCTAGTGAGCGTACCCCTAGAGGGGTCGGGTTGGTCCAACTTTTTCAGCCTAAACCTAGACCCAATCGGCCCCATATTCAATAAAATTCCCATATCTTCCAAACTAAGCACTTGTTTGATGAGACGTATGTGGAATTGGGTCTCATTCAATGATTCTGTCCTTTTGAGATAATATATTTGTGTTCTTGTGGATGTTGGAAAATGACCAAATGGTTTTAGGAGTTGATAATCCTGGTAAAAGTACGCTTTAGTGGAAATCAACTTGTTTAGTAAATATACGACTCCCCATGTCGTGGGAATATGTTCGTTTCCTTTGGGTTGATTCTACTAGAGACATTACTCCCATTAAGAGATAGGTCATGGGTTCTTAATTATTTTTTAATGGAAGAATTGGTGCTCTCCTATAGAACCAGGGAGATGGTCCTTTATCTTTGGAGTTGGTACTCCCCTATATGACTAGGTAACGATTCATCCATATTTAATGTACATAGAGTCAGTAATCCTATACAGTGTATGGTGTATGTCGTATATTATAGGTGAGAGTACTCCCCTATTGGTTTGGGTTGTGGGTCCTCCACACATTAACTGATAGAGGTAGTACACCCCTGTCGTACCACGGTGTAGTCTCTAAAGTCCATGAGTAGTAGTTACCTACTAGGTCGGGTGTAGGTCCTCAACTTACAAAGTCATAATCCCATGTGGGATCAAGGTGCAAGTCCATCCTAAGCCTTACTCCCCTATAGGATAATGGTTTTGGACCTCACTAATGGTGTTTTACTCTCCTACCCAAGTAGCTGCAGGGAGCTGGTCCTACCATGTAATTAGAGATCCATCAGCTGTTGGAAAAAATTATGACGAGCATGCCCATCCATATGATAAGAGAGATACCTAGACTAAATATATTTCTCCCTCAATATAATGAGATATAGTCCAATACATATATGCGTGATAGAGGTTTCACAAGATGGTTGGGAGCGGTGCTCCCTCATCGGTGTACAGTGGTGAGGGCAGACCTCTCCATATGTGTTTTCTTTGTCTTGTGTGGGGTGCGAGATAACTTTGACTGAACCTCTAGTTATGAGCACTGAAGATGGGCATATTATAATGTTCCTGTTGGAGCACATTCTCTTAAATACACCATTATGAATGGTAGAGTTATTCTCAATGAAGTGTACCTCTCAGATGGGGGCCATCTAGGATGGCTGAGGTCATAAATTGTGATCTCTTGGTTTTATGTGTTTCCTTTCAAGCATGCGATGAGAATCATATTTTTGGCTATGAGGTTGGATCATTAGGATTTTTAGTGATTGAGATGAGTATATATCAATGTTATTTTATTTTTTTTATCGATATATATTTGTTTTGATCTCATTGTATATTTATAGTGGTGTTTCTTATGTGGTATTTAACTTTGTGGTTTTTGGTTCTAATAAGTATTGATTTACTCACCCATGCATGAGATTTTCTCAAACATTTCGTTTCTTGAATAGATGACTGACTCTATGGAGGAGTCCTAGATGGAGGAGAACTAGGACTAGGACTCTAAGATGCCTTATCAAATCAGATGAGTCGAGGTGTTTCTAACATCTTCCTACAACAGCTTCAGTACCATTGTCTGCTGGTCAGGCATTGTAGTTGCCTTTTTCATTGTTGGATTTTATTATGTCCTGGTTGTTCCTTACTACATTACCATCTTTCATACTCTATTGTGGGGTTCTAGTGGGATTCAATAATTTTCATTACATAGTGGTTTCACTCTCTAGCTTCTATGGCTTGTAGTTGCATCAAAGTGTACAATTTATTTGGAAAATGCCTCACATTTTTATGATATTTCAAGTTTGAGATAGTCACCAGACCTTGTAAAATTGGAGGCGGACTTGGGGTAGTCACAAAATAGGCCCTAGGGGTCGTTTCGTGATAGAGGAGTGAGAAAAAATAATGGTCTTCCTACACATTCTGTGTGAACCATCCCAAATCCAATTATAAAATACATTTTCATCAATTAATTTGACAACACATATTATTTTAATAACTTATTTTTTACTCCATACCATTAATTCAAGGAATCAACATAAAAATCATAGTTGTTGAATCCTATACTGACCCCACAAGCCTGAATTGAATATCCAATTTTGGCCTTCAAAATACCTTCTCAATTTCAGGTTCACACTACCATTAACGACACATTAATCTGACATCATATGAATGAGTTATGGCCGAAAGAGTTTTTTGACAACAAAAATAATAACATCATAATTAATTTTTTTTCAATTACCAAATTCAAAACACATAATGGGATAATTTAATTTAAAATAACTTTAGAATATATTTGGTCTTCCAAAAATTATATTCATGAAAACCACATATATACATTAATATTTTTCCAATAAAATATTTCTTTCACAACATAACAATAATAACAATTATTATTATTATTATTATTTAACATCGCATATTAATAATAAAAATTATTATAACAACATTATATTAATAAATCACATTCATCATTTCCAACAGTAGTATTATTTTCTATATATCATAATAATAATAATATTTATTGTTATCAAATACCTCTCCTCAGTTCCACCATTATAATTTTAAAAAAAATCATCCATTAAATACTGAGTGGTTAATAAATATTTATTAACCGAAAAATTGCATTTATGTAAGACAAATAATAATATCACTATTCTTATATGATATCAAAATAAATATCCACCAATAAAAATGAATTGTTCGTTAATTAATATAATTTAATTGCCGAAGTAAATTACATTATAATTTCATGCACACATTTAATAATAATAATATACTAAAAACTAATTATTATTATTTATTATTATTATTATTATTATTTACCAACAAAAAAATTAAATTCATATAACATAAATGTCTAACACTTGCAAAATTTATACCTCTTCTAGGGTAAACCCCATGTTTTGAACCTAACGGTAGTCACATATTTCTCATTTGATAAACCATTTTTGAGATATAAATTATTTTTTAATTAAAAATAGTAATGAATAATGTATTGAATATAAAATAGGGTTTTATCATCTGTGATGTTGGAAAATACCCAATGCACATAAAATTTATTCCTCACCTTGTGTACATCCTATATTCTGAACCCAACGATGTTTTTAGATTTATCATATGACAAACTATTTCGAATATTATATTAGTTTCTTAAATAATATAATAAACATTTTTAAATGTTGTTTTCTCAAGAGTGAGTCATTCAAACGTCTGGAACATAAAACTTTTATGCTTCACCTACGGAAAATACATTATCTCGGAACTAATAGGGGTCTCAATTTTCACATAGTAAAGAAGATTTCAGATATATTCAATTATATTGAATAAATAATGAGATCATAATATAATATATTTTTTATTTTTTATTTTTTCGGTGCTGAGGCTTTGCAGGACTTGGAATCATGCACAAACTTAATGTCTGACTCCGAAAATATTCAAGATTATATTTCATGGATTTAACTAGGATTTTACCATTATATAAGATCATTCAGATATTTATTAATTTATTTTATTAAAACAATAACAATTTCATATAAAAATATTATAAAATTTCAATATGTGGTTTATTATTATTATTTTTAAAAATTCTGGAGATTAAAATTGGTACATGATTCCTTAGATCTATTATATAATTTTTTAGATGAGGGGATAGATGTGGTTTTCAAAGAATTACCTTGGATAATGATTCCACTGACTGATATTTATGGAAGCAATTATTCATATGATTTCATTTTGGTCCTGGTATAAGAATTATTATTATCATGTTATTCCATTTTTCCACACTATTTCCCATTAATTTTTAAATAATATGATGAATTTAATCATTAACTGAAATATAAACACATTTTTTGTTGTGTTCATTGATGATATATTGGTTTATACCAAGAATATTGAAGATCATAACGAATATCTTTACATTTTCCTATGAAAATTAAAAGAGTATCTTATGTATTTCATGTATTTCATGTACTATTAGAGCATGTTTTGATATAATATAAATTCATTTTGAGGGTCCCTAAAGTTATCTAGGTGGTAAAATAATAGGAATGACCATGGAATGTATTTACAGCCATAAAAATTTTACATATCACTATATTTTATATGAAATATTTTTCCGGACTTCCCTAAGATTCCATTTTAATTTAAGGTTTGGATAATGAAGGGGATGATATTTTATTGGCATTAGAAATTATTTATACACATTGAAAATCATAAGGATCATTTAAACTCAACAATCATTTAAATTATTTTATATATTGGACATGGATATTTAGATAATTGTTATTCTTCTTGTATGGTTATGGAGTTTTTTTGATGAATTGGGACCCTTTTGTGTATATGTATTTATCATGTTCATAACTCATCAAAATAACTACCCTAACTATAACCAAGAGTTGGTGTATCTAATCGATGATTTAGAGACATAGAACCATTATCTCTTTAGGTAAAAGTTCAATATATATATTTTTAATAAATGTACACATTTAAAATTCTCCTATAGGTATTTAATCATACATTGGTGGTTCTAGGATGAATATCCCATGACCACTGATAATGATTTGGATGAAAACACTAGTAAATTGAACATGGTTGAAAATTATATAATACAAAAAAATGAAATTTAATTAGTTGATGAATTTTAGGAAGAATGAAATTTTATAAACTTATTCTCTATGTTAAATGTTGATGTTAAATAGTAGTTAGATATGGAATTTTTAACAATTATACAAGATACACTCTCATTGCATGATAAAAAGTTTTCTAAATAAAATATTAGATCTTCATTATCAATTATATTTGTATAATTTAAAATATTAGGGAGAATTTAGGTTTTTTTCATGGACTTATAATGGTTTTATTTGTTTATTAAGAAGGTAAATGGTTCCTCTAAACTTGAGGCATTGGGTGATGTCAAGTGGGAACCATTATATTTGAGTAGTGCTCCTAGGAAACCAATATGTTTTATAATATCAAACTCTCATATTGGTTTCATGGTATGAATTTAATGATTTATAAATTCATTTCATAGTTCCTTTCATATTAAATTATTTTTGTAAATCCTTAAAATGTAGTGTTATAATTGAAACAACATTCTGTTTCATTATAGAAATGGGATGATATTTGAATGGAAATTATGATTGGATTTCCATGAACATCAAGTGGGATGAATTAAATATGGGATGATATTTATTGGTATGAATTAATTAGCAGATTTTCTAAAAATTAAGGGTTAAAGTAATTTATAAAAGCTTTTTCACCTTTATTTCTATGCGATGGAAATGATTTATGTTGATTAATTATCTTTTTTCTAATTAGGACCCATGATTTTCCTTTTATTTTTTCCAATGACATTACAGAACTGATGGAAGATAGATTAAAAAATAGTCCTTTCTTATCATATATATATGTATGGTTAGACTAAGTATGATACTCAAAGTATTGATTATATACTCCAAGATTTTATTCAAGACTTTCATGTCTTGTGAGAGAGACATGTATAATGGTTTTTGAGTTTTTTTCATAATAATAGTTATCAATAATTGGAAATATATATCCCATTGAGTCACATTATATATAACTATGTTATTACACTCATTACTGGTTGGTGTCAAATGACTGTCACTTGTTCAAAATGATATTCATTTAGGAGATGGTTGACCAGATTCGGTTGATTTGAAATTCATTGGTTATGGCTCGTAGTAACCATAAATATTATGTCAATCATCATCATTGTCTATTTTATTTTTTTGTGATCATTTGGTTCACAATATTTATTCAATACTGAGACATCATATATTTTCAAAGTATGTTATATTGATACAAAATTATTCTATGCCATTTGTGATTGTGGATAATCCTAATATTACAGAATACTAAATAAACATAACATCCTAGATGAATTATATCCATAATGTGTTTCATGTGCCCCAATTAAATAATTTTCATCCAGAATCATCTCACAATGTTGAGTGGGAGGATTTCAATTTAAATCATGACACATACTAGTTGGAGTGGCCTCTATATATTATCTATTTTTACGAAAGAGTTTCATAGGTGGACTTTATTTGATTAATCTGAATGTTATAGAAGTTTGGTAATGATTGAGCTCATACATATGTGTGTATGTAATTAGTGATAGATAAATATCCTCACCACTCCCTAAAACAATAAATATGAGGAAAATTACAATGGGTCAAGTGGATTGGTGGGGAGAATTAGGACCCCTAGCTGAGTCCTAAGTAAATATTTAATTTTATAATTTATTTTTTTGATTATTTCTTGGAATTTTTTGTATTTATAGATTATAAAATATATAAATTTAGGAATCATAAATAGAAAGAAAATTTTTGTTAACCATTAACCTAACTAGTACATAGAGATAGGGAAATTTTAGATCAATTGTGTATTTTCTGTGGAAAATAATTTGAAACATGTTCCTGAACCATATGATCTACCCTTTTTGTTGTTATAATCCTTTCGAAACTATATGGCTGGAACATGGTTTCCCAAAACATGTGTCCAAACCATGATTCTTGTCCGGAATTACTAAAAACTAGAAATTATACTTTTTTATTATTCAATTTTCACACACTTAAACTCTTTCGTTTAATACTTTTTATCCTAAAAATTCCCAATAGTGGGTTCTTCAATATCTATGATTTATTAGTGATATTAGTTGTTTTTATTAGAGAAACATCATAGTAACTCTTTATTTGTATATTATTTCTTATTCCCTATTTTTATATTCTCATAAACCATTATTTTACTAGATTATTTTGTTCAATTTCTCCATAGTTGCCAAGAATATAACTAGACATGGTTTTTAAATTAAATGACATAGGTTTTAGGCTTTTGGGATTTATATCTCCATATATTGTATGATTTCAATATGATATGAGGTTATGAATATTTTGAGGATGGTGTCACTATATAATGGATATTTCCCTTGGTATATATATAATACATTATTTTATATCGTATTTTATTATAATATGTTTTATAAAATGAATTATTTAGGACTGATTTATTTAAAATATGTTTTTTAATTTCATGTTTTCTAATGTGAGGTTTATTCATGGAATTGATTTATTATATAGCATAAAATAGATTTCAGTCAAAAAATGCATTTAATAACTAGTTTTCCAGACATCCTTGACCTAAAATGGATCTTCAAACCGTTTTTAAAATGGAATTTTTTCATAAGTGATGATTCCTTGATTTATAATCTTTTTTTTCAATAGACATCTTGTTCAGATGCATGATTATTTGATATTGATATTGTAAATGTTGTTTATGGTAGGTTTTATCTTGAGGTTTTGGTTCTTGAGTTGAGTTTATAATCTTATTTATTATGTGGATTGGAATACTATTGACTTATATGTGGATAAATATGGGTATCAATTTTTGGAATTTTGATGACTATTACACTATCATGGATTACTAATAGGTTACTTCCCCTAATTTAGATTTTAATCTTAGATTGAGAAATATAACATTCATTGGCCAAGGGAAATTATACATTCGGGTTTCAATAATGTTAACATTTGTCGACCAGTGATCCATGAGTGAGGTCCATGGTCCTGAGATTTATATTTTTTTCCTCATCGATATATTAGATCACATATGATGTATTTGTGACATATATGTTATCTATTTTGACACTTTATGCTTGATATAAATAATTATGTTACATGGTCCTATATTTACATTGTTCATGTTGTGTGTTTTTCATGTAACTATTTGTAAAGGTAATTGAATGGTTTTTATTTTCAACAAAATGAATGAAATAAATTTTGTAGTACATATTTTATGAATGAGAAATGAATTTTATTGTCCTGGATTTTCTAAATGGTATTATCCATCATGTGATAATGGATTAGATTATAGAAGATGTTATTTATATTCATGTATTTATATGACTAATGTTTCACTTCACACACTAAATACATTCTTCAATTGTATATAGGAATAGTTTTATCTTACATAAATATAGATAATGGAGTAATTCATTTTGGTGATACATCTTGATGAAACTATTTCTTGAAAAGTATATCGATGGGTTGTGAAAATGGGAAATTGGAGTTAGATCCTGTGGATCAATTATAAGATCCTTGAGTAAGGAATTCTTGATATGTTATTCCAATTGAAATAATGGAGTGTATCCAAAATGTAGGAAACTATCTAAACATACCATCCCTAATGAAATCTCTTCATGGAATGTTTCCATTATCCTATTTAAAGTTAAATCATTCAGACTATTCTAACATGATTAAGTTGGTGGATATTGATTTTGAACCGGATCCCTCTGTGTTTGACTATTATATACCAATTACATACCATTATGATAAAGTATTAAATGGGATATATATTCCATTAGTCTTTGTGTTATGTTACTGTTATAATGATATCTAAGATACATTTTAAAATGTGGTTATACTTACTTATCAATGGAATCACATTATCTGTGATGAGGAGAAATGAGATCATTTTGGATATAGAATGTTGAATGTGGATTAGAATTATAACACCCCTAAGTCAATGGGACACATTTAATTTGATTATTTTTATTATTATTTATTTTAGGGATGTTTTAGAGTTATATCTTTTAATGAATGATAATTAGTTATAGAGAACTAGGAGGACAGTTAGGGATAACCATGAACCCAACCAATGGTAGAGGGCCTAATGTTTTTAGTGGAGTGTGAATTATTTTCACATGGTCCTCCAAACTATGACCCTAAACCAGGTTATTTTACCTTATGTATGGGTATACACTTATGGAAATAACATTCTTATTAAATCGACTCTAAAAACTTTTATCGAATCTATGTTCCAGAATCTAATTTCATTAAAACATGAAATTCCGATTTTGACATTGTCAAATTTTAACCCTCTTAAACTTCTCTCCCAATTCCTATGATCTAGAAATACCTATAATGTTTTCCATCCTATAAGATTTATAGGTGATCACCCTTTAGAGATAATCTAAAAACATCATGACAATAACTTATTTCCCTTATATTTATTTTTTTAACTTCATTTTGTAACATCTTATTTTTTCCCTTAGTTATTGCTTCTTATTTTTCCATGGATTCCAAGCACATTACTAGGGATCTTTTTTAAATTTTTTCCCTTGGAGTATTATATTTATTAGGATTTTTCTTGTTAAAAAATTACTGTATTTGATACTATATGATAGGTTTCAAAGAGTGTGATGTAGGTGTCTCTACATAATGGATCATTTTGACATAAAACCAATATCCCATGAGATTCTATAGATAATATTACTATGTTATTATATAAATGGTTAATTTAGGACATGATTATATCTATCCCAGAAGTTTCATGATTTTATATTGGCTTAATTAAGGGCAATTTATGGCCATATTATGTTATTAAAACAAAAATTAGCTTTATAAAAAAAAATTATTAATAATATTTTTAATGAAACCCTTGACTTTAAATGATTATTCATTGGATATTTTGAAAAGTTATTATTTTATAAATGATGTTTCCTTTCTTTATAAGAACATATTTCCTATAATGTCATTCTCTTATGTGTGATTATTTGATTATGATATCGAATAACATTTGGAGAGAATTTTTACAAATTCTTTTGCCTTTTAAGGTTATTACAGTATTTTAGGTATGTTTTAGAATTAATTTATTGATTGGATTCGTAATAAAAACGACAAAAACTTTTTTTGGGTAATTGGATAAGTTATACACAATATTAGATTATATTACTAGATATATCCACTAGTTGAGATTAGCACACTAGCTTGGATTATATTATCCATGGAGGCCAAGGGGAAAATTGGTGTTGGGTTTCAGTCATGTTCACATTGGTAAGCCAATGATGCAAAAATGAGGCATTTTTTATGAATGTAATTATCATTTTACTAAACCCATAGGTTAGATAAGAAGTAATTTTTTTTGGAGACATGTATATAACATATTGATCCATGATTTTTGTACTTCATTATTATGTTATATAATCATGTCCTTCTATTGGTTATGTTGTGTATTTCTTATGATCTCATATGTTTAAATTAATTTCTTTGGGTTTTTAAGACCAAAAGGTTTTAAATGGATTTTTTAAATATTGTTTTTTTGAAAAAAAGTTAATTTCCTAAAAAAATAAAATTAAATATTGAATCTTTATTGAGGATTTTCATTCCAAAATACATTATATAGAATCATGGTGGAATCCTATTAGTAATTTCTATCACACCATACATATACCCACGATGTATATATAGACTTGGTTTAATTAAATTCATGTAAATGAACTCGATACTCATATGTTGGATGTTCTCCCATATGTCTCTTCTCCTTTCACATTTGGGCAGTTACTAATGACAATGGGTAAGTAGTAATTGTATCTTGTATAGTGTTTTCATGATTCTCAGGTGATGTTTCTTTATTGGTGACATATCAACCATTTAGTGATTCTATTTATTTTTTATTCATGTGTATATTGTTATATAATATCACTTTATTTTTAAAAAAACCAATGGTTTAAAATTTATGTGTGTGTGATTCATTGTAATCAGTTTTTATATGTTTATGATATAGAGATTTGTTATTTATAAACATGGTTATTAAACATAATGACACACAATTCCAAATTTAGGTATAGATTATATGTTTATTGTATTTGATTATAAGTATAAAATAATTTCCATTGGCCATAGATTATATCATCAATGGTTTTATTTTTCCAATGGAGATTAAGAATATGATTAGTGACATGTGACAGGTTAGCTATGATGGCGTGGAATGTTGATCCATGATTGTTCATTATTTTATTTTAATAATTAATTTTTTTATAAATATATTATTTTTTATATTGTTTTTAGAGAAATAAAATATCATATATGATTTTTTTATAATTAATACTTCATTACCCTGAGTTAGTCTAAGGAGATTTAGATGGAATTTTTAAGGAGCATTTCTCTCTGTTTAGGTTCAGTGGATTCCCATATTGTATAAAAATCAATTTAATCCAATTTTTAATTAATTTGGTTAATTAGATTTTAGTTTTTATTTATTTATAACTCAATTATAATTAATTTAACTGATTTATTAGAAGTGATATAATATTGGAGGCGGTATAGGCACTGGAAGATGGTCTTAGGTTATCTTGATCAATTGGTTTCTATACTAATATTTAAAGTGAAGACTCTTAAAATGAGATATATAGTCCCTAAATTAATCCATGGTATTGAGAAATATTTTAGGAAATTAATTTTGTGCCCTCGCCAACTTCTATTTTGTAACCCAAGAAATTAATCACATGATTCCTTTATGTCATTAAAGTGGTTAAATTATTTTTCAAATTTTATATTGACATATTTTCTCATAAGGATCTAATGAGATACACTACTTGTAGCATTACCTTAATATTGGTATATTGAAATATTTTAGCTTCTATTAATGTAAATGAGGGGATATATAATGTTAGGTCTTATTATTTTAAAATAAATATGCTTTTTATAGTGGCTGACAACAGAATATAATTATAGATCAATGGTTGGGGAATGTGGTTTCGCCGTTATTGAAAAATATTGATTTGATATATATTCTTTAATTGGGTCTTTAAATGATTTTGTAAATTATATTTCAATTTTGGTTTCATTTAAATAAATACTATAATGGTCTATGAAGAATAAGATATCTTTTTTGGATGAAAATAAAAATTATCAAATAATAAATAAGAGATACCATAGAAACCTAGTGATGAATTATATATTTTATAGGGTGGGTGTATACCATTATAAAAGGAAAAATATGAAATTATTTTAACATGTTGTTGATTTGTTTATTGGTAATTTATGGACTTGGTCTCCTAATTAATTGAATCATAAAAATGTGAATTTAATTTTAAAAAGACTTCACTAGTCAAAATTTAGTGAAATAATTGAATTATTAGGGGTCTTGATATTATTTTTGGTTATTGGAATTCCCAAAAAAATTACTTATAGATTTTAAAAGGATTTCATATGGATGTGTTTAGTTTTGAATATTCTATCCAATCCTTGGAATCTAGTCGAATACAAATATGAATACTTTCACAAAGTAACATAGGTTAACCCCAACCTAGTACAGTAGTTCATCCTACGACATGGCCCAAGAGGCATTCTCAATCCTCCCAGGATGGAAACAAGTTTCATGAATAAAACACAACTCAATTGTTAATGGTTTATCCCATAATTGAGAAAAAATAATTAAATATAAATTTACCAATAATAATTAAAACTTCTAAGATTTGAAAATAAATCTACACGTACCTCTATGTGACCCTGTCCATCACCACAAACCAATGAACCAACAACAAAATTTTTGTAACTGAGACTGAGATGAATGCTAAACCTGAATCATAAATTTGCATAAAATTATTGGAATTTCAATTTAATATTAGTAGGACTACTTCAAGAAACTACTATATATTACTTACGATTAATAAATACATCCAAATAATTCTAGTTTGAAAATAATACATATATAATTTAATGTTTTCCATTTGTTTCCAAAAAAGTATAAATTATAGATTCTTTTAGTAAACCCATTTTCTATTAAATTTATAGACTATTATCTAGAACATGCTAAACTATGTTTTTATGTATGGTTTCATAATAGTAGAGAAATTCATTTTTTTTCTTAATATATACAAAAAATTGGAACTATGAAAAGAGAATTTGAAATTTTTCTACAAAAAAGAATATAAAATGGGGAAAGAAACATGGTTAATTTCTAGGTATCTATGTTTATTGGGGTCTTATGCTCATGATAATCTATGTGATCGACCATGTATTTTATGTTCAATTCTTTTCCTCAAGAAAATTTATCTAGACTATCATATTTTTGATAGTGTTGTAAAATAATCCTTCTAAGGAGACTGGACCTTGGACCTACTAGCTCACCCAACATACTTTACCTAGTCTATACACCATGATACATAATATTATCATGTTACATTTTAAAATTGGTGAGTTTTTATTATGGTTGTTTATAGATACAAATCATATTTTGTACCAAAAAACCCATCAAATTTTCAATCCCTATTTCCCTCCTTAAGCGTATCCTATTTCCAAGTAACATAATCTAAGAAACAACATATTTACTAGGAACATGTCACAAAAGTGCATACAATTCCTATATAAAACCATTTATTTTAGGGGAATGTCTTCTGAGGGGTTTATGGTTCTATAAAACATGGCATCATACTAATCGGGAAACAAATTTTAATATGAATCATTTTCCATTTAGAAAATTCCTTTATGAATATCATATTTTATTAATGTAAATTATTTAGTAAACCAATTTGTAATTTAAATATATTAAATTCAAAAATAAAAAAGATTGAAGTGATCATTAACCATAAAGATCCACACAGAAATATTAGGTAAAATCTAGATAAACGAAAAATCCATCCAAAAGTTTCACAACCACCTACATGATGTATATTAATTTCATATGAAATGGAAATAATTCATTTAAAACAATGAGAAATCATATATTTAAAATTAAAGTCTTAGACATGGGGATTCCACCTCAAAAAACGATCTTCTAAATGAAGACAACCCAAAACCACTTCACACTTACACGTATATGAACTATAGACACACACATAGGTATATATATATATAAGTATATATATCACTTTACCCAAATTACATATCTCCCTACCCCGAGGGACTATTAGTAAGGATGAAATAAGTATATATTTTTTTACTAATGAATATTTATGAAATTCACCTTCAAAGATACACAATATAACAAAATTAATAAAATAAGAAGATAAAAAATTTCAAAGTCCCTAATTAAAATTCAAACAAAATATATTAACAATGTTTAAAACCTAGTAGATATTTATGATGAAATCGAATCCTTCTAAGGATATCGATAACATCATCCTTAATCAGACTTCAAAAACCTAAAGATCCAATAATTGACCCCATAAAAACTATTTTGGGTTAGGGATATCCCATACCAGGCACAACACAAGGGGATGATTAAGAAACCAAGAATTAGATCAACCAAAATGAATAGGATGAGAAGGGAGACTCATTAGATAATATCACTCTAGAAATCCAGAGATTATTCGGTCAAGAACTAAGGGAATAGAGGAGGCAGTGGTATTTGAGTAAACCCCTTCAGTCTTGGTTTGACTGAACTATAGAAGAGGGTAGGTTGTACATATGTGAGGTGGGGACGAAAAAACCACTTTTTGGTTTTGTTGTTAATATTTTTCATAATAATAATAAATATAACAATAATAATAATTGAAATAACATTAATAGAAATAATAAAAATAATAATAATAAAATCAAAATATTTGGTAAAAACCCAACAATGCCACATGGTTTGGCCATATAGCCTTCCACACCATGCCTAATCATTGCAGACACCTCTATATGTTGTTTCATAGGCTGTAAATCTGGATCACAGTTTTGTGCCTGACCATGTATCCTTGATAGAGCCACTATCAAGGAGATATCGTTTTCTCTATGCCAATGAACGATTTCCCAAAACTATGCGCCAACCATGGTCAACCCTGAAGCTCTCAAAAAACACCATTTTTGTTTCAAACCTTATTTAAATATTATGGAAGAGATAAATAAAAATATATATTCATGTCAAGTTGTTGTGTGATAATTTTCCCAAATATTGACACTTTCTACCTGCAGGATGTCCTAAAAGAATCAATTGATCAAAACATAAGGAAATGAACAAATTCCATCCAAAGAGAATCGTGTGCCACCCAAAAAGAAAAAAAAATGGATGACTCACCTCCATAATAAATCCCAAAACCATAATATACCTATATAATTCATGTTTTCATCACCAAAAATAAACTGACACCTTATAAAGAAACATACAAGGCCGAATATACTCAATCTTTAAACTAATGAATTGACAGAGAAAGACTTTCATGTCTCTAATAACAACCACAACAAAGAATCACCATACCCCATAACATATTTGTCACCAAATAAAGTCATAGGGGTTGGATGAGATAGTGATATTGGTATACCCATGTCTAATTAATATTCTCACCATGTGTCCCTTTTAATGGTCATCTCCCTACCAATTTCGGACTTCGGTCAACACCATTTCAAAGTCCAGCACAACCCAAAAATCCAAACAACCCCTATAACACTAGTTTCCACTCTTAACATCAAAAATTACACTAGATGTATTTAATTGAATTCATCAATGAGTCCTTAAAGGGTTCTCCCCATAATTTAAAAACTAACATTCCTGGATAACCCCATATTACAATGGGGTCCTAATGAGAGAGACTAAAATTAAAAATCATAGTGAAACCTGATTCATAATTATTTATAAGTTGAAGGAATCAAAAAATAGTACTTCTAATTAACTAAGACCATTCAAATATTAACAAAAAAAGTCACTAATTGTTTATAGGGGTTCCAAAATAGATAGTTAAATTCAGGAAAAACTAAAAAAATTCATCCCTGATGCATGAGACAACAAATACAATCTACATAACCCACATCTGAGAGAACATTAACTATTTGAAAATATTAAAACTGAGGCCTAATCATAGAGACATAATTTCATGAAACATAAACCTCATAATATTTAGGATCTGACAATACCTTACTAAAACATCATCTTTTTTGTAGCATAATATAAAAAACTTGTCGTGACCCGTCCCCTGAGGCCCATGCCATGACTACCCCAAACCCACCATCCCTAGGCTAGGGATTGGAGACTTGCATCGGAAAGGTGTATCCCTAAAACTGGAAGGAATTTCTCTTAAATATGTACACACACAGACTAGCTGCACAACAAAATTAAATTATGTTGTAAAACATCTTAAGTAAAAAGTGTGTACTAAAATTAAATGGGCCGAAATACATTCCCAACTGAAAGATACAATACAATAGAAAAATATAAAACAGCTCCTAAGATCCTCTATGAAGGATCCTACCCAAAGGGTTGGTACAAATTGTCTCCACATCTCTCTACACATACTTTCACTACTATATACCATCAGTTCCTAGCTCCCTGAGTCCTAGTCAAGGCTGCCTTTTATCTACACAAAACAAAAGAAGGTGCAGGCGATGCTCGTGCATGGGTGAGTATAAAAATACATAGTAGGGACCTGAAGACCCCCGAAGGTCTCTCATACTTCCACAAAGTGATACCAAAAATCATGATATCTGTCACAAAGCACAAAGAAAGACTCAGCTCAAACAAGGTATAACATAAGTATAGAAGTAAAAATGATTAGTTGTAAATATAGATCACCTTATTCTGTCAAGGGTTATACTGCTTATCCACACATAATCTATCGATAATGATCCCCATAGGATTTCTAACTGCTAATCCTCATAGGATCACTAGTTGTTGATCCACAAAGGATCTCTAGGTGCTTATACACACATGATCCCTATGTGCAGATCCACATAGGATCGATTAATGCCGATCCACACAGGATCATTATTCATTTTTCATATCGCATCTGGCCACTTGATTCCCATACACAGTAGTCATGATTCTATGAAGATCTTATTCTAAATCCATCGATCTTACATCAAATAGAATTAAGTCCCACTAATAAGTAACCCAATGATCTATCATGTTATAAGGGTTCCAAGGAAAAATACAGCTCATCAATCGAACGCCCTATCTGAGAGTTATAGGAATTTTAGTGATGAGGGCCTAGTTGGATTTGGATACGATCCAACCCAGTCGTAATTCAACTTTATCTGAATCATAGGAAAAGTATCTCGAATGGACCATCAAGTTTCAATGATTCCAACTACATTTTATGTTCGTCATATATTTTTCTGGTTTGCGAGATATGAACATTTAAGCGTATCTGGGCCGAAATGGGTCCAAGTCTGGTCTGACTCGACCAGACCCATCCATGGATGACCCGACCCAGTCGAGGTCTGATCCTGGTCTGACCCGTGCTGGCACGTCCTTGGATAAACTGATCCAACCTAGCTTGAACTAAGAGGGCTGGCCCACGCGACCTAGTCTGTGGAATCGTCTTGTCCTACCTGACCTAGGAACAACTTTCCAGCTGGGTGGTCCACGTGGGTGGTGTATAGTCCGGGCACATCACAAATGACACAAACCATTATAGTTAGAAAAACAGTGTCACCCCATAGCACCACCCCCGCTAACGGGACCTGCGAGTACGATTCCCTCTCTTCTGTTGTGACACGATTCCATAGCCCACCTTCTACAACATGTGACAGTGCATCCCCTTCATTTCAAATGCAGCTGGATGACGCAGGCTGCCACCATCGTCCACCAGCAATGGTCGACGGTGTCATGCCAGTCGCTGGTGTCGCACCGGTCGGTGGAGCCGTGCTGGTACTTTTTATGTGGGGCTCTGACGACGCTTAAGAGCTCCGTTATCACTTCTATCCGCACCTACATGCCTCCCAAGATTCCATTGTCACTATGTTTCTCCCAGTTTCTAGGTTCCATGATATTGAGAAAACCTCCCCTGAGAACGCAATGATAAATCAAGAGGTGGAGGGTCCAAGTCTTGTTCATTTGGTCCACACCCCCCGCGTTAGCATCATATCCTGTGAGAGAGTAATTATTCAGTAAACCCTTAGAAAAAATCATGAAAATACCCTTTGAATTAATCATTAAAATTCCACCTAACTCTAGAATCATTGGATGTGTCGTGATTATGGTGGGAGGAGAGTCCTAGTTGGATGAATTCGACCGTGTTCATTGATCCTAGATCGTTGTTGGCACATCATTCATCCTCTGTTGGTGGGAGATGCCATAGTACATCACCAGATGTTCCTCATAGTCATCTCCATAATCCCAACCAGATCCTCAATTAAATAGAGGTGGAGGGTGGAAAATTCAACGAAATAATTAATGAGGTTCATCAATTAATGAACCTCTTAATTACCAACGTTGTGGTTACACAGCTGAAGAGTCAAGACATTAAATGGCTTGACAACCAATCTATCCCACCACCTCACCTCCATAGGAGGTAGGAAAATTAAATATCAATTTTTTTGTTATTTTATTATTTCATTAAAATTCACAAAAACTAACTTTTCACCCGACCTACTGCAGTCGATGTTAGGCATCCCTTAAGAGAATCCTGATGCTGCAGATTCAATGGTGCCCTATTCTTTTATTCAAATCACCAGTTGAAAATATAGAAAACCTTTCCCGCGTGTTTTTGAATGTACCAGAAAAAATGTTCAAAATTCTATTATGGGCACACTTTCCCCTGGAATCAAGTGCCGCCAATTTTCACAGACTCGTAATAATACCAAATAATTTTGAAACAATATATAGAATTTCATGGTCTTTATATTCTCTCCACCATAGTGATTTTATTCCCCAAAAGCTTCAAAAAACTAGGGGAAAATATGGGTGTACTGAACTTGCATTTGAGCCTCCTGTATCCATGTGCTCTCTTGGAGATTCTCGTGCATCCAATGAACTCGCACAAGAGAAATTGACCAATAAGAAAAGGACCTTCTCCTATCGATCCTCTATCTCCACAGAGAACTCCACAAATGACCCCCCATCATTGATGTCCAGCTCTCCCCAGTCGATAACCTATGATGGATCCTACATGTACCTCCTCCGGCATGACACAAGGAAAACATTATGCACCCGGTGCTTCTATGGGGGAAGATCAAGATAGTATGCCACCTCACCTACTCTTCTGAGGATCTAGAAAGGTCTGATTAACCCATGAGACAGTTTGCCACCGAGACCAAACATCTGTAATCCTTATCCAGGAAAGACCCACAAGAAGACATGGTCTCTCTCCTCAAACTCTAGGGATATCCGCATCCTATCGGCGTAAGATTCTTGTTGGCAATATGTAGTCTCCAACCACTCCTGGACGATCTACACCATCTTTGTGGTTGCATGTACCAACTATGGACCCATACATGTCAACTCCCCTAAGCCTGTCTAGCTTAAATGTGATATGCAAGGTCACCTTTAAATGATATCAAATGGAACCATGAAAATAGTGGTTTGATAACTATTGTTGTATGCGAACTCTTCCAGTGGCAGGTGGTTCTCCCTTCTACGGACAATATCAATGAAAAAAACACGAAGCATATCCTCGAGTCTCTGTATGGTCCGGACCATATGACCATCTTTCTAATGATGAAAGGCAGTGCTCAAGTGTAGCTAAGTCCCGAATGACTCCTACAGCCCCTTACACAAGAGGGATGTAAGACAAACATCACAATCTGAGATGATCGACATCAGCACCCTGTGAAGCTATACAATCTATGGAATGTAGAGGTGTCTCAATCCCTCTACTGACACATGATCTTAGATGGGTAGGATGTGGGAATACATGGTGAGTCGTTCTATGATCACCCTGATGGAATCTAGGCCTCTATACATATGTGGTAGCCCTATCATGATGTCTATGGAGTTATCATCCCACTTCCAATTTGGTACCTCAAGTGGTTTTCTAAAGCTTGTTAGAACCTAAGGCTCATCATTCACTTACTAACAAGTGAGGCATTGTGATATAAACTCCGCCATTACATTCTTCATCCATGGCTACCAGTACTAACGTTGTAGGTCCCAGTACATCAACACCACTCCAAGATGTACTTACAAATGGGATGTGTGGAAATCCCTCAACACCTCCTCTCCTAGATTCACCGGTACCTTGGTGTGTCCCTTAAAGAAAAAGACTTGCTCCCCACCTTCAAAAAATCCTTCAGAAGACGATCCTGAGGGTATTTGAGCACGTCAGGCCTCACAGTCAACATCCCCTAGATGAGCCTCCCAAACATGTTAAATAGATGGGGGTAGTGATAGTTATAGATAAGAGAAAAGCTTCTCCATCTCTATCCACAATGGATATCTGCAACATGGCTAGCTTATCTGTCTCCTCACTCATCAAATGCAGACCAAATCTCCTGACAAGTGCATCTACTACTACGTTTTCCTTCCCAAGAGTCTATACTATATCAATGTCAAAATAATTGTGGAACTATAGCCATAATCGCTTTCCCAGGATTAGATCCTTCAAAGAGAATATATACCTGAGACTCTTGTGATCAGTGTAAACATCACATCGTTCACCCAACAAGTAGTGTCTCCAAATATTCAGCTCAAAGTCCACTACTGCTAACTCCAGTTCATGGGTAGTGTAGTAATACTCATGGTATCTCAACTGTCATGAACTTTAGGCAATCACATCTCACATCTGCATCAGTACACAACCTAATTTGGTCCCTGATGTGTCTAAGTAGACTACATACCCAATGCCCTCTTCTACTATCCTCACGATGGTGTCACTCATCAGTCTCTGCCTCAACTCTTGAAAACTCTTATAGTCCTTCTCCTCCCACAAGAAGGTTTATCCCTTCTTTTTCAAATATTAAAAGGGAGTCAAAACTCATGAAAATTTGGTTATGAATAACCGGTATTACCAGCCAATCCCAGGAAACTCTGCACCTTGGTCACACAATTGGGTGGATCCCATGAAAGCACTTCCTCAATATTCACCGGATCCACTACAAGTCGTGCCTCAAAGATAACATGCCCTAGGAAGTGGTTATCCCATATCCATAACTGGAACTTAAAGAGAATTCCATAATGTTGGTTATCTCAAAGTGTATCCATAACTATCTGTAGGTATGTGGCATGCTCCTCCTCCAACACTGAGTATATCAAGATGTCATCAATGAAGACTACCAAGAAGCGATTGCCTTAAGGCTGGAAGATCCTGGTCATGAGCCCCATGAAAACTAATAAAGCATTTATCATGTTGATGTAATTACCAAGAACTCATAATGGTCATACAATCATTTGAATGTTGTCTTCGATACGTCCTTGTTGCATACCTTGAGCTGGTGATATCCTGATCCGAGCTCTATCTTTGAAAACCATTGTTCTCCCATCAGCTATTTGAAGATATCATCCATCCTTGGGAGTGGACAATTGTTCTTCACAGTCACCTAGTTCAGGCACTAATATTCCACAAAAATATTCAGACTCCCATTTTCCTTCTTCGAAAAAAATTTGGGATTCCCATTGGGAAACACTAGGCCTTATGGAACCCTTCCTCTACATGTCCTCTAAATGTACCTGAATCTCACTAAGCTCCACGGGAACCATTCGATATGCTGGTGTAGATATAATTTTCTATCCTAGGGTGCTAGTCAATATAGAATTATACCTCTCTATGAGATGGTAGTCCTAGTACATCATTAGGAAAGACATCATCATATTGGTCCACCACTACTGGATAACTCAAACTTCTCACATCAACTAATCTGAGGGTAAGGCTATCCAACAAATGATTGATCGGTTTCACCCTCCTCCGAGTAAGTCCATATTGTGCTACAAATGTTCCCTTCTCACCGGTGAAGGAAAGCCTAGTCCCGTCCTTATGGAAACACTTTTCTTTGAACCTAAAATCGTTGACATGAGCATGGACTATAGATTTCCAGTAAATACCCACGATGTCGTTGTAAGGCCGTGATGATACTACTAGGAGACCTTACACGAAGATCTCACCTCTTACAATGAGCTCACACTCTCTACACCAGTGTTTAATCATCGAATAATCTCTTGTAGGTGTCTTTAATCGTAATGATCAAGCCAACGACTCCATCAGAATATCCGAGCTCTAAATGAGAGCTATGGAAATAAAAGAGTGATTGTCACCTGTGATTATAAGAATTTCAGATAGGGTGGAATAGAAAAATAGCATATCTATAATCATCTCTAGAGAATTGTGGTCATATGCCTCAACCACCTGATGTTGAGCTCACCCCTTTCCACCTGATCCCTGTAGTTTGGGTGGACCACCTGGGGGTGGTGGTTGTAGAACATTAAACTGTAGTCCACCACCTACTGCACAACATGCTTCTATGCCACGTCAGCCGCCCTATGGACCCCCACCCTCAAATATCTGCTACTACCCTGACGGTCCCTCGGTGATATGCATATTTTCTGTGTGGGGATTTTGATAGTCACAATCCATGGTTCCCTATCCACTGCAAGAGTAATTGGCTTTAGTCCCCAGAATACATCCTCTGCCTCGCAAGCTCTGCACCTCCGACCCTGCATCCTAGGGTCGTCCACTAGAAGGTCTAGGCCACATGGACTTCTACGTCATCTACCTACTACCTGCTATAGATTACCCAACTACCTGTCATTTGGAGGTGGTTCTTACCATCGGTGCTTTCTCAGGTAAGAATCTCTCCACCAATAATGCTCGCTCAGGAACTCTTACCAGCGTAGGAATATTGAGTGATATGATCGATGCTCTGATATTCACCTAAAGACCCTACACAAAGGTCATGGACCTGAATAAAGGGTATCATACCATATTGGTGGAGTAGTGTGAGAGGTCACTGAATCTTGAAGAGTATTGGGCCACTGATAGGATTCCCTACTATAAGTGTAGAAGCTCTGGGAAACAGACTATGCGTAAACTTGTTGGTACGAACTCTACCCTGAAGAGGGTCTCGAAGTATAACCAGAAGACTGTTTCCTCCATATGTATCTAGAGTGTTAGACACCACCATCTCCCTGATGTTCCCATGAATAGACTAGCATCTCGGATCAACACATGATCTAATGGGGTATAATCTATTAAATACAACCAATGCCACAGTCTACAGTTAGTCCTCAACTTCCCGAGGATCTACCTCCCCTCGAATCCACAGAGTCCTCTATCTCTAGAACTCATGATATGTGCACAATAGATGTGCACAGTGTGCCAATGGAGTTGGTATAAACTTATTCCCTTCGACTGGTGGTGTTTCTTGTACACTATATGAAGGTTCCAACAATGTAGGAAGGCCCTACACCGAAGACTCATCACTCTGTTGGCCATCATTGTGTATACTCTCTAGAATCCTGGCTAGCTGTCTAAATAGAGGCATATTGAAAAGATACAGCAGTTCCATGGTCAATAAGTTATAACATGTGAGATGAATATAAGGATATTAAATGTAAAAAATTTCCAAAACACACACGATCAGTGTTTTTGTGCACCGGGTCAGAAATCAGAATTTATGGTCCTGGTGTATGGATATGTTGTCGTCTGCACAAATATTAGACTCCCTAAACTAAAAACCACAATCAAAACACTTACCACTATTTCTCCATTGTAAATATCAAAGTCTTTGTTCTTTGATACAACCTTTCTCTGATACCTCTTTTTTACAAACCGTCCCCCCAAGGCTTGTTTCATGACTAACCCTAACCCGTCTTCCATAGGCCATGGGTTGGAGACTAGCAATGGAAAGGTGTATCCATAAAATGGTAAGGAATTTCCATTCAACTTATACACACAAAGAGTAGGTAAACAAATAAGGTAAGCCACATAGTAAAAAAACTGTTGTAAAAAGTCTATACTGAATGTAAAGGGGCTAGAGAACAAGACCAGCTGATATATACAATACTACAGAAAAATAGAAATCAACTCTTGAGATCGTCTGACACGTATCCTACCTAAGGGTAGGTACATATCCTCTCCGCACCATTAATCATAAACCGTCACTTCCATCCACCTTTAGGTCATAGATTTAAAAGTCTCTATCAAGGCATCCCATCGTCTGCACAAGGCCCAACAAGGTATGGGCGATACTAGGGCAGGGGTGAGTATAATAATACACAGTAGGGAACCCGAGACCCTTGAAGGTCTCTCATAATTCCACAAATGAAAACTACAAAGCCTCATCTCAATCACAATGCAAAATAAAATACTCACCTAAAACCGGGTATAATATAAGTAGAGAAGTACATATGATTAGTTGTAAAGCTATATTATCTTATTTATTCAAGGGTTCTGCTGTTGATCCCCACATGATCGCTCGGTGCTGATCCATATAGGATCATTAGGTGTTGATCCACACATGATCGCTAGTTGTTGATCCACACAGGATTGCTAGGTACTGACCCAAACGTGATCTCATGGTGCTGATCCACACAAGATTTATAGGTGTTGATCCAAATAGGATCTCTAGGTGTTGATCCACATAGGATCGGTATTCATTCTTCACGTCTCATCCAGCCACTAGATTATCGTACAGAGTACTCTTGATTCTGGGAGGATTCTCTCCTCCATCTATAGTTCATTCATCAACTGGAACGAAGTCCCATGTAGAAGTAACCCAATGATTTTTCATGTCATAAGGGTTCCAACGCAACATACGACACATTAATCAAATGCCTGGTCTAAGACTTATAATACATTTATTGTTGAGGGCCTGGTTGGATTTAGAGATGATCCTACCCTGCTATACTCCAAATTTCTCTAAAACCTATGTGTAATATCTCATATGTAACATCTCATTTCTAGGATTCATGCCCCATAATTATTTCGTTAAATGGACATCTGGTTTATGAGATACGACCTTTTAAGAGAATCTGGCCCGAAAAGGGTCCTAGTCCGGTCCGACCCGGTCGAACCCACCCCTCCCAACCCGACACAGGCCTACCCGACCCAGTGTGGGTCAAACGTGGGTCCGACCTAGCCAGACCCAAAATGGATGGGACGACCCATTTGAGCTGGGCTACTACGAGCTTGGCCCGCTAGGCTGCGAAACGGACCCAGCCCACCTTGATGCAGAACCGTCCTGAACCACTGAGAGGGAGCAACCCACCAGATGGGTGGCCCACATGGGTGGCATAGGTTTGGTCCCCCTCCCATAAGTAGATAGAAAAACGGTGGCACCACATGTCACCACCAGTCAGCGGGACCTACGGGTGTGGGTCCCCCTCCACTACCGCGACACAATGTAGCAGCCCGCCTTCCACGGAACACAACGACATGTCACCTCCGCATCCAATGTGGTTGGACAATGCTTGCATCCCCCTTCTCCCACCATTGGAACCACTCTTCCACCACATCTGGCTTTTGCCGGATGCCGCCCTCATCCACTCGTGCTAGAAGTCGGTGATGTCGCACTGGTGCCGCACCAGTGCTTCTTCTGCGGGGCTCTGGTGATAATCCAAATCTCTTTTTTCACTTATGTATACAACTTCGGGCCTCCCAAGTTTCCTCTGTCGATGCATGCATCCCGAGATAAAGGTTTTTTCATGTTAATAAATCATCCACCGAGAATGCAATAATAAATAAAGCGGAAAAGGGTACATGCCTTGTTCATCCCCCCCAACCCCCTACGTTAACCTCATAACATGGGTGAGATTATTTCATCTTTTAAAAACATAGAATTAATTGAGACAAAACCCATAGAATTAATCAAGACAAAACCCCATACCTTGTGATTTGTTGGAGGTGTATCAGTTGTGGTGGGAGGAGACTCAACATTGGATGAAGTCCCCAACATTCATCGATCCTGGATCATTGCTACCCATGATTCCATCCTCTATCGATGGAAGATGTTGTAGTACTTCTCCAATGGTTCCTCAGAGTCATATCCATAACCCCAACCCGAGAATCTGTTAAATAGAGGGTGAGGGTGAGTAATGCATCAAAAAAATTAATGAGGATCATTAATTAATGAAACTCTTAATTCCCTACGGTGTGGTTATGAAACTGAAAACTCAATCCATTAAATGGATATAAACCCATCGGTCCCACCACCACCACTCAAGATGAGGTAGGAAAATTAAATAACAATTTTTATGTTATTTTATTATTTCATTAAAAGTTTCAAAAACTATCATTTTCCCTTGAGATACTGTGATCGAATTTAATCCCCCCTTGAGGGAATCCCAGCACTGTAGATTCAATGGTGCCCATGGATTTTTAATCCAAGCATCGGTTCAAAAGATAGAAAATTATGCACGTGCATTTACTAAACACATCATAAAAAAATTTCAAAATTTCGTTTTGGGAACATCGGGCCTCGAAATCAAGATCTGTCTATTTTTGCAGAGTCACAATAATCCCAAATAATTTAAAAATATATATATATTGAATTTCTGAGTCTTTACAGAACATATCAAGTTATTCAAAGAAACCATAATAATTATTTGAATTTAAAGGACTACGAAAAATTATAAATTGAATCCACTATAATTAAAATATTTAGTGCTTCATCAATCACGAAGAAATAAATAATTAATGAGAGACACCAAAAAATTATGAGTTTTTAATAGATCTCTCATTAACAACTAAGGGAAATATAAACTACCAAATTCCAGATAGTCAACAAAAATTGTCGCCATCTATTGCTCTATTAGAAAATCCATGATCAATTCTACTATTAAACATGTAAATATCCTAAACAACAATAAAAAATAGAAAATATAAAAAAATAATTAGACTCTAACACTTAGTTGGGTGTATAGATAGTACTAAATATCAGAAGATACTATATGGAATCTTTCGGGGATTTTCATTACGGAAGGTTGTAAATAACATAAAAGTACTGAAATAAACAAATATAAAACACAATATAAAAAAATAATTTAATATTATCACCTAGAAACCCAGTTAAAAAAATAACCACAGAACGAATCAAAATTTCATTTTTTAAAACCACCACATCCATTTCGAATTCTGAAATATTTTCCACGTTAAATTAATTTTAACATAAAAAACATTTCAAAATCAACATTATATACCATATAAACTAAGAATAAAATCATTAAAACACACCCACTAATTAAAATATCAAATTAATCCTTTTGAAAACATTTCCCTAAATAAAAACAACCCCAATAGGTTGGATAATCACTGATGGTATTCTATCTTTCCTCAAATATATATAAATAACCCAAAAAACTCAAGAACCCTTCTAAACATACCAATAGTCATCCATTTGACTCAAAAATAAATAAATAAATAAATAAATATTTTTATATTTATATATGATCATTCATCAGAATACCAAGGTTCAAGAAAATACATTTCCATTTCCAAAACCAATAATACATCCTAGACTTCAAATTTCTATCCAATTTTCAAAATATGTCGATCAGGAAAGCAGATCATTTCCATATTCCATGAAACCTCTATTTGAAATTTTAATTTTTTTTCAATTTACCAAATGACTATAAAAAATAACACCCACATTCAAAACAACCCGTTTCACTTTATAAAATATTCATTGTTTTCATTGAGTAAATCTAATCATTAAGAACATAATTTTAATATTGAAATAAAAAACATATGAAAATAATGCCAAGAAAAAAATTAAGAGAAAATGAAAAAAATCCACCACTCAATGGGTACAAATAAAAAAATATGAAAAAAAATCTGCTACACCCAACTTTTTATCATGGTTTGGATACTATTCCTCCAATCAGATAAGTATATTGAAGGTTAACGAAGGAAGCTAGATGTTTTGGACATGGTTTTCTAGAACGTGCACAACAACCACACACTCCTTTTAATTCATCCAAATATATACTAAAACATCAATAGTTTCTCAAGACAATAAAAAAATTCACAATCCTAAAGAATAAATTCAATAAAAATCCTAAAAATCAATAACATTCGAGATCCAATTTCATATTTTAATGAAATACCATACCAAACCTTTCTAGTAATTTATATATCCTTTATAATACATGGTGATCAAGAAAACACCTTTGAATTTTAACATAAATTATTAAATTACTAACTCTAAAATACATGACATCATAAAATTATGATTTCCAATTCCTCTCATATTATAGTTTTCTTGAACTAAACTTGGTTAAAACTGAATCAGTCACCCATGTCAGTCTTTGACATAGCTCAATAGATATTCCCAATACTCCTGGGCAAGAAACTAGTGTCAAGAATCAAACCAAAATCTGCTGGAAATGGTTTAGAAAAATAATTTCATAAAAATTACTTACTATAAAATGTTCAATTAAAATAAATACTAGAATATGAATGAAATAAAACTGGCCAGACATCAGTGAGACCCTCTGGGTGACCACCAACCACTATTCCCACACTTCTCCATGAAGAATGTTATTATGAAGGAAACAAAAATAGAATCTAGAAAAAGTATATATACATAATATTGAGTATTAAAACTTAGTAGTAATTCCCATATAAACTAATCCACATTCTTAAAATTTAATGTGGAATCCAAATCATGCTTGTTTGAAAATAGGATGCACAAAATGTTAGATCTTCTGTTCATTTCAAAATATGTATTATGATTATATAATTTTAGAAAACCCATTATCCATTACATTTCTATAATAGTATCTAAAATGGAAAAAAATATTATTTAACATGAATGATTAAAAGTAGAAAAATTAATCATTCTTGTTATTACTTTATAAAATTAATGGGTAATATAAAAAAATAATTTAAAACAGGTCCACAAAAAACATATTTGAAGAAAATATTAACCATGGAAAATTATATATATATATATATGGTTAGTATTGTCTTATTATCCTCATAATCTCATTGATATACTAGGGATGCGAATTTATTTTCTGCTTCACGTGCCAACAAATCCACACCATGATAGTTGATTTAATGCTTTAATGTAATCCTCATAGGGAGACTATGATTCTCATCTGTTGTCTCACCTAGCATAATATACCTAGTTTGAACACATAATAACCCATGATTATCATGTTCCATTCTAAAATATATGTATGTTTTTATCCAATAATTATATTCATACTTATCATATATTTTTACCTGAAACCCCTAAACCTTTTCACCCATAATATCTCTCCTTATTTGTATCCCTCTTCCATGTTAGTTAATCTAAGAAAATACCTCTTTACAATGAACATGTCATCAAACACACATCTAAAACATAAATAAAATTATTAATTTAATTGTAATTCCTTTTGATTGTATTCCTATATATAAAACATTTCAATTTTCTAAATGGGCCTCATAATTTTGAAATAAAAAATTCTATTTTGATAAGACCTTTGGGAATCCCAACATTTCATGATAGATATTATTTGGAAAACCAATTATACATTTAAAATACCTTATGTTTGGAAGAAATCCTGAATGCATACATAACAAGACAGCTATATGGTAGAATATTTGGTAAAACTTATAAAACAAGTGACAATCCATCTCCAGGTGTCTCAAACTATTATATGATATATATATGCATTCCATAATATGTGGAATAATACCTTTATAAAACAAAAAAAATATTTATTTCAATTAAAATTCTTATATATAGATATCCTACCTGAAAACATGTATCTGTTGATTAAGGAATCCTAAAATTACTTCGTAATTACACATAGATACACCTCATATATATATATATATATCCCTTTTCCAAATGGACATATTCCCCTCACCATGAAGGATATATCCATACAGGATATATATATATATATATATATGCAAACATATTTATATAAATTCACGAAATCATTAAAGAACCATTGGATACCCTAGGTAATAAATTGAAATCTAGAACATTACAAATTCCCTAATTAGAAATGGGAAAATTAATTGAAACAGGATAAACCCTCTTGAAATCGATGACAACCCCACTACCATTGCAAACCGCACCTAGAACCGTGCTTAAAAATAACTAACAAACTCTGAGAACCAATTTACAACCAATGAATCACCCATTTTGAGTTAGGGTTTAACCAAATTTAATGAAACACAAGGGTAGGAGGAAGAAACATAGAAATAGAGGAGGACATAATAATTGGAGCAGAAGAATGACTTATAAGGGAATATCATATCAGAAATCATTAGCGGATTAGGTCAAGAAAATATGGAGGATAAGAAGTGGTAGTGTGTGAGTGAGCTCTATTTTTCATGGTTCAAGTGATGTAAGGGGGAGGGGGTCGCATGTTTTGAGGGGGAGATGGAGAAGAAGAAAATCCATTATGATTTTTTTTGTTTTAAAAATTCATAATATTTATAATAAAAATAACAATAATAAAAATAAAATTTAAAATAATAATAAAAATAATAAATTAAATAATAATATTACTATCATTAATTTATTTTTTTATCAAAGAACTTATAGTCCATATAGTGTGGCCACACCATCTGCAAGACTATACCTATATCATGCACTAACAAGTCTTTTTGCGATGCAAGAGCTGTAGAGGGGTGGTGCACAACCATACCCCTAACTATGTTCCCTTGATAGAGCCATTTTATGGGCCAGATGGTTTTCCCAAGCCTATCATATGCCATTTTTTAAATGTTTTCCAACCATATGCAACCCATAAGAAATGAAAAATAACCCGTTTTTTGGAAAAAACATCTGGAAAAATATGAAATATAGAAATGAACAAAATTCTAAAAAATTATTCTATTTTTGCTTGTTTGGGGGTGAAAAAAAATAGTGTGTAATAACAACCATTGATTTACTATTGTTTCATTCTATGGAATATATTGACTAAGACATTTTATTTATCTTAGGTTCATAACCCAGAATGATACTGGGTGTCCCCTCTCAGATTAAATAAATTTATTACTTTATAAATGCCAAATTTTATGTTTTTTTTATTCTTAATGTGTACCCAATTTGAAAGAAGTAGGATGATCTGCCCAAATTAAACAGGAGTTCATTGGGTGGAATTACCAGTTTGTATGTCATGGATTATGGTCGATTCCTGAAACTAATTGTCAAGGGTGGATCTTTGTATATGGACTGGTCGATTATATCAATGGAATTCTAATGGTCACCCACTTGGATTGCCTATGGGGTTTATTAAGAGTTAATTATCAATTGATCCACATGGATTCCCTCATAATATTCATACAATAATTTCATTGTTAGTATACCTTGGAACGTTATTTCATTTGTAGTATACCTAGGAACGTTTTTTCAATGATATATATTCTATAATTTTGATTAAAATAATAAATTATAATTATAAAGTGATTAAAAGTACATAAATAAAATTATTTTATTCTAATAAATTTAATAATCTAAAAAAACATTCAATCTAATGTTATAACTTTTAGATAATAATTTACTCAATATTTTATCTTTAAAATACCCCACTCCCTAAGTATAAATGACCCTAACCCTCACTTGCGAAACCAATCATCTAACATTAACTAAAGACAATCATCTATCGAAATACCCTCTATAGAGACCCTTATCATTTTTAAGGATATTCTCGAGTAAAAAACACTAAGCATTCATGGTGTTGATTGTTATATAAAATAAGAAACACATAGAAGATCTAATTTTTTATCAACATTTCTTATCAAATTTTCTCTTAGCTTCCTCTTTGTCTCGATTCTAAAAAATCCCTAATATTTTGAGATTAATTACGGAGTATTATAACATTGTATTAACAATTGTAACCTATTTTAATTATGATGTTCACTGTTTATTTATATTTTATACTTATCTTGTTCCAATGTTGTAATTGTCTCAGAAATAGTCGGCTACCTTCCAAAAATGATGTTTCCTAGTAATTTAATATAACTAGACATATGGATAGTTATAAAAAATTATTTTTAAAACCAAATGTACAAATATATTTATTTTATTCATATTAAGTTAATTTTACTATTGTATAAATGATCATGATAAATATAAAAAAATTGAAAATGAATTATTTTTATAGTAAACTATAATATCAAAATGTTTCAACTTCATTAATGGAAATTGTGATATATATTCTAATTATTAAAAATTATCATGAGTGATATAAATAAAAAAATTACATTATCATTCCATGATTTAATAAAATATGGTTTATTAATCTGGAGTCATAAAAGTGGGGAAAAAATGGGAATTAAGGTAAGGTGAATATCAAACCTAACTACATATCTTTTGGGTATGAACACTTTAATGTTATTTTTAGTATAAATATTAAAACAATATCATAAAATTTAATTTAAAAATTATTTTCATTCTATTTATTGGTAACTAAATTTTTTACCTTTCCACCATATTTTCTATGAAAAATAAAATGATGTGTAAATAAATAAATAATTCTTCCAAAACACATCTGTGAGTCCTCTTGGGTTGATTATTCATTAAAAAAATCATATTTTATGTTAATTAATTACTTCTGTTATTTAATTGGGATCAAAAAATGTTCCTCCATGATTTATGATATTTGAAATACTTTTTGAAATTCATTCCATTATGTGGATTTCTTCATGTCTATGATTGTTTTTTGTTATCTTTAAATGTGGAATAAATGATTATGATAATATTTTAATGAGAAATGTGGAAATAGGATTAGATATCCCTAAAATTAATTAATAAATTTGATATATATCATGAAATTATATTCTTTATTCATGAACATGATTCACCCTTTATTCACAATTAAGATATTATTATTTATGAACATATATTATTCTTCAACATGAAGTTAGATTATAATACAAATTTATTTGGTATAGGAGAAATATATTATGATTATTCATTTTTATGAATATTTTTCTTCTCATTCCTTTTTAAAATGAATCCCTTCTTATTATGATGATGATATTATACTTATTACATGATTATTGTGATTATTCTCTCTCATGTACTATTAATTAATGATTCTTATTCCTTATTTGATATACCTCAACTAAAAAACCATTAATAATACCCAAATATTTGATGTATATCCTCATGTGTAAACATGTACTAATGTAAGGGTGAGATAAGTTATGAGGATAAATAATATATATTTAAATAATGTTCCCTTATTTAGTATATGTGACGTTTGAGCCAAATTTCTACGTGATCCTAAACCATTTGATTCATTAATGTATTAAGTTTTTTTATTTTTATTAAAAATTATGTAATGGTTATGTAGTGAATATTTGGGTCACTATAGATGGTTTCATATGTATGATTTAGATCATTTTTGAATAACAATATAAAATATTAGTGAAACCCCTCTATATAAGGTTGAGTTTTAAGGGAATAATAATAATGTTTTTGTAATGTATAATTACATGGAATATCCATGAAAGAAAATCCCACTCATGATAAACTATGTAGTTAAATATTTTTAATAGATTTACCTGGGGGTGATACCAATAATAGGTTTGATTAATTTTTATCTTGATCATCACTTGGTGAATGATAAGGCGACCTTTCTATACACAGGGTTTGACACTATTGGGGGATATACTTAGGTTAATCACAAAATATATACAATGCATTATGATATGTATATTTTTAATGTAATTATCTCATTTAATTTTATAAAATTATTGACATACATTATCCAAGAATCATCAATTTTTCAAAAAGATAACGATAGGGATACCTTAAGATATTCCCTTTGAATTAATTTATGCACAATAAAATTTATTTATTAATTATTTTTAGAATGTATTCATATTCAAAACATATATATTTTATATAATAGTGGGTTCTAGGTTATTGTAGACCATCATCCCATGTGATGGAAAATTCAATATTTTTCTGAGTGGCATTCCCAATGCGATTGGATATAGGCTTCAATTATTTTGGAGATTTATTCCCAATTATCTCAGGATATAAATAATTAAATTAACTATATTAAAAATTATCATTCACCTAATAAGTAAAAACTATCCATCCTTATCTTTATGTTGAAATTAATATCTCCATTCAATGGGTTTTCTAATAAACTTTCATTGATCAAATGGTGAAATCAATAAAAATTATTTTTTTATCCCCACATAGGATAAGGTTAACGTGACTCTGGTCGTCTTCCATTTAAATCAAGTGGCTCATAAATGGTGTTAGGTTATAATTAATATATTCCCAATAAATAAAGTAGAATAAATTGACTGGGATGCCATTAAACATTTATTTATAAATAATTATTTACATTAATCTATTAAAATATACGACGAGAGAATTACTTGAGCTTAAGAAAATCAAAGGTGAATATATCATAGATGAAAAGTAATATATCAAAATAACTTCATGATATTACCTGATTTCATTTCTAAAATATGATAGAAAAATAAATGTGTTTTTAGTAGCACAAATCCAAACCTCATAAAGACTCCATCTATCTAATAACTTGAGAGTTATAAAATATTTGGTTGATGTTTTCTCAATATAGAGATGATGATTATAGAATGGTCCCAATCTTATGGAAATTTTAAATAAAATATCGAGTTTCAAGATTGGGGATATATTAATAGGGAATATACATGTCATTTTACTTAACCATGTTTCATGTAGGGTAATTAGCGATAGTAACCACAAAAAATGAGGGAGAAATGGAAATATAATGCCATCCCAACTACTAAAGAGGACCATGAAATTTATTCCACACAAGGTATAAGTTCTATTCAATCCTTAACTGAAAATGTTTTATCTAATTCTGGTTCTATGTAATAATTTATAACATTCATGTTTTTAAAACAATTTCACCAAATCTTTGATTTATTATTATTGAGATATCCTTTAAAACACCTGGTGGTGTGATTAATTCAACCAAAGTATTGAACTATTCTCATATTAGAATTTATGGATTGATTATTACATTGAGTCACATAATAATTCCCCCTAGTGGAATTTATTCTATATTAGATATAGGTTGGATCAAATTATATATATCTCACATCATATGATTGAAAAAAGAAATATCTTTCTGTATTATGTCCCATGCCATTTTTGGTAGAATTCATGGGAGATTGCGAATTTTGTTAGGAAAATCCCTCAATGGTGTGGGTTTTAATACCCAATGAATAGTTATGCCTTTAGAAAATAGTTTAGTTGATGTAAAATATGAACCATGTTTAAATTAACATCGTGAATGAATATAATAAGATATTACCTATAGATTCTTTAGGAATTCACCCTAATCATGAGGTGGATATATCAGTAGTACCCAAACCTGGATCCGTTTCAATCATTAATTTACAATATATAAAATCAAAAATTGAATTGTAAGTGTTAATTAATTAGGTAAACAATAATTTGTATTAAGATTTAATATTACCTAATTCATCTCCTCCTGGTGGACTGATGTTCATTGTGATGAAATGTTATGGGTTGATGAAGTTGTGTAAAACTTATCTGGAGCTAAAAAGAGAACTATAAACTAAAGGTATCCCCTTATAAGGATTGATGAATTTTTTGATAATCACTATGGATCTTAATACATCCAAGTGGTGGATATTTATTTCATATATCAATATCTATGAGAGATGAAGGAAGATATTCATATTATAAAATACCTTAGGAGATATGGACAATATAAATTAAATGCAATTCCATTAATATTTAACAATTCAACTGTAATATTGATCCATTTGATAAATAGATTCTATGAATACCACCTTTAATTTATTTTGATGTATTTATTAATAAAATCTTTATTTACAACATAAAAAATAAGGAACATGAACGATATATAAGGATTGTGATGGAGATATTAACAAATGAGGAAATTTGTGGTATGTTTAGTAAGTTTGACTTTTGGATGTATAATGTCTAATTCAAGGGGAAATAGATCACACATGAAGGAATTTTTATAGACCCTTCAATGAAAAGGTCAATTGAAGAATTGACCATACGCTTAAGAATCACATAAATGCATATATTTCATTGTTTTCATATGGAGAGATGATATTCATGATATTTTGTAACAAATAATGTATTTATAGAATAATTTTCCATCATATTTTTTTAAATAAATAATGAAATTTATTATCTTAATTAATTCTTAAAATAAATATATATGTTTTGAGACAATTTATTATATGGTTATATTTATATGATAAATTTTAAAATCAATGAATTTTAGTTTTACAAAAATAATTTCAATTTTCAATTCAGTATTTCAAAATTATCATTTGATTAATTTTTTATATTTTTTTGTAAATTTTTTTGTGTGTATGTTAATGACATACAGTTATGTAAAATAATTTATTTTTGGGACATCATCAAGAGTTAATTATGATGTAAAATTTCAAAAACTTGTGTAATGAATAAATATAAAGGTATGATATAAATATTGGTCAAAAATAATTTAGAACCTATAATTTATAATTTATTTCATGATAAGTACAATAATCATTGTACGTGCTGATGTAGTACCTACACATCGTCAACGTAGTCAATTTTTGTGCCTTATAGATAATAATTGAGTGGAAATTTTTTTAGGAATTATTTTTTAATTATTATGTATTATTGGATTTTTTGGTTATTAATATTTAATTTTATATTTATATAACATGATTCTAATCCAATTTAACGAGTAATTCTTATACAAGCCAAGAAAAAAAATTATCAAATTGAAGAATTTGTCTTGACCTAGATATGATAAAATATACATAATGAATGAATATAAATGAATAAATTGAACATAATATATTTATATTTTTGAATATTAATTTTTTTTAAAATATATATATATATTCAATAATTAACATAAATTACTTTGAATTTCTGAGAAAGTTCTTGAGTATGAAGAATAAAAAATAAATAAAATTCTTTTCATTAAAATCATAAGAACCCTTAAATGACATAAAAAATTTGATAATACTTTTTTATGACTATTTTTCATCAATAATCAAATTTTAATTCGAATTTGGATCCTTTTTATATCACCATGATTGAATTTAACACCTTTACAATTTTTTATATAAAAGTTATGTGTAGTTGTTCAGGATATTGTTGTTAATTATTAATATATCTTAATATAGGGTTTTCCAAAAGAGAAATTTAAAAATAAATAATCATTTGAATTTTAAAAAATTTATATTTTTAATGTTGTTCTTTTTAAATTATTAATATATTATAAATACATTAATTTCTTGCACTATAATGATGTAGTAAATACTTAATTAATTGAAATACTAATAAATGATATGAAAATTATTAAAATAAATGCATTTTGTGATTTTTAATGTAACACAAAATATCTCAATACTATTATGATATGTTTAGGATATAATAAAACATTTGTGTAATGTCTAATAATTTCAATGTATTCTTTAAAATGGAATTATTTCAAGACGGTGAAATCGGACCGCATGTGATTCTGAGGCCCGGAGTTCCTGTAATGATCCATCAAGGAGGTGTTTATCTTAAAATAGTGTGCATGGGTAGTTTTCATGGAATAGTGGAATAACTCTTAAATAGTTGCTTAGATCATAAATCTGAGTGCACTGTTGCGTTGAGGATGGAGGGTTTACCCTAGGTGTGACTTATGTTAAGTCGGTGTAGGCCTCCATTGAGATTATAAAAATAATGGTATAACCATAAATAAAATAATAAAATAAACTTATTTTATTTTCCAAAAGATTATTACTCAGAAAAGGTGACTCATATTAAAAATCTGACACCACCGCTAAACTCTTGAGTGTATGCTTTTCTTTGTCTAATACTAATATTGGCCGGCACATGCCGCCAGTGGAAGTTCATTTTTTGTCGTAAATAAAATAATTAAGTAAAAATTATTTTATTGTAAAATCCTTGATTTTTAAATGGAAACTTAGATTGAAAATCCAAGAGTATCGTTGAGCTCATGAGGTCATCCTCCCCCTTAGGTGGAGCCTAACCTTGAATACGACGGGTCGAGGGAGACTGTTCAAAATTGTTTAAATTTTTTAAGATACATTTTGTAATAGCATGGGAGGAATTTTCTATATTTTGAACTGATGCTCGGATTAAGGATCTTAGTGCACCGTTTAATCCAAAACGCTGAGATATGCCGAGAAATGACATAACTTCGGGTAGCGAGGTACGAGTAGAGAGGTTAATTTTTTGGACTTCTCAAGAAAAATAATAAAATAATTTGAAATAATTATTTTATACTTTTCTCTACATTTCTTGGAATATGGAGATTTTTTAGGGAAACGATGATTCAGTGACATGGAAATTTAATTGAACACATGGATGACCTGTATTCCGCAACGTAACAGTGAATTTAATGGTGTGAAACAACGACATTGTATCATAAATGAAACAATGTAACAACGTGATGTCATGACATTATGGAAATGCTGCAATGTGGTTATATAAATAGTTCGAGATATTGAAAAAAATAAGGAGGAAGGATTGGGGGGATTCTTGGGCGAAGCTTTGATGCAGTTCCACCCCAGAAAAGAATGACAAACAAGGAAGAATTCCATTCGAAGGTTGAAACTAGGATGTGTCATCGACGCTGTAATCCCTCAATGACCAACGTGCGACAATGAACATGATAAATGGTAGGGATATTTTGTTCTTTAATGTTCTCAGTTTTCCCATTGAAGAAAAATATAAGGAATGCAGACCAACCGACTAACGGTTTGATTTGCGTCTCATCAAATTGTGAGGGTGGTTGTTACGGGATCATAAAATCCGGGATTATTTTTTCTTTTGTTATTAATAAATTTTCCTCATGTTTAAATCACTTAAGAAGAGGGCACGAGTCGAAAACAACAAGGCCCAGACCCTCCTCGAAACTTGTCATTGGTGTTTCCTTTGTGGTGGAACAACAAACGCGACAACAAGGTGTTTAAGGGCAGTGAAATTATAGCAGAAGTCTAGTGGCCCGTAGAAACAACCATCAACGCGCCATGTCGGTGGTGGCCGGTGGTGGCTGGGGGAGACCCATGGAAACCATACATGGGTGGTGAGAAGTCGTCTTGCCGTTGTGCACTGCGAGGGCCAGAGGTGGCTGACCCAAGCTAGCCGCACAGGAGATGGGTGGTGCCCAAAGGCACCGCTAGTAGTAGCAGCTGTGACAGGAGTGGGTGACGCGGAACCCGCATCATGCCGGACGAAATGGACCTACATCCACAGGGCCAGATGGGTGAAGTGGAACACCTTTAAGAAGACTAGACTAGATGTGGAATGACCAAATGGGCCGGAGCAGCCCAACGGACCAACGAGAGTGGGCCGAGCCCCACCCAGCGGGTCAGGCCAACCACTGCCCGAGACCGGAAACCAGTCGGGCCGACCTCGACGGGCCGGACCTAGTGAACCGGGAAGACCCTTAATAGTATGGACCTAGGCGGGGTCATGTAGACCCTGAGACCCGTTGCATCGGGCCGAACTGACCATGTTGGAACGGGACCCGACCCAACCATTCCCCAAATAAAGAAACACTCATAACTAACAAACTGTGTGTCTATTTTACACGCCGTCAGTGGTGTTGGTACCCTTTTTGGGAAGCGGTCCCTTTTTCATATTTCGGTGGGCTCAATCGAGCCAGGCTAGACCAAGGTGCGATCACCCCTGTTTCATGGAAATAGGTGTAACTGACAGATCAGGCATCTGATCAACACGTTTTCAATGGCATAAGGACCCTTGTGACAAGGTGGTCCATTAGAGATACTCTAAGTGAGTTTTGACTGATTTTGATGGGCAACTATGGTTGGATCAAACATGAATCTATCTAGTTCCATTTTACAATAGTCCCCATATCTCACAGACTGGTCATCTGATCAACTCATTGTCTATCATGTTGGGACCCCTAAGACGGGCAATCCCTTAGGTATGATTTTAGCGGGACTTTTTACCAGTTGAAGAAGGAACAGTGGATGGAGTACCAGAATCATCCCAAGATTAGGTGTGCTTCATGTGATAATCCAATGGAAATTTTTTACATAAGGAAGAAGAATGACCAATGTGGGTAAGCATCAAAAAATCAAGAATGGGATGATCTAGTTGTAGGACTAATCATAGCTACCTATGAAACAGTGAACAAGGGACGTCTGCATCAACAACCAATACATGTAGCAGCAGGGACCAATACAGGTTTGCATCAGTGAGAAAGGCATGTTAGCTCTAGCAACCAATATGGGTCCGCACCAGCGACGAGTACGGGTTACCACCAGTGACCAACACAGGTCAAAATCTAGAGACCAATATGGCTCATCACTAGTTACTATTACGGTTTAGCATATAGTGACCAATACAGTTCAACATACAGTGACCTAAACTGGTCATTATTAGAGTTACTATGGATATTATGATCTAGTTGTACCACTAGTCATCTATATCCCATTATACTTGAAGTAATACCTGTATAGTGAGATGTCGCTTTTGCATTGGGATTCAGGATTTAGATCATTATTGTGATATTACATTTGTGGTATTTCATGTGGTGTTTTACTTTTTGGATTATCAAGAGACATTTGTGGGACTTGGAGTACCCTATTGGGCATTGTTATACTCACCCATGCATGGGCTCCACCCGCACGAGTGTGTCTGGGGAAGACTACTGATGGTCCGAGGTAGAATTTGGGGGTTTGGGACTTGGTGGAGCTTGGTGTGATAAGGGCAGTCGAGATCCTCTTCTTGGAATTTAAACTTATATCTACTACCCTCCAAGTAGTTCTTTAGGGAAGATGTGATAGTTGTATACATTCTTTGCAGTTTCATGGTCTTGTATTACGGTCAGTTTTCAGTTGTACATGTTGTTGTACTTTTCATTTGTCGTTATCCCATACTTTTTATGGTTGTTTACATCATTTTCCCCTTTTGAGTGTGGACATATCACAAAGTAAATTCCTCCCTATTTTGGAAAATTCCTTCAGGTGTTAGTCACATACCCATGGCCTATGGAAGGCTGGATTGGGGTAGTCAGGTCCAGGCCCCCTGGGATGGTTTGTGAAAAAGTTGTACGGGACGCATTTTAAATATCATGAAATGGTGGTCGAATTCAAAATATGAGGGTAAAGTTATATCTATAATTCCAGGATTCACCTAAAAATGACATAACATCAGCCAGTGAGGTTTGAATAGAGAAGTTAATTTTATGGACTTTTTGAGAAAAATAATAAAATAATTTAAAATATTTATTTCATTCTTTTCTCTCTGTTGCATGGAGGACAGCGACGTTGTGGGTCAGCGATGACACAACAACGGGTAACGTTATTAGAGCACATGGATGACCTGTATTCCGCAATGTATTAGTGAATTTAATGTTGAAAAACAACGGCGTAGTTTCATAAATACTACTGTGTTATGATGCGACATCAAAACATTATAAAAACGCTGCAAAGTGGTTCTATGAATAGATTGATGTGTCATAAACTGTAAGGAGGAAGGATTTAGGGGATTCTCAAGAGATGCTCTGACACACTTCCACCCCAGTGAAGAACAAAAAACCATGAATAATTCCTTTTGAAGGTCGGAACCAGGAAGCGTTGTCGATGTCGTAAACCCTCGTGGACAAACGTAAGGAAACAAACACCATAAAAGGTAGGGGATTTATGTGATTTAATGTTCCCCCTCTTCCCTTTCCTGAAAAATATAACAAACGTGGACCAACTGACCAACAGGTTGATCCAAATCTCATCAAATCATGCAGGTGGTTGTTGGAGGATCCTAAACTCGGGGATTATTATTCCTTTTGTTGTTATAAATTCTTCCCCATGTTTAAAACGATAACGCTGAGGGAAAATAAAGAAACCAAGGCCTGGACCCTAAGCTAAATTTTTCCTTGGGGAATCGTTCGGGGCGGAATACCGAACGCGATGTTAAGGTGTTTAAGGGATGCAAAACGATGATGACATTCCGGCGGCCCACCGAAACAACCATCGATGCTCCATGTCAGCAGCTGTTGGTGGGGGTCAGAGGAGACACACGAAAATAGGCCGCCGGTGGTATGAAGGTGGTGCACCATCGTGAACTACGGTGTCCAGGAGTAGTCGGCCCAAGCCGGCCATGCAGGAGATGGGTTGTGCCCGAAGGCACTGCCGGTGGCAGCAGCAATGGCTAATGAGCTGCAACAGGAGGGGCCGACATGAAACCCACACCGCGCCACCACATGCCGGATGAAACGGCCCTGCATCCATAGTGTCCTTTGGGAGAAGAGGTCTGCCTTCATGCAAACCAAGCCAAACCTAGGCCGTCTGAATGGGCCAAATCCGCCCAACGGGCTGGGCCGAACACACTACCCAGCGGGCTAGCACAAGTCGGCCGTAACCCACCCAGTGGGCTGACCCAACCATGCCCTAGGCCCGAGAACTATTCGGGCAACCCTGACAGGCCGGACCCTTTGAACTTGGACAACCCATAACAGTCCAGACCTGGGCAGGGTCAGGTAGACCCCAAGACCCATTGCGTCAGGTTGACCTGACAGAGACCGACTAGAACCACACCCAACTGGTCCCTGAATAAAAAACACCCGTAATTGACGAACCGGGTGTCCGTTTGACACATCGTCAGTGTATTTCGGACACCTTTTAGGAAGCGGTCCATTAGGCACATTCTGGCGGGCTCGACCGTGCCGGGCCAGAATGAGGTGTGATTGCCCCAGTTTCACGGAATGGAGTGTAATAGATAGATCTAGCATCCGATCAACACATTTCCATTGGAATAATGACCCTTGTGAGAAGTAATTCCATTGGAAATTCTCCATGTGAGTTTTGACGGAGTTTGAAGTGCATCCTCGTTTGGATTAGGCTTGAATCCAACATTGTCCATTTTACAAAAGTGCTCATATCTCACAGACCAGGCATCCAATCAACGTACCGTCTGCCACATTGGCACCCCTATGACGGGACGGTCCCTTGCGTATGTTTTTAGTTGGAATTTTACCAGTTTAGGAAGGACCGATTTCTTGAGGAGAAGAATATTCACGATTTCAGGCGTGCTTCATGTGGGAATCCAATAGCTGGCTACGACATGAGGAAAGAAAGAGACCAATGAGGGTCAGCATCAGAAACCTCAGAGTGGGATGATCATGCTTTACGAATAATAATTCCAAATATCCCTTAGTGAAAAAGATGAGTCAACAACTATGACCAATACGGGTCAACACCAATGACCAATACTGGTCAGCATCAGTGAAAATGGTGGGTCAGCACCGATGAACAATACGGGTCAGCACCAGCGACCATTACAGATCCACACCAGTGACCAATATGGGCCAGCATGCAGCAACCAATAAGGACTATCATACAGTGACCTATACTAGTCAGAAGTATAATTACAAGGTATGGGATGATCTGGATGTTCGACTAGTCATCTATATCCAAGTAACCTTGAAGTTATATAGTTAGAGGCAGTGGTCCTTTTTTCTTTGTTATTTATGATTTATATCATGATTGGGATATTATAATTATGTTGTTTCTCACGGTATTTTCCTATGTGGATTAATAATAGAATGAGGGTCTCGGGGTCCCCTGATAGGTATTTTCATACTCACCCCTGCATGGGCTTTGCCTGCACATGTGTGTCTAGTGCAGAATACTGAAGCTCTGAGGTAGAAATTAGAGTTTCGGTAGTGGTTGGAGCTTGGTGCGATGGGTGCAGTAGATTTCCACTTCTTTGAATTTAGACATACATCTATTACCCTCTATGTAGAGCTCTAGTTCAGTTGTGACAGCTGTTTACTTTCATTTTCAGATTCTAGAACTTGTATTCTAGCCCACTGTTTTCAGTTTACTATTTTACTTGTGAATATACTTTACTCTATTGGTTATACCTTACATTTGTTGTATTTTTACTTAAGTTTCCCTTTTTGAGTGTGTATCAATCTGTAAGGTAGTGCCTTTCTTGTTCGGTAAAAGCCATCAGGTACACCAACCTCTAGCCTATGGAAGGCGGGCTTGGTTTAGTCACGTCTGGGCCCCCTTAGGTTGGGTCGTGACAATGGGATTTTAATTGGACACAATTTCTTGATTTTTTAAAATTAACAGTTCTACATAGTGTTAAATATGAAATTTTTTTTTAAGAATATAATATTTTATTAAATTATTTAATAATCAAGAAAAAAATCCAAAAAAATTAAAAAAATGGAAAATATATTATGTCTAATGTGTAATTACATTTATCTTTTATAACTTTTGAATTCTTAAACCCTTTACTATATTTTTCATTTATTATTATTTTTTTATTCCAAAATTTTCCCTCACCTTAATTATAAAAATTAACTCATTCCTTCACTTAATTTCATCACTTTAATCCATATTTCTAAAATATATTCTTCACATTCACATATCCTTCTCCTTTTACATATTATATTTCTTATTTTCTCATAAAAAGATTAATTCTAGGAACCTCAATGAGGTTCTCAAGGATAAAGTATTCAAGAAATAAATTCCATATTTTTATAATTTTAATTCTTTCTCTCGTCTACCTTATCCTCACCCCTAACCATTATTTCACGATAACTCCAATATCATATATATATATATATATACTAGAATGGTATTCTACTAGTGGTATAATCAATATAAAATATATTATTTTCTTCTTTTATTCTTAAAAAATAGAGCGTTGTTGGTGGTGTGTCAACACAGCACCTTCGTGGATGTTGTGATTAACATTCCCAACACTACGGTAATGGAAAGCTTAAAATAACATATCTTTGATTTAAATGACCTATATATATATATATATCATCACTTCAGGAGTATTATTTCCATTTTACAAAAAATATTTAAGGAAATGACCATGAAAACCATGGAAAGAACACAACCGAAACAATTGAAATAATAAAATATTATTAATAAATGGATTGAAAGTTGTTATATAATGATCATATAAGGTATTATAGAAATAAATATAGTTATGTGTTGTATTAATAACTATCTATAAACCCTTATACATTTTTTGAAATTTTTTTATGTAATTCTAACTCAAGGTAAGGGTCTTTCATTTTAAAATCCTTTTAAATGTCCTTTTTTAATGAAAAATACTCAATTTTGTAACATACGGATTCAATGAATTTCCCATTTTCAAAATTCCATATTGTTCTCAAATTGAATTTACAATATTTCAAGTTTATTTTAAATGGATAGGATTTCCTTTTTATTTAAATATCATTTTTATAAAATAAGTGATTTTCCTCAACAAATTTATTATGATGCAAGTGTTCATGTTTTATGATTATGTTCTGGTTCAATTTAATTGTTTATGATTAAGAGTGTTACATATATCTCCCTTTAATGCATTTGCAATGATTATGTTCAAAGTATACAAAATGGTTATTCTAATTGTAACAACTATGGTTACACAATAAGGTAGTCATGAAAGTTACATAATAAGGTATGCATGAGGGTCACATTGTATGGTATCCATGAGTGTTACAAATCATATGGTAACAAAGAGGTTTATAATAATAACTATAAATGGTAAATTATTCCCCATGTTTATAAATGGTTTATTTTTATTTTGAATATTATATGGAAGTCTCTTGCTTTCACATTCTAACTATATATTACTTTATGAGTGAGATTTGTATCTTTATAAAAATTATTTGATATGTTTATAAGCATTCATGGACTAATAGTTTCACGATTTATTTGATGTCCTTTACTGATAATTTTGTTCTCTCTATTGTTTTAAAAAAAGATCAGTGGTTATAAGGATGGGTAATATAAAATAAGAAGCAATGATGAATGTTATTAATAATTTATATTTTATTTAAAAATAGATATATTATATAAAAAAATGGAAAAATATTTGTAGTATCCACTTTGAATACTTTTGAGTTGACATGTATGAATTATGAAATAATTATATAAAAATGTAAACAGAATAGATCTTGGAGATTGTTTAGATGTGAATTTTAGTTGAATTAACTATATTTTGTAATTTTTATGGTTGAGTCATTATAGTTGGAACCAGATCATGGTTTAGATATGATTAGGTATTAGGATGATTTTAATAGAATATAATAAATAATTTTTAATCTATGTTTAATTTCAAAAGTTATTTAAATACAGAAATTCCATTTTTCTTCCTCTATGATCTGCTTGTTCATGATGATTTTTCATAGATGAAAAAGGGAACATAAAGTATGATGGCCTTGAGAGGGTGATATCATTTCGAATCTACAACTCGGAATATTGGGGATTGGAACTAAGAATTTTTTAATAGTAATGGGTCAGTTCATGTAGGATATAGATATTAGTGAAATCCATGAAAAATAAAATCCCGAGCTACCACAAAGGACCATGGCGATAGTTGAACATTTTATAAAGAATCATAATCCACATTTAATTGGATTTTATAACCTAGTGGGGACAGAAGGGTGGATTAAATCCATTGAAAATATATTCTATATCATGTAGTGTTCATAAAATTTAATTTATAGTCTTGCTATTTTTTTTTGAATGTGAATCTGATCATTGGTGGCCAATGGTCATGAATATCCTAAAAAGATAATATATTGATGCTTTAAATGGTATCAGTTTAAGAATATTTTCCTCTAATTATTTTACTAATATATTTTGACTTATTATTGAAAATAAATCACACGAATTGAAGAAAATAAAGTTGTTATATAAGTCATAAAGGTAGAAATAATCACATAATTGTAAAGGAATTGTCCAAAAAAATTTCCAAATATAAATAGTACAATCAATCATTTTTACTCAGGATTGAATCAAAGATATACAAGGGAATTATTTTCTGAAGAATTCAAAAGCTATAATTTTTTTCAAGGTGATCAGATTGTGTAAATGGTGTTTAATGATAATATTGTGTACTTTTAAAATAATACTATAAAGAGGTCATGATGAAAAAAATAGATAAGATTCAATCAAAGAAATATGATTTTGAGAACATAAAGTTTTCAGATTATGGGAAGTGTGGTAGAAATAAACATGTAGAATTTCTTAAACAAATCCAAGAAGTGTTTTGGATGTGTTATGTTTGGAAATATGTCCAAATATTTAAATGAAAAATATATTATTTTTAGTATGTTTAATTATTATATTCAAACTATAACGTGTTTTAAAAGTTGTGAGATTATGAATTATGAAAATACTTACCCAATTAAGGATCAAAAGTGATGAGAAGTAGCTAGACTATAAGAATAAAGGGTTAGTGAAATACTGTGTGACTATATCAGAAGATTTTGGGCCATCCAGTAAAGTGGTATTTGGTAGTTTATTTCCATTCTCGTATTTTCATAATGTTTTATTCACATGAGGTCTACACATTTATTTATTTCTAAATAATTTTCTAGAAAACTGGAAATTTCTGCTCAAGAAATTGAATCCAGAACTTATGGTAGTTTATTTCCCATTGTAGATTTTTATTTTATTCTGGATATGGATTAGTATTCTATTTAATATGCTATAATAAATTTTAGAACTAATGATGTTGTTCTTCAGAAAGAGTTTCAGTTTGTATATATGAATGAACCCTTACCATTGATAACATATTAAGAATATTTGAAACTGTTAAAATATAGAAATGATATTTATCTTTGAAATTTTGTTGAATATTAGGGAACTATTCAGATTAGTGATGTGATAATGGTAAATGAATACCTAGATATTTTCCCTCATTGGATTTTCGGTGTTATACCTGATCGGGAAACTGAACTAAATATTTAATAGTTCTTGATGTTAATATAATATTAAACCCCATTTATCATATTGTTAATTGGGGACTTATATAATGGAATAAAATGAAGTTTCATGTTTTTTTATTATGGTTTCATTCATCCTAGCACATCACTATGTGGTGATCCTATTTTTTGGTAATAGGAAAGATGGTTCCATGAAGCTTTTAATTTATTATATTTATTTTAATGAAATTAATATTAAAAAAAGTATACATTTCCTCATATTTATGACTTGTTTGATCAGCTCCAAAGAGGTCGTTATTCTTGCATGATTGAATTGAGATTTGAGTTCCATCAACTAACGGTGAAGAATGGCGACATTCCAAAAACAGATTTCCATACAATATATGTCCATTATGATTTTGTAGTGATGCCCTTTGGTTTGATAAATTATGCTAGTGTATTTATGGATCTTATGAATAGAATATTCTTTGAATGTTTGGATAATATTTTTGTTGGTTTTATTGATAAAATTTGGGATTTTACAAAATTTTATGAATATCATGAAAAAATTAAAGGATTTTTCTTCAAATTCTTAAATACTTGAAGTTATATGAAAAAATATGGAAAATTTGATTTCTGGGACAATATATTTCTTGCATAGGGAACACTGCTAATATGTATGGAAAAATAATTGATCTGTCCAAATCTATAGTGGTTAATGAATGGTCGTGACCTACAAATGGAAGTGAGATTCATAGTTTTCTTATACTGTATTGTTGTTACTGATGATTTTTTAGGAATATTACATGCATAACTATAACACAAATTATGCTAACAAAAAAAAGGATTTAAATTTATCTAGAAAAAATTTTATGATTCTTTTATTTCAGAATTAAAAATAAGATTGGTGAAGACTCTATTTTTGGATTTCTCCTCGAGAAATGCTGATTTTATAATCTAAAGTGATGCAAAATTGAAGGGTCATATTTAAGATCAGATATAGAATTATCAGGTAATTTCTTATTCTTCATGGAAACTAAAACCTCATGAGTTATATTATACCACACATAATTTCAAATTAGTGTATTTGGGTTTCACATTAACATTTCAACGGAATAATTTATATTTTTCCAAATGTAAAATATATACTTAACAAATGATTTTGAAGTATATATTAAATAGAATGAATTGAACATGAGGTATAGACGATGGATGGAACTAATAATGGATTATTATTGAATGATTAATTACCATATTACAAAAGAAAACAAATTCACAGATGCCTTATTCCAAAAATATCATGCTACATTAAGAATGTTATGTTTTTGGAATGAATATTTTGTCAATGATTTTATGAATTTTTGATTGGATGTTTTTAGTGAGGGAAATAAATCTACTTTGTTACTATTTTTTGTGTATTAGTCTACCTCTGACAGAGTTTAACATACTTAGTAAGAAGACTATGATTTACAAAAAAATGTATAATTTTTTATGAAATATGTATTTCCTAAATTTAATGTTGATAATTATTTTTTATTAATTTGTATAAATACATTATGTGTGACTTGTGATTCCTATCTGAAAAAATAATTGTTATGTGAAGCTTATAGTTCATTATTTTCAGTTCATCTTAAAATCACTTAGATGAACAAATTCATTCAGTATCATTATTTTGGAATGAAACAAAATGAGATATTATAGATTTTACAAATAAATATTAGAATTTGAAGTAGGCTAAGGAAGAGTGAAAATAAAAAAATGGAATTTTTCTGGATTTTCTAGTGCTAGAGTGGAAATTGGAAAATATATCCAAGGATTTTGTGGTGTGAGTACCAACGTCTTCTCAAGGTAACAATGTTATTTGGGTTATTATTAATCAACTAGCTAAATCTTCACATTACCTTCCTCTTCAAGAAACTATTCCTTTTTATCAACAATATTGATTTTACCACAATGATATTTTCATATTACATAGACCATATATATCTATTGTATGTGATTGTAATTCCATGTTCACTTATAAATTTTGGAAATGAATTTAGCAGTCATTGAGAACAATATTAAATTTTACAACATCATTTCATCCACAATATAATGGACAGTCAAAGAAAACTGTTCAAACATTGGGGGATATGTTTTGATCTTGTTCAATGGATTACCCTAAAATTGGGATCCACATATTAAATTAGTTCAGTTTTATTATAAATATATTTTTCATTCAAATATACATATGGGTCCTTCTGGGGAATTTTATGTAATGCAGTGTTAATATCTAGTATTTTGCGATGATTTCAGGGAATGAAAATTGAATAGACAATAATTATTAGCGGAAGTGGTTGTGAATGTGAATATATACTAGTAACATGTGAGGATAGCTCACACGAGGAGAAAAATTAAAGTGGATAACAAGACTATTAAACATTATTTTGAGGCACGTGATCATGTTTTCCATAGAATAACTCCATGGGAATGTGATCTTAGTTTCAATAATAAAGGAAACCTAAGTCCACAGTTCATTGGATGTTGAAAAATTCTCGAAAACATTGGAACTATTTCCTACTGAGTTTCTTTTCCTCCATGTTTTTCATAGGTACCCAATGATTTTCACGTTTCGATAATAAAAAACTACATGCCTGATTCATATCATGTTTTGATCCCTGAATAATTTAAACATGAATAAAAACATTCTTATGAAGATAAAACTATTCATACTCTTGATCATAGAAATAATTTATTGAGGAATAAAGTAATTTAAAAGGTGAAGGTTTTGTGAAGAAACCACATGTTTAAAGAAGCAATATGGGAATATTATTTTATTTGTAGGGAATGGTATCTGCATTTGTAACTATGAGAATAAAATTGTGGGGATGATATTTCCAAAAGTGTCGGGGAGATTGTTACAACCAGGATATTGGTATAATAATTTTTTCTCATATTAATTAATACTCCGAAACTAAATAGATTAATTTACTATCTACTGTAATTCATAAAATAAATATATTTTTTGAACCAATTTCTCATATGGTTATATTTATAATATTAATTTTTAAATAATTGAATTCTAATTTGAAGAAAAAAAATTTATTTATGAATTCATCATTAAAAATTAACTCACTATGAATTTTTGGGAAATTTCTAAAAGAATAGATTTTGGTGATGAGTAAAAAATATATTTTTTTAAATAAATTATTCTTCTAACATAATCCGGACATAATTATGAAGTTAAATTTAGTAAAATAATGGAATAAATTTTTTTTAAATTATTATATAAATATTGTACATAAATTGTTCAAAACATGTATGTCATATTTTATTTCACGATATGTATAAGAATCATTATCAATATTGATTTTATGTTTATACAGTCTTGATAAAGTAGGTTCAGGTTCCTTATAGATTATAATTGATTGATATTTGTTCACAATTTATTTATTAACTATTACATAATAATGATTGTTTTTTATGTTAATTTATAATTCTAGAGATATAAAAATGAGTCTAATACAATTTAATGTGCAATACATGGCCAAGGAATGAAAATATTAATTAACAAATTAAATAAGTTGTCTTGACATGGATATGAGTAAATTTACATTATAGTTGAATGCAAATTTTTTATCTTAAACGTTATTTATTTATTTTTATGATATATTATTATTTATTTATGAGATATTTAACATTAATTCTTAGTCAATACTTGATGATGAGATATACAATCAGAAGAAAAGTATATAAAATGATTTTAATTGAAATTATAAGAACCCATAAAAGGCCGAAAAATATGAATAATTTTTTGTTGGATGACTAATTTCAGTCCATGATCACTTTTTTATTTGATTTTTGGGTTTTGTTTTCCCCACTATATTATCTTTATGACCTTTATAACATTTTATTTAAAAGTATGTTATGTTTTTCAAACTATATTTTTAATTATTATTATATTTTAATATATGGTTTTACAAAAAAAAATTAAACATAATAAGTAATTTAAAACATAATAATTATATATTAGTTTGGGATTTTTATTTTTTATTTTTAGGGAATAAAAACTTAACTTAATGGAATGAACAATGATGATTCAGTAATTAGTTAATTAATATAAATTTTAAATAACTAATAATAAAAATAATAAACTAAATATAATTTGATATTTTCAAGGTTATCCAAGATTTCTATATATGATTATTATATTTATAGGGTATAATAAAATATTGGATTCTAATTTTATACTTTATTTTGATATTTTTAAATACACAGATATGAATATGGTTTAATTTATCAAAAATTAATTTTCATGTATATAGTACATTATTAACATATTTAAAAATAAAAAAACATATTCAAAAAGAAAAAATAGGATTATATTGTTTCTATAATATAACCCCCCTTAGTTTTTAAAGCCTTTTAGAATTCATAAACTATATATTTGAATTATTATATTATTATATATTATGTAATTCCAAAATTTACCATCACCTAAATTATAAAATGGAATCATTCCATCACTAAATTACATCACCTTAATCCATATTTCATTAATATCTTGTGATTATTCCATTATCATGATCCCTTTCCACATTATAATGTTTCTTTTCTCACAAAAATACCAACTCTAATATCATTAAAGAGGTTCTTAATGAGACCAATACTCAAGATTTAAATTCCTCCTTTTTCTCATTTAAATTCATTACCACATATACATAACCCTAAACCTCTATACAATGGATCTGTATAACTATAATATCATATATATATATATATATATATTTTAATTATATTGTTTTAATATTACATCTAACATTAAATCTCTTATATTCTTCTTTTATTCTAAAAAACTAAATCACCCTTCAAGGTGGGTCAATTCATTGCATTCATGGACAAAAGGTTTTTTTTCCAAATACAGTAATCATGGAATGTTTAAATTCACATATATTTGTTTAAAATGAACTTTATATATATATATATATATTCTATCTTTTAGGTTATTATTTCTATTTTTTCCTAAAAATATTCAATGAGATGACCATAAAACTGATTAAAATAGCAAACCGAAGACAATTGAAATAAAACAATACTACTAAATAATCGGTGGAAAACTATTATAAAAATATTATATTTGTAATTATATATAATAATATTGTTATGTAATATTTATAATTTATATTTAAACCATTATATAGTAAGTTTGAAAGCATTTTACATAAGATGTACCTGAGGTAGTAGACATTCCTTTTAAAATCCTCTTAAATGTCCCTTCTTATGAAAATCATAATGATTTCTTTTTAACAAATTTCATAATTACGTTTTCTTTTTTTTCATGACACCTTAGTTTAATGATCCATAATTTAAAATAAATCATGGTAATTTTAAAATAAAATTATTTCCTATTTATTTGCATAGTAATCTTTTAAAATATGTAATTTTGGACATGAAATGTTTTTATGATTCAACTGTTCATGTTTTATGATTATGTTATGGTTCTTGGTAATTTTTTATAATGATGGATGGAACCTATATCTCCATTTATTTCATTGGGTATTTTTATGTTGGATGATGAATGTAATGGTTATTCTAAGTGTAACTGTGATGGTTACACCATAAGGTAACTGTGAAGGTTATATCATAAGGTATCTATGAGGGTAACATAGTAAGGTAGTCATGAGGGTTACAAATCATATGGTAGTTGTGTGGGTTCCAATCGTAAGTAGGTATGGTAAATGATTCCTCAACATAACAAATTTGTTTCTTTATTTTTTTATCATTTATGGAAATCTGTTTTTTCCAAAGAGTCTTTATAATACATTACAAGTGAGAATAATATCTTTGGGAAAATAATCTCATTTATATGTGTATTCAAGGACTAACAGTTTATATATTTATTTTTATGTCCCTTAATATGATTTTTTTCTCATCCAATGTTTTAAAATTATTTCACCTTATTTAAGGATGGGTAATATTGAGAAAGAGGCAATGATCAATAATGGGAAGAATTCATGTTCTTTAAAAAACGTTTTTATATTAGAAATTATGGATTCTCTTTCTATAATATCCAAAATGATTGTTTTTCGGTTTTGATGTATGAATTATGACCTAATTTTCATTAACAATAAACTAAAAAGATATTTAGGAATTATCAAATGTGAATTCTACTTGAATCAACTATATTTTGTATTTTTTAGGTCGATACTATATACATTTTGTATGAAATATCTTATGATTGTAAAACCTAATAATGAAATTAATATTGAATGGAGTAATGTGTATTATCCTGGAGTCCTTCATGAGGTACATATCCCACTTCTGGGGTTAAATGTGTTTCTTTACTATTGGGCTTATACCCTAGGGTGGGTCGTGGTATGGTTGGGTTGTTTTTGTGAAAGAAAGGGGAAAATAGGATAAAAGGTTGTTGTAGGCCAAGTACACGTCATGTACTTGGAAAACACACCATGTACTTTCATTTAACACCTTGTACTGACTAGTCACGACTTGTAGCCTTTCTAGTTTAGAAAAATGAAGAGGATATACATGTTGTGTACTTAAGTTACACACTGTGTACTTTTCCTGCATGTTTTATTGTATAAAAGAGGTAGTGGTGTATCTTTTGACACACATTAGTTTTTCATCATGTTTTTGGAACCCAAAAACCCAATATTCAGTATATTCAAGTATAGAATCTATCTAAACTCTGATTTAAGCACTTTCGATCACGTTTGAACTGCATTAGTAAGTACTTGATTTTGATTTAGTCTTTCATGATTCTACATAAGAACAACTACACTATTTGGATTTTGGCTAATATGCCCTAATATCTCTTTGTTTTTCCATTCTTTAGATTTCATCCATACCAGGATGAATTAGGACTTGATACTGGATGATATGTATAGTACCGAGGTGAGGTAGGTGGTCTATACTTTCTTTAGAATTTTCTTTTATTTTTCAGGTGTTCTGCCGATATTCCACTCGTCAGACTTTCTAGTGAGGTGTCTTTTGGGGGGTGTAGATTTTAGTAGTTGTAGTTTTACCTAGTGAGGTTGACTATGGGTTCCATTTTGGTGGGTTGGTACCGTTTCTCATTTTGAGGCCACCTGAGGGGTGCACCTTAAGTGTAATATATTTTTTATTCCAGTTCAAACCACCCAAGGGGTGTGTTATTTCTCTTTCCATGTTAGATGAAGCCTATTAATGCTTTGATTACTAGAATAACTTGGTTAGACAATGTAATTCCTCCTTAGTAAATGAATATCATGTTACTCCTTGTCTATTTTGATATTTTGTATTGTTAAATGGATTAAATGGGTTGGTATTCATATATGATATGACTAATGGTTTGTTAAATGGTTTATATGGGAGGGTAGGCCCATATAGTTGGTAAATGGTTTTCATGAGTGGGTATACTCATGTATTGTGCAGGCAGATGTGAGTTAGAATAATCACATTGATTTAATGTTTAATTTGAATGTTTCAATTCATGAAGAAATGGGTTGATAGATGTCTTGGAATACTCTCTAAAAATATTGAATTTAGTAGTGGATGCCTTGGGATGTCTATTCTCCTTCGGTCTTGATTCTATGGGATGCCTTGTGCCTTGCTACCCCATGGATCCAGATTGCTTGGGCTCACATAATTCATTATATTTCCAAGCTCCCAGGACCCCAACCAGTCCCTAACTGAGTTTCTACTAGGGATTCACATGGTACTTGATGGGATGTCTTGGAAAAGCTCCTTGGAACTGCCCCTCCATGGTCTATATATTTATTACATTGAAGACTTGTTCTGCTGATAACTTTGATCCAGCACCTGGGGTCTACAATTCCCTATACAGAGTGTCCATGGGATTATTGGCATCTTTATATAGTGTGGATGTGGATTCCGTGATACATATGGATGTACGACATGGTTGTGAAACTTATTTCTTTACATCATATATTTTCCTTTTTAGGAGATGACTCTATTTTGCAGGTAGCCTTGAGGGATGATCAGTTTTACATTACAGTAGACTTATTCCACGGGCATAAACACATTTCATTATGGGATTTTTACACATGCAAGCACCTTTGCAAAATTTCATTTAGAAATATATAGAAATGGGTGGTTGCCTACTAGAGTGTTTATTTGAAAACCATATTGGGACACCTTCTAGACCCAAATAGACTATATGGTTGTGGGTGATGATATGGGAAAGATCCCTAGAAGAAGTTGATTATTGTGGCTTTGGAGAAGGCGAGAAAATGACTAAGATGTGGCTTGTGATGCTGGGATACCGTTTTGGTCTGTTGTCCTTTTGGATATACTTATACTTTATTGTATTTCGATGTACTATTTTTTCTTCTTTATAGATACTTGTACCATCTATATTATTTTTTATGTGAGATGACTCTGGTTATTGATATGTACACATGCTTCTCTTTCTTTAAGTTGTGTTCTATTTATTTTTCTTTCAATATTTACTGTTTGTTTGACCTCCGTTGTGATACTATAGTAAAGAGTGCATAGTCTCCCTATTGACTCACCTAGGCCCTCGCTGGTAGTCAGAAGCCTCTAGAATTTAGGAAGATGTTCTAGAGGCATTATGATCAACCAGGCTTAGGGTACTATTTCAGGTGGCATTTGGGTCTAAGACGTTACAATGTGTTATCAGAGGATTTTTATTTTCTAGGTAGACTAAAAATTTGGAAGCATTAGATAGGGATATGAAAGAAGTGACGTTTGGTAACAAACTGTGCCCAAGAGTAGTTACCCCGCGTACAGGGAAAAGCCAAATTTTCCTTAAATTGTGTTCCATATTTATATATGTTGACAATTATAGTGGATTTGATTTCACTGTTGGATAATTCACTTGATTTATTCTATTACTGATGATGTAATTTTGGGTACTAGTTCAGTTTCAACACAATTAGTTGAGGATGTGCCATCTCATGAATCATTTAGACACTTGTTATAATCACATGACATGCATTATTCCATGACATCTATGATAGATTAGATATTGTATGTTATTGTGATAGTTGAAGTGATAACTATTCCTATTGTTGTGTTAATTTGGTGTAGTAGATAATGGTGTGATGTCATCTTTCAATCCATAAGGATCATGGTCCCTTATAAATTGAGAAATGACACACGGGTGAAATGTAAATGTTAAATGAAATTTTTATATGTATGTTTTGAATATGATCCATGTTTTGGGTTCATGATGTGTTATGGGCCCACAAGGATTAAGGAAATGGTTAAACCATTGATGAATTTCCTCACTAAATTGAATGTGACATGGAAATGGAAACTTGAAGGGTGGATAAATACCTGAAATAAACACGTATTTTTAGGGGGAAAGAGGCATTATTTCTGGTAGTTCAATAGATGTCCTTATACAGTCCTGGATTTAGAAGAAGTTTGTGGTTTTAACTTGGTTTCTAGGAGGGTTTTGACCAATCCTAATCTTTTTAGTTTTTTACATTCATTTTTTTCTTTCCTAAGGTCTGTGTTTGGAATTGTAGAGACATACACCATGAAGACCTCTAGTGGTACGCCGTGATGGAGGTAATTACCCCTCTGAAGAGATTGTATCCCACGAGCAACCTCTTGATCCTATTATAGTGCCATCTATTCCACATGAGGCTGTTATGGACATACATTTTGAGGAATAGTTCTGCGAGGGATTTTTTCTCTATAAGAAGATGATACAGGGAGCATCGCCGCAATCCTTAACAATGGATGACCTGAAACGGGTTTTCCAGAAGCATCATCCTTTTTTAGGGGATGGAGGACCACAATTTTTAGATCTAGGGCTAGATACCATGTTAGAAATTTTCAAGCATCTTGAGACAACTCCATAGAGGAAAGTCATGCTTGAAACTTATATGTTATTTGGAGCATTAAGGCGCTGGTGTGATGGTTTGAACCATGATGACGGGCTATAGAATTTGGGTTGGGATGATTTTCAAAACAGCTTCTATGACTACATTTACCCTATGAATCTGGGACCATATCAGGATAGTGAGTTTATGCATCTGGAGTAGGGTGAGATGACTGTTATGGAACACTCGATATGCTTTACAAAGCTGAATCGTATTTCACCAATGTATCTTACTAGTGATATGTTAAGAGAAAGTCCCTTCAAGGAATGTATCAGACATGGTATCAGATATCAAGTCATTGTGTTCAGGTTACCTTATATCACTGATATTTTTAATGAGGCACCGAATAAAGAGCATAACCTGAGGGAATCTGGGGGTACAGAATAGGGGAGTAATGTTTCCCTCCCCACTGGATCTATTCCATTAGGTATGAAGCACCGTTTCAAGTATTCTCATGATGTTGTTTCTAAACAGGATGTGGGTGTAGGATGCATGGTGTTTTTCTAGTGTGATAGGAAAGGAAACATGAAAAATTATAGAGACCACGACCTAGTCGAGTGCTGATCATATGAAAGGATGGGGCACATGCAGTAGTTTTGAAGGACCTTCCCTCCATTTGTTAGTGGTATCGTGTCATCTCTAACATCAGGTTCTAGAGTAGGTTCTTAAGCTCGATGTCAGACTGTGATGTGGAGTAGTGTAGGCCGATTAGACTAGGGTAGTTGTGGTCGTGGCTGGGTTAGCCAAACATCGGGGTCTCAGAGATAGTCGGGTAGAAAATCTCAGTGTAGCTAGGTAGGGTCATTGGGCCATGTTTCAAGGCAAACATATGTTGTGTAACAAAGCCAACAGTAGATGGATCCTGGATCGTACACAGTGAAAGGTACGATCTTAGTAGCTTATACTATTTCATCTTCTCTTTTTGATAAATTTTCCTCTCACATATTTATCTATCCTCTAGTGGTAAGGAGGATTGGGCTTTCTGTTTTTCCTTCTCAGTGTCTTTTGACACTAGATGCACTATAGCGAGTCAGAACGGGAGGTGTATGCCAGTGTAGGGAGTAACCGCTTATGGTCGAGGGGTTTATCTTTATCTAGTATCTTTATATCCTCTAGAATTCATGGTTTGATGTCATTCATGGAATGGATTCACTCATATATTATTGAGTGTACATTGATTACTATCGGTGGAGGGTGACTTTCACCTCGCCAGAGGGTGCAACGTTTTTTCGGAAGGGTGAATGAGTTCTCTAGGAATGAAGAGATAAACCCGAATTTATTGTTCACAGTGGGATGACATTCCATATTGATAGATTGTTTCGGGGTGATCAGGGAGTGTATCAGGTGGACATTCCTCTAGTTGTTGAGCACTTCATGGACATATTTTTGGAGGAATTTTCTTGTTTACATCCTGAGAGAGAGGTGGAGTTATCCATCTAGCTAGTTCTAGGATCTTTTCCGATATCCATTCCATTTTATATGATGGATACGACAGAGTTTCGGGATCTCAAAAGGTAGCTACATGATTTTGAGGCGATGAGATTTATCTGACCCAATACTTCACTATGGGGTTCACCTATCATTTTTGTGAAAAAGGTGGATGAAATCCTTAGGCTATGAATAGATTATTAGAAATTGAACTAGATAATAGTTAAAACACAATATCCTTTTACACGGATAGATGACCTATTTGATCAGCTTTGAGGAGATCAAGTGCTCTCAAAGATTGAATTGAGGTTAGGACATGACCATGCATGTGTTTAACCTACATACATACCTCGTACTACCATTCATATCATTTATGGGTTATACGAGTATCTGGTTATGAGATTTGGTCTCATGAATGCCCCAACAGTTTTTAGGTATTGGATAAATCGAGTGTTCCATACATAATTGGTATATTTTGTTGTGTTTTTCATGGACAATATCTTGGTGTATTTTAACAATCAACATGACCATGCAAACCATATTTAGACCATTTTTAATAAAATATGATCAGATCATTTATATGATAAGCTCGCAAATTTCCACTGTATGATGGATGAGTCACTTCTTTGGTCACATCATCTTAGATACATGAATAATAGTGGACCCAGAGAAGGTGAGAGTTGTAGTTTCCGTGAAACATCCTAGGAAGATTTTTGACATAAAATATTTTTTGGGGCTTATTGTCTGCTACAAGAGTTTATACAGGACTTCTCATGCTTAAAAGCACCATTTATGGGATTGAAAATTAAGGGTGTTAAGTTTTTGTGGTGATAGTGTTATGAGATATCCTTTCAAGAGATGTAAGGGAGTATGTCAGTAGTACCGGTCCTGATACTACCAGAGCAGGGCAAGAGTTACACAGTGCACTATGATGCATCAGGTATTGGGCTGTGAGAAGTGCTGATGTAGGGAGATTGAGTAGTGGAACATGGGTCATGATAGTTGAAGAATCACTAGAGGAATTTTACCTATGAACAATATCGAGTTAGCTACAGTTGTCTATGTGTTGCGCTATTGGAGGAAATATTTACCAGGAGAGCGTTTTGTGTTGTACACAGACCAGAAAAGCCTCATGTATATCGTTACAAAACATGATCTGAATTTGAGGCTGTGAAGGTGGGTGGAGTACCTAATGTTCATTGACATTGAGATTTATTACATGCTTGGAAAGGGAAATACAATAGAGGATGCACTGAGCAGGAGGACTCCAATACAGGTAGTACAATAGTCCATTAGTGGGTGGCTTGTTATGGCGTTGTTTTCTGAGATGCGTATATAGGTGAAAGAATGATAGGGTTAGAAATTCATGTCATCACTGACAGTTACCTCTATCATGCTGGATAGAGTTATGATGAGGCATCAATAAGATTCAGAAGGCCCAGTTGTATTGGAAGGTGTGTCAGGTAAGGACCCTCCCCCATGTTGTATGGTAGGTGATTATGAGATCCTACGTATCCATGGACGTGTCTGGGTTCTAGTGGAAATACATGAGGATTTTATGCGGGGGATTCATGCTTCATTTTTGGCTGTGCGTCCAAGGTTCACCAAGATGTACCGTGACATGTGATAAAAATACTAGTGGATGAGAATGAAGAGAGAGGTATCTAGTTTTGTTACGATATGTTCCTCCTGTCAGAAGGTAAAGGTGGATCATCAGTGACCTGCTGGTCATTTATATCAGTTAACTATCTCGGAGTGGAAATCAGATGATGTCGCGATGAATTTTGTGACTGGTTTTCCGAGGTCTCTTTAGGGTAATGAGGTAGTGTGGATTGCCTTTGACAAGCTTATGAATGTTACACATTTATTTCCAATCAAGGTTACCTTCAGTGTTTATGATCTTGTAAAGTTGTATATAAGAGGGATGGTATGACTTTACAGGGTCCCACACACTATTGTTTGAATTAGGGACACCTTCTTTACATCACGTTACTCAAAGAGTTTTTAGAGGGAGTTAGGTACACAGGTTCTTTGGAGCATAGAATACCTCCCTCAGACTGATGGTTAGTCAGAGCGTACGATACATGTGCTAAAGGACATACTTCAACAATGCGTCCCATATTTTGGGGGCTTTATTAAGAGGAAAATTCTCTTGGTTGAGTTATCCTAAAATAATAGTTTTCAGTATAAGATAAAAATGGAACCTTTTAAGGGTTTATATGGTAGGATATTTCATTCTACCTTGTGCTAGTTAGAGGAATGCGAGGAAGATTTATAGGGACTCCATCTCATTCAAGAGACTTCGGATCATGTCTAGTTGATTCATAAGTGGATGGCTACTGCACAGTCTTGTCATAAATCATAAGCGTATCTCCACAGATGACTTCTAGAGTTTGATTTTGGGGATCAGGTTTTCATACATGTTTCATTGAGGCTGGGACATAGGCAGATCAGGAGATAGGGTAAACATTCATTAAGATATGTTGGGTTACTTGAGATCTAGGAGGGAGTCGGGTCAGTTGCTTATCGATTTCAGTTTCCTCAATGGTATCGATCCATGCTCGTTGTCTTCCATTTATCACATCTATGTCATTATCACTAATACTCATCTAATTTTTTTCATCCTAAGAAGGTTGAGCTTCAGGTTGATTCATCCTTTAAGGGGATCTGATTCATATCTCTGATAAGAGAATGAATATTCTTTGAGGTCGGTCAGTTCCTCTAGTACCAGTGTAATGGTAGCATGAACATTTACAGGATGAGACATCAGGGAGTGAGGTTGATCTATGTGCATAGTGGCTAGAGTTGTTTGTAGATAATTATTGACCACCCATTACATGGATATTTGGGGATGAATTTCTATAAGGGGAGAATATTGTAAAATACCAGAGTTTGTTTGAGGTATGAGTCCCTATTTTTAGGTTAAATGTGTTTCTTTACTTTTTTTCTTAGACCCTAGGCTACGTAGTGGGCCGGTTGTGTTGTTTTTGGGTTTGAAAGGGAAAATTAGGCTAACAGTTGACTACATGCCAAGTAAATGTCGTATACATGGACTACACACAGTATACTTCCAGTACACACTATGTACTGGTCAATCAAAATGTGTAGAATTTCTTGTTCATAAAAACAAAGAGGGGAGTACATGCCTAGAACATGAGGTTCACATCGTTTACTTGGACAATGGGTTTTTTTAAAAGAGGCATTATCTTAACATTTGACTCAGTTTAGTTTTTCCTCTGATTTTGGAAACCAAAAACCCTCTATTCTAGGTTTTCAAGTACATAATTTGTCTGAAGTATGATTCAAGCATCGTCTATCATGTTGGAACCACATTGGTAAGTAATAAATTCCATTTTAGTCATTATTGATTCTTCAGAACGACTGCACTATTTGGATTTAGGCTCATATGACATAATATCCTGTTCTTCTTCCGTTCTTCAGATTTATTCCAAACCTGGATAGATCAGGACAGGATACTGGATGATTTGGTGACTACCAAGGCGTGGTTGGTGGTATATACATTTTTTTATCTTTTATTGTGCTTTTCATGCATTCGTCCAATATGTCGCTCGTTGGAAACTTTGGAGTGGTCTTGTTATTGATTTAATATCTTTTAGTAGTTGTAGTTGAACCTAGTGAGGATGACCATGGGTTCATTTAAGTGTGTTTTTACTTGTTACTTGTTTCTTGGTCACCCTAAGGGTAAATCTTAGGGTAAATATCTTGTTTTTTCTAGTGCAAACCACCCAAGGTATTTTTATTTCACTTTTCTAGTAAGAGGAAGCCTGTTAATGATTTTATTTCTTAAATAGATTGGAATGAAAATGTATTGACTCCAAAATCAATGAATATTATGTTATTCTTTGTCAACATTGATAGTTTATAATTTTAAATAGATAATATTGGTAGGTAATCCTATATGAAATGAATAAGGATTTGATAAAAAGAAAATATGACAGGTTAGGACCATATGCTTGAGAAATGGTTTTCATGATTGGGTATAATCATTGATGGTGCCTGATGATGTGAGTAGGTATACTCACAAGGAATGAATTTTTAATTTGAATTTTTGAATTCTTGAATGAATGGTTTGATAGATGCCTTGTACTACTCTCCATGGATATAGAACACAGTAGATGATTCCTTGAGTTGACTATGCCAATTGGTTCTTGATTATATTGGATTCCATGGGCCTTATAACCCTATGGATTAGACTTTCTTAGGCTCGCATTGGATTTTATATTGCAAAGCTCTTAGGTCCCCAATAAGTGACTAACTGATTGTTCAACCAAGATTCCCGTGGAAATAAATGGCATGCCTTGGACAAGATCCTTGTATGCATCCCTATCTAGTCTAGATATTTATTCCTTAGATTCCTTGGTCCGATGACACCTTGGATCCAACCCTTGGGGTCTATAAATCACTATATGGTGTGTTCATGGGATAATTTACTTCTTTATACAACATGGATGTGGATTACATGACACTAATGCATGTATGGCGTGGTCATGTGACTGGTTTTTTATATTATATAGCTTCTTTGTTAGGCGCTGAATCTATTATGTAGGTATCCTTGAGGGATGTTTATTTTTACTTTAAAGTAGACTTATGCCATGGGCATACACACATTACTTTTCTGGTTATTTAAACTTTCTAGAACTTTTTTATAATTTATGTTAGAAATATTTATACTTGTGTGGTTTCCTACTGAAATTATTATCCCACATAATGTTTGGGACTCTATGGGTACCCAAACAGACAATATGGTTGTAGGTGATGATAGAGGAAATAATCCTAGTATATTTTGTTGAATGTGGCTTTGTAGCAGGGGATCATAGGACCAAGCTATGGCTTGCGATGATGGGATACTTTTTTGTTATTTTTTTCTTTTTGGGATACTTTTACTATATTGTATTTCCATGAACCATTTTGGTTACTTTATAGATACGTGTACCATCTTCATTATTTTATATATGAGACGCTTTTAGTTATTTATTTGTATACCTTCTTGTCATACTTTCAACTGTCTTCTTTTTATTTTTCTTCTGCGATTTATTGTGTGTTTCACTTATACTATGATACTCTGGTAATGAAAGAAAAGTCTCCCCTCTTACTAACCATGGCCTCTTCTCCAAGTTGGCGTCCTATGGAAAATGGGGAGATGCGCTTGAGGCCCTCTGAACAAAGAGGCTTAGGGCACCGTTTTGGGTGTAATCCGAGTCTATGATGTAACATAATGTATGTATAGATAGAAGAATTTGAGGAATTATTTAAAGAGATCGGTAAGTGGTTATTGGGAAATAATATTCTCACACCACGATTAAGTGTATATGTTTTTCATATATATAGTGATGATTCTTGAAATTAGTTGGGTTGTGTAATCATGAAAAATGATAATTTGATTGCATGTACCTCACATGGCTTAATATAAAAGAGTTTACATACCTTATGCATGATTTAACATTCTATTTAAGGAACATTACTTCAAATATTTTTCAGAGCTACCTCTATGAATAGTAGTGTAAAGTATATATAGATCACTAGAGTCCAAAGTATAAATTAACATATAATAACCACAAAATGAGTTAGTGAATTGTTATATATATACTCAAGGTCTATGATTTTACTATTCACTACCATCATAGAAAAAAATATGTTAGCTGATACACTTTGAAGAATACAGGATTCTATTATATTCATGTTGTAGATTAAGAAAGACCCAATCTTTATGGAAATTAAATAGATTTATTTGGAAACTATAATGTGAGGTAATAAATATTACCTTTCCTAATGTATTTCCCAACAATTTATCCAACAGAATATCAAACATGTAAAACTTAATGGTTTTTTTCTTCAATAGAGTGTAAAATTAATAAAGGAACTTCCTTGTCATGAATTCCACACCGATGAAAATTGTTTCATTTGGTTTAGAACAATACATAATGTTAAATCCTAAAAATATATATAAAAATAGATTTTGGGTAATTCATAAAAAAAATATTCTTTATCCTTCAAGAAATTAATTAGATGTATCATGGTCTTTGAGTGAATTTCTCATGGGATGTCATGTTGAATGATATTTTTGTGTACACATCAATGTACATATTACGATAGTAAGTTAATGTAGAGTAACATAATTTCAAGGGTATGATATAACAATTTCCCATAACCCAATGAAAATATTATAACATCACCAAATAGTTTATCACCAATCTCTTGAAGACATCCAAATGAAGAAATATTATATGGGTTGTGGTGGATCCACTCACAAACACTACCCTATTAATGGATATTTGAGAATATTTATTTTAGGAACAATATAGAAATATATATATATATATATATATATTAAGTACTGAGGCTAATGGTAAACCACTTTCTATTATCTCTAATCATTATCTATGTTTTTCATCTAAATTTTGGATAATTATTCTACATGATTTTATAATTGTATTGAATTTTATTTTGACTTATAATCCAAATAATGATGTAATATTTGACAAAACCATTAGTAAATTAGAGGAAATTTTTAGAGCCGACTTAATGAAATTTAATTATGCATGGGATCAATATCTACAATTAGTTGAGTTCACATACAACACCAGTATCAACTTATGCATTCAGATGCCACAAAATTAAGTTTTATATAGGAAGAAATATGGAAATCCTACTTATTCATATGATGTTGGAGAATTAGGGATACATGGAACCGATATTGTTTTTGATATGATATAAATGATTCTAAAAATCCAATAACAAATAAATGTTTCTGAGAGTCTTAAGAAATTTTTTGCAGAGAAACATTGATGAGACTATGTGTTCGATGTTAGAGAAAAACATTTCCTTCAAATATCTCCATTGAATATATTCCTATGCTTTGAAAGGTATGTATTTTTGTCCCTATTTAAAGAATACTCTCTAAATTCCTTGATCTATTTTTATCAATGACATGTTTTCATGAACGTACACCAAATGTGGATCATGTTCATTATGTTTTCTATATATCTATCTTGAGGTAGTACATTTTTAATACCTCACATGTACTAAAATGAAAGCTGATACAAGTAGGGAATGCAATTTTTTATGAGTAAAATTAAGTAAATATCATTAAATGTAAATACAATTTTCTTTAAAAAAATCTTACTAACTTTGTCATAGGGATTTTTTAGAACCATAAATATGAATAGGTGGCATGGGAACCTCATGAAAAAAGAAGACATACCCTTATTTATTCCCAATCAAGTGGGTGAGTTGAAATATTGGGGATGAAATTTATAATTGGATGATGAATGTAATGACCCTTAATTTATAAATAAAATCTGTTTATTAAATAATGTTATGTTATATTACTGTATATTATTAAACAAATAAAAAAGAGAGAGAAACTAAAAACACATTATTACATAAATTAAAAGTGTTACAGTACTAAAAAAAATTAAATCCATGAAAATTATAATTATATAAATGGGAGAAAGAGAAAATAAAAGAAGTATAATAAAGAAATTTGTATCACCATGATATGCTACAGTCATCGCCCTCATGGACAACATTATGGAAAACAAACAGAATATTATTAAACCTATCAACATATAATAGAATTAAAATATATAAAATTACTGGTAATTATAGTAAATCTTGAATGAAGAAGTGAAGTTTTATTTATAAGCAGTATTATGTCCATTTCAATAGTAATGTCACCACTTTAATAGTATCCTATTTGTTGGGAACATTGACTTAACAATTTGGAATAGTAACATGACGGTTATAAAGGTTATTTAAACTCAAAATAATAAAATTTAATATAAATAATATTTATCATTTTTAATTTAATATATTATAAATATTAAAATGCTCAGTACAAAACTACAATAAAATATCAAAGAATATATCAGCACATTTTTAAATAAAATGTTCTTTAATTTATTCCAAAAAAATAATATTTATCTTATTAAAAATTATAAATTTACTTATTTAGAAAATTATTTTAATAAAATTAATTTCATTTTTTGAGTCATAAAAGTATCATTTTTAAGATTTATTATTTTATATTTTATAAAACACCAAAACATTTATATGTGTCGTAAAAAATGGTTTTCTGGTACAAGTGAATTTTAAATTACACCATTCATGATGTAATAATTACCTAATCAGTTCAATTTTTTGTGGTTTGACCAAGCAAATTTTTAATATGTTAATAAATCCATGAAATTACAATTCAAAAACAAAAAAAATTGTGTTCCAAAGTCAAAAATTCTAAATTTTCACTTAAAAAAACTTTTTTTTCATTTAACTCATTTCCATTTGATTAAATAAGTAAGTTCAAACTATTTGGTGATTATAATTCTTAATATCATGTTATTTGTTAATATATATTTCATAATTTAAATAATATTCTGATATATCATTTTAAGAAGTATATAGTTTTTATAGGATATTTATCCTTAAATACCAAACTATAATTTATCAACACCCCTCACCCCTCCCTTGGAAAACCACTCCACTCTCAATCACTAATGAAAAATGGTTACCAAAATTCCCACTCCCAATTACCGAAGTATCATTATGGATTTTTTTTAGTAATAATATCCAATATTTCAAGGATTTATGAACCATAGGGAAAAATCAATATCGAGAAGTTGGTTTGTTTTCATACACTTTTCTTATTCTTTTTATCTTCTATTAATAATTGTCTCTATACCTATTATATAAAGGTATTATATGAATAATTTACCTATTTATTAAAATTATATTAATAATGTTAAACTACTGTAATAACTATATTTATGATGTAATTAAACTTTATAATTTTCTTGCTCATATTTTGATAATATCACATTAATGGTTTGTTAACTACTAATGAGGACATTTCAAACTCTATTATTCTCACCGCCCTTGAGGATGGTTATAATAAATTATTTATGACATGTAAATATATAAATAAATTTGTATAATTTTTATTTAATAAATTACTCTTATGTATAAATGAACATAAATATTAATAAAAAATTTAAACAAAAGGTATATTTTAAGAAAACCCCATATCCAAATTTCTAATCATAAAAAATGAAATAAGGATATATAATTAAATTAATATAAATAATTAATAGGGAGAAAAATTAACAAAATTGACTTGTGGGGAAATATTTTAATTAACCTATGTATATTTTTTGATGAGAGATACAAGTGATGAAATAAATCTGGATTTTAGGTTGGGGGTTATCAAAACCAACTCCATAACATTTGGGTTATGGCCTCTTTCACCTAATTTTTAGAATGTATATTAATAAAAAAATCCATAAAGGTTACTTAAATTATTACTTCCATTAATTTTATTGGGATATAAATATTTATACCATATTGACATGATTTCTATTGAAAATAAAAAAGATTTATCAAAAGACCTTATTTGTCAAGAAAGTGTATTTGAATCTTGTTGAGTTGTTTCTTCTTCAAAGAACAATGATAATTGAGAATATTTATGGCCTCCATTATTTATTTGGTGGCCCCAAATTTTATTCTAGGACATATCAACTATTAAATCCATTATGAAACCATTAAATTACATGGTTTTATTTCAAGCATATGACTTTTATATATAATCTTCCCATGTGTAAGTCATCATTATAATCATTTTATGACGTGGCTGGTTAGTCAAAAACTAAAAAACCACCCAATGTATTTTGTAGTGTGATATTTCTCATGAAATTATGTGTATTATAGATAAGAATAATGCCATATTTTTTCTCAGTTATTATGTAATGATTTGGGTACATATGTTATATGTGAACATGAAATATGATTTATTCAAAATTCTGTGTGTTAATTGGATGTGATGTTATAATGTTTAATTGTTATTAAAATTAAACATTCCAAGAAATTTTCTATTCATTCACTTATGTTGATGATGAAAATTTTTATTATTATATTCATTTGAAATTATTGTGATAGTTTTTTTTCACCCATTTATTTTTGATCCATGTATACTAATCTTTATAAGTTTTCCATATGCTTACAAAGAATTTAGATAACCCCTTTTAAGTATGTGTATTATTTTATGATTAAATGTATGAAGGATAATGTGAAATATTTTTTTAGGGTAAAGAATAATGATTTAAATCATGTTTATATTTTATTATTTACACATGAGGTGAGAGCCTAGTTTATTTGGGATAAATTAACTTTTTATCCTTAAATGTGTTTATATTATGTTATTTATATTAAAATTTTTGAAAAATTATTGTTAGAATATTTTGGGTCAATATATCATTGACTTACCGAAACTGGACTAGTAAGGTGTAAAACAAAGTTAGATATCACCAAAAATCAAGTGCATCTGTAGTTGAATAAGTTCTTTTTAATTAAAATTTCAATCATTGAGCTAGAAAATTTATAAATAATACATATTTTTAGTTATAGAACTCATATAATAACATAAATATTAACTATTTATTTTATTGGTTTTATTGGGGATGACCTACTGTGTTCTTGTCACACAATTATTGAGATTCTTTGACAATTGGAATCGTAAGCATATAACACTATTTCATTAAAAATACAGGTATGGTATGGTGATTGATGTTGTTGATTTTTTCATATCTAGTCCTTATATAATAGTTTTGGATTATCATGGACTCAAAAAAATTTGGGTTTTTCTCATTTATATATTTTCACTATTGAGGTTTTATGCTGGGTTTGTTGTTGTATAACATTATATAGTTGTAAAATTCATTATTATTAAGAACCAAGAAAAACATTACATAAATGATATATTAATTTAAAGATAAATATAATACATATCAGAAATAATCACAAAACAGATATATTAAAAGTTTTAGTGTCCTTGAAATTAGTCACCTCTAAATATTAATATAATATCAAATATCTTATGTTAATACTACTCAGAACACCATTATATATTTTCAACATTTTATACATGCTATTCGAAAAAAGGGGAAATAAAACAAAAGATTGTGATGAGCTAAAATGATTATTAAGAGAAAAATTATCAACAAGTAATCAATGGTAAGATCATAATAATATGAGAAAACATGGGATGTTGAGAAATTTCTTATTAATGGTTTTATACCGGAGATTTTTTATTTGAAGAGTAGAGAAGGCGTGAATTGTGGTTGTAAAAGTTTATCTATATTTAAACTAAATTTTTTAATTTATGTGATTTTAATATTTTCCATAATAAAAATAGTTACCGAAAATTAATAATAATAGTGGAAGGAGATTTCACAAAATATATTTATATTGGTTTAGAGAACAGAAATACCATAATCTACTCCACCAACACTCAACTACAAGTGTTAGGTGATTTTCATTATGAAATATCTTATTCAAGGGGATACCATCTATGTATAAGAGGATTATTCGTTTTATAAATGTATAAATAATTTCATCACGAATCTCCATTCAGAAGTCATATCTATGGTATTTTCAAATCACTTACAACTAGTGCATATAAAATAGTGATGATTGAACTTAGAATAATTTTTATAGCACATAGTTGAAAGAAGAAACTTATAATAGATAAATATACATCATGAGAATAAGATTATAATCAATGTTTACCTTTTTATGTTCTTTGGTTGAAACTAATAATTGAATAAGAAAAACACACGAGCATTTAATGAAAAATTTTATATTTTTAAGGGTTATTCATTATCATTATTATAGTACTCATATGTACATTCCATAACTCAATATTTTTTTGTATCAGCTAATAGTCCCTATTAATATTTCCTCATTGATTTTAAATATTAACATATTAGATAATCAAAATGTTCCACTGAATAATATGTTGAAAAGGTGGTGGGATAGGCACTTAATGGAATTTGTTAATTCCTCCCAAATATGGAATATACTTCTACAACAATAATATCATATATATTCTTCTTTATATGATCCACTTCCTTGAAAAATGGTATCTTTACAATTTTAACTTTCATTAATTAGACTACTCATTTTCGGATATGGTTTGAAAGCATGAAATGAGTTATTGAGAGATTAGGCAATCATTATAAAATAAAGCATGAATATGTACATAAAATCATATTTTTAGTAAGATAAAAAATGATATAATTAAAGTTGTAAAAAATAATTTTTGATATTCTGTGTATGATAAATCAAATGATTGAATTCTATGGAGTGTAGGATAAACAATCAACTTTTTATAGAATAATTCATCTTCATAAGATAATTATAAAACTAAAGTGAGATACTTAACTTCCACAAATAATATTGGTCTATAGAATATATTATTTTTCAAATATTATTTACATAATATAAACACTTTTAATAACAACACTCTGATAAAAATATATGCATTTGAACATACAGTAGCTAATCTAGTCTCTTTGTACAATATTATCATATGATTCAAGAAAATATTTCAAAAATGATTTTTAAAAATACATTGAAATTTGTGATAAAATATCAAAAATAGATTCTCATTTGATAAAATACTTCTATGTTGATTTGAAAATTTTACTCAATGTATGAAAATCACTTATATTTAGCATAAAATAAAATCCATTGAAACGAATAAATCAAATATTATAAAACAATACAATATAAATCACATAATATAAACTCATAAAAGTAGGGATTTTTTTGAATCATAAATACATATAAAAACTAATTTATGCTGGAATAACATATTTCTATAAAAAACCACCCATTTTCGGTGATAAAAAACCAGTTGAACAAAAAAATAAGGAAACAATATTTTGAATAGATCATTACTCATCAATTATCATTTTTCATCTCCCCATTATTACGATAGAAAAAATAAGTAGGATAATAAAAAATAATACAAATATTATGTAAGATAAACAAGTTTATATAATTAGTATTACTACATGTGAATATAATTTGGAATGAATTTGTATAAGGACAACTATTAAGAAGAATAAATCATTACTAAAAATCAATAAAGAGTAAATAAATATAAAACAATTTATTAAATAAAATATTAAAACGTTGATAATATTTATGAACCCATTAACAAACAAATATAATTATAACCAAATAAATAAAGGAATTTAAAACATGAAATATAATTATGAAACTATTTAAATTATTTTTGAAAAACCATTAAAATGTTTTGGAAGAATCATTCAACTGAACAAAAAAATATCAAACGTATTTCAGTTTTGAAGCACAAAATGATTTTTTAAATGTGATTATTGGAATGATTATGGATATAAAAATGTTAGCATAGTGTTGGTTTATGGTAATTAGTACTTTATATACCCAAATAGGCTGAAGTTATTAAAGATCATCGTAGTCCACTTCTGTTGCCTCAAGAAATTCATAATATGGGGGATATAGTGTTTAGAGTAGTTTTTTGTGATTTTTCCATTTCAACATTATTGACGGTAGAAAATGATAACATAAAATATGGATTAAGTACAGTTAATGAAGCTTTTTTTGAAAACCAGAGCATTACCATTAAATATATTTTTGTGGGGATAGAAATTTCATTGAGTCACTAAGATGTAGAGGAATTATGGTCATCAATATGAGGTTTAAGAAATCTTCTCCAATGAAGATGAAATAGAGCATCTACACATGATTCAATACTCTTTACCATATCATTCATTGAATATTATCGGAGTGTTAGATAATTGAATAATATTATTGGAGAAAATTTTCTAAATTATATTTTCATGTTTCAATTCTTACCATAACCAACAACTAATTTCATCCAAATTTCAAACTAATTAGCATACAATCCAAATAAAAGAATAATATGGATTATTTATTTTATTTTTGAGGAGAAATAATTCTTACGGGGTTCAAAAAATGCATCTTCATCATATTTGTCTTCTTTATAAGAATAATAATTTAACGTCAAACTATTTCCAAGCAATTGATAAATTTTTTTGATCTTTTACTATAATAGTTAAAAATTACTTTACAATGATCCAAACTATTTTTGAACATCCTGATAATAAATTTGGTATCCATTTACACTTGAAGTGAATTATTTTTAATTTATAATACTTATTCTTCAATAAAGAACTTATTTTCTACTAAAACAGATCAATAGATAAGATTGGTCTTTATAAATATTTAGCCTAATTTTTAACATCATCAATGACAACTCTTTGGAGATATTATACAATTTCACTCGAATGAAGATCTCACTACATGGAATGAAGGGTGTAAGTCATACTGTCTATAGACTAAGACACTTTTTCCAATTTTTAATGAATTTTTATTTTATTTGAATCATATATAGAATATTATTTAAGAAACTTAATCAAAGATGATTGAACTAATGACTATATTTAACTAACATCATATTTTGAAACGTAAATATCATAAAGAGTTGTTATTTTGTATTTGGAATTAACTAAATCGTTTTTAAATGACTCATATTCAAAAATCGATTAGTAATTTCTATCATATAATCTTTCATGACTTCTATTCAATTCTATTATAGAAATTTCAAATCTTGTATGCTCTGTAGAAATATGAGTGATCTTATCCTAATGAACTTCAATACTTCTATTATCAGTAATAAGTGTACATACACAAAAATTATGTAATTAATCCATAAAATATGATTCTATCGTTTATGATATGTCTCTACAGTTTTCACATATTGTGTTATGTCTTCTGGTCTTTCTTATTCTTATCTACCAAAATCTTTTTTATTTATAAAACCATCTGTTTATATTTTTTTAAATATAGGTATCTAGATGGAGATACTTCCGAATGTGGGATTTCAGATGATACTATTATGATTATTCATTCCTTTTGAATACTATCCATTCCAGTAATGTTAAATTATAATTATTCTATAATATAATTAAAAGGAACGAAATTAGGTTGAGTTATTGCAAGAATAAGTGACAAACATACATTAGGAGTAGTTACTTTCCTAAATTGAAGAACAACTTCCACACTTATTCAACATTCATTGAGAGATATATTTTCTAGAAAATTTATTACATCCATTCCATTTACTTTTAAATACACAAATATATGAATATTTTGAAGAGTTTCAGACTCAAATTGTGTAGAAAATATGATTTGGGATGAATCCTCCTAATTAGTAGTGGGATCTATCTCAATTTATTCATATGAACTAATAAGAAAAAGTTTACTCAGATAAGAACACCAGTAAAACCCACTTATTATTAACAAACACCTAATATATATTCTTAGTATGAAGGTAAAGAAGTATAATAACTTATTTTTAATATCACATATATACGTCATAATGTATCCTTCCATGTTCACCGATTTTTAATCATAAAGAGATATAATAATGCAACATATTGAAAATAACATTATCAAACTCATTATTCCATTTCAAAATAGAATAATAAACAAATATTACACTAACCATTATCTTATGTTCTAAATAATTCACATGATTTTATACAACATCAACAATTATGAATATATACATTATTATATCTAGAAGAATATCATTATTTATTCTAATTAAAAAATTAATGAAGTCATCATAACCATCATTGTTATATTTTAAAGGTTACTCTATTTCAAATGATTTCATCAAAAAACATTTTGGATTCACAAGAACTATAACTGGATTATCATTTTCCTAAAAATGAAATACAACCATAATAAAATGGTATAGATATTATTTTACATAAACAAAAACCACTCTATTTTTTTTCATAAATAAATTTCCCAACATGATTATTTATAACCTTTTTTTGTATGATGGTAGTATAATCTTTACAATAGAAATATTCCACACTTCCATACATAACTTTTCTACATAAACTTAGATGTTTGGATATACTTAAAGTATAATTATCAACTCTTTTGGATTCTTACTTTTTCCAAATGTTTGTGGATGAATTTAAGGTCATAATATATACTTTTGGTTATCAATGAGATGATGATTTGGTTTATTTACATGGTTTTACACAAATAATTAACTTACTTTTTATTATAATAATTGAAGCCTCATGCTGGGTGATGTGTTGAATAACAAGAAAAAATGGCAGTCTGATCAATTTTGATGTTACTAAAACATATATTTGAAAATCATAATCTCAAATTAAATAATGAAACAAATTCTCATAATTATAACTTCAATAAAATAAGTAATTTGAATTATGATAAAATTAAACAAATACAAATAATATTTTTTGATAAAATAATATCTATAAGTAGAAAAATATTTTTAAAAAATTTATACTATTTTATTTTACGTGAATGAGAATTCATGAAAATATTACCCTTCACTCTATGATATCTCGTGAAATTATTTCATAAATCAATGTGCTTTGTTCGAATATTATTTATTGGATTATTTGGGATGTCGATTACTCTCTTTTTATAAAATTTGAAGGTATTGAAATTAATATGAAATCCAATATCAATTAAGTTATGTATAATCGATATCACTCAAAAGAAACATCTTATTATATTATATTCATCTTCAACTGTTGATAATTCTACAGTGTTATGTTTCTTACTTGACCATTATACTATAGATTTAATAAGAAAATGGAAGCTTATAAAGGAACATCTCATCACTAGTTTACATCCTCTAAATTCAACATTTGAATATTATGTTATGTTAAAATAAATGGTTTTTTAAAATGTAGATAATGAGATGTAGTTTCATTAAAATATAATAAAACAATTTCACCACATTTAAAACAAATTATTTTATACTGGATTCAAATTTTTCACATAGACATACTGGAATAAAAATTTATAGTCTACTTGAAAAAAGATATTATAAACATCCAAATATTCCTTTATAATAATTTTCTTAAAATAGTTTCCAAAATCATCCATATCAAGCTTCATATTACAGCTTATAGGAGTTGAATAAGTTTTAATATTTTCTAGTAATTTTTTATTAATAATGTCAATTCATTATTTTTATTGGTTTATGATATTTTTAAAATCATTTTGAAAAAATTGTTATCCAAGAATGTAGTTTAACACACCGATCGTACTCAATTAAAATTCCTTTTGAAAAAGACATGATAAATCAATACAATTTTTTTTTTGTTTCATGACCCAATTAATACATTATCATTATATATATTGTTTCCAACAAAATATTTTAGGGAAAAATTTTTCTAAATAATTTCGGATTTACCTTTCATAATAAAAAATCATTGACACAAATAATTTAACTAAATAACTCATATCATGATCAAGGTTATGTTTTATGACCATAGATATGTATGGTATGTTTAATGATATAATTTTTTCACTGAGTGTATTCAAATCTATAGGTGTTTCAACATAAACTGCCTATATTAACAATCCATTAATAAATAAAAATTTATCATCCTTCAAATCTAATTTAAAATTAATATAAGATTTTTATCCTATAATTGTTATAATCTCTTCTAACATAGTTATAGTTATAAATTTAAATTCATAATATTTTTATTCTCCTTGATTTTAAAATTATTCAGCTATTGTCGAATTCTTTTTAGTGATAAAATTTTGATCATCATATATAATCCAAAATTCCCATTTAGTTTCAATAATAAGATTGTCAGATGAACTATCACCTAATTCCCAAACCATGTTCCTATAAATTTTTTAAATATTCTTTTATATTTAAATCAAATTTTCATTAGATAAAATATCTTCTAATAGTCTAGTTTCTATATGATATCGCACTTTATAAAATTATACTAAGAATTCATACATTTATTCAACTTCAAACATCATCCTCTAATCATACTATAAGTGTTTCTATGGGATACTCATTTAAATTTGTAGATTTTATAGGCAATAAACTTTTTGGTTAAATATTATCAACAATAATAAAATTTCGTTCGAGCTAATCATGTTCCACACCAACATTCTATTTTTTTTTATTTTCAAGGGTTTTAGTTATCTTGTCTATATGATAATCATTCAGCTCGTCATATTGACTCATTTTGTGATAAAAAGGATAACATTAATTAATCATCACATAAGTTAATTCTTAAATATTCCTTGAATTATTTTTGCAAACTGTATAATATTTGGATGTATTAGAATAACCTAAAAAGATACCATCATCATCTTTTGGATGTAATTTACCATGATTATATTTTACTTAACATGTAAACCATACATCCAAATACATTAAATTACCATAAGTTTGGTTTTAAATTATTCCCTCACTCAGAAGTTGTTTTATTTATTCTATGACTTATTGGAAATATATTAATGATGCAACATGATATGATAATAGATTCGACCAAAAAACAGGTCTACATGTTATACTCACACAACATTGTTCTATAAATTTCTTACAAGGTCCTACTCATCGTTCCAAAAACACCATTATGTCGAGGTGTCCTTACAATAGAAAATTCATGATAATACCTTATTTTGAGAACTATGGATTATGTTTATAATTCAAATGTATTAATCCATTATTATTACTTAATGTCCAAATTTTTTAATCCTTTTTATTTTTGACATGTTTTAATAAATTAATAAAGACATAACATGATTATATTTCATGTCTAAAAAATAAAACCCCTATAAATTATAAAATATCATTAACCAAATTTACACAATGGATTTTACATTAAGGATTGTGTATTTAATGTGGATAAATGGGTATATATGTATAAGGTCTAGTGGCCTAGATGTACAAACATATTTAATAAGTTTAAAATATGACTACTATTTCCTTCCTATTTAACGTGCATCACATAGATTATTCAGAAAATATATATAATCTGGAAAATATGAAATCAAATTACATATTGACATTATTTTGATTAATTAAATTTACAATGTAAAATTATTCTATGAAAAATTTATGATTAATTAATTTCATCACTCAAAACATTTACATTTTATCTAAACAGACTATTAAGATCTTAATCATTGAAATGATCTATTATTGTTGATTCAAACATAAGTGTTTTTTCATTGGAACATAAACATGGATTATTAGAAAGATCAAATGAATAACTATCATCACAAAGCTGATAAACAACTATCAGGTTTTTCTTTAAGACTTCAGTATAATGTCATTTTTATGAGAGTATATTGTGAATTTCCAACCAGTCTAACACCAATAATTTATACAATTTTTATTGTGAACAAAAGTGATATAGCCTCTATAAATCATAAATAGTGAGTGAATGTTTGAGAAATCTCAAATCATATTCCTTGAATAGCCTCTATCAATGAACTCTTTTTCTCTTTTGTTCACATGGATACTTTTTGTAACAGCCCAAGATTTTATAAAGAAATATTCTTTTTAATTTTATTACTGTCTTGTGTTGTACGCTACACCAAAAGGAGCTTGCACAACACGCATCCTTGTCTTGCCTTGCATTACACGCAATCACGACCTTCCTCGATAGCGTGTGTAATACGCAATACCGTGTTTCACTAAACAACGATGTGCTATTAAAATATTATTAAAACTAGCCGTTATGAATAGTAATAACCACTTTTTAAAATTCTGTAAATCTTATTTTTCAAAATGAACTTCATTCTTGGATTCGGAGTATCGAATTTAGCCTAAGGTGAAATGTTGGTACTTTTCGGATAACTTTCATATTCTGATGAATAGTGAAAATTACTAAATTATAATTAAAAACAACTTTTTTTAATCGAAATAATTAATAGTGATAAATCATTAATTTGAGTGGTTTTAAATTATATTTAGAATATATTTTTACAATTTAATACAATGTTGGTCATTGGTTGTAATTTCACATTTAAACCAGACATAATCAAGTGTCAATCTTTTGATAGATATTGTTTCTTAAAAACACGCTATTTGTTTTAACAGTGGGATTTAATTATAAAATTAATTAATGCAACTTCTATGTTATGAATTTGGTAAAATAAACTTCATTTTTGAATTCGGAATATGAAATATAGCTTAGGATGAAATTTTGGCATTGTTCTGAAAAACATCAATTTTTGATGAATAGTGAAACTACTAAGTGGTAGTTAAAAAACTGAATTTTTCATAAAACTTAATTTTACCGCTTCTGTAAATAGAATTTCAAAAATCCGAGAGACACGGTTAATATCAAGGACAAAAATGTGGTTCAATGAGATGAAAATAATTTTTTGGTGAATAGTAACTTTTTACTTTTTTTACCGCGGTTAATAGTAAATAGGGTAACTAAGGGTAAATATGATATTACTATTACCCTAACACATGTCCTAATTCTATTGGACAAGTGTCATTCGACCAAAAACAAACTTAGGAATAAAATATGACCATTTAGGCCCACTTGGATTAGATTAGGACATTTATTATTAATTTATTTAAAGAAAGGTTAAAATAGTTAAAATCAAAGTTTAATAAGTAAATCATTTTTAATATGGGGTTATACATAAGATAAATTAGATTGTAAATATTACTTAGAAAGCTAAAAAGATTTCCTACATGATGGTATTTTATTTGTAATTTTTAGACATCAAATAATTTAATTTATTTATGACACAACGATGATGCAGTAATTATCTTATTAATGAAATATTAACATAATTGATGTTATAAACACCAAAATAAATGTAATTTGAGATTTTTTATGAATTCCAATAATTTTCTAGGTTACTTTGATATATGGATGTTGATTTAATCAACTTGGTTCGAACATTTAATTCTGTTATGACTTTCACAAAAATCATATATCAAATAGTGTCAAAATTGACACAAAATAGTTTTTAAATCAAATATTATATTATTAATTGTTATTGTATTCCTAAAAATCTAATGTTCGGCCAAATGACTTAGATAAGGATATATATATTAATAATAAACAATTTGGGGTTCGTTTGGCATGTTATAGTAAGTTTATTAACCATATAGTGAAAGAAAACAAAAAGACATGGTAAAAGTTAAATTATTTAACTTAGAGTTAAATTTAATTGATAAGGTTAAAATAATATCCTAAACTTGTCTAAATTCTATTGGTTGATAGAATTTAGACCCATCCCCATTTTAGCTTTGAAATAAGACCCTTTGGAACCATTATAAACCGATTTTGACTTTAATATAAAATAATATTTTGAGATATTCCTAAGTTGCCCCTCTCCTCCCCTATAAAAGGACACCTCCTCCCCCTCCTCCTCACACCAATTTGAGCACTCAAGCTCGGCCAACCCCTGCCAAAATCTCTTCTCAACTTCCCTAGAAACATACTAGAGGTTATGGTCTTCCTCAAAGACCAATTCTAGTGCCCTAAGAGGAGGTCTCAAAGAGGCACTTCAAAGAAGAGGTAATTACCGTTACCAATTCTTTCATCTTTATTTCTTCTTCCACTTCTTCTTCTTAGGTTGTTTCATTATGAAGTAATAACATCAGTATCACTCATATACTGATATGTTATTATAAGTATGAAACAACCCTATTTCACCATCTATCCATCCTACGGAAAAAGAAATCACCGCGCGTGCGTACGTACGGAATACCGTATCCAGGCCGTGGTGTAATCTATTTTCCACCACCACCTTACATGGATGGGTATAATGGTGTAAAGAATAACTATACATAGTTATTACAACATCATATTGATTCTGATATATTTTATAATCCACTCCAATTCAATTCAATATTTATAGAAATGATATCATCGCTCGTGCGTACGTACGGACTACCGTCTCCACGACGCGATGAGATTCATTCTCCATGTTAACCATTTAAGAATGATTATAATGTATATATAAGAAATAATAATGAAATATATGACATTATAAAGCTACTGGATTTATGTATATATATACATATGTATGTCATCTACTTACATCCATTTCAAGACAATAAGGAAAGAAAAACAGCGTTCATGCGTACGTACGGACTACCGTCTCCATGAACGGTGTTTTTCATTTTATTTATCTATCTTTTATATATATATATATATACTGAATATATACGATATATAAATCATATTTTATATTCTGGAAGTAAGTAAATCATGATATAAGTAATAATGATGTCAAGAACAACAAGTCAAAACACCTACGATAAATGAAACGACTTTACCCAAAACGCTTCTTTAACATGGAATTTACAAAAGAACGGGTAATATAATGTCATAAGTGAACCATATATGATATAATAACAATGAATATGATTCTGTAATAAGTCAATGACATTATTTAAATCATTATACAGGAGGTTCGGACACATACGAAGCAAATTGGACCTAAGGTAAGGGAAATATCACAATCTCATTTTTTATTCGAGATTGTTTATACTTTGAAATTTACTGGGGTATATTTTATCATCCACATCCATGTTTCCTCAATATGTAATATTATTTCCATTCATCTACAATTGTTTAAATCCTATTTTAGCCTTTTCTGAGTTTTTAGTAAAAGATATGAAAGGAATCTTTTGTCGTTTTTCGTACGAGGCACTTTTTTGACTTTTTACGACAAAAGTACGAGAAGAATGTTTTTTTTAACTTATACGGTATGAATGGATTTTTAAAACATTATTTACAAGAAGCTTACTTTACAAGTTTTCAAGTTTATTTTTAATCAACTTCTTTTAGTTTAGGATTTTATGACATTTTAAGAAAGGAAAAGTGTTTTTGAAGAAGAAAGGATATTTTCCTCAAGAATGGAGTTCAAGTGTTTTATCAAAATTATTTTCTATATAAGATAATAAAGGGCTCTGTTTTTATCCCTATTATTACATTGATTTGATCATGTTGTGATGGAATTATTTTTATGAATTCATTTATCTTATATGAATTGTTTTATGATGTCATGTTGTTTAAGAATCCCATTTTTATTACATGGGTTACGCTATGATGTATGGTTTATGATTATGTGGCACACATAAGAAAGGATTCATTATAAGTTGGGTGGGACCTATATCTCCATCCAATGCATTGGGTAAAGATTTTATATCTCATGAGATAGACAGGGCTGGAACGGTATGTTATACCGGTTCAGTGAAACAGGACTGAAACGAGGGTTACTCGATTCAGAAAGGGACTTTGTCCACTAAGATAGTCTTGGCAATGAGTCTTGACTAACAAGAAATGATTCTCTATGATTATGTGTGAATGCCACAAAGTTTCATGTTTTGAGTTATGATTATTTGGATTGCATTTCACTTCTATGATTTATCCCATGTTATGATATTATGAACTCTTTTGCAAGTTATGATTTCCAAAAGCTATGTTCTTATGTATATGATGTGATTGATATTTCTTTTGTTTACCCTTACTGAGCATTTGAGCTCACCCTTTTATGTTTTCTTTTCCCCAGGATATAAAGAAAGGTTTTAGGTAAAAAAAATTAAGATCTTTATGGGAGATATTGAAGATCTTTCACCAGGATTAGAGGATTACGTTTCGAGTTTCCAAAGACACTAAACTATTACGATCCTTGTATATGTGTTTTTGTTATGTACTAAGTATTCCGAAAAAGTAATGTAATGTCCATGTACGATAAGCTTCGGGTCTCTACAGTTGGTATCAGAGGAAAGGTTTAGTCAACCTTTGGAAACTAGGATGCGAAAACGTTAGTGAGATCCCTAGAGATATTTCTAAGGCATGTCTAGGGATGCCCCTAAGGATAAGTATACGTATAGGATATAGTCCTAGAACTATGGTAACGATATTAGATTAAACCAAAGATGATAGATATTTAAGTTACTCCCCCTTTATTATGATTTTTGCATCTAACACTATTCTGTTTGGGTTTTAGAAAATGGATGGAAACAAGATGATTCATGATAATGGAGGATATGATGGACAATGGAATGATATTCTTCATGAGAAACCAAATGAAATGGGATTTGGAAGTCCAAAAATCATTATTATTCCGAATCAGCAATCTCATAATATGATCAATAAAGTAAAATTTGGTAAGTTTCCTGACTCAGCTAATAAGAGAAAGATGGAGTTTCATGATGACCATAGAGGAAAAAAAGTTCAATTTCCCTCATGTAAATCATGTGGGAAGAGGCATCAAGGAGAATGTTTCAAGGGAACTGGAAGATGCTTTGGGTGTGGAAAAGAAGGAAACAAAGCAAGTAAGTGCAAAGGAAAAGGGTCGGTTAACACCATGGATGAGGATAATGGTATTGCTACGACATCAAAAATGGTTAAGTGTTTTAAATGTTGAATGTATGGGCATTATGCAAACAAATGCCCTAAGGGAAAGACTCATGAAGAGAATCAGTATGGTCATATGGGTAGTATTTATGTGGATGATGATGAAGAGACTACAACTGATATGTGAGATGAAATTTTTTTTGAAGCTCGGTCAATGGTTTGAGAATGTAGTGGAATGATTACATGTTTATCATGTGTAATTTTGTATAAGTAATCTCATGCTACTATGGAATAAAGAGACATCTATGGATTGTTACACTGTTGTCTTTCCTTTTGTTTTGAAAGTGTATGATTAATGTTACCAGTATCCATGAAAGGTTATTCAGATATTTTTGGAATGTAGATGATATGCGCATAATGAAGGGATAAGGATAAAATTAAATGTTTGATAGTATTAATGAGCTCATGATTGATATAAGGACTAAGTGATATCATGGTTTGAGTATATAGAATTTTGAGGATTTTAGTATGTGGAAGGTGTTAACTTTTAACTGCATTCATGTTTTCACTAAGGTATTCAAGAGAATACACGATTAAGGACTTTGAATGTTTGGAATGTGACCAACAAAACATATCTTATGATATATGGGGATCGATGATGGTGTTAAATCTCTGGTAATCATTTTCACTATATTATGAGAGTCGACTGCAGTATTATGGATAAGCCTAAAGATTGGAATGGATTATGTTGGACATAAGTTAGTATTGTTTAAGGATAGATGTTTTTTCGATATTATTAATGGGATGTTATAATAATATAGTTTTATAAAATGGACAACCTGCAGGACGGGCGACAGCCCATCGCTTCGGACAAGGCTGTGGGAATCGAACCCACAACCGAAGTGAGACTGGCCTTTATCGCCTACCACTGGCCTACAGGAAGTCCCTGTTTAGTAGAAACTAGTTTTATTATATTAAGCAGTATGATATATGAAGTATAAGTCCATTTTAGGAACCATATATGATTAATCTCACTATAGATCGAATTATGCATATAATTTTTGCTAACCTTTTGTTTGAGACAGATGGAATGACCTGTCATTCTATCACATGATCTGCTAACACTTCACGAATAACAAATTCAACTTCATTTATTTAAGAGATGAAGTGGAAATTGTTCAAAGCACGAACAACAGTGAGATTGTACCAAAATAAAGTAAGTATTTATTCTAATTCAAATTTTCAACTTTAGGGGAAATGATCTTGAAAACCAAAAATGTTGTCCTAGTGATCTTATACCTGATGAATCAGATGGTACCTTATATCATCACAAATCTATGGATTTGTGATTACTGGCTTTTCCATAGCCATGTTCTCTACCACTCTCCATCAGAACATGATGGTTTGATTTCTCTTCCATATCCATATTTTCACCTATGTGGAAACCCAATGATTAGTTTATTTGGGTAACCATTACGTTTCATACTTTTGTTTTTAAAGATTGGTTTTGATATTCCTTTTTACGGTGTGGGTTTCTATTAAAGAAACTTTCGAATAGTAAACCATTTATAACCCCGACGAATTTCGAGGGCGAAATTCATTTTAAGGGGGGTAGAATGTAACAGCCCAAGATTTTATAAAGAAATATTCTTTTTAATTTTATTAATGTCTTGTGTTGTACGCTACACCAAAAGGAGCTTGCACAACACGCATCCTTGTCTTGCCTTGCATTACACGCAATCGCGACCTTCCTCGATAGCGTGTGTAATACGCAATACCGAGTTTCACTAAACAACGACGTGCTATTAAAATATTATTAAAACTAGCCGTTATGAATAGTAATAACCACTTTTTAAAATTCTGTAAATCTTATTTTTCAAAATGAACTTCATTCTTGGATTCGGAGTATCGAATTTAGCCTAAGGTGAAATGTTGGTACTTTTCGGATAACTTTCATATTCTGATGAATAGTGAAAATTACTAAATTATAATTAAAAACAACTTTTTTAATCGAAATAATTAATAGTGATAAATCATTAATTGGAGTGGTTTTAAATTATATTTAGAATATATTTTTACAATTTAATACAATGTTTGTCATTGGTTGTAATTTCACATTTAAACCAGACATAATCAAGTGTCAATCTTTTGATAGATATTGTTTCTTAAAAACACGCTATTTGTTTTAACAGTGGGATTTAATTATAAAATTAATTAATGCAACTTCTATGTTATGAAATTGGTAAAATAAACTTCATTTTTGAATTCGGAATATGAAATATAGCTTAGGATGAAATTTTGGCATTGTTCTGAAAAACATCAATTTTTGATGAATAGTGAAACTACTAAGTGGTAGTTAAAAAACTGATTTTTTCATAAAACTTAATTTTACCGCTTCTGTGAATAGAATTTCAAAAATCCGAGAGACACGGTTAATATCAAGGACAAAAATGTGGTTCAATGAGATGAAAATAATTTTTTGGTGAATAGTAACTTTTTACTTTTTTTACCGCGGTTAATAGTAAATAGGGTAACTAAGGGTAAATATGATATTACTATTACCCTAACACATGTCCTAATTCTATTGGACAAGTGTCATTCGACCAAAAAAAACTTAGGAATAAAATATGACCATTTAGGCCCACTTGGATTAGATTAGGACATTTATTATTAATTTATTTAAAGAAAGGTTAAAATAGTTAAAATCAAAGTTTAATAAGTAAATCATTTTTAATATGGGGTTATACATAAGATAAATTAGATTGTAAATATTCATTATAAAGATAAAAAGATTTCCTACATGATGGTATTTTATTTGTAATTTTTAGACATCAAATAATTTAATTTATTTATGACACAACGATGATGCAGTAATTATCTTATTAATGAAATATTGACATAATTGATGTTATAAACACCAAAATAAATGTAATTTGAGATTTTTTATGAATTCCAATAATTTTCTAGGTTACTTTGATATATTAATGTTGATTTAATCAACTTGGTTCGAACATTTAATTCTGTTATGACTTTCACAAAAATCATATATCAAATAGTGTCAAAATTGACACAAAATAGTTTTTAAATCAAATATTATATTATTAATTGTTATTGTATTCCTAAAAATCTAAGGTTCGGCCAAATGACTTAGATAAGGATATATATATTAATAATAAACAATTTGGGGTTCGTTTGGCATGTTATAGTAAGTTTATTAACCATATAGTGAAAGAAAACAAAAAGACATGGTAAAAGTTAAATTATTTAACTTAGAGTTAAATTTAATTGATAAGGTTAAAATAATATCCTAAACTTGTCTAAATTCTATTGGTTGATAGGATTTCGACCCATCCCCACTTTAGCTTTGAAATAAGACCCTTTGGAACCATTATAAACCGATTTTGACTTTAATATAAAATAATATTTTGAGATATTCCTAAGTTGCCCCTCTCCTCCCCTATAAAAGGACACCTCCTCCCCCTCCTCCTCACACCAATTTGAGCACTCAAGCTCGGCCAACCCCTGACAAAATCTCTTCTCAACTTCCCTAGAAACATACTAGAGGTTATGGTCTTCCTCAAAGACCAATTCTAGTGCCCTAAGAGGAGGTCTCAAAGAGGCACTTCAAAGAAGAGGTAATTACCGTTACCAATTCTTTCATCTTTATTTCTTCTTCCACTTCTTCTTCTTAGGTTGTTTCATTATGAAGTAATAACATCAGTATCACTCATATACTGATATGTTATTATAAGTATGAAACAACCCTATTTCACCATCTATCCATCCTACGGAAAAAGAAATCACCGCGCGTGCGTACGTACGGAATACCGTATCCAGGCCGTGGTGTAATTATTTTCCACCACCACCTTACATGGATGGGTATAATGGTGTAAATAATAACTATACATAGTTATTACAACATCATATTGATTCTGATATATTTTATAATCCACTCCAATTCAATTCAATATTTATAGAAATGATATCATCGCTCGTGCGTACGTACGGACTACCGTCTCCACGACGCGATGAGATTCATTCTCCATGTTAACCATTTAAGAATGATTATAATGTATATATAAGAAATAATAATGAAATATATGACATTATAAAGCTACTGGATTTATGTATATATATACATATGTATGTCATCTACTTACTTCCATTTCAAGACAATAAGGAAAGAAAAACAGCGTTCATGCGTACGTACGGACTACCGTCTCCATGAACGGTGTTTTTCATTTTATTTATCTATCTTTTATATATATATATATACTGAATATATACGATATATAAATCATATTTTATATTCTGGAAGTAAGTAAATCATGATATAAGTAATAATGATGTCAAGAACAACAAGTCAAAACACATACGAAAAATGAAACGACTTTACCCAAAACGCTTCTTTAACATGGAATTTACAAAAGAACGGGTAATATAATGTCATAAGTGAACCATATATGATATCATAACAATGAATATGATTCTTTAATAAGTCAATGACATTATTTAAATCATTATACAGGAGGTTCGGACACATACGAAGCAAATTGGACCTAAGGTAAGGGAAATATCACAATCTCATTTTTTATTCGAGATTGTTTATACTTTGAAATTTACTGGGGTATATTTTATCATCCACATCCATGTTTCCTCAATATGTAATATTATTTCCATTCATCTACAATTGTTTAAATCCTATTTTAGCCTTTTCTGAGTTTTTAGTAAAAGATATGAAAGGAATCTTTTGTCGTTTTTCGTACGAGGCACTTTTTTGACTTTTTCCGACAAAAGTACGAGAAGAATGTTTTTTTAACTTATACGGTATGAATGGATTTTTAAAACATTATTTACAAGAAGCTTACTTTACAAGTTTCAAGTTTATTTTTAATCAACTTCTTTTAGTTTAGGATTTTATGACATTTTAAGAAAGGAAAAGTGTTTTTGAAGAAGAAAGGATATTTTCCTCAAGAATGGAGTTCAAGTGTTTTATCAAAATTATTTTCTATATAAGATAATAAAGGGTTCTGTTTTTATCCCTATTATTACATTGATTTGATCATGTTGTGATGGAATTATTTTTATGAATTCATTTATCTTATATGAATTGTTTTATGATGTCATGTTGTTTAAGAATCCCATTTTTATTACATGGGTTACGCTATGATGTATGGTTTATGATTATGTGGCACACATAAGAAAGGATTCATTATAAGATGGGTGGGACCTATATCTCCCTCCAATGCATTGGGTAAAGATTTTATATCTCATGAGATAGACAGGGCTGGAACGGTATGTTATACCGGTTCAGTGAAACAGGACTGAAACGAGGGTTACTCGATTCAGAAAGGGACTTTGTCCACTAAGATAGTCTTGGCAATGAGTCTTGACTAACAAGAAATGATTCTCTATGATTATGTGTGAATGCCACAAAGTTTCATGTTTTAAGTTATGATTATTGGGATTACATTTCACTTCTATGATTTATCCCATGTTATGATATTATGAACTCTTTTGCAAGTTATGATTTCCAAAAGCTATGTTCTTATGTATATGATGTGATTGATATTTCTTTTGTTTACCCTTACTGAGCATTTGAGCTCACCCTTTTATGTTTTCTTTTCCCCAGGATATAAAGAAAGGTTTTAGGTAAAAAAAATGAAGATCTTTATGGGAGATATTGAAGATCTTTCACCAGGATTAGAGGATTAGGTTCCGAGTTTCCAAAGACACTAAACTATTACGATCCTTGTATATGTGTTTTTGTTATGTACTAAGTATTCCGAAAAAGTAATGTAATGTCCATGTACGATAAGCTTCGGGTCTCTACACTTTTATCATCCAAATATTCCATGAAACACATGTTGAATTACTAATTAAATGACATATCTTATAATTTTTAAGATGTAAATTTGTTAACATGTTTAGAATCACTACCATGACCTTCATAGCTTTCATGGATTTAATTTTATATTTAGTCTTCCAAAAATTATTTGTATTATTTTTTATTTTAATTAAATTTAATGATTTATTGCTATATATTTATATTATTATTGAACTAATATAATTTCACTTATTTATAATTTTTTCCATACACATTGAACATGTTTAACGGTCTCCTGGAAAATATCTCTGATTATAGAACTTTTTAAAATTTTCATTATACATTGAAAGTTCATCATTTGATCCATGATTTATAGAAGGATATTATTCAATGCGTTTTTCCAAATACCTATATTCCATTTTCCTTTATGGCATATTACAGTTTAGAGGATTTTAATAAATTATTCACTTTCTTAGCCATTTTATATTATCTAACGTCATATTCTATTTCTTTCTTCATAAATCATAACATTTGCAATGATATATTCTTTAAGTACATGAACTTTGTAGATTATTTTAGGGAATCTAAAATTCAGCACTAAATATATGATAAAACCATTATAAAATTAAATTAATTCCCAAGACTAGTAATTGGTGTTCTTTGATTATGAAATTATTCACACTCATAGTGAGTCTTCCCTCCAACTATTTAATAACATCCAATTGATAAATTTTGATTGTGTCAAACTTATTTTTATCAATGTCATATCTATATGAATTCAAATTTTATGTACCTTCATATGAAACGTCTACAGTAGTTAACAATTCATGAGTTTTTTGACATTAAGAAACAAAATTATACTCACATTTTCTTATTTAACATATTATATATTTCATTGGTTAAGAATTCATAAAATATCTTGCTTCCGAATCAACAGAACATGATTTGGGTTGTGTATTTTTAATTTTATAATGCTTTACTACATTATGATAAAACATGTAGAAAATTTTCATTAATTATATGGCTATTCATGCCTTCTTGTAAACATATTTCTCACCACTAATATAAATATATATAACCATTGAAATATCATCTAATTTTTCTTCGATAAATTCTATATGAAATATGTTACTTTGACTTAAACCTTTTATTATTGTAATTTCAAGAGTCACATTCTCTGGTACTAGTTGATGACTCAGATAATGGACCCATAAATACCCAAGAGGGGGCGGGCGAATTGTGTTCCTAATGTTTTTTACATTAAAACCACACACATCAAGGTACATGAGATTGAATATTATCCATAATAAAAAATAGATGAATAAATATAAAATCATAGTGGAAATATATTGATCATAAAGGATATATAGTGGTTCGCAAACAAATCCCATAGTCCACTCTCCCAACACTCTACTCTATATGTTTTTTGATTTTCACTATGAAACCCCATTTTATAAGGCATCCCAATTGAGTACAAGGGGATATTTAATATAATTAAGGAATATGATATTTAAATTAGTATCTCCCTCTTCAATACCTATCAATAGGTTTAATAAATTCACTTATAATGAGTGAAGATAAAAATTTTAGGAATGGACATTAAGGAATTATTCCAGCACATATATGAAAGCAGTAAAAGATAGTTAATAATGATATATCCTGAGAATATGATGACAAATAACACACATCAATGAATAACCATTTGTTGAAAATTTTAAAACTCTAATAATGTAAAATAGTCATTATATTAAATTTTTTCTATGTACATTTGTTCTTTATGGATATTATTATGTTAGGATGTATATGTGTTAATTTATATCCTTATATATTTTCTATAGTATCTAAATCCATCTCAATAAATATTCTCTTTGATTTTTAATATAATCATATGATATAATCAAAATGTTTTAGTTTATAATACTAGGAAAAGTAAATGACTATGGCACTTAATGACATGTGTTCATTCCTTCTAGATATTCAATATACTTCTATAATTTCTATGGATGCAATATTCTTATTTAGATCTTTCCGTTTTATGAAAAATTAAACTGTTTAAAAATTATTCATTGATTTATTAGATATCCCCAATTTTTGATACACTTAAAAAACTAGAATTTTATAATCTAGAGATTATATTTTCATTATAAGATAAATCATAAAGATCATCATGAAAATTTTTTATGTATAAGATAAAGAATAGAAAGTAATTTTCCTATGAAAATGATTTTTTAGAGGAATAGTATGATAAAAATAGATCATTGAAATCTACTATGAATATGATAAAATGAATTTTACATTATGTATAATAATTCCTCTGTGAAATATAAATATTTTACTAAATTTTGATACATTACATCCACAAATTTTCTATTTTTTCATAAAATAATATTTTCTTCATAAAAATTTTGTAAGATAGATACTTATCATTACTACATTATAAATAAAATATACTACTTTGACTATGATGTATCTAATCTATTCTCTTAGTAAGAAAATATCATACATAGTAGGTTTAATTATCATCACAAAATTTTTTGAATCTAAGAAAATTGAAGTTAAACTCTCAGAACTAGATTCTCAAGGGGAAAAAAAATACAATGCTAGAGATTAGAGAATTTTACATACTATAATATAATTACTTATATTAACCATCCAATAAACTATTTATAGTTAAATAAATCATATAATATAAAGATATACAGTCTGAATATCTGAGGATAAAATCATTAGAATGAAATAATTTATTTTTTTAAATTTTTAAAACACATAAAAACTGAGATATGTTTGAACAACATATGTCAGTACAATAAAAGAAACGTAGAAAAATATGAGTTTTACATAATTTAATATAGTAGAAAATATAATCTAAAATGAAAAAAACATATACCCTAAGAAAAGTGCATGGAATCATGAGATATTCAACAATAGTAATGGAGAATAATCAAAGGAATATATAAATATGTTATATGTATGAATCATATTATATTATATAACATGGGATAATCATAGAATTTTTTTTGAAAAAAAATATTTTCAAATCATGTTCACTAAAAAACATTGCACTAATTCTTCTAAATTCACATTCGTATAACATAATTGTGTTTAACCCTTCCAAAATATCATTCGAACAACTATCTTCTCAACAACGATTCCTTCTTATCATGGAGACAAAAAACTAATAATCAATGTTTCATTCATCTCATTCACACAAAATTTCATTATATCATTAAATATAAGAGTATAAAAAGTGAATTTAATCGACATATATGAACCAAACCATCATCATCCAAAAAATACTTCACCATAAAATGAAATAATTAATCTAATAATAAATAACCCATTGGATGAAAATGTGTTTAAAAAATTTCAAATGCTATCATGTTAAAATTTCATATCAATTTAATATTGTGAAAATAATCACCACAAATAGTAATTTAAATAAAGAATTATTTTTTGATTTATGAACAATTACTTCATTGGAGAAAAACATTTTAAATTGAAGTGAATACTTGAAAATAACTTTTATAAAAAAATTATAAATATCATCATAAAAAACATTATTTTCATTTCACCATCCAAAAAAAATTAATAATAAGAGAAAAACATAAAAGCTTTCTTCAAAAAGGAATTTTGATAAATAGAGCACTAAAATAAATAAATTAAATTTAAAAATTCAATGAATATTGGAATAAAATAATTGAAAATAAAATACATTAAATTATTTAAAAACATCTCTATTGAAAATAAATATAATTAAACGGACCATAAAAAATATTTTTATAATTAGAAAATCATAGAAAAATGATAATTGGAGATCCAAATAATTTATTTTCCTCTAGGTAAAAGTTTAAATTTTTCTATAGTAAAAAAAATTCTTGTTGACGGAAAATGTATTAAAAGAAAGGGAATTATTTGTTAAAATAGTTTTATGATGAAAAAATATAATCATCAATGAAGAGTAAATTTATGTGAAACATTATGTCCCTAAAATATTTCATGGAACTAAAAATAACATCATTACATATTAGAATTGATCAATAATGAAACATAATAGTGAAATAGAACTTATTTGGACCTAAGAGAAATATTTGAGTCCTAAAAACCCATTACATATTTATTATCATTTTAATAAAAACCCATTTAATGATATTTTTCTTGAAGTACAAGTTAAAATAATATCAGTAATAATAATTTATAATATTATATATCCAATAGGTGTTATACATTATATATAAATAAAATTAGGAGCATAAAATATAATTTTTCTTAGGGAAGGATATTTTGAGATGAAAATACTATTGCCTCTTGTATTCATTTTGCACTAGACTCTAACATCCTGAATAATCAATTTAATTTTTTTATATAAAGTTTTAGAAAATTTATTATTATTTATTAAATCAAATATAGACTATTTATTATCAAATTCTATTTATTTATTTTATATTTTTTATTCCTATATCAATTACATGAGGTTATTTGGTCAAATATTTCAAAACTACTTATGATTGTTAACCATTGTTGTAATAATGGTAATTTAGTTTTACATAATCCATCATATTAATATTATCATGGAAATAATTTATATAAATATTAAATAAATATTTAAATCCATCCATTATAATTGTTGATGAAAAAGAAAACACATTTCTATTGGGGGTTGTAGTCCATACATAAACTCAATTAAAGTTATTATTTCACAAAAAAATAAGATGGGAAGAAATATATGAATATTTAAAATTTTTACTGGAATACAGAATATATATCATATATCTTTATCAATATAATCATTATAAAGAAATATGATAGGCTATTATGAAAATGGATTTCTTCACCACATGGAGGCGATAGTATGTACACATGCACTATCAGTGCTTCTATTTTTCTTTATTGGATAAAGATGAATAATTGATTGTCTTCTAGAAAAATAATAACATTTCATTATTAAACTAAAATTAAAATCATTATATTTTTAATTATATAATATATTTTAAATAGAAATATCAATGGTAAAATATTATGAATAAGGTAATACATACATTTGATACCAAATGTTCTCATATGGTTCTTCTTACAAGTAATGTACCATAATCTTTCTTCTGGAGACTATAGTATTATTGATGAATAAATGAATTATATAAGGGGTATATTGGGGAAATACTCATTGTTAAATCATATAGGAATGTGTAACCATGGTGTCGGGTAAGTGACCTCATTAAATAACTGAATAAAATGGTTCTTTTGGGAATACCATTTAAAATTCAATGACATCATTAAAAAAATCCATGGATAATGACACTATATTTTTTAAATAATTGAATTTGGGGGGGAATTTTCATTTATAATCCTAAAACAATACATTAAAACTTGTTTTAATCATCTTCCCAGAATATTCCTGTGGTTTTGATAATTTAACATTGTATTTTTACCTTGGACACATGATTTTAACTATGAAATTTATATTTTTTTTATAAAAAATATATTTTGACACATATTAAAAAATTGGGATGATTTAAACCCCAATTTAATACCCATTTAGTATAATAAAATTTCATGAATACTTTAAATTGATGTTAAATTTTAATATACAATACATATTTATACCATTTTTTATATAAATTTACTTCTAACCACAATTTTTTCTATATCACATTAAGTATATATTTCATATTTAATGAGAAATAGGATAATTATATATATATATATACATAATATTATAGTTTCATATAAAATCCAATATTTTCACACATATAATAATTTATAATATAAACCTACTATCATCAGGAAATCCAGAAGCTTTCAGTTATCTAAATTATAAAAGAAGTGGAAAACATTTCGGAGGATGAAGAGGTGGATGTTGGTAGAATGAGTAAGGCCTCAGGTAGAGGTGTGAATTCCTATTAAAGGGACTCAATCTTATTGGGAGAGACAAATGTAACTTAAAATTATGGTTTCACCACTGTTCCATCAAATAGGATACCAATAAAGGATTATTAAAATATTCATAGGAACATGTCTACCAGATCATCATTTAGGGTGCCAAGGAATGTAAACTTAGATATCCTCCATAATTTCAATCAGTAAAAGTCTCAATCTTAGTGGGGTATAATTGGTTACTCTGATTATAGAAATGATATGTTGTACTATGATTAGTAGTCCTGATTTTTTCGGTGTGGTAAATTATTCTTTTGTTACCCAATATGCCAAATTTCTATAATTTTTCATTTATATTAACAAATGGTTAAAAACTTCTTTTGGAGAGACTTATTTAGTATAAATTAAACATACAATAACCAGAACCCAATGATTGGGTCACCTATAATTATTTGAAGACAAGGACATAATAAATAAAAAATGAATACAAAACATGACCTAATGATCATATGGTAAGTAATGATATAATAAATTACTTATATATCCTAAAATAATATACAATAACCTATAGAATACACAAAACAAATGGGTGAGAAATAAATACTAGTATGTGAATAAAAATCATAACAAGGCATAAAATGTGAGTCAAACGGTATAAATTGATATCATAATAGATAAATCTAAATATTAATAACATGAATGAAAAAAATTATGAATATTGTATCATAGGATCATGGAAACATTAGAAAGTGTCCGAAACATATAGTATGACAAAAGAACCAATCAAGTCTAACCACCAAGATAATATCACCTGGTGGACATAGTCCCATTGTAAATTTGGTTCAGTCTCTAATCACATACATACCATCTAATGAGACAGAAACCATATCCAATGATTTAGATACTTATTAGGTAAAATTATCATAAAATATACAGGATTATATTTTTCACAAAAGTAAATAATTAATAAATTTAAAAAATACCCATTGAATAGAATGGATTCCATAATACTGGGTTGTATCATAATCAAAAGATATGACATGATCATTTGGAAGAGAATGTGGAATTTAATATTTTGGGAATTCATATCTGAGTAAATAAACATATCTCTAAAAATATTCTATTTATCTTTAAGCATCTTCCTGAGAAAGTGTAGAGAATTGGGTAATGAAAAAAGCTTTCAAAATGTGGATTAAGGGAATTATTTGTAGACTTTTGGATATTGAATAGGTATGAAATTTAATTAAAAATTGTGGGTTAAATAGAATGGTTATAAATTAAATATTAAATAATTTAATGATAACATTTTTTTATTAAATACATTAAATTAACTTTGCATAAATTGATTAATTTATAGAAATTTCACTTTAATCGATATGTATTTGGAAAAAGGCATTTGAGAAATATAGAAAATTCATATGTTACCCCATCAAAGGAATGTAGAATATGATATGTATAAATCTGAGAGTCATATATAGAGAATTTAAAAGAATTAAATAATATAATATAGAGAGAGGGAGAGAGAATATTATTTTAATAGAGAATTTTCACAAACCAAAGAAAATGGTTGATTTAAGAGATCCCATACCTAATGTTAAAGAACTGTTCCACACATGAACTTAACATCCAGGATAATAAAATTATATGTATTAATTAATTCATAGTAAATTTTATATTTCTGTATTTAATTTATATTAATTTTATAATCATGATTTATCACAATTTCAATGAGAAATAATGTTCAATATTTTATTTTTCATGGGTTTTCTTTTATGGATTCCATGGTTGGATAAATTGTAAATATTTATTGAAGTTAATATATAATATGAATACCCATCCAAAATTTAAATGATATTATATTAATTACATTACTAAAATTCATAGGGTCCAAAATAACAATATGTTTCCCGATATAGTGGTTATTCGTTTAATGAAAATGATATGATTATGTGGTAAGTTCATTTAGACATTTTTAATGACCATCATGAACTAAAATTAATTAATTTAATTAAAGAACTGTTCTACTCATTTTTATCAATTTTTTACGTTGAGGATATCCCATTTAATTAAAATCCCACCTTCATATCTATTATACATCACCTTATTGACTATCCTTTATCTTCCCCATAGAATATAGTTGCGAAAAAAATTTAGAAAGTAGCGATGATGTTCTTCCCATTGTGATAAACATTTAAATACTTTTAATGTATATGATAATTGGATCCCTCACTATTCTCATCATTGATAAGGTTTTTTAATCCGAGAAACATTGAGTATCTTTTAATTTGTTTTCTTTACTAGGATGATGGTGGATTGAGAACTCGTAGTCCTTTATTAGGTCGATCAATATTCACTAGTTCTTATAGATATCATTTTCTGTGAATATAAATTTGAGGTATTTATTATTACATATATATTTCACAATTATCCCCATCAATATAATTCCAATATATATTCAATTTAATGGTTACAATATCCCACTCTAGTTAACTAGTTAAAATTTTCTTATAAAGAACATTCAACTAACAAGGGGTTTAGGATGTCACATTGTAATTTTTCTTCAATACAAATCATAAGACCTTAATTGATGCATCATGGTATACTATAAATAAATACTTGCATAAGGCATCAATAGTATTGGTGTAGTAATAAGACACATTTCCATTTCAATAAATATTTTTTCAAATTCACTATCCAAACAATAATTAATCCCTTTTGGGTCATCATGATTAGCGGGTTTGAAAATTTTTATAAGATTATCATAAATTGTCTTTAATACTGATATTATCTACAAAATATAAGGAATTAATTATATAGGTTTTTCTAGGACACTCCTAAATTTGATTTCCATAAAAGGGAATACAAATGTCCATTTTCTAGGGATAACATAACCCAATATTGATTGTTACTCTATCAAGAACCCACAAGTTTCATACATTACATGTAAAATCCAATTTCTCAAATTCCTCATCAAAATATTCAAAATTCCCCTCGTGGTTATCCTTTATTTTTTAGTATATGAAAATATCATAAAAAAGTTAAAAAAAATTATTCATGGTAATCTATAAATAATTATCCTTATTTTCAATAAAATACATCTATAGGATTGGTGAGTTTGATGGGAATCACATTGAACTCATAGTATCTATACCTTGTTAAAAACATAGTATTAAGAATAGGTTTCTTGTTCGCCCTTAATTGGTGATACCCCATGTAAAGGCTCACCATAGAGAAATAATGGGCCACACCTAGTTTTTTGAATTATCCATCTATCTATGGAATTTAATGAATTTTTATTATCATTATTTGGTTGAGTTTATGACAATCAATACATAGGTGCATTTATACAAACTCTTTCTTGATAAAGATGAATGGTGCACCCTAGGGTGAATAATTCGGGTGTCTACCACCATTTTCATATTCTCTTGAAACCATTTATTTAGTTTTTCCAACTCAATGGTGGATATGTTTTTCAGATTCATAGGTATGGTCAATCAAGAAGGTATAATTGTGTTTTAGAACACAACCTCTCTGTATTGATGTTGTTCATGAAACTCCTCCAAAAATATATCAATGTATTCCCATACAATGAGAATGTATTCAATAATTATTCTCTCATTCATTCTAGTCAATTAATCTATATATTAAATATTTTAAGGTAATATTATCAACACGTGAGATGAAGATTCCAAATGACATTCCAAATTACTTCGGATTTGAAGGGTCATCTTACTTTCCTAACAATTGATATTGGATTAATATAAGGATAGAAAATAAATGTCCAATAAAGTATGAAACATGACTGAATTATGTAAGAAATTTTTTTTTTTGACAAATCATTCCATAAACATAAACATCGGTTGATTTAGACCCATGGGATGTTATAATTTCATTGTTTCTTATTCTCATATATAACACAGCCAAAATGTTTTAGAATATTCTCTAAATATTTATACAAAATACTGGAAATGAAATAATGTGAATAAATATAATAACATTGGAAATTTTAAACTAATGATTGTATAATTAGTACACATTTGACTGTTTTATTCAGGTTCTAAACATTTATTATTTTAAAAATGAACTTAATATTGGAAATACCCAACCTAATAACCATATAAAGGAAAAATAGGATATGAGAAAGAATATAAATCTATGTCTTTAAAATTATAAAATATTCACATCATGGTTATATATTTTTATTTTTTAAAAATAAATAATTAAATTAAATGGTGAATCATTGATGATATAGTAATTGATTAATCATATGACGAATCAAATAAATGATAATAATAATATTACAAATACTATTATTTGAAATATTTGAAGCCACCCATGAAATTTATGGATTACTAATACATCATAGTGACGATTTAATGTAGTTTTTTTATGAAATCTAGTTGTCATGGTTTTTTTAAAAGGCAAGTAATAAATAGTATCAAAATTTATATAAATGTAATTTTTAATTAAATATCACATAATTAAATGATTAAAATTCATAAGAAAATATTTCATATAAATAACTGGGATAATTTAAAATATGTCATAAATTATCTAATTAAGTCCCTATTGGTATTTTATAGTAAGTATATTAACCCCACGATGTAAAAAGACATGATGCCATGGTAAGAGCTAAATTATTTAACTATGGTTTAAAAAAATAAAGTTATATTTGTGACCTAAACATTCCCAAAATAGATTGATTGAGAATATATCACACAATAATCATATCAACTTTTAAATAACTCACTTTAGAGAAATTTTAATTCTAAAATCAATTTATAATAATGTAATAGTTATGTAGTTTCTTAAAGTACCTTTCCCTATTTTATAAAATGAATCCTATCATTATCTTATATAGACCCCTCTAAGGAATTTTGGATCAGACAAAACCAGACCATTTATCATAAAGTATTCCCTAACATCATCCAATATGACATACATTAGGTATAAATCCAACCTAAATATACCTTTTCAGCATATCAAAAGGAGACACTTGAAGAATAGGTAATCGTTTTACCAAATCTTTAGAAGGAATGTTCTTAATCTACATTCTATTCCTAAGTTATTTCCCTAATAAAGAAATAAATAACAAAATATACAATAAATTGAGAATTTTTATGATTATATTTCAACAATATTCCACATTTATCCATCTTATAGAAATTAATATCACCATGTGTGCGTACGTACAGATTACATTCTCCATATCATAGTCTAAAATATTTTTTGTTTATACATTTTTTAGAGGGGTAAAAAATTGAATATAAAGGATTTAAATAATGAATATGATATTATAATGATTCTTTATAATTAATATACCAATGATTCCATACCATTTAACCATTAACGGAATGATATTGTCGCTCGTCCGTATGTACGGATTACCGTTTCCAGAACTTGATGAGATCCATTATCCATGTTAACCATTCAAGAATGATTATAAATATATATATATATGATGAATAATCAAGAAATATATTAAATAATAATTCTAGTTTATATATATATATATATCATTTCCCTTCTTCCCTTCCATACAATTAGAAAACTGAAACAATGTTAATTGTACACATGACCTACCGTCTATGCGAATGGTGTATTCTATTTCATGTATATATCTTGTATATATTTTTATATACTGAATACATATGATATATAAATCATATTTTAAATTATATATTTAATTAACTTATGTTTTATGTAATAATATCAATAATTTCATGTAAAACACATTTATGATAAACAATGTGATTATTGCACGAAACATTTCATTATTATGGAATTGTTAAATGAAGGTGTAATTTTGAGTGATTAATGATTCATATATGCTATAATAAATATTATTATGATTATTTTACAAGTTAATAATATTTTTATGACCACTATACATTAATTTTAGACACATAATGAAGAAATCTAACATATGTTAAGGGATAATTTTTAAATATCATTATTATCCGAGATTGTTTATATGTAAGTATTTGCTGGTGTATATTTATCATCCATGAATATTTTTTCTAAATATTTTTTCCATAAATAATAATTCTTCTCTTCTAAAATTGATAAAAATAAATTTAACATATTTTGGATTTTTATTAAATGGTATGAGAAGAATCTTTCATCATTTTCGATATATGGTATTTTTTTACTATTTGGGAAAAATTATGAGAATAATGTTTTTTGACATATATAGACAGAACATATTTTTAGGTTTTCATACCTCCTTATTTCCATAAATATTCCTTTATATAAATTGACCATGATTTTAAAAAAATTATATTCTTTTAATATTGTGTGGAATTTTGTGAATATAAAATGATTTTGATCAATAAATGTTATTTTCCTCAAGAAATAATTTCACCAGTTTTATCAAAATTATTTTCCATCATAGTTGACATTTTATAATAAGGAAATTTTTTGAGTATACTATCTATATTATCCATATTATTTAATAATTTTTATGGTTGAACTATATATATGAAATATTTTTTACATGGATTATGTTATGATGGAATGCTGTTTAAGAACCCAATTTTATTCTCTAGGTTATGATATGATGAATGATTTATGTTTCTGTTAAATACATAATAATGATTTCATTATAATAAGGGGGCCTATATCTACCTCCAATCCATTAGGTAAATATTTATATCTCATGAATTTTAAAAGTATGTGATGAGAAATCATATTAGTTCTGTTATACAGGGTTGGAACAAGGGGTGAACATAGTTCAGTAATGGACTATGAAAGATATTTTTATTTCCAAAATGATCCTTGAAAATTAAGAAATTATCCTCTAAGCTCATCTGTATGTCCAAAAATTTCATGTATCATGTTATTAATTTTTTATATATGTTCATTGATTCATTTTGAGCTTTTTTGATTTATCCCTTGATATGATATAATGACCATTAGTATGCAATATATGATCTTAAAATATTATGTTCTTATATCATTTGATTATGATAAGATTGATATATCTCTTGTTTAGCCTTACTGATAATTCATGTCCGCCCATTATTAATTTTCTTTTCTGCAAGTCATAAAGTAGGGTATTAAGTATGATATGTCAAAAAAGTGTCTAGTTATGAAGAAATAAGGGAGGGAAAATGTGGATATTTTATGAACTAGTGATTTATTTATCCTGATTTCTAAATAAACTAAACCTATATAGTCTTGGCATGGTTTTGTTGTGATTTTTAATTAATATTTACAATTTTTAAGTAATATCAATGTATTTAATGTATGGAATGTTATATGTATTAAGGTAATATATTCCACTAACATGGTAATATTTAATTATATATATGATACTAATGTTATTTTTCCATTTTTATGGGATTGGATTAGAATCTGTGGAGGAATAAAAATAAAAATAATTTTTTGATGGAATTACCTTATGCATTTGATGTATTCTATTAGGATTACACATAAGGAATATTTTATTTCTCTTTGGATGGTACTAGTGGAAATAGGGCATAAGGGAGCGTATTGGGGAGGGAATTGGGTAGGAATATGGAAACATCCATGGCATAGATGCTGTAAGGAGAAGGGGTGATGAGGGGTGGAATTTATGAGTGGTGGAGGTGGGTGTTTTTTAATATTATATTAATTAGATTATTATGACTGATGAATAAAACAAATATTTTTTATTATTATGAAAATATATGGAAATAATTTCATGTCAATTTGAACCAAAGGTAAATTAAACCATATGTGACTCATTTATGAAATTATTTTACCTATATTTTAAATTATCTTATATTTTGTAATTTTACTATACCCAAAAAATTGAACTATTTTAGAAAATTATAAAAAATTTACCCAGATCATTTTTTAACATTTAGATTTCAAAAATTAAATACATTATTTGGAAATAGTTTCCTCTATGTAAAAATTTAAATTTTTAAATAAACTCTTCATTTGTTTTGGAAATATGTATTTTAATTTAATCATTAACGATATAACCCTTTAAAAAAGTTACTCAACATATCATTAAATAATATTATAATTATACTAAATGATAGCATAATTTTTTATAAAATTTCTTGGAAATAAAATTTCTTTTATATTATTGTGCTTATTATAAAATTATAATAAAACTTTTATATTTTAAAAAAATATGATAACTTATATTATCAGATTAAAAATATTTTTTTTCATGTATTGTGATCTAATTATGCCATATTTTAATTTTATATGATACATAAATAAAATTTTATTATTTATAGGGTGATGATATAATTCTAAAAATTAGGTTATTATTCGTAATATTCATATTACAATTCCAACATTTATATTTTCAATGGAAATTTGGGTTACAAACATCCTATAAATACATCATATTTAAATAATTATTCATTAATTATTATTTTCCGTCACCGTAAATTATTTATTTATTTTAAAAATATGTATTTCATTATTAATACTCAAAATAATATCTATAGTTTTTTTCATTAGTGAAACCATTCTATGTTATCAAGAATTTCTAAAATTTAATTTCATTATTGTCTTATTATTAGTTTCCCCCATTAAAATACATTCAAATGTTATGGCCATATTTATTCCCTAAATGTAATATCTAAACTAAAACCAAAAATATATATTTTCGTTTCCCCATGAGGTGCATGTGCATTAAATTTTTTATCACTATAGTATATTCATAATGGAAATTTTATTGGCAAAATTTAGGGTCAATATATTTTCCCACGTTAGAAACTTTCACCCTCAAAATATTTTTTACATATAAATGTTAAAAATAGGTGAGGGTACTACTACTTCAGGGATTCCTCTAGTCCCTATGTAACTAGATCATAGTTATGGTTCCACCATTGTACATTAACTATGTAATTATTTTTATTTTAATGATCTGTCTCTCTATGATCCATGATCTTCATGGGTGGATACTCATTAAAAATATCATTTTCATGATATAACACCTCTTTATTTAGTACTTTTGAGTGATTTGTTATATACTTAATTGAGATGGATATATTTAATTTTTTATTAACTTATGTTATGTTTGGTTTGATTTTAATTGATAGGCCACTTCTAAAATGCAACCGTGAATCTCCAAGGGGTAGATATACCTAAGAAATATCTTAATATTCCTTCACAATATCATGATACTCTTCCATGGAGATATAATAATGAATAATAATTTTAAAACCTCATGATCTAGGTCTTGTCAATGATTTTCATCATAACACTTCATTTGACATTGTGGCCCCATGCTGGCTTATTTAATGATCGTGATCTATTCTACGATTAATTGGATCATTTGAACTGCCATATTCTTTGTTTCATTAACATCATTATAGAACACGGGTGTTCGAAATATATACCAATTAATTTTATTATGTGGAACCATTATGTTGATTTATTAAAATATATAATTGAATGATAAATCATCCAAATAAATATGTTGACCCCATACTACATTTTATGTCAATCAATAAGGATATCAATAATTCATGTATAGTTTGGATTGTCTATACATATTGGCAATCTGTTTGTGGGAGAAAAGGTAAACTACTTTTCAATGTAATGTTTTGATCTTATTTGAGAATCCTCTAGAATGTGGAGGTACATCTTAGATATATATCATATATAATCGGTAATCATGTTCCTTATAGAATTTCAACATATCTAATACATATCCTTATAATTTGATCTTGTCATGAGTCATTCAAAATTAATGAAAACTGTGTTTCAAATGTGTGATAATCAAACAAAACCCAAATAGTATCATTTCCTCTGGATATCTTAGTGTGATTTGGGAAAAATCCCATGGAAATATTTTCACATATTCATATAGGTATGGTTAACTATTAGATATTCCACTTATAATTTATCCATCAAAAATCAACTTATTGACATACTAGGAAAATTGATGCACATTTCATAACTACCATCTTAATATTTTCCCAATAATAGTTCTATCAGATATTTTGAATCATATTCATAATCTTGTGTTGGTGGAGATGGTTTATCTATGTCCATCATTCAATAGATCCTGTTTTTCTCAGTATTTGATGGTTCACATATTCAAGACCCAAATCACTCAACTCATTTTTATCAATTTTTTTTACTTTGAGGATATCCCATTTATATTAAATCTCACCTTCTTATCTTTTTATACATCACCTCATTGATTATCCTTTGTCTTCCCCTTAGAGGATGGTTGATAAATTATTTTATAAAGAAATGATTATGGTACTCCCATTATGGTAAACAGTTAAATTATTTTAAAGTCTATGAAAAAGGGATACCTCCCAATTCTCATAATTGGTACGGTTTTTGAATCTGTGAATCATAGATCATCTTCTACTTCATTTTCATTATGAAGATAATAGTGGATTGAGAAATCATAGTTTACTATTAGGATGATAAATATTCACTAGTTCATATTGAGCTCATTCTCTATGAATATATATTTGAGGCACTTATCATCCATATATAGTTCACTATTATCCCCAATGAGATAATTCCAATATATATTCAATTAAAAGGATATAGTATCCAACACTAGTTAAAGAGTTATAATATTTGGATAATGAACATTCAACTGCCATGGGGTCTAGGCTATCACATTGTAATTTGTCATCAATAATTATCCTAATACATACTTTGATGCATCACGATATACTATAAACATATCATCGCATGAGGAATAAATAGAACTAGGATAGTAATAATACTCCTTTCCATTTCAAAAAATCATTCTTCAAATTCACTATCTAAACAACCATCAATCCCTTTTGATTCATCATGGTTAGTGGGTTTGAAAATTTTTATATGATTCTCATAAATTTTCCTTAATACCCCTATTTTCTAAGGATGCTATGGATCATAATTATTGATGTTTTTCCTAGACAATATTAAATTTCAATTACATGAAATGTAATAAAAATATCACTTTTCTAGGGATAACATATAAAAAATTGAATCTTTATCCATCAAGAACTCACAATTGTCAATCATTCCAAATAACAATCAATTTTTCAAATTCATCATTAAAATAGTAATCTTCTCCTCATGAATCTCCTTATTTTTTGAGTATATGATAATATCATAAATATTTCCAAACAAATTATTCAAGGTAATATATAAATATTTATCCATAAATTCAATAAATAATTCTATATCATTTGTGAGTTTGATGGCCATCATTGTGAACGTGCAGTGTCCATACCTATTTCAAAATATAGTTTTCATAATATATTTCTTATTCACCCTTAATTGGTGATACCCCTTGTGATTCCCACCATATATAAAAAATCGGTCACACGTTGTTGGTTTAATGATTTTTCTATCTATGGAATTGGATACTTGTTTATTTTCATGATTTTTTTGAGTTTATGATAATAATTTCATATGTACATTGATCCACACTATTTCATGATAAAGAGGACTGGTGCAGCCCACTGTGAATAACTCGGGTGCCTACTACCATTTTCATTTTCTATTGAAAATTATTCTTCTTATGTTATTCAAAATCAATGGTGTATATACTATATGGATTCATGTATATGGTGAATGATGTAGGTATAATTTCATTTTAGTACTCAACCTATCAGTCGTGAGGATTTCTAGTAAACTCCATAGTAAATATATTAATGTATTCTATCACAATGTGAATGTCTTCAAGAATGATTCTCTCATTTATTCCACTCAATTAATCAATATATTCTACTCATAGGGTAATATAATCAACACATGATATAAATATTCCAAATAAGATTCCTAATTACATAGGATATGAAGGGTCTTGTTCCTCTACTAACAGTTGATATTGGATTTATATAAGGATAGCAAATCCATGTCCAGTATTGTATGAAACAGTACTGAAGAATATATGAAAATATGTTTTTGGATAAATTATTCCACAAACAGTAACATTAGTTGAGTTACATAAATGGGATATGGAAATTTCTTCATTTTTTATTCTCATATATAACATAACCACAATGTTTTTAATTAGTGTCTAAATAGTTATACTAAGAATATAGGATATGAAATAATGTGTACAAATATAATCACATTGGACATTTTAAACTCATGATTAGTTAATTAGTACACATTTGACTACTTTATTCAAGTTCTTATCATTTATTAATTAGAAAATGAACATAATATTAGAAATACTCAAACTAATAACCATATAAAAGGGAAACTATGATGTTATAAGGAATAAATTATATTTTTATAAGTTTTTATATTTCCATTGTAATTTACCTACTACATTTCCCAATCTGAAAATCTATTTGATTCCATTATAGTTGTTCTAAATAGTTTGTTAATTTTTCATGTTATATCTCACGTGCATGTCGAACATGATGTGGAAAAGGGATCATTTTCATACACCAAGTGATGATCAAGTTGTTTCTAAATTCTCAATTTTTGAGGTTATTACCATATCAATTACTATACTAGATCCATGCCTAATCATAATATCCCAAAAAAGAAAAAATTTCCTTGAATGTACTCTCTCTATAAATCACCAAAATTATAGGATATTTTCTTTTTCATTGACATTTCCATTAGGTTCCTAGAAATATATTCTAGTACTATTACCACAAAATAACTAGGCATCATAATGATAAAAACTATTTTTACCAACCCTTTTTAAAATATTGTAACATGATTTTTAACATAAACATCTAATAAATACAACACATAGATCATCAGACATAATCTATTTGGAAGAAAAGGTTCATAATACCTAAAAAATAAACTAATGAAAAATTTAATTAATTTAATCTCCTTCATTATCTTCAAAATCTCATACCAATCCCAAAAACATTAGGTATACCATGATGGATAAATGAAATATTTGTGTGATATAAAATCATGGTATGGTAATAATCATGATACTGAGGTATAACATATAACATCCAAGGATCCACACTCCCATATCCAACACTGAAATCCATATCTTTATGTTCTCAGCTTTCATGCTAATAATTGTGGAAAACAAATTATATATAAACCTTAATAAATCAAAAGGAAAACATAGATTTCATACATTATGTAGTATTTTTTTGTATATTTTTAATGAATTAAAAAAACTCCAATGTAAAAAATTCACCTGTCATTAAGTGAGAATTTCTACTTTAGAAAATGGATTTTATTTTTCATGTTATTAAATAATCATCTTCTTGTGTGGAATCTCTTATATACAAAATTCCCTCAAAATCAATATTTAAAAATTGGGGTAAATGAATCATAAGATTATCTGTCTCATATTATTAGTACGGTTAAAAATTATCATTACTAATTTAATGCTAAAAATGAGCATAAGAGTGCATAAGGTTAAGATGAAATTATGAAAGTTCATGAGGAAATCAGAAAATAACTCATAGTCATAAATACCGGGATCATGAATTATGAAAACATAGAAATGGAATGTGTCATTAAAATAAATAGTTACATACAAGCCGTGTGATATAAATATTCATAATTAGAAACATTATAATCCCATAGATATCATAATGATAAAAATGTACAAACATGATACATAATTTTCAATTCACTCTAATAGTGTATAACAACCCTACTCTTTATTACAAACTTATACGTGATTTATTATATAAAAACATCAATTGATTCCACCTATAATATCGAGAGGTCTAGTGTATTTGGGGCTTAGTAACATTACATAACATCTAAAAACTTGAAATGAAACATCTTATTGAAAATTTCATTTACAAGACCTCTACATTCCCTCATAGTTAGCGTTGCATGGGATAACCTTATGACATATATAATAATTTGGTGAGCTATAAAGACTAGTAATGGTATAAACATTGAATAAAATGTGGAATACAATACATGTTAGTAAATTGGAATATCAATGGATCACAAGAGAAACATGAACATAAAGGCATGATTAAGCATCATAATCATAACATGAAAATATGGAAACAACACCTAACATGGAATTAGCATGAGCCAATGATAATTGAACATAGAGCATTAGTAAACCCTCTTTGCACATGAATAATGAGTAAACCCTCATTGTACATGAATTATCATGGGTAAACACTCATTTTACATGACATATCGTTATACTATACTTTACCCAATGCATTGGAGATCTATCGGGGATCACCCTTCTTAAACATTTCATTTCATGTATAAGTGTGCCACATGAATCATAAAACATGGAATCATTCTCCATCATAATTTATTAAAAAATAATCCATAAGTATATTTTTTGAAGGTTAATACCCTTGATAGGGAAACGAGCATGGTATTCACTACAAAATAACATTGGCTTTGAAAATCGCCATGCAATTTCAGTAGCATAACGGTGTGAAATAGGAATTCATAAAAAATTTTGATGATAGAGAAACTTGTATCTAATAATATTTACATAAAATTTACAATAAGGGTTTCATATAGATACATTTCCCAATAAATGTAATGGAATTAGGTTCATATTACAATAGAATTGCTTTAATGTAAATGAGGAGAGAGAAATTCCTTACCTAATTTCATCATGGTAACAGGTGTACTTGGAATGAATTAATGAGAGAGAAAGGGGATCCCTCATTATTAAAACCTGTATAAGGATGTATGGCAGAGGTGAAAAATAATACCCCAACATTTATAATTGAAAATAAAATGGTATAAAAATATAAGGAAACTTTGACATAAATAAGGAAAGTGAGAATCCCTTACATGGAAGTGTGATCCCAATGGCTTGGGATAGGGTTGAGAGAGGATTACTAGGGTCATGGGGCACTATTAGAGGATTATAGGGAGAGGAGGGAAGGGTTTGGACGATCTACAAAGGCTTTGAGTGAGGAAGAAGTGGGAACATGTGTGGGTCTATATATGAATGGAGATGGAATTCTTTATTATTTAGGTTTAGGATGCCACACATTAAACTAATAAAAACCAGAAAACAACCAATTGTTTTTTCTAAAGTGGATTGGAAAAAAATATTTTATTAGTAAAATGGCCTAACTTATTAAAATAATAGTGATTCTTATATGTAGGTGAGTCACATGATTAAAGAAAACAATTTAGAAAGAAAAAATGATTTATAAGTCTTGTTGGGTCCACTATAGCTTTGTAAAATAAATAAAACAAATCCAAAATCACATTATTTTAATTTTGAAACATATATTGGCCAAACATAATGTTTTTAGTATTTTATGACTTCACTATTCGGTCATTATGATGTCATGAAACACATTATATATTTAATTGTTTTTTAAATTATTACCTAAATATTCGATAATCTCAAAAAATTAGGAAAAATTTACCATTGGATAATTTAGACATCCAGATTCCAAAAATAATATTCATTTTATCATAATAATTTTATAAATATTATAATTTTTACTTTTAATATAAAAACTAACATTTATCAAAAATTCAATGGTTTTGACAAAAATAGCTTTCAAACCGTAATAAAAATTACAATTTCCTTTATAAAATTATACAATAATTTATACTAAAAAAAATAAATTTAATAATAATAATAATATTTTATTAAAGTAATCTTCAATTCAGAAATCCATTAATTCATCAAAATACATTTCTTAGTTGGATATTAACAAAAAATACTATTTTTCCTTTAAAAACTATTTACAAAGTAAAAATAATAAAAAGAATTTATATTCTCTATACAATAATAATGTACATAATCCAAGTACTAGGGTCATGTTACATAACCCCTTAAAACCGCCGCATAGGACCTTAGGGTACGGTGTGTGATGGTGACAAACTCTTGGGGTGGCTCGGATAACATTGAACGAGTGGTAATATCTATCCACTTCCACTTCTCTCGTAGGAGGTTCTACTTGAGATTAATGTATTCAAACTTGGCTATGCGTTAGTTAAGATCAAAGCTCAATGATTCCACCTCCTATTTGAGCTCCGAAAAATGGCCTTCGTATGGGGATAGTCTACTAGATGATGCCATCGCTTCCTTTTTCTAGGTAAATTCGATTTGTTATTTCCCTATATTTATAATAATCATTTATCACTGTTCAAAAACTATATTATCAATGGTCACAATTCTTAATGATATTTTAAAATCAAAAACATAGAATAAAATAAGTGCATACATTTTACATAACCATCAGAATACATTTAAATAGTCCAAGAGGAATTTTCATTAATAAATTTTTGGGTTGTTACAATCTTCCCCCCTTAAGAAGTTTCTCCCATGAAATTTCATTTTCCCACACTAAAACATATGTGGGTAAATATGCTTCATCACTTCTTCAAATTCCCATGTTGCTTCTTCAATCTTGTGTTTTTTCTACAACACCTTGATGAGTGGAATTGTCTTATTTCGTAGAACTTTTTCCCTAAGATGTAAGATCTTCACTAGTTACTCCTTGTAAGAAAGATCATCCTCTATATGTACTACCTCTAAAGAGAGTGCATGTGAAGGGTCTGGTATGTATTTCCGTAAGAAGAATACATGAATGTCATCATGTACATTGGACATAGTAGGTGGAAGTGTTAGTCGATAGGCCACACCCCTGACATGATCAAGAATCTCGAAGGGAACGATGTACCTTGGATGTAAATTTTTATTCTTTCCAATCCTCAAGACATTATTCCATGGAGATATTCATATAAATACCATGTCTCTAACATTAAACTCAAGGTCTCATCAAAGATTATCTTCATAAATCATCTGTCGACACTTGGCTTCCTTGATATGTTGCCAAATGGTTTTCACCTTCTCTACCATTTCATTGACCATTTCTAGTCCTATCAGCTTATGATCACTGACTTCATCCCAAAATGTCGATGTTCTACCCCTCATCCAATACAGGGCTTCATAAGGTGACATTCGGATGCTCAAGTGGAAACTATTATTATAGGAGAAATCAATTGTAGGAACATTTTGATCCCATCCTCATTTAAAGTCCATTGAACATGATCTTAACATATCCTTTAGTTTCTTAATAGTTCTCTCAGATTGGACATCATTTTGAGGATGATAGGTTGTACTGAAGTATAGTTTAGTATCCAGAGCATGTTGTAAACTCTTTCAAAACGTAAATGTGAATCTTGGATCCCGATCAGATAGAATAGATAGTGGTACTCCTTAAATCCTTACCACCTCCCTTGTATATATTTGTGCCAGTTGATCCAATGAGAAATCCTCCCAAATTTCAATGAAGCAAGTATACGTTATTAGTCAATCCACAATAACCCAGATTTCATTATTGCCTTTGGATTTCTTCAGAAGTCGAGTGACGATGTCTATAGTGATGTTCTCCCACTTTCATGCTGGTATGGGCTATGGTTGCATCATCCCCTTAGACTTTTGCCTCTCTGCCTTCACTTTCTGACACACTAGGCACATTGATGTATACTCAATGATATCCTTATTCATATTAAATTACCAATAATTCTCTTGAATATCATGACACATCTTTGTGTTTCCTAGGTGAATAGGGAAATTTGAACTATTTGAATAATCCAAAAGTTCCTTCTTCATCTCTGGACTTGATGGAATACATAATCTTTTCCCAAATATCACTATTCCTACTTCATTAACATTAATATCCAAGGATTTATCTTTTCTGATAGATTACACTCTCTTCCAAATTCCCACATCATCCTTTGGAGCATCCTTTACCTTTTCTAAAAGATATGGTTGAGCAATCATGTGCGAATGGATCGATTATGTTCCCTTCTTTATGATCCCCATGTCCATCTTCATAAAATCAAAGAAGATTGGATCCTTCTCAATTCTCATAAATGATAGAATCACTGGGCCCTTTCTACTTAGATAATCTTCCACCTATTTTGATTTACTAGGGCGGTAATGGATTGAGCATTCATAATCATTGATTATATCTAACCATCCTTTTATGCTCATGTTCAACTATTTTTGTGAGAATATATACTTGAGGATTTTGTGGTATGTATATATTTCACACTTCTACCTAAAGAGATAATCCCACAAAAATTTTTAATTGAATATCATGACAACCAACTCCAGATCATGTGTTAGATAATTCTGTTCATGAACTTTAAATTTCCTTGAATCATAGGCAATGGATTTTTCATTTTTCATCAACACACAGCCCAGGGCCTTCTTCGAAGCTTCACCGAATACCAAAAAAAGTAATCCACTTTTGGGTAAAGTTAGCATGGGTATAGTGATAAGCCTATGTTTCAACTCCTTGAAACATTCTTCACATTCATCACTTCAATACAACTTTTCTCTCTTCCAAGTTAGCTTTGTAAGAGGGTTGAAAAATTGTGAGAAATTTCTTACCAATCTTCGATAATATCCAGCTAACCCCAAAAATCTATGGATATCCATTACCAACATTGTCATCAAATATCAATCAATTTTAGCTATCCTGGAGGGATCCACAGACATCCCAGTTCTTGTGATGATATGGACCAATAATGAAGAACTCCTTCAACCAGAACTCAGACTTTCATTGCATTTCATAGATGTTATCCTTTTTCAAGGTCTCTAGTACAGTTCTTAGATGTTCCTCATGATCCTCTATGGTTTTGGAGTATATTAGAATATCATCTATAAAGACTACAAAAAATTATTCAAGGTAATATCGAAATACTATATTCATCAAGTCCATGAAGATTTCTGGAGCAATAGTGAGTCTAAAAGGAATTACTATGAATTCATAGTGCCCATACAATGTATGAAAATCATTCCTAGAGATATCTTCCACTTTCTCCCTTACTTGATAATATCACGATCGAAAATCCACCTTAGAAAAATATTGTGCTTCATGTAGCCAATCAAACAAGTCATTAATTCAGGGAAGATGATACTTTTTCTTTATTGTGATTTTTTGTGCTCACAATAAACAATGCAAAGTCATATTGAGCCATCCTTCTTCTTGGAGAAGAGGATTCGTTCACCCCATAGTGAAGCACATGGCCATATAAACACTTTATACAGATTCTCCAGTAGTTTTTTTCTTTAGCTCCTCAATCCCCACAACATCCATTATAAATATATTCTTGGATATTGGAAATGCCCTAGGTATACGAACAATTAGGAATTCAACATCTCTTCTAGGAGGAAGACCATGAAATTCATCAGGAAACACTTCAGTGAATTCCCTCACAATATGCATGTCTTCAAGGATGTTTTCATCCTTAGATTGAATCATCTGACCCATATATGAATCCTCATAGGTCAGTAATATAAACGATTTAGATGATGGAACTAAAGAAGATTCATCCTACTCCTTTCACTTTTAAAAAATTTGGGGTTGATTCTCTATATGGAGAGTGAATTTCCACTCATGACAATTTATATTGGCTCTATATAATGAAAGACAATCCATTCGGACAATTGCATCAAATTCCACCAGAGGGAGTATGATGTGGTTCACCAGAAATTTCAATCCACATATTGTGACCAGAGAGGAGTTATATTCATGGGATAAAATGATTTCCCCATTTGTTGTACTCACAGAAATCTTTACTTCCATGATTTGTGGTGGTGTTTGGATTTTTCTACTAAACTTTCAGGATATAAAACAATGCGTATAATAATAAGTGGTAACCCTTCCTTTCACTTTTTGATTCTAGTTCTACTCTATCCAATACAAACATTGGGATGCATATCTTAAACTATTAAACACATAAAGGGGATCCAAAGAAAAAAAATTCATGACTTATAAATATCTTTTATTTCCTTTGAAATCTATGGGATTTAATCTATGTTATCCATGATCTAATTTCTAACATATATTCTTAGGGGATTTTCTTAATTCCTTAAATAATGGCTCTTACTATGTTAATGAATTTACCAAAGAATATCCCCGGGAGTGTTATAACCAAGAGTGAAGAAAGGCCTCTTGTCATATACCAGGATTTATGTTATACGCATACTTCACACATTAGTAATGATTTAAATTTTTACCTTTATCTGATAATTTTATTTGATTTTATTTTTTCATTTAGGTTCATTCCTGTAAAGATGAGTGTTTTTTCATTTTTTTATTAAATGAACGTTTTTCTTAGTTTCATTCGACACATGGTCATGGCTCGGTCGATGCTGCATCGCTTCGCTAAAGCGATATATGCTCCAACAATGCTTTATTTTATTTTAATTATTTTAGGACTCAATTTTGAGATGTGGTTTGAACAGGTTTTATTTTATAGAAAATTTGGGGTCTTATATTGGTGAGTGATTGTGTGTGCGACCATGAATAGTGCCCGAAATTAATAAGAAAATGTTTTGTGATTAAATTTATTATTTCACAGGATTGCGACTATGTCGCGACCACTCATGATCTTGTGCGCGGTGTCCATACTCAATAGTTCATGCAATTATTTTTGCGACTGGTTATATTAATTTAGGTTTATTCTTAGTATTATTATTATTTATGTTATTATTTCAAAATAGGTTATTATTATTATTATTATTATTTCAGTTAAAATTTCAATTAGTTATATAATATAAAACTATTATAATGGTTATAAAATTATAAGCATGTAATTTTAAATGTTATTAATAATATTATTAAATTTGTTAATATTTTAATTAGGTTTTCATTATTTTTAAGTAATTGTTATATGTTTTTTAACATCATATTTTGGAAACAATTTTACAATTATTTTATGTTAACTTATAGTTTTTTAGGTAATAATTTATCTTTATTTTTTATTTTATTTCCTTTTTGTTCATTTTTTCTTTTCTTTTCAATTTTTTTTCTTACCATCAAACAGTCTCCCTTCTTTATATCATTCTACACCCCACCACTTTCTTACCCCTGGTTCATGAAACCCCCTCTTACAAAGCCTAGCAGCATCGACACCCCCTTTCCCCCACCTCCTCATCGGACAGCCGCACCCTCTTTCTCTCCTCCGTGCCAACTCTCCAGCCTCCTCACTGCGCACGGACCTCACCGCACACACACCTCCTTTGTGCTGCCTCCCTCTCATCCGAGCCACCCAACGAAGCCTGCAGAGAACTTCCCCTCCTCTGTCCAGCTGGCCCAGGTCATGCCCCTTCTGGATACACTGACCAGCACCCCTGAACCACCCCTACTACCCCCACGCTTTGAAGCCCAGCGCGCACCTTCCTTGGCCACACATCCTTATTCTCATAGTGTGCCTTTACGATGAAAAAACCGACCCCAATAACCTTCCTTGCACCAACTGGCGCCACCATATTGCCTCGTACCATCCAGACCTACATTCCTCTTTCTTCCGACTAAATATTTCTGGCACGCCACAACCCAGAAAACCCCCCCTTAATCTGGGACCATCCCTCTACACCCTCGTTATAGGTGTGTTCCCCTTCAATTGGATGTTTCTTATATTTTTAAGGTTTTTAGGTAAGGTTTTTAGGTTTCCATGGGTTCAATTTTTGTGTAATTGTCTTTTTTTTATGATAGAGTTTATTTGAGTTGATTGCAGAAAATTTGGTGCACGATTGGAGCTTTGCATTGATATTTGGGTTTTTCTGACACCGAGGTATGTGGTTCCACATATGATTATTAATTGATAAATTCATACATTTATTTAATTATCTTATCATGTTTATTAATTATTTAGTTTGGTGAAAATTTTATTTTACATAAGGTTTAGTGTGTTTTGATGTGTTTAGTAGTGTGTTTCATAAAAGGAGTATGTTGTTGTGAAACCAATGTTGAACTTCTTATCAGTTTTTTATTAAAATTGTGTAGTTAATTTGTTATGGCGTGCAAAGTGTGTAATTTTTTTAGTGTTCCGTATGTTTTTATTTAGTCAGAAATGACATATGAAAGAGTTTGTGGCATTTAATGTCATGAGACAAATCTTGAAATTGTTTTGGTTGAATTGTGTAAATATTTTTAGTGTGTAAAGGCCTGCGACATGTGTGTAAATTGTCTAATAAATTCTTTTAATGGTTTATTTGAAATTGAAATTGGTTTCTTTGATTTTAAGGTATTTTTAATTGGTTTCATAACTGATTCAGATTTTGTTTTGAGATATTTTTAGTGTGCCCCTTATTTCAAAATGGTGCTTACATGTGTAAGGGGTGGTTTATTTAGTGGTGAGTTTCTTTTAAATTGTCCAGATGATTTATTTGAGACTCTAACCTATGCATATTATGTTTTGAAAATATTTTGGTGTCTGTACGGTTTTAAAAGTGGTCTTGGGCATTCAAATTGTGATTTTGTGTGTGTAAATACCCTGTTTGGATTTTATTCACTAGTGTGAAATTTGACATGAACTTAAAACTTATTTGAGAACAAACCGGGAAGCCTAGGAATCTAGGAAGGTAGGCTAGAATAGTGGTCTAGTGTCTCATAGGTGACTCGACCCAGTTTCACTGGCGGGATAGACGATTGCAACACTAACTGAACATATACTTTTCTGAGGGACGTGGCCTTTTAAGGCACAATTTCTTGAGGTTCATGGCCTTCTAAGCCGCATTTTCTGAGGGTCGTGGCCTTCTAAGCCACGTTTCACCAAAAAAGTAATATCTAGGGGCCCAATCCTGCTAGCACTGATAAGGCATCTCCCATATTAGTGCTCATTGGTTACTTTACGCTCATTAGTGTAACACATGGGTTATTTTAAAAAGTAGGGCTGTGAGTTTTTATTTAAGTTGTTCCCTTTTAAAATGCTTTTTTTAAACCTATTTTCTCTAAATTTTTTCAAGCTTTTAGTTATTTTATTTAATTAAAATTTCAAATATATTTGACATTTAATAATTATGTGTGAAACCTTTTATCGGTGGAATACTACTGGGATTTAATATCATACCCTACATACCCATTTGGGTGTATATAGATTATGTTCTTTTTCTTTCCAGGTGGAGGCATCGAGCATAGCCTTGTGGTTTTGGTTTTCAATGGCATTGTTGTGTTGGTTTGGGGGTGGGTGCTTGGGGATGTGACTCCTCAGGTCGCACAGTGGTTTGTGTTGGATTTTTGGTTTTCTCTTGTTGTAGTCTCTTTGGAGGTTGTAGTTCAAGTTGTTAACTTTAATCTTAACTTGGTATAAGGTTATGTTTGGTTATCTAATTTTAGTTTAATTTATTCATATTTCTATTTTTTTATATTTATCTACTCGGGTAAACTGTTCCCATGTTCTATTCTTAATACTTGGGCTCTTGTGTCAGCCCGTGGGGATCTGAAACTCCATTCAGGCCTTGTGGCGGACCATGTCGGGCATTGGGTCGGATAGAGACCCGACATGGTTCATGAAAAAATTGTATCAGAGCAGGATTTGTTTTTGTTATTTGGGTTGTCAGGTAAATCAGAGATAGGTTTTTTGGTACTCGAGTGGTAGGTGCAGGAAGAGTGTCGCTAACTCTTGCTCATTCTGATCCTTCAATTGCTAGGGGTAGTGTGGGATTTATGTTTTTGGGTTTGATCTATGTGGATGGGGGTGACAGTAGGAGTAAACCGGTACTGCATGTGGTCTCACATAGAGCAGCGACCCATGTGTTTCCTGAGAGTACGGTTCGACCTTCCTTATGGTTGGTGCTTGCCTAGGTCATGGTCTGCTAAACCATATAGCTGGGTGAGACATGACCACTAGTACTCTGTCTAGGAGCTTTAATGTCTGCGATGTCTTGCTTCAGTTTTAGGATTGGTGTGAAATTGTTTTCCTTTAAAAATGGATGCAGGCATTGGTGTTGTTATTATTTTATTTTGGTGTGTGGATGGCATGAATTTTTTGTGGTGCGTTTCTCTTGGACACTGTTTTTGGAATTTGGAATTTATTTGTCAAAGATGAATTTCTAAAATTATGTCTTGGGTAATTTTAAAATAAAATACGTTTGTCACTAAATGGAAATAATCTTGGAACGTTTTCTTGAGTTTTTGAAATAGATTTAGAAAAAGTAATTTTTTGAATATTGGGAATGATTTGTTTTTAAAGCGAGAGATCCTTATTTCGTTAGTGGTATTCTTATTGGTAATCGCATGTGCATGTGGAAGAAATTAAGGGATAGTTGGTGGATCGTGTGGATGGGTGCATGAGTGGCACAAAAATGCATATCTGCGAGGAATCTAGGAATATTAGTAGCGAGTGATAGATTTTTAAAGATGGTACTTGTTTCCTGAAAAGTGGGATTTCCTCTAAATTTGGTTTTTGAGATTAAATGGTTTCGGAAATTGGAAAATGGTTCAGAGTCTGGAGATAAATAGATGAGTTTAAAAGATTTTTTTGGTTTTAATGTACTATTTTTGGTTACTCAAGTAAGTGTTTTTATTTAAGAATGAATTGATGTTTTAAATTGAAATTGTTTTATTTGTTTTCAGTATATGGATGTTTTTTTTGTGATTTTTTGGATTTGTGGAAGGTTTTTTTGTGTTTATTGTTTAGTATATGCCTCCTATAAAGGTCCCATGGGTTTCCATTAGGCCTCTCGGTTCTTGGAGTGTCGAAGTTGGGTTCTTCTCGGTTGTGTTGACTGTTTATAGACATCAAGGTCGGTTGAATATCATTGAGTTCTTTGAGAAATTTTAAAGTGTCTACGGTTTTTGGGGATAATTGAATGTTGTGTCGGTGTAAGTCATCTCAAGTGTTTTTTGAGGAGGGGGAATAGATAAGTAAACAACGATCGTCTCATTTCTCTATGAATGAGGATGTATTGAGTGATCCTCAAGACTATCATCATCTTGAGGTTGCACGTAAAGAAGAAAATTCTAGGTAAAGTGGTTGATATCGTAGGTGCTCGACCAGTCAACATGCGGAGAAGAGATGTGTTGACCTATATGATGAGCTAGCTCCATTCTCCCCAGAGGTAGTGTGGAATCATCAGTTTAAAACTCGTACAAGTTGTTGATCCTATTTATACTGTGGTAAGTGAAGGGTCCTCATATAATGAGGAGTGTGAACAAATGGGAAATTTTCTTGGAGTGCCCCTTCCTTTAGTTTGCATCATGAATTTGATAGACCGCTCAATCACTTATCTCTAGTGTTGTCAGTTGGGCAGTGTTAATTATTCCCTGCAATTCTCAGTGGGTATATTGATGGAGTGGCTGCTCAGGACACAAGGAGAATTATGCAAGTTTCTTTTCTAGCGGGGGAAGTTCCAGTCATAGGCGGCCATCTTATGATTACGAGGCGGTAGATACTTCATACATCAAGGGCCCATCCATAGGCCTCAAGGTTAATCTTGTATGCAGTCAGAACCCGTCAGACGTGGTGCGATATTAGTCCAACATAAGTCTGCAGTAACGGATGGGGACAACTTAAATTCCCTTTTTTCGGTATTTCCTATGAAGGATTCATTTTTGTTGTGATGGGTATGATGGTCATTTATTCTTATTGCAGTTTTAGTTTTTGGGAGTTCATATTGGGCCTTAAAATTTTCTGAAGAATCAGTATTCTTGTAAATCATGGAGGCGTGCTTTGTGAACCTTCTTGTGGTCGATTATGGATCAAAATAGTACTCGTTTCTGAAATTCACATGCCTTGTGGGATTGATGTGTGCATGTCTAGTTATCTCTAGGTTAGGGTTTTCTTCTATCGAAACCATATCATGAAGGGGATTGCTTTCCACTGTAGGGATAATCAGTGCAAGTTGTCCTGTGTTGGTGGGTTTTTGATGAAGAGTTCAATTTGTATCTCAAAGTAAACTAGGAATTCCTGAGTGAGTGTCATGGTGTTAGGAAAATTATAATATATTGGGGAGACCCACTACAGGTCTCATCGATGTCTCCTCCTGTGTTGGTTAGGTTTAACATAGGGATCTTAGAGGGTTAACCAAGTGTTAATGGTTTTAATGGGCTTGTGAGTCGTTTTGGTTTGGAGAACCAATGTTTGATAGAAATCCTAATATTGTGGGGAGACCACCATAAGGAAAGCTTGTGGAATACTCTATTTTCAAAGTTATCTTGGTGGAGCAACCCCTTACATTTGTTCTGCCCAACCATGAACTTGATAATTGGTTGTATTGGCTAGTGGGTCCCATGATGAGCGTTCATGGAGATCTCGAGCGGCCCCAGTGATCATTAAGATGAGGGTTGCGGTGTTCTATGTTGTTGTTCTACCTAAGGCGAATTCCTTGTTGCTGGTTGTTTTTCTTGGTGATTATAGTTTTTAGATATTTGGACTTTCAGGTCAGGGATGTTTTGAATGCCCGATTATTGGTTTACTGAGTTTTTTAGGCATATTTGCATTCATTTTTGGAATCATTGCTTAGTTAAGTTTTTTGGTGCTTTCTATGGGAATAAAGTTTCATGGTTGGGGAGAATTTTCACACCCCGACATTGAACATCAGTAATAATTTTATTTTTTACCTTTATATGATCATTCTATTTTATTTATTATTTTGTTGAGGTGCATTCCAGGCATGACGAGAGTTTTTTGATTTTTTCTAGTAATTGAATGATTGGATTAGTTGTAGTCAACACATGAGCATGGCTCGGTCTATGATGCATCACATCAGTAAAGAAATATGTGTGCCAGCCATGATTTATTTTATTTTAATTATTTTGGGACTCACATTTGAGTTGTGGTTTGAACTGGTTCCATTTTAAATAAAATTTGGGGTATTATACAGGTCATCGATTGTGCGTGCGACCGTGTGTAGTGCCCAACAATATTAAGACAAAAATTTGTGATTAAATTTCTTATTTCACCGACGTGAGACTGTGTCATGACCAATCACGAGCTTGTGCGTAGTGTCCAGACTCAATAGTTCATGAAATTACTTTTGTGACTGGTTTAATTCTTTTAGTTTTATTCTTAGTATTATTATAATTTAAGTTATTATTTAAAAATAGGTTATTATTAATATTAATATTTCAGTTAATATTTTAATTAGTTAGATAATGTAAAACTATTATAATGGTTATAAAATAATCAGCAAGTAATTTTTAACATTCATTGTATTCTTATTAATTTTGTTATGATTATAATTATGTTATATTAATTTTTAATTAATTGTTATAAGTTTATTTACATCATATTTTAGAAATATTATTACAGTTATTTTAAGTTAATTTAGTGTTTTTTAGTTTATAATGTATCTTTATTTTTATTATTTTCTTTACTCTTTGTTTATTTTTAATTTTATTTTCTATTTTTTTCACCTCACTCTTACTCTCCCTTCTTTCTGTCGCACTACACCTCAAGCCTTTTTTCCCCCTGGTTCACGCTACACCATCCTACAAACCCTAGAAACCTCAGGACCCCCTTTCCCCCACCTCCATGTCAGACAACCGCACCCTCTTACTCCCGTTCGGGCCACCTATCTCGCCTCCTAAACGAGAATGCACCTCACCTCACACACACCTCCCTCCCATCGCCTTCCTCTCAGTCGAGCCACCCGACGACACTGGTAGAGTGCTTCCCCTCCTTCTCCTAGATCCCATGAGTCATGCCCCTTCCAGCTACACCGACCACCACCCCTAACCACCCCGGCTACACCCTCGTTTTGAAGCCATGTGCTGACCGCCCTTGGTCGCACCCCCTTATTATCTCGGTGCACCATTAAGGCGACAAAAAACGACCCCCCGTAACCTACCTCACACCAACCAGCACCACCTTGCTACCTCATACCATATAGACCTACATCTCCCCTTCTTCAGACTATATTTTTCTGGCACGCGTCGACCCTGTCGGCCCCCTTAAGCTTTGACGAGCATTCGGCACCCTCGCTATAGGTGTGTTCCCCTTCAATTGGATGCTTCTTCTATTTTGAATGTTTTTATGTTAGGTTTCATGTTTCAATGGGTTCAATTTTGGTTTAATTGGATTTTTTTACTAGTATTTATTTGAGTTGATTGTAGAAAATTTGGTGCATGATTGGAGCTTTGCATTGATATTTGGGTTTCTCTGACACCGATGTAGGCAGTTCAGTGTATGATTATTACTTGATAAATTCATTCATTTAATTAATTAACATAGCATGTTTATTAATTATTTAGTTTGTTGTGAAATTTTTTTACATCATATTTAGTGTGTTTTGATGTGATTAGTAGTGTGTTGCGTAATATGAGTATGTTGTCATGAAACCAATGTTGAACTGCTTATTAGTTTTTTTTTAAATTATGTATTTAATTTTCTAAGGCATGAAAAGGGTGAAATTGTAGATTTAGTGTTTCATCTATTTTAGTTTAGTTAGAAATGGCATTTCAAAGAGTTTTTGGAATTTAGTGTCATGGGACATATCTTGAAATTGTTTGGGTTAAATTTTGTGAATGTTTTTGGTGCATAAAGTCGTGCGACATGTGTGGAAATTGACTAATAAATTATTTTAATGGTGTGTTTGATGTTAAAAGTGGTTTCTTTGACTGTACAATTGTTTTAATTGGTTGCGTAACTGATTCAGATTTTGTTTTGAGATATTTTTAGTTTGTGCGTTATTTCAAAATTGTGTTTACATGTGTAAGGGTTTGTTCGTTTAGTGGTGAGTGTCTTTTAAATTGTCCAGATGATTTAGTTCAGTATGTAACCTATGCAGATTATGTTTTGAATAGATTTTGTTGTGTGTATGGTTTTAAATGTGGGCTTGGGCATCCAAATTATGATTTTGTCTGAGTGAATACACTGTTTGGATTTTATGCACTAGTGTGACATGTGACATGAACTTGAAACATGTTTGAGAACAAATCGGGAAGCCGAATTAGCTAGGAGGGTAGACAAGACTAGTGGGCTAGTGTCTTGGAGGTTACTCAACCCGGTTTCACTGGCGGGACTGACGATTGCAACACTAACTAAACATATTCTTTTCTGAGGGTTGTGGCCATATAATCCACGTTTTCTGAGGTTCGTGGCCTTCTAAGACACATTTTCAGAGTGTCGTGGCCTTCTAAGACACATTTCACCGAGACACGAAGATATTAGGGCCGAAGCTAGCTAACACCCATGAGGAATCTCCCATATTAGTGATCATTAGTTACTTTATTCTCATTAGTGTGACAAATTGGTTATTTTAAAATGTGGGGGTGTGTTTATTTTAATTTAAGTTGTTCCTTTTTAAAAATGATTTCTTTAAACCTTTTTTTATCTAATGTTGTTCACGATTTTAGTTCATTTCTTTAATTAAAATTTAAAATGTATTTGTCATTTAATAATTTTGCATGGATCCTTTTCATTGAGGCATCCTACTGTGCTTTAATCTCACACTCTACATACACTTTTGGGTGTGTGTAGATTCTGTTCTTTTTTTTCTAGGTTCAGGAATCAAGTATAGCATTGGAGGTTCAGGTTGTTAGTGGCATTCTCGTGTTGGTTTGGTGGCGATGGCTTGGTGATGTGACTCCTCATGTCGCACAGAAGATTGTGTTGGAGTTTTGGTTTTTCCTTGATGTAGACTCTTTTGGGAATTTAGTTCAAGTTTTTAACTTTAAATCTGAACATGGTATAAGGGTTTGTTTGGTTGTCTGGTTTTAGTTTTAATTTTTTCATCTTGTAGTTTATCTATTCTAGTAAACCGTTCGCATGTTTTATTCTTGAGACCTGGGCACTTGTGCCAACCCATGGGTACCAGGAACACCCTTCGGGCCTTGTTGCAGACAGGGTCAGACACCGAGTTAGATGGCGATCCGGCTTGGTTTGAGACAATACCCTGGGTCAAACCTAAAACTCCTTTTCAGAGTTTCCACTCCTAGGTACATCTGTGCCAGAGTCGCCTCTACCTACTCGTATCCAGATGGGGATATATTTTCTTGGTAAACCACTAACTCAATACTCCCCATAAATTTGGGATGTTTTTTTATTATTCATAGTCTAGTATTTAAGGCTTCACTTGGGGTTTCTATTAATAATCCCAAAAATAACTAAACCTATACTCTGATACCAACTATAACACCCCTGATCTTTATTACACACATAGACATGATTTATTACATAAAACCTTCACTTAACACAATATAGAATATTGATAGGTCTATTTTATTTAGGGATTATTAACATTACATAACAATATAAACATGAAACACAACGTATTATTGAAAACATCCTTTACAAGACCACTACATTCCCTCGTACTTAGTATTTCATAGGATAACCCGAGGACATAAATAAGAAAGGGGTGGGCTATAAAGCCCAGTAAGGGAATACACATAAAATAACATGAGGTATACAATTCATGTTAGTAAATAGGAATATCAATTTTTCATAAGAGAAACATGATCTTAAAGGCATGATAAATCATGATAATCATAACATTAAAATGCAGCAACAACATTTAACATGGAATTAGCATGAGCCAAGGCTCATTGCACATAGATCATGAGTAAACCCTCATTTCACATGAAGCATCAGTAAAACCTCATTGCACATAAATTAGAAAAAGTCAACAATAATTGAACATGATGTATCATGATACTATACTTTAACCAATGCATTGTAGTGCTATCAGAGCACACCCTTCTTAAACATTTCATTTCTTGCATAATTGTGCCACATGGATCTTACAACTTAGAATCATTCAACATCATAATTTATTCCAAGATAATGTAATGTGGAATAAATTCATGAAACTATATAATAAATAAGTAGATTTGGGTAATGGTGAATACCCTTGATAGAAAAATGGTCATGGTAATCACTACACAATAACTTTGGCATGGAAAATCGTGGTTCAATTTCAGCAGCATAACTACATGACATAGGAATTCCTAAAGATGTTTGATAAGAGAGAAATGGTTTTATAATAATATTTAAATGAAATGGACAGTAAGGGGATCATATAGATACATCCCCCAATAAATTTAATGGAATTTAGATTCATAATACAAAAGAATTTCTTGAATGTAAATGAGGAGAAATAAATTTCTTATGGAATTTGTGCATGGTAACATGTTTTCATGGGAGGCATTAATGAGAGAGAAATGGGATCCCTAATTATTAAAACATGAGGAGGGATGTATGGGTTAGGTGAAAAATCATACCCCAACATTTATAATTGAAAATAAATGGGATTAATAATATAAGGAAGCTTAGACATAAATAAGGAATGTGAGAATCCCAGAATAGGAAGTGCGATGCCAAAGGATTAGAAGAGGCTTGAGAGAGGATTCTTTGATGTTTGGGGAACCAAGGGAGGATTCTAGTGAGATGAGGGAAGGTATTGGTATAACTCTAAAGGCTTTGAGTGAGGATGAAGTGGGAGCTTGGGAGGGTGTACATAGGAAAGGAGAATAAATTCTTTATTTTTTAGGTTTTGGACGCCTCAATTAACTAATCAAAACCACAAACCAGTCCATGTTTTTTGCCCATGGTTTTCCCAATGGGGAGTGGGAAATAATATTTTATAAGGGAAAATGACGAACTACTTAAAATAATAGGGATTATTATGTGGAGGTGAGTCACATTCTTATGGAAAACAACATAAAATGACAAAATGTTTTATAAGACTTTGAGGGTCCACTAATGTTTTTTAAAATAAATCAAATAAACCCAATATCACAGTATTTTGAAGTAAAAATATATATTGGACGAACCAAATGTTTATAGTATATTATTACATCACTATTGAGTCATTATGATGTCATAAAACACATTATATATTTAAACAATATTTAATTATTACTCAAAAATTTGAATGTCTTAGAAAATTATGAAAAATTTACTGTTTGATAATTTAGACATCCTGATTCTAAAAATAATAGTCATTTTAACTAAATAATTTTCTATATATTTAATTTTTTTCTTTTAAACTAAAAAGAGTCATTTATCGAAAATTTATGGGTTTTGAAAACAAATATTTCAAACCTAAATAAAAATTACAATTACATTCATAAATTTATACGGTCATTTATACATAATGAAATGTAATTTAATAAAAATAATAATATTTTATTAATATTTTATTTAATTAAAACACCCGCATAATACCATAGTGTAATGTTCATGATGGTGACAAACTTTTGTAGTGGCTCAGATAACATTGCTCGAGTGGTAATCTCTATCAACTTTTACTTCTCTCGTAGCCAATTTCGCTCGAGCATAACGTATTCAACCTCACCTTGGGCTTGGTTAAGAGAGAATCCCATTGACGCCACATCCTATCTGAGCTCCGAATAATGGGCTTCGTATGGTTCATGTCTATTGGATGAGGCCATCACTTTCTTTTGAGTAAGTAAATTGGATTTGTTAAAGCCCTATATTTATACTAATCATGTGATCACTATTCAAAGACTATATTTGCAACGGTCAAAATTCTTATCAGTATTTTAAAATCTAAAACATAGAACCAAATAAGTGAATGAATTTTCATTACCATAAGAAGAAATTTAAATAGACCAAGAGTAATTTTCATTAATTAATTTTTGGGTCGTTACACATTCACTCTTCCAAATTGAATAACAATACGGTCAACTTCCAAAACCAAATAATTATAGGGATATAACTGCCCCAACCATATTTGGATTATCACATAACCACTCATAAATGTTTTATCATGTAACCACCCATCATTTGTTTATCATGGAACAACCATTCATTGTTTTGTCATAGTACAACCCATCAATTGTTTATAAAATAACCATCAGTCAAATTCCCAAGGACCATTAAAAAAATAATTTAACATTAAATAATTAATATCATCATAAGAACTTTTGAACTTCATATAACACTTTAAAAAAACTATTAATAAATGTAAAAAAAATGTGTTCAATAATAATCTATTTTAAACGTGATTAATTAGTGGAAACAAATCGAGATCCCTAACAATCTCTTTGAAACATGGTTAACCTATGAAAAAAAAAGAGGTTCCATAAAAAACTATTTGAAGATTTATTAAACCATTGAAATGAACTTGGTTTCATAAAAATATATTTGAAACATGAGTAACTCATATAATAGAAACACATTCTATAAAAATATATTCAAAACATGTTGAACTTATTTAAAAGAAACGAGTTTTATAAAATTATAATTGAAACAATATTAATCCATCTAGAAAAGATTGAGGCTGGTATCATTAAAAAATAACCCCAATTAAGGATTAGTAAAAATTAGAGATTTTATTTTAATGAATGTAAATACCATTAAAATATACATACATTATTTGTTATGAATATTTTCTTTTCCTTTTCAATGTATCTTTTTAAAACATAAATCATTTTTGAATATAAATTTAATAGATAATAACCTTGACATATTATAAAAGAATATTTTAAAAACCATGGGATTTTTTCTGATTAAAATATCCCTTTTTCATTGAAAACAGAATTATAAATTAATTTTGAAATTATTTTTATAAAATAAGGTTTTCAAAGAGAACATATTTCTGAGAAAAGAGAGAAATGAAATCAGATTTTCTAAACAAAATCTTATATTTTTAAGTAACAATGATTGGGAAAATGATACAATTACATGAAAATATCATTAATAACTATAGTATAAGGTATTTTATTATAATTATAGGATTTATATATCGTATACTTAATCATTCACAATCCTGTTAAATAGTGATATTGGAACAAGATATTCTTATAACATTGTAAATTTTTAAAAAAATCACAATGAAAAAACTTAATTAAAGAAAATAAATATTATCATTATATTAATTAAATTAGTGATATAACTTTTCAAATAGGTATTATATATACCTTATAAATAATATTGGTTTGTATTATAAAAAACATCCCAATAATGAAAAATGTGACAGAAATCCATCATTTTCTTGGTACCATTGAAACAATAAACACCATGAAAGAGAGACAATAAATATTATAGATAAATCTATATAAATTCAGGTATAAAAATAATACAATAGAACCATAGAAAATATATACATCATGGAAAATAAATAAGTGGTGAATTCGGCATATGTCTCAAAACAAGTATCATAATACTAGAAATCCCCTTACCTAGAATATGATTTGTCACACTTGTTCTTTATCTTCTGGAATAATAAAATTATATTAATTATTTACATGTAGGATAAAAATAAATATGTTAATTATTAATTTTATTTCCCTTATAATCATGTTATATATAATTTCATAATATATTAGGTTAATGTTGGATGGTTAGACTGTATTCAGGTTATGTATCAAAGGATACATTCGTAGGTCAACTATGGTCCATGAGAACATTATTGAAAAATATCTAGAATAATAATAATAAAATAATAATAATATTAATACATTAAAAAACTTTTAAAACTTATAATTTAATATGGTTATGAAAATTAATCTGTGTTACAATCATAAAGAAGGTAGGTCGTACGTAAGCATGAGTAACGTGCCAATTTTTCAGTGATCATAATAGAAATAAGGTATGTAACATATGTCAATAATTAATGATAATTATATAATAAATATCATATTATAATATTATTTATAACTATATATATCATTATTTCTAAGTTTTTATAGAAAATTAAAACTCACATTTCGTTGAGGAGGCGGTAGTCTACAGGTCCACGAAGGACTTAATCAATTGTTCGATGTGCCAAAATATAAGAGAGTGAGTGATATTGTTTACTATAATAAGATATTTTGGTTGTTAATATCATATTTATTTCATTTATATTACATATTTTTATTAAACCAACCCTACAAAAATTCCATGTAATGTGTTGATGAATGACATTACTTGGAGGAGGTGGTAGTCTACATGTCCACTAATGATGTTATCATATTCCCACAAAAATAGAAAAAATAAGAGTGTTTGTTATATAAAAATTTATAAATAATAAATATTCCCTAAATATAATATTTATCAAATAAAAAAATTTATACATAATATTTTAAAACCTTGAGATTTGGTAATGGAAGAAAAAACAACATTGTTTCGTGAGGTGGTAATCCAACGTACACAAGAATGATGATTATGTATCCAATTTTTTGGATGTATATCAAATATATGGTAATAAAAAATTATATAAAAACTTCTATTTATATTTAATAAAATTAGGATATATATAATCAAGATATTAATATAAAATAATGTGTGATGAAAATGTAAAACATAAGTTCTCGTTTTAGAATGTTAACTCTTCTTCGGGTAACTCATTTTAGTTTCCACCAATGGGATAAAATGGTTATAATTATTTCCAATGTTAGGATTATAATATTATATTCCTGTTTTTGTTATTTTATTTTGGTTGTTTATGGATTATCTACAAGGACTTAGTGGTGTTATGATAGAAGGAGATGGGGAGGATTTGTATTAGTTGGGAAGAGGAAACACTTGGTATTCATGAAATGAATTGTGTATGCCCCATGTTTTACTTGTTTCCAAAGGGTAAAAAGTGGACTATTATATAACCTTATATGTTTTATAGTAAACACATTTCATTAAACAAATTTTATAAATTTTAGGGGTAATGTTTACACCTTATATTCCAATATTAATCATTAAGTAAACATGTTTTTACCTTAATCAAAATAATTAATTTTAACTTCATTCACTAATAAATTTGGTAAATAATTTAGTAAGACATATTATAAATTTGAAATTTTTATGATTCAAAATATGGAATCCATTTTTTAAAAATCAATTCATAGTAGTGGCATAATTTTATTTCATATTTATCCACCAGACATGACACAAAATATAGTTTTTAAAGTGAAAATGTCCACAAGTTTACTAACTGTTTATCACCAAATTAAATGTTAAAATAAATTAAACGAACTAAATTATATTAATAGATATATAATTTAACTAATTTTACAATAATGAAATTAAATATATGGTTTAAAATTATAAATTTTTTAGAAAAATCTTCATTTTTAAATTAAAATTTAGTATTATTTAATATTAATCAAAATATGAAAGTTTTCAAAAAAACAAAAAAATCACCCCAATTAAAGTTTGATATTGCAATTTTATAAAAATATGTTTATTTTTTAGTATTAACTTTACAAAATTTTGAAAATTTAGTTTTCAAAAAATTATTCTATTTAAATGTGGTAAAACTGCATTTTAGAAAAATACATCTTTTATGATTAAAATTTAATTTGACTTTATTTTATTCCTATAAAACATATCAGATTAATTTAAATATATTTTATATAATACTAAAATAGTATTTTAATAGTATTTTTTCACAACTTGTTATTAATTTAATTTATTAAAATAATATTCCCTTTTGGGAAATTATCATTTTTTATAGAAACACGTCATTTATATTAAAATTGTTTTTATATTCATATACATTAAATTATTAAAAAGAGAATTAATTATATATACATGGTAAAATCATATATTCAGAAATTTATTAATCATATTCCTTCCATCCATTCCAACATCTTGGTTATTAAAATGATATTAAATATTAATAGTATATTGTTGTTCTGTAAAACTCGGTGTTGAGTGTAACACATATTATAGATAAAACTATATGATGTGTGAAGTGTAAGATTAACATTATATTTCATATAATACAAAATAAACTATGTATATTTTTAAATGGTAGATATCAAAGAATTTAAATTAATTTTAAAGGGTATTTTTAATAAAATCATGGAATGTTACATCCTACCCCCATTAAGATGAATTTCTCCGTCAAAATTCTTCCTTATTTTCAAAGGATTAAAATTATTTTAATTCCATTTTCAAATCCTGTAACAAAAAAATTGTTAACAAAAAATTATCTTAAAAGGGGATCATTGGAAACATAATGGTCACTTAATGTTATGCATAACTAGGATTCCACGTAGGGAGAACATATGTGGGAATGGAAAATTGATGTAAATAATTATATGGTGTGATTGAGTTCATTGATCAAAAATAATTTAATAATATAAGATAAGTTATGTTTCATAAAATATAAATCAATGATGATCAAAAAGTGCATCAATTCACCAGAATATAAGGTACTTGGATAATAGTTGTTTTTAAGATCTATTTTCCAAGATTTGAGGAATTCACCTAAAATATTGAACAATATAATATAGAAATATAATTTCATGGTTAGTATAATTCCTCCCTTTAGTAAATTTGAACCACAATATCATATTTTTCTGATAATGAAGATTATTCAAACTGAATGTATTTAAATCCTGATGCACTGAAATCATATTTTAAAGACCACATAACCATAAAAGGCTTAGTTTTCCTATTCCACATGTCTTCAGACATTAACAAAAAACCAAATCATTCGAACATAGTAAGATAATTCCCAAATTTAGTGACCATTAAGATGATACTTTAGCCTTCAAAATAAAAAAACAACATTGAAACAAATTTATTCTAAAAATATCAATCCTTACAGTTATTCAAACATTTCTTAACAAATCACGCTACCCAAATATTTTATGGATGTGATATTATATTTTTCGAAGATAAATAAATTGTTACTCCTTAAATAAAATAATGTATGTATGTTTATAAAAATATTTAACAATAACATTTTCTCATTCTAATCCAGACATCATGTAGGCAAACTGATAGTGTGTGAAACCCTTATCATCCTTTGATAGTGGGTTCAAGTTCCAACACCTATCCAGATATGATGTGTTATCACCCAACATACACATTGTCCTTTCATTCACTATACATGAAAAATAAATCCTCCCTACAAAGATTAATGTTAAACATTTGGGTAACAAACACATCAACTGAAAAAATATATTCTATATTTTTTTATAACATGAATTTTTTTACTAAAAACCCTCAAATTGGTTATCTTATGATGTTGAATATAGTATCAAAATTAATCATATTCTACTATGAATATATCAATAAATCTTCAGATAAAATCATATGAAAACTTAGTAATTTTCAAATTTATCTAAAATGACCATTGATACCAATGATAACATCCTTGGAACTGACCTCCAGGATCCTAATATAAACTCAATAATTGTATATTCTCAGCATTGATGATAATAATTTTACCCAAATTTTTCATCTAAACCATACTACTTCAAAATAAATTTATAAATCACATATATTTTTGATAAAAGTTTAGGTTTAGTATATTAGACAATTAGTAAAATATCCTATATAATAAATTCAAATTACTTTAAATGATAATTTCTCCTACATAACACAACATTTATTTTGCACATTAATAAATCATTGTCATCTATAGAAAATACCTTCCATACATAACTCATTTCACATCATTCATTAAATCCTATGAAAAATAAATCATAAGAATGGTGAGTTCAAATAAATTGAACCATTCTTAACATACAAGTAGAATATATCATCTTTTATTAATATTCATCACATTACTAATGTATATTCCTATGGAGAATAATTGTTTAGGTTTGTCGGAAACATAGATTCATAATATTTTATCCTTATTAATGATCACCAACATCTCCCTTTAATATCATCCCCATTAATACTCCTCCTTGAAACCCTTCTTCGTAACCTGGAGAAACGAATCTTAAGAATAGTGTGAGATAAGATGCTCAGAAAGGGTAAATAAGGGAGATATGTAAGAATACCACAACATAATAGTATGATAATATTATCAGAGAACTAAAAGATCATACCTTTCATATTAAGGATCATAAAAGATCATGACATATATATTGATGTTTCATAATATATGAATCATATGTTAAACAATAGAATAATTCCATAAATCATAACATAAATACAAGAAATTGAATTTGTGTCATACATGAAGAATTTTTAGAATAATTACCTATACACCAACAATAATTTAATTTTTATTCAATAAAAAGAGACATTGTATGAATAACTAGGTCCAAATGGAAATACCAGGAGAAGAGGAAGAATCAAGGGGGCATAAAATATTAAATACCAAGGGCATATCCTCTAATTATATTCACCATACAGTTACAAATATTTTTAATCATGAAAAAACAATCTCTCCATAATAGGAATGTCAATCGAGGCTCGGTAGTCCGCAACCATATTACCTTCATTCCAGATATGTGAAACTTTTATATTAACATACAAGATTCTTTTTCTCTTTCTAACAATATAAGAAATAGACCAAGGAAAAGAACCTTTCTCGATGATAGCACTATATAAAATTATGGATTCAGTTTCAGCATTAGAAATCTGGATATTTATTTGAAAGTAGATGTTAAGACCAGTAAACATGGCCATTGCCTCATAAAATAAATAATCACCTTTTCCAAGTCAAATAGAAATGACAAAGATTTTCAACCCATAGGTTTCCCATAAAATGACTGCTCCACGACTACAGCAAAAAATATATTATCTATCAATATTATGTGTCAGTCACCTTGGAGGTGGATTCCAACATATCCAGCTACCTTGATGAAGTGAACAAGATCCAGATATACGAGAGCAGAAGAATATTATCAAATAAAGAGCCTCACTCCAGTTGTCGAAATCCCCGATAAAATAAATTAGTAGATTTTTTATCCAAAAATATAATCATACTTCCATTAGAAGTTATACCCTCATAAATGAAATGATTTTTCTCCTTCCACAGACACCAACACCTAGCCTATAAAATGACAACACGTGTTGCTCTTTCAGAAATACCAGCACCTAATCCATGAAACCATGACCAGGAAATGATTGATTGGCCATAGATGGTGATGAAAGGTAAGTAAACTCACAAAAATAAATCCATAAATTATGATCACATTCACTATCAAAGAAATGTTTTTCATAATTTGGTTCTTTATGACTTTTGGAGAAAACACATTTTGAAGTAGTGAAAATCCCACAACACTTAACATTTTAATCAGTTGAAGTAGCTCCATTCCAGATCGCCTAAGTAAAAAAGTTATATTTCATTGTAATTTCTTTAACATATAGTGTATTATTACAAGAAATAACTGGAATCTACATGTTAAGGATCCTGTGATAAACCATCATAATAATGGATCCATAAATAGAAGGGTTATAAATACACTTATTAGGTAATGAGGATAATATAATTATATTTTATATAGCCTATTGATTACGTTCTTATACTGTATTAGTAAAATCTGGTTGCTGGAATACTTCTTTGATAGATATATAAGTAGCCGGACATCCTGGATACACATTTAACATACCGCTCTAGTTTTGATGCCAAAATATTATATCACCTTCACAACCAACCATCGAGAATAAGTGTTAAGATCATTAACAATGTAACCAACATCAGAACTGAATGGAGAAATATTACCATCCAAAAAATTCATATCTCCCAGTAAAGTACCATGCACAGTTCTTCTCCATAGTGTGAAACATTACAGGACCTCCCATGCCAGTTTTTCATGTATGCACTTAATAGTATCTTCATGACTACGAACATTAATTCCACCTTCATGCATAAGTGGAGTCAATTTATCCTGTCGGACAAAAATTCTAGGGAACATCATCTGAGATACACCTACTAGGAGGGACACACCATCATCACAAGTAATATACCCTTATTTATAGTTAATTGGATTCACTCTCCCAAACAAAGATAGCAGTCAAGTTTCACTCCAATGGCCATATTAGTCATCAATGTTCACCCCGAAAGACATATTAGTTTGTCAAGGAATAATACTATGACCATATTAGTGAAAATCTTCCATTACTAAATTGTTTTCACTCTAAACTCCCTAAATTTATATCTCATTAGATATAAATCATTACCCAATGTATTGGAGGGAGGTATAGGACCCATCCATCACATATAAAAATCATACATAAGTATTCCACAAGTTAATAATAAATTAATCTTATTATGACTCATGAAAAGAGACAAGATTCATATACATTGTAACATAACCCCTGAAATGTAATGGGTATCATAATCATTAAATAGTATCATAAACTATGGAAAATAGATAGGTTTAATAATCATTTCATCAAATTTTAACCCATCAAATAAAGCTGGTTTCATGAGAATATAACAAGTTCAAGATAAACATGGTTCATAAACATATAACCAATGAAAGATAAATTGGATTCATAAAAATGATGTTACCAAATCAAAAACTATTTAGAGAATAAATATGAAGGGATCCCTTTGAAAATATCCCATATTAGGAAAGATAAACACCTGGAGATTTCATCTTATAAGGGATATGAATTTTAATAAATATTATAAAAAATTTCTTTGGGATAATATCAATCATTATTTAAAAAAAATACTTTTTTAAATATAAAATATTTAAAAAAACATAATTGGATATAACATTCAATACATAAAATAGATTCTTAAAAATATTTTGAAAATATTTTTCCTCGAAATCTTATAGATGAATCGACAAAACATTTTGAAAACAAATCACCAAAAACTTATAAAATAATATTGAAATATTTTTGTATACCATTTTACTTGAAAAATAAAAAAATAATCTTGTGAAAAAATTGAAAAAAAATTATTGATAACATATAATGGATGCTTTAAAACATTATGAATGCCTTTTTCCATGAAATTTTGTAAAAAATTCCAGAAATAGTTTTGAAAAAAAAATTCCTCAAAAACATATCAAAAATTCATTAAAACATTTTCTTCACCTTTTTAATTGAAAAATGATCAAATAATATTTAAGTTATCTTAAGGACCTTTTTCATTGAAATCATATATAGGAATATTGAAGAATTTCTGAAAAGCTTTTCCCTTGTATACATATAAAATAATCTTGACATTATTTTGGATACATTTTTCCTTGATAACATATAAAAATATCTTTAAAACACTTTGTGATGAATTTTCTTTGAAAACATGTAAATGATGCAAGAAAACATTTTGAAACCGATTTTAATTGAAATTTTTATAAATGAATTTTGAAAAAATGTTTCAAAAACATTTCCTTGAAAACTATTCCTAAGATATATTCTAATAACAATTTTTAAAACATTTTATGAAAACATTGTTTTTTTGAATAAAAAATATTTTGGACCAAAGAGATAAATGATGTAATATATCCTAAAATAACACTATATTAATTATCGTAAGTAAAAAATCCTGTAAAAGTGTTACTAATATATGATGATATCTTTTTTAACCAAAGGAGAATAAATTTCATAAGCGTTCTTTAATGTGGGATTAGAATATTCCATCAATTAAAGCAAAATCATAATCAATCCCTATAATCAATGAGATTGTTGTAATAAACTCTTACAATTATGTAACACTAAATCATAACCACAATATATGATATTACATCCAATGAAGCATCTTATATCATTAAAATATTTAGATCAATGATATAAAATTTTGAAGGGCTCTGTATACACCTTGTTGAAAAATATAGGTGTATAACAAGGCATGTGTCTTAATGACAGAATGTTGAGACAAAGTGACATTACTGATTGTTGTCTTTTGAGATATAAACCCCATGAAAGAGAGATTATAAAATATATATATGTAGATAATAAAAAATAATATGATAATGAAATTATAAAATATTTATGTTCATTATATATTCCACACTAAATATGCGAGTGGTGAAGGTGGAATAAATCTCACAAAAATAAAATTGATACGACCAAACACTTACATTAAGTCGTGACCTTCTTCATATATGTTCAAAACTACATTATAATAAGAATTTAATTATTATAAATGTAATAAATAACCATATTATTATATATATATATATATTACCATATATTATTTGATTATCACTTTATATTAACCATTTGTTACAACTCCATGTTAATGTCACATTTTGTGTAATATCAACTATGATTTTCAAATATATTTTGAACTGTTATTCTTAATCCTCTTACATAGATCATGATATAAATATTTAAAGAATGAGAACCATGATATAAATATAATATATATTCAGTATATAATTAATTATAATAATTTATAATATCTCAAAATATGAAATGAAATACACAATTCCAGGAGATGGTGGGACATATGTCTTTAAAAAAACTGTTTCCATGTTCTTGTTGTATTGAATGAAAAAAATTAAATTACATATATTTATTTATATATATTATCATTATATAAGAATTATAATTTCATAAATATCATATATTTTTACTAAATCAATATTTAATACATTCCATGAAAATGTGTGGACAAATGAATTCATTTTGAGGAGGTGGTATTCCACACATCCACAAATGAAGTAATCAAATTTACGCAAAATGGAAACAATTAAGTAATGTTTAACATAGTAATTCAATAATCATATATACATGATAAATTTCATAAATATCATAAAATATAGTATTTCTTTCATAATTCCTAACCATGATATGCGTTAAACAAAAACATAACGACATATTTTCACAAGGCAGTAGTCTGCCGTAGAAACAAATGTTAGGTTCGCTTCCCATTTGATAGAAGTGTGTGTGAGTATATATTTAAACCATATCATAAAAACATCACATTATACTAATGATAAATTGGATATTATATAATAATGTAATAAGAATAATTTATCTTGTAGGGATTGAAAATAGAACAAAAGTTCTTTTGGAAGGATATTACCTCTTCTTGGTGTAACTCCTCTTGGTTTAAACCAAGGGGCTTCAGTATTGGATTTATGCACAATATATGGATTATATTGTGAAAAATTAGAATTTGGTATATTATTTTGGTATGATTGGACAATCCCAATTGGATTTATAGGTGTCGAGAAGTGAGGGTGTGTGTGAACACCCTATTATAGTGGAGGAGGAGTGACATTATTGTAAATATAATAAGGTAAACACTATTGAGAAATCACACATACATAATGTTCCCAAAATAATTAAAAATGTTCAAAACAATACATGTTATGGTCTAAATATTTCTATATAATATAGTTTGTATTATTTTTTAGGTAATTTTTCCCCTTATGATTAAATTTTAACAATTATGTAAACTCATTTTTAACTTAATCGTTGTAATTAATTTCAAATAAATTCCCAAATAAAATTGGTAAAAAATAATATTTACCACATTAGACATTATATATTATTATTATTATAAATAATGAATATACTTTTTAAAATTATAATCACATAAGTTCCTTAAATTAATTTAAAATTATTCATGTATACAGGATGAGATGATGCGTTTTTAAAAGAAAATGGCCCAAAAGTTTGAAATGATTGTATATACAATTTCAATGTGAAACTGGTTCCAATAACCGAAATTAGATTTATTGATGTATAATTTATCTAATTATACATGAAATAAAAACTAATATATATTTCATCTATATAAATAATAATAGGAAAAATCATTTTTGAATTAAAATTTTGTATTTCTTATTATTCATCCAAAAATGAAAATTCATAGACAACTATAAGAAATAAATAAAAGGTATATTTTGAAATCCAAATATCAAAAATGAATTTTATTTTTTCACATAATAATTATAAAAATTTTAAGAATTATATTTAATGTGGTTTCTCCATTAAATGTTGTTAAAATTTCTTTTTCGAAATATAGATCTTTTTATTCACAAAATTGGATATATTATTCTCTTATCCCGATAAAATATATTGAATGATTTTAAAAAAAATTGGATTGAATGTATAATATATAAATTTAATTAATATTATTCACCAAAAGTGGTTTTTTAAATTATTGATATCAAATTGTGTTTATATATATAAAAAATTGTTTTATATAAAAATAAATTTATTCATTCTCAAATAGTTCATACCATCATTTCTAAATAATTGATAATTAAATGATTCATTTTATATACATTTTTTCTTCATATATTCATAATATATTTAATACTATTAGTAAAATAATTTCCAATAGTTGGGTGGTAATTTTAATATTATTTTCAAAAAAATATTAAATATATATTTTGTTTCAGTAAAACATTGCCAGGCGTATAACACAATTTATTGAGGGAAGGCATAATTGTGTGTAATAAAATCCATGAATACTTTTTAATGTATCTCAATCTAATATAAGATTTTCATGTAGTGAAATATTAATTTGTTGTCACGTCAAACACATGAAATACATAATGATTTCATATATAATAAGCAATATTAATGTTGAGTGAAATTAAAATTATAAAAAATATTAAATTAAGTCATAAATATATATTTATAAAAACCTCCAGGTGTTAAACACCCCCCCTAAAATTAATATTTCCCATTTAATTCATATTTGTTAACTGTGGTCTAATACATGAAGGTTACTCTCATAGAAACCCACATGGTATAAATTAATAATAAAATTGTCTTTTAAAAGGAAAAGTTTGAAACATTATGGTTACCCAATGTAACTCCTAATTGGGTTTCAACATACCTGAACATATGTTGAAACTGACAACAAGGACACGAAAGGGAAATATAATTATAAATTTTTTATGGAGAGTGATAGAGTTCATGGTTGTTAGAAATATAACGATAAAGAATTCATAACCCGAAGAGGATCTAAAAAGATCATTGATATGATAAGAAATGTAAATAAATGGAGAACATTTCATGAACCTTCTCCTAATGTTGATGAATTTTCATGAAGATATATTCTTACAAGATTTCAGCAAAATGTCACCCTTTATTGATCCTTGATAAATTTCTACTCCATCCCTTATTACAAAAAATTAAGGTGAATTTTTCATTCATGATGTATTAGTAAATCAAGAAATCAAAAAATATAATGATAGGTCATTCCATATTTGTCTATCTAAAAAAATGATTGAATAAGTTATCCATTATACATAAATCCTAATAAAGAGAGTTCATATAATAATATATAAAATATCATCTTATGTTTATCATAAACGATTCCACAAATGGTTAACCTTATAATCCTTCGGAAAGATAAATTATCAAAACATAAATTCACTAAAATTCTCAACCAAATATTATAATTGATCCCCCATTTATGATAAATTAGATCTAGTTTTTAACTAACCAACAATTTAAATACCATTATTTTATAATATTTTTAAAAGTGGTGATTTACATTAATAATTATTAAAAAATAAAATTATTTTTATTTAAAATTATATTGGTTATATTAAATAAATCAAAAAATGTTGTAAACTCCATCCATGATAACAGAAACAACTTTTCAAAAAATCACTAACTGGTTCCAAGGTATTTTGTACCATCCAATTTACTTATTCGAATCCAATATGTATTTACCCAAACATCATTATCCTAACATAAGGAACATATTAAGGGTTATATATACCTTAACAGTGTGTTTATCATGTACCCCACCTTTTCATTAAATCACTTTTCTAGTCCATTGCAACCATAGAAAATATTCTACTAAATCCATTTTGAATAAAATTAAATGAATATTCCTTGTATGATTCATAACTCATTAATAAAAATACATAAAAAAATTAATTATTATACATAAACCTTAATCCATTAACAATTATACCTTATCGTATTACATTATACCTCTTTCATTTAACATTTCACCAGTTTTCTCACCGTCATCATCAAAATAACTATTACTCATAGCCCCATCTGGATTCCCTTCTGGATCGTTCCAATTATGATATCTTTAGTACCCCAAGATATTGTTATGTAACCCTTAAATTGTTATTTTTACGCATATTATGTATATGGGTGATGTTTGGGAGTGTTTTCGGGAACATTCAAAGAGTTTTGGGGGTTATATGAGTGGGGTTCAAGGGTTGCACATGATTTGTTTGAACCATAAAAAATCCTATGATAAACCATCCATATATGTAGATATTGGATTGTATATTTTTAATGGTGGGTGTATATATAGAGAGACCAAGTGAAGAGGCCATTCGAGGTTCTTCCCAGATAGTAGCTGACACATAGTTAGCACACAATATTTTTAACTATGCTACTAAACCATGTGCTGGATCGATTTGAGATCCTAAATAATGGACCGTATTAATATTTTTTGACTCTATAAGATTACTTTTTTCCCCTTATATGGAACAAATTCTATATTTTTCTATCATGAAGGTTGTATAACCTCTCACATGAAAATTAGAAACGATCTAGAGCCTTCCCTTGGTTTTTAGAAACCCGATTCTTATAGTAAGTGCTTGTTCTTCAACTTTCTTATAACTTTTTCTTATATATATTTCTCCCCTCAACTCATATTATTATATCTAAACCCATTTCGGTTATGTAAAATATTATGGATTCAAGATAATTTCATATTTAGTCATGTCAACGTTTGGGGAAGAGATCTAAGGCTATTTAGTGGGATTCTTACCCGGTTTCGCGAGGAGTTGTCATCCATTTTCAGTTTTCATCAAAACGGTCGAGGTATGTAGCTTCAATCATGATTCCTCATATTAGAATTTATTTTAATGCATTAAAACAATAAAAATTTTGATTAAATGATGGTGAATTGATTTTTTTATTGTTAAGAACATTATTGAATAATGTTTTGTGGAAATATGAAAAAATTGTGTCTTAAATAATGTCCTTGATTCATGATATTAAAATGAATATTTAAAAATGGAATTTTTATGTAAATATATACGTGAAGTACACCTATCAATGTGGTAAAGTTATTGTCATCTTATTATAAGGGTAGATCATTGGTCGTTAGAATATGGAATTCTTTATTGCATTGAAGGTTAGGTATTTGAAAATTTGTAATGGAATGGTTATAAAAAAATAATATTGAGCAGTGGGTTTAAATATGTCTTTGGTTTTTCCCCCAAAATGTGACTTGATAGAATATGGGAAAAAATATCACTTGTTTACTATTGGTTATAAATATTTTTGGAAAGTTTTTGTATTTGGTTATAAACGGTTTTGTATAATTATTTTAAACAAATGGTTTTCCGTAAATGTTTTCTAACTTTTCTATCATATTATATTAAGTAGGGAGGTCATTGTTGAATTGCTAATGAGTTTAATAATCACTCTAACTTCATCACTTTTGTTATTTGGAATATTTTATCTTTTAAAACATAGGAGACGTTAATGTATCATATGTGATTCGAACCACCCATTGATACTTAGACAGATTGTTGATGTGGGAGCATTTACCTTGTGGAGCATGGTGTCATGGTTATCTTGGTGTTTTATTAGTTTTTTATCTACTCTTTACATTGATGATTAGTTTAACTTCTACTATAGTTCACTTTTCTGTGGTTTTAATATAAATTACCTGTCTATGTTTCCTTTTATTTATTCATGCATCATATAGTGAATTTATTTGTTTGGGGTTTTCTGGTTAATGGTATTATAGTTAAAGGAGAAATCATCACCAACTTGTATTGAAACCATTCAGCATTTATTGCCATCCTTTGGCATCTTGGGTATGTCTCTTAAGGCCTAGTAATGATTTATTGTTTTCTAAATTCAATTAGAATACATGGGTCATTAAAAAACTATTTACATAGTACCCACTCATTACACACATAAAATAGTGAACTATTGATAATAAATTATGGAGTCAAATATTCACATCAATTGTGTAAACAGAAAAATTCATTGCCACTTTACAGTTAATTTCATTGTGATTTAAATTTCTAAAGTCAACAAAATTTAAACTAAATACACTTTCCATGAGTTTCGTATTTACTTTAACTCTCATTGAACCCTTTGATTCTCTTCTTTGGTGGGTTTGAGAGATGGTTCAGTTACACATTGGTAATCATGCTCCATGAAAACATAATACGGATGATCACTACATCATTCACTCTAGTGATCATCCTATTTGACTTCTCATCATAAAATTATCCATCACATTGATCGTTTAGACAGTTTTACCTGGTTCCCGCTATTAACTAAAACTGTAGAGAATTGTGTGAATAATAGTTTTTGTAGAAGTAAACCACATAATCATGAAAAATGAACTATAGGAATTTCTAAAATTTTACACCTTATTTTAATCTATGATAGCTTAGGCTTATACATTGATATATCCCAAGACATATCCTGATAAATATCACTAGTGACCTTACTATTTTTTTCTCATCCATGTTTTCAATGGATGACTAAAATATTTCATTTATAAAAATATAGTGTCCAAGGGTTAACATATATGGATTTTAAGTAAATTTTTTTATGAATATTTATCACATTACAAAAGTACTTTTCGGATGACCATAATAGTATATTAAAATTTGAAATGTGGGAACATAATAATATATCATGGTGAAATATCATCAACATACCACTTCAAGATCATTCATATTATTACTCCTACTATAATATTTATTAATAACCTTCAGTAAAGGAAGCATAAGAGATGGGTGGGATCATATGCTCAGTATGGTTAAAAAATGGATATATGTAAGCATAACATGACAATAATGTTCTACGAAGATGAAAATGACATTTGAATATCATACCATTTCAAATAAAAGATAAAAAACATGAATCATGGAATAAATATTGTAAGTTTATAATACATTATGATTAAAGGAATTGAAAGCATAATCCAATAAATCATAACATTGGAATAAGACAGTGAATTTTCATCATAAATATATTCATATAAGATAATTTCATATAAGTCAAGGATTATTTCAACAACATATGGATGTACTTCATGAGGGATATACCTACAATATTGGACACACAACCCGAGAAATCCACATACAATTCCCCATAGTTGATTGAGATCACTCCCCAAACCATCTTAGTAGTCATGGATCACTCTGAAATATATATTTGTTTTCATATATGACTCTGAATACCATTGTTGTTGTCAAAGATTACTCCAAATACCATATTAGCGGACACATTACATTACTAAACTAAGTTATATCCACATTATATCAATTTATATCAAATGAAATATAAATATTTTCACAATTAATAATAGCTACATAAAGGCCCCGCCTATCCAATAATTAAATCATACATAATTTTTCCACATCATAATAAAACATTCATCATATATTGACTGATAAAAAGAGATGGGTTTCATAATCATGAGAGTATAAACCATGAAATAAAATTGGTGTCATAAAAACATCATTATATAAAAAAATATCGAAAATATATAGGTTTCATTACCATTTCGTTAATTTGTAAACTGTGAAAATATGTAGATTTCATAATAATATAACTTGTTGAAGAGAAATTAGTTTCAGAAACATATGAACAATGAATGAGAATTGGGTTTAATAAACATAATTCCATGAAAACATAATTCATTTATAGAAAGAATATGAATGTAACCCCTGGATCATATCTTCTTAAAGGCATGAGATACTCAAACAGTTTTAATCTTAGATGGAATATTATTTTTTAAAAATCATTTAAACTCATTTCTTGAATAAAATATCCATTCTTCATTAAACAATACTATTTAAAACATAATGAATTTAAATCTATTTTCATTTAAAATATACTTAAAAAAATATAATGGAATCCTCAAAACATTTAGGAAAATTTATTATTTGAAAACATATAAAATATTGTTGAAATCATTTTGAAAAACATTTTCCTTAAAAACATATAAAGGAATCATAGAAACATTTTTCTATCATTTTCCATGAAATCATATAAAATAATCTTGATGTTTTTAAAATTATAACATAATTTTGAGAAAAAAAATTTAAAATCTTGTAATTATAAAACTATAATATAAGATTCAAAATATTTTGAAAACAAATTCCATTTTAAACTTATAAATTAAAGATAAATACATTTTGTAATCCATGTTCCCAGAAAACATAAAAATGAATCATGAAAACCTTTTAATATAATTTTTCATTGAATAAATATAAATGAATTATGAAATTATTTTGAGAACTATTTTCCTTTAATGATTATAACATATTCTTTAAAACATTCTGAAATCATTTTTCCTTGAAAATTTATAAAATAAGATACAAAATATTGTGAAAACTTTTTTCCTTTAAAACATATAAAAGATTATTGAAAATATTTCAAAAAATAATTCATTGTTACAATATTGAAGGAGAGAGAAAATATTTGGAAACTATTTTTCCTTGAAAACTGATATTATAATATCATTTAAAAACAATTCTGAAAAATATTTTTGAAAAAATGGATTTTTAAAGAAAACAAATTTCCAACTAAAGAGAGAAATGAGGTGAGATTCGATAACAATTATCTTATTTATCATTAGAACCAAAGAGTGTTAAAATGTTACTAATAACTGATTATATCATTACTATCTAGATTATAATACATTTTATTACTATTCCTGAAATATTGATCGATATATTTCATTAATGAAAGCATAATCATAAACAAACCTGATAATCGATGAGATTGTCACAATAAATACATACCACCTATAACATTGAATCATACTCCCAAGTAAGAAAATGAAATTATATGAATCAAAAATAAAAATTGAAATAATGAAATCCAGGATATAACATGTTAAGGGGGATTTTATTCACTTTACCTAAGATTATAGGTTCATAACTGGGAATGTGTCTCAAATATGGAAAATGGAGATTAAATTACATTATCGATTTAGTATCATTTGAATCACAAACCCCGTGAAATATTCAAAATTAATATAGATATTTAAATTCCAATAATTCTGAGTATAATAACTATATAATATATTCACAGATATTATATACACTATACAAAAGAAAAAGGTGTTGAATATGTCCAAATTATCACAAAAATAAATGTTATAAGAGAAAACTCTTTCCTCGCATTTTGACATTGCTCATAGATGTCCAAACATACAATAAAATAAATGAAAGTTTATTGTGAATATAAAATAGGAGAATATTATTCTATCTAATAACATATATGATTTTATTATGAATTATTATTACTTAACTATTAACTACTCTATTTTAATGTTACGTTTTAGGTAATAACTGCTTTGTTTTTCACATAAGGTTTGACTTTTTATTATTATTCATATTTATTATGTAATGATTTAAATATTTACAAAAAGTATAACATGAGTTAAATAATATATATATATATATATTCAGTAAATAATGATTTATAATATATATAAATATTAAATTGAGTACACCATTCATGAAGATGGTATGATTTACATACACATTCATGTTGTTTTATTTTCTTGTTGTATTGAAATATTGAATGTAAATGATATATATATATTATAATTAAATATAAATATTATTTAAAATATATCGTATATTTTTAATAAATTCATTCCTAATACATTCCATGAAAATTGTGAATGAATCACATCACTTTGAGGAGACGGTAGTCCAGACATGCCCAAATGATGTTATTATATTTAAAAAATATAAATCATGAAGTAATATTTTATATAATAATTAAAGAAAAAAATATTCATAAATACCATATATATAATATAAAAAAGTATATATATCATAATTAGCATGCCTTAGATATGGTAAAAGAAAAATTAACGATATCATTTCAGGAGGCGGTGGTCTGTCATACACACAAATAGTAAGTTTGATACCAATTTGTTGGATTTGTATATGAGTGTTTCTATAACCCTTAACATAAAAAATATCCTTATATTAACAATATATATATTATTAATAATCATTTAATAGTAATAATTTAGGAGTATGAGAATGAAAATAAAACAAAAGATCATATGGAAGGGTGTCACCACTTCTTTGGGTAACTCTTTTTGGTTTGCACCAAAGAGATTCCACGGTTGGATTTCTCCCCATAATGAGTGTTATAGGTTTCGATGTGGGATATTTGGACATTATTTTTTATTTCTTAGACTATAAAATGTGGCTTGATAAGTGTGAATATATGGGGGGTGATTGTTCTTTTCATAGTGGGGGAGAAGTGGTATTTTTGTAAATATAAAAAGTTAAAAACTATTGAGAGAACATACCTTGAATCATGTGACTCCAAGGATTTTATTTTTTAGGTAAAATATGGGAATTTTAAGAAATATTTCAATTCAATTTCTTTTATACATGTTTCTAGGTCATTTGGACCCATATGATTAATGCTTAACCATTAAGTAAACACATATTTACCGTAATCAATAAAAATAATTTTAATTAATTCCACTAATGTTATAGGTATAGAATTATTTTCACCTTAATATATGTTATATATTATGATTATTCAAAATATGGAAAAAAAGTTCAGAATTATATTCACAACCATGGTAGAAATTAATTTAAAATTAATCATGTCGAAGGGGAGAGACATCGATTTTTTAAAGAGAAAAAGTACAAATGTTTTTATATCAAATTTTAATTAGAAATTAGTTAAATTTAAATAATGTTTATTAATTTATCCATAATGTTTCTAATTAAAAAATAAAAAAATATTATATTATATGAATATAATATTAAATATTATGAAAAAAACATTTTTGAATTATGAATCAGTATTTTTCAATATTAATAAAAAATGGACACTTCCCATAAAATACCAATTATTATACCAAAGTAAATTTTGATACACTTATTAACAATATTATATTTATTTATTCAAATTAAGTTTATAAAAATGTAAAATAAAATTTTAAAATGGGGTTTCTACTAAAAGATGATGAAATAACTATTTTGAAAAATACATATATTTATTCATAAAATTGTATTTATTCTTATCATATTTCTATAAAATATTTTGGATTTGTGTAAAATACATTATTGAACATATAGAAATAAAATTTTATTAATAAAATTCTTCAAAAGATTATTATTTAATTTATTGATGTAAAATGGTGTTTATACATTGAAAAATAGTTTTATAAGAAAATTAATATCATTATTCAAAAATATTTTCTACATTTATTTATATCTAATTGATAACCAAAGGATTAATTTTATATTCACTTTTACTTCTTAGTTTCAATATTTAGTTAATATTACTCATAAAATCCATTTTATTGGATAGGTGGTGACTATAAAAATATTTTATTAACAATATTAGTTGTATATTGTACTTCTGTAAAACACATCCTTGCGTGTAAAAAAATTTTTAAAGGAAATCGACAATTTTTGGGGAAAAATAAAAGTAGGGTGTTGTTTTAACGACAAGTCAATCTAATATTTTTTTAATTTGGGATTGACTTGGTGTTTCATGAAATAGAATCCAAACATTGTGATTTTATATAGAAAAATAAATATTCATTGTTTCATGACATACAAAATATCAAAATGACTAAGTTAGTTCATGAAAAAATATTTTACAAATTCTAATGGTGTTATAAATGAATATTATTAGGGTTAAACATAAAAATTATCAATTAAATGTAATCAATGAGAATATGAGTTCACAAGGTCGTGATAGCGTAATCAATATGAATTAGTAAATCATAAATGAACTCATACCCATTGATACTAGGATCAACCTATATGAGATCATATAGAAGGAATGTTTCATAAGAATAAATAAAATTCAGACATGTGATATTGATTTTTATAATTAAAAACTTTATAAATCGATATAAATTATAATGAAAACATGTATATAAACGGTAATTCATGTTCATTTCACTCTTATAGACACTATTACAAATGGAATTTTTATTCATTTGAAATTTATACACAATTCAGTGGAGGGATATCAAAAACTCAATAATCCATAGTTTATCATGAAGAAAACCTTCATTGGAGTGTCATGGAAGCACCTATAATTCTTTATAACGGAACCACATATCATTGATTTATCAGAAAAACACCTTTTATTGGTTTATAATTTATCCACCTGTGAAATTTCCAAAAACCAATACAAAATCCCAACACATTAATGATTTCATTTAATCATAAACTCAGAATAAGAATAAATAAAAATTTCATAATATTATAATAACTATGTACATTAAATTGGTTTTATAACTATATCATTTCAACATTTTTTTCCTGTGGAAAAAAACTAGTTCCATATAAATCCCTTTTAAAAAATTTTACACCATGAAGAAAAACAGGATCCAAAAAATCCATTCGAAACATTTATAACCCGTTGACAATGTTTTTTTATCATTACTATATCTTTAGAACATGATTATACTACATTTGAGAAATTATTTCTATAATAATCTATTAAAAACATGGTTATCCCTTGGAAAAAATGGGTTCCATAACAATATCCTTGAGATAATATTAATGCATCTAGAAAAGAATGAGGATTATATCAATAAATAATATCCATAGTGGAGGATAATTGTAATCATGTTTTTTATGTTAATGAACGAAAATATCATAAAATATAATTAATACATTTTTGAGTAAAATGTATTTTTCATTTTGTAAATATATTTTTAAAACAAAAAATATTTTAAAAATCCTTTTCATTGAAAATAGACATCAACTACTATAATATAATCTTTTAAAACCCCTTCATAATAATTTTTATGGAAAATATTCATTCATATTTGAGAATGAAGGTATAAAACATTTATGAAAACATTTTTTTAGAATAGATGGTTTTGAAGGAACACATATTTCTTACATAAGAGGAAAAAATCCATTGTTTTTTAAAAATAAATTATAAAATATTTAATGTAACCTATATTGTTTAAAGATACAATAAATATCATGAATAATCATACAAAATATATTTCATTATAATTATATGATTTTTAAATTGGAGACATAATTATTCAGAGTCTCGATAAAAAATAATATTGTAAACAAAGACTCTTACCACATTGGTAACGTTGAATCAAAATCCATAGGAAATAATATCACTAAATTAGACATAGAATATAATTAAAATAAGTGTTTTTATGATTTAACATGTATAATAGGTAGTATATATACATTATAAAATAATATAGGTGTATAACACAATATACATAAAAAAAGGAAAATTGTTACATAATTCCCATACCACATTGGTAACAATAAAAATATAATCCCCATAAAGTGAGATAATCAAATTAATATTTAAATCCCAATAAATTAAAAATAAATATTAATAAAATACATTAATTTTTAGTATGTATGGAATTGAAAAAAATAAAAAAAATATAATAAGGAATTACGATCGTAATAATAATAGTAAGACTAGAAATCTCCACACCTTATGTCTGGTTTATCATTATTTTTCTTTTTATTCTTTAATAAAAAACATATATTAATTATTTATATGATTTATAACCTTTTTAATGTTTATTAATTATTTTATTTCACTTATAATAGGATATATATAATTACGTAATCTATTAGGTTTGTGTTGGGTGTTTTGAAAAAATTTGGCTTCTATATCAAATCTGACTTTCTTAGGTTGACTAAGGTCAATGATGTCATTATTCAAAAATATCTAGATTAATAATTATTAAATAATGATAAAATTTATAAAAGGAATTAATTTAAATCTTATCATTAATAATGGTTATGAAAAAATAGATGTTACAATCATGCAGACGGTATGTCGTACTAACGCATGAGTGATATTCCCATTATTCAATGACCATTATAAAAAGACAATGAGTGAAATTTTTCTTTCCATAATGATACTTATATCATAAAAAACATATTATATGATAATTTAAAATTATATACCATTATTGAGATTTCCTGATTAAAAATAATAGTCACATCGCATTGGTGGGGAGATAGTCCACACATCCATAAACAATGTTATCACATTTTCAGTGATAGAAAATTTTGGAAATAAAGTGTTTTATTTTATATACAGAAAGATAAATTTTTCATGAATATAATATATATTTACTTTATATCGAATATTTTTATTAAAACCATCCTTAATGTATTCTGTGTAAACATTTAACAAATCACATCACATTGATGTGGTAGTAGTCCAAAAAACCAAAAACGATGATATAATAATCTCAAAAAAAAATAAAAAACATTAAATTTTGTGTTATAAAAAAATTATATATTAATAAATATTTAATAAATTTAATATATATCATATATAATAGAATTTATATCATTGTTCCGAACATTGAGATAAGGTAATTAAAGAATGAATTAAATAGGTTCAAAGAAAGGTAGTACACCATACACACGACTAATGATTGTATATCCCATTATATGGAAGTGTGTGATGTTTTAAGTCATAAAAATAACATAAAAACAAATAATTATATTAGTGATACTATTTTTATTATATAATCGTGATATAAAAATAAAACATATAGTGTATAAACAAATTAAACAAAGGTTCTTATTGAGGAATGTTACCTCTTCTTAGGGTAATGCCTTTTGGTTTCCACCGTAGGTCCTCCTTGGTTTACTTTCATCTGAAATTTAGTATTCTTGAATGCGAGTAAGTGTGTTTTTTCTTTAATATATTTCATTTTAAGATAAAATTGTCTTCATAGCTGTGAATATTGGATTATAGGGGGTGTCCTTTTATAAGTGGGGAAAAGGACATACTAGGTTTTCATCAATAGAATTTTGTGATCCTAATGTTTTACATGTCTTACAAGGGTCCACCAAAGACTATTATAGATCCATTTATGTTCAAGGGTCTAAATATTTCCATCTAATAATTTATAGAAAAATTATATTCATTTTACACTTTATATTCTAAATTTAATCATTATGTTATCTTGTTTTTACATTAATCACTGTAATTATTTTTATTTACTTCACTATTCAAATTGGAATTAAATTAATTTGATATGTTATGAAATTATAAATATTTTATATTCCAAATATGGAATCCATTTTTACAAATTCATTTCACATAATTGGTATAATTGGATATAAATTTAATCTCACAGACGTGTCGGGAATGTAGGTCTTTAAGATGAAAATGTCTACAAGAATATTAATTTTTGGTATCCAAATTAATTATAAAAATTAAATAAATGACCCAAATTTGGCTAACAGAATTTAAATTGATCGAAATTATCTTTAAATACAATTTAATGTGTATTTTATAATTATATATAATGTATATAAAAAATCGATTTTTAAATTACTATTTGAAATTATTCACTATTCATTAAAATATGAATGGTCTCAGAAAATACCAAACATTCACCCAAAAATAAATTTTTATATTACTATTTAAATAAATAATGTTATCTGTTTTAAATATAATTAATAAAAGATGTCAAATTTTAGTTTTAAAACATTTCATCTATTAAAATGTTATAAAACAACCTTTTAGAAAAAAACATCATTTGTGACTAAAATTTAATTTGTAACTACATTAGGCCATTAAAACATATTGTATGAATTTAAAAATAATTTATTCAGTATATAAAATTTAAATTTCACTAATAATATTCAATAATAGTGATTAATTTAATTTATAAATATAAAAATCTTTTGTGGACATAGATATTGATTTTTTATAAAAACGCATCATTTATATTCAAATAGTTTTTATTTTCATACATAATTAATTAGTTACCAAATAATTCATCATATAAAAATTTATAAACCATAATTTTATAATGTAGTTAGTCTTATTTATTCCCTCCATTCTAATATATATGTGATAGCTATAATAGAAAATATTAATAGAATATTAATGTTCAGTTAAACTTGGTTCTATGTGTAACAAACATAATCAAAGAACCTTGATGTTTAATGAAATTAATGAAAAAATAGTGTTTTTTAAAATATTTGATAAACTATTAATTGATTTTAATTAACACTATATAATAATTTAACATTATTAAATATAAGATATTTTATTAACCAATGGATGATACAAAATATATGAGTCAAATGGTATAACATGATATCATAATAGATAAATCTACTGAGTAATGACATGGAATAAAAACATATATAAAAATTGTATCATATGATCATGGAATCATATAATATTGGTTGTAAGATATTACATTACATAAGCACCAATCCAGTCTAACTGCTAATATAATATCTCATGGAAGACAGGGTCCCATTGCGGATTAGGTTTACTATCAAATCCCATATATATCATATCATGGGAAAAAATATTCTCCAATGCATTGGAAAAAATATACATGTTCACCCATTATAATACTTACATTTATTTATGGGCCACAAAAGTAAATCAATTTTGAATAATAATTATTTGAATTACTAGTAGTAAGAAATGGGTTGTCAAATTTTTCATCCTATCATAGTAAAATGACTTTACATAAAATTTCATAATAGATTATAGAATTACATATTTTGGAAATTATTATATGAATAAATAATCATGGGTCTCAGAATTTGTGTTAATAGGAAAATTTCATCATACGAAAGGGATGATAATTTGGTATAGTAATGAACTTTAAAAAAAAGTGTTTTCGGAATTCAGTTAAAGGATTTTAGAGAAATAATATGCATTTTAGTTTAATTGAAAACCAATTTTAACCAATAATTTTTATAATAGAAATATATCTTTACTTAATTAAATCATTAATGTGATAAAATTATTAATGGGATGTTTACATAAATAGAATAATGGGTCATAAATTCTACTTAATCTTGGATTATTTTAAGGAATGCATGTGAGAATTTAACTTGAGGGGTGTATTGGACCACGAAAGGATGGGATTATAAGATAGTTATATGTAAGATACATACATAATGAAGTTAGAGGCAGTCCACAATATCAAATATAGGGAACTAATGTTAGACAGATAAAGCTTATAACCCATTGAAAAATGGTGGTTGGAAGAGATTACTTACATTATATATTATAATTATTCTGAACATCAACTTTATATGATGTAAATAAAATAAAATTAAGTAATTACATAATTAGAAATATTTTACATCTAAATTTTATTTAAAAAATTTTAATTTTGATCATTTTTAATAATTTAAATGATATATAATGTTCAATTCCATTGTTCTGTGGGCGTTCGTTTAATGATTCAAGGTTAGATCCCTTGTACATAATTGTTGGGGTTATTATAAAATGGGATAAAAAACCATAAATGATATAAAATGATATTATTGGAATTTTTGTAATTGATATTGTTTCAAATACCCATATACGTTTCAATATAGTGGTGATTCACTTTGAAAAATGTAACTATTATGTATTTAGTTAATTCATATCATTTTACCAACAATATCTAACAAAATTATTTTTATCTATTTAAATTAAATTTAAAACAGTACATAATGTGAAATAGGTTATAATATAATTAATATTATAATATTTAACCATATTAGTTTATCTTGTACCATCCTTTTTTGTGTTGGAAAAAAATAAGTACATTGATATTTGATGTGGTGAATCAACCAAATTGTAAACAATGTTTTATATTTGGAAGCAATTGGGAAAAACAGAAGAGGATTGACAGTAAATATTCCATTATAAAAATACAATTCTTTTATATATATGTTAATATATTTATTTTTCCATATTTTAGATAATTTGTTTTGAATGATGGCCCAGAATAAAAATAAAAAGAGTGGGTTGATGGAATTACCTTCTTATTTGGATGTATTATTTGGGATTCAACGTAAGTAACAATGGAATTGTGTTTGGAATGGACTAGGAGTACTATGATTTGGGATAAATTATTATAAATGGAATCGTGTATAAATTCTATAGTATCCAAGGCTTATATGGTGATATGATAATGGATGATGAGAGGTGGTGTTAATAAGGGGATTTGAGGTTTGTTTTTAATATTATATTCATTAGTTTCTCATTTTGGATCTAGAATAACATTATTATTGATTATTGTGACTATATATAGTAATTAGTGAATGTGATTTCAATGAAAAGGATAGTTACATCGTCATTGTTTAACTTATACATGTATTTTTCTTATATTGAAAATTATAATATGTTTCCTTGTTTTAAAATTAAACCAAAATTAAAAATGTTAGAAAAAATATAAAAATTTACCCTGACCATTTTCTGATTTATAGATTAAAATATTTTAATCCATTTTACTTGAATATTTTCCTATATATGGAAATTATAAATATTTTACAACAGTCATTAATTAGAAGAAAAATTATTTCAATATTCGGATTAATTTTATGACCCTTGTAAAAATTTAATAAAGCCTCATAGAATTATATTATCATTAGAATTATCCATTATCAAAAATTATAATTCCAATTTATAAGAAAGAAATAAATCATTAAATTTGTTATAAAAATGAAAATAAAATATTTACTGACTAGTTACATGATATAAATATACCATATTTTCAATTAATAACAAACCAAAATATAATGGTCACTTTTATATGTGAGGATACTATTATAGAAATTAGGTTATTATTCTTATTGATCAGATTACTATTCTACTAGTATTATTACTATTCCAATGGTTAGATTTTCAATGGTAATATAGGTTCCCCAATCCCAATAAATACATAAAATTTCATTCATTCTTCATTAAGATATATTTTATATCAATGTTATATTTATTTTCATTTTCATGATGCATATTTCATTAATAATACTCTACAACAATATTACAGTGGTGTTTATGAGTGGAATTATTTTAGGGGATCGATCATATCTAGATTTGAAAATTATTGTTATCTTAAGATCTATATTTTTCACATTTTAATAAATTCAATTAATGTAGCCATTTTTATTCTCTAAATTTAACATTTAAATTAATATAATAATTCTTTTGGATTCATCATATAGTATGTGATAATTATATTATATGGAATCGTTATATTTTAAGAAAGAAAATTACATTGATTACCTTCATTTTTGTTACAAGTTATCAATTAAATTTAATCAATTTAATTGATTAGAAAAAAATAAATGATATTAATAAAAAAATCATATAAAAAATATTGTTTCACCATTGTCATGGTAATTTACTATAATCTCATTAATATTTTGTAGATGAAAAAAATTAAAAATATAATTTATAACTAATATTTTCATGTGGAAATCAAAATGGAAATATATTTTCTAATATTAAAATTCAAAAAGTAAAAATGTTTAATTTTTTTTATAATCATGCAATAAATCATTTTAGTTTAAAATAAGAGTTAAATTTTAAATATATTATATATTTGTTTGATACATTCATCATAATGTATTTTAAATGATTTATATTACTTATTAAAAATATTTTTTTTATGAAAAGGGTTTCAAAATATTTTATGACAATATTTTATTATTAAAGTTATATTTTATTGAAAAAAATATTTTACTATTAGCCTAACAATTTATTATTTTATAAAATATGTAAAAAATATAAACGCTATACTGATATAATAAAACTAATAAATTAATTAATTTTTTCAAATTAAAATTATTAATATTTAAAATTGATTTTGTTAATAAAATCAAAAAATATGTTGAAAATGGTTTCTATTAAAAAATAAATATTTCATATTAACTATCATTATTTGTATAACATATAATTTTAAATAATTTTTTTTTGGAAAATATTTAAATATCAAACATAATTTAATATATTTAATAACATGTTCTGTTAAATTATAAACTGTATCACATAAAATGGTTATTTTTTTAAAAAGTATTTTATGAATAATAAATACTTTTTATAAAATAGTCTGTAATGAAAATGATTTTCCCACATATTAGTAGTAGCATTTATTTTTATCCTATAAATATTTCATAAATTGGTTACTCCTATTAAACCCTATAAATTTAATATCTAGTTATTAATGTCTATACATAAATATTAATATTTTATATAATTATATCATTGAATTATTTATTGTTGGAGTTGCGTGTGGAGAAATATATTTCACAAATTTATATTATCTGAGCATAATAAAAATTAAAATCTTGATTCATTATAATTTTTATAAAATGGTTTATTTCAATTTTCTCTCATTACTTTCTTTAACATTATTCGATGATTATTTATCTAGTTAGTGTACTTGATTGCCATTATATCTACTATTTTTTACATTGATATGTGTATATAGTTTTCACAACATAAAAACATATAATCATTCTTATAGTTGAAAGCCTCTAGAATATGTGGGGGAATTCTTGAGTCTATGTTATGAATAAGAATAGAGCACTAGTCTAGGGGCTTCTGGTTATGATAATTACATGTAGTGCATATAATAAAATATTTATCAAGAACATTTTACATCATGTTAAATGAATAATGTAAAATCAGAAAAATGATTCGAAATGATTCTATTAGTAACCCCTTGAATATAAAAAAACTATGGCATATATATCAATTTCATTTGATTGATTGAGTAGTTGTATTAATTCTATAGGAAATCTCTGACCTTTTATAACCATTATAGAATAACTCAAATTACATCACAACATGGATAATGCCTCAGAAAACTTTTCACTATGCCCATGGTATCATCATCCAAAATCCAATTGGGAATCGGTAGTGAATATAGAATGCTTATGGGTTTATGTTTCTAAATTTTTACCTACTTTTTGGTAAGTAACCCAATAACAAAACACATAATTTCAATATTTATGCCAGGGCATCCACCATGACATTGAATTTTTAGATTCAAACTAATAATACCTACTTATAAAAAATACTATTCAATGTTTTTAATCCCACATCTTCTCCTCACACAATTTCATATGGAATACCCCGATTCCGTAGATAAAAAATACCCCATCAAAATCCAGGGACTAATCAGGATGTGGCAACCGAAAAAAATTTATTCCTCTCTACTAGAAAATTCAAATATGATAGATGTATCTCTTTCAACCTCTTTAAGAGTGTGGAGTCATAATCAATGAAATCATGTTTGTCATTAAAATTCCACTTAAGAATCGTATAAATTCCTAAAAACTTATTTTCAGAGTTGGATTAAGCTAAAAATTACAAAATCCAGGAGGATAAATAAGACAACACAAATACGATCTAAGAAAGAATCGATGTCTCAGGGTGAGTTTTGTCCACAAAGCCAAACTATGGATTATGGAAAACACGACATAGAAGACTAGTCTAATAGAAATAACTCATCAGTTATTTATAAACCAATGGAACTCAATGTCGAGTTCACACTCGTCTTGATGTACTATATTGATGAATGAAGTATGTAAGATGGATCATCTGAGATACTAACTCAATTAAGTTACAACTCATTTGAAAAAAATATATGTCCAAACATAGGTTGTGGATTAAACCCTAGTATAATAGGGTATTCCAGACCCTATCTAGAATATCCCACTATGATGGGGATCATATTCACAAAATTTTAGATGTGAGATACTAAACCCAACCTACCGAATATTGATTTTGAGGATCAAACAGTAGTACATGTGGAGGGACACTCGTCTATATACACAAAACTAGACCATAGAGTGGGTCAGCCAACATATAATCATGAATATATAACACACTATACCCACATTGGGATGGGTTGAGGGAAAATACACATGCTATATTAGATTGGGGGAACACAAAAAAAATTGGACAGAATTAGAACAATGGAATAAAAGGCCTCTAAAAAATACTAGATGGAGTACACAACTTGTACGGAGGGTACGTGGTGTGTTTCCTACAAATATAAGTCCTTACCTTGTCCTATTGACTCACATGCCATTTAATAAATATATGATATTTCTTTATAACAAATGGAATTCAATGATACGTCTAGTACATAGAATTTTTTTTTCTATAAAATTGTGTGTTCACTCCAAAGTATATAGTGTGTACTCTAAAACACATAATGTTCATGGTCACATGGATTCCTAGAAATTTAATCCCAATAAACATAATGAATGATGGATAAGAATCTTTTATGGTTTGGGTCCCCCACACATCTTGTGATATTTTTTTCTGTTTAAAACCATTTACTGACATGGAATGATCTACACTTCATGTGTTATTTTTATATAAACACTTTTTAGTCAAGAAAATCATAAAACCCCAAATTATTCTATTGGTTTCCACTTCCACCATCACCACATTTGACACAAATGATAATAAAACTAGAATTCATGGATCTATGTTGTCCAATCAAATTTTACCTTTAGTGACTAGTCTTCAGTCACCGCATGATGATAAAAACCATCTTCGTCATTTATCATGTCATATCCCTATCCATATTGAGAAATTTAACTTTTTAATACATCCCATAATTCCCATATTTCTCATCTCACATTTTTCATCCTATCATCTCCAATAAAAAACCCATAATCCTGATGGATAGAATCACTACATAATAATGTAATGAGTTTTCCATGAAATTTATTGAACCATCTCTTATTGAAATAATGGGGTTGAAAATTCCAAATAATTGAGGGGTAATAAAGAACCCAAGATTTTATGTGGCCAAATATGGTTTCTCTGTTATTGGAAAACATTATTTTTTAGAAATCGAGATTAAAAAATTCATGCCTATCTCGATATCAATATTATAATTAAATTCCATAATTTAGGAATCTAATTTATCATTATAAATCCAACGCATTTGATCCATGAATTTTTTTTAAAAGTATTAACTCATGTTCTCCCTGTAAAATAATTATTTAGAATATGTTCCTAAAAAATCAACATCCTACCTCAAATTTCATCAAATGTTTTTAATGAATGAATTTATGTAATTTTTCATGATGAGATCTTTTGATTTCTAATAATTTATTTATAAAAATTATAGTCGTCTATTGGTTCTATTACATCATAATCCTCTTATCATTATCTAAATATTTATGGACTGAGTGTCTAACACTAATGTATTTTTAATCAGAGTATTTCATGGAAATTTTCTATTGATTAAAGATTTATTGGATAATTAATAAATTATACGATTTTATTTATTTATTTTATTTATTATTATATTATAAGTTGTACTAAAATAAAATATTCAAAAATTAAAAATACCATCCATTGTACTTATACAAATTTTATTGAAGCTCAAATTTTTTCTCTTCAATTATCGAAAACTGATGCAAAAAGTATTTTTCATGTATTTATATAATAATAAGTGTGAAAAATAAAATGGGAATTATTTTCATGATGGGTTATTAATGACTACTACATAAGATCCTTCTTGACGTCTCTTATTAAATTACCAATGTATGAAACCTTTTAAAAGTAAATTAAATAATGTGAGCCGACTTTTTGGTTTAATTGTTTCATACATAGCCTTTTTTTATATCATGGGGAGACCCTGAACCCTTCCATCTTAGATTTGGTGGTATCAAATCTCATCATTTTTATCTGTTTTCTTTGAATATCATTCTGGTGGAATCCACTATATTCTTCAATATTTATCTATTTTTCACTCCTTTTAGTGACTCTACACTAACATAGAAAACCCAATACCATCCACATTTGATTAGGTAACCTCAAATATCTTCTTTCATCAATCTAGTTTCGTTAAAAAATATTCCTTTGTAATCCACCACCATAAACCACTATCACATATCAAGAAACAACTCTTTTAGTGTCTTTGTGACTTCTTTCTATTGGTGATGAATTACCAATCACCCCCCATTACATATCAATTTACAGTTTTTGTTTATTGGTTTGGTTTTTCATACATCCAAAGAATGATCATTTGGGTTTGTACTTAAAATTTTCCCAAGATGTTGTCCTCGCATTCATGTTTTTATTTTTAGTTCTAATTATTCACCTATATATGGTATTTTTTTTATTAATGAATGATTATTTATATATTAAGGTTTTATTATTTGATAATTTCTTTAATTTCTTTCATAAATAAAGTTAGATTACAAGTTAATGTTTGTATACGGTATCTTTTTTTAATAATTGTGAGTATGCGTTTAGATGACCATGGTGATTAAATGTTATTTTTTTTATATTTTTATTAAATAATAATAATTAAATTTTGTTTAATATTATAATTTTATATCCAATATGTTTTCTTTATTTTAGTTGTGAAAGAATTTATTGTATTTTTTATTGTTATTTATAAAATTAAATGTAAATTTATATTTTAATAAAAATAAATTATTTTTTATTCTTGATATTTTTTTAAGCAATAGTGATTCAAAATTAGATTACTACCCTATTAATAGTCGATGAAAATAAGGAATTTATTTATCATTTTCTAGAAATTTTAAAATGAAATGTTCGAAAAAACCAATTTTTATCCATTCATGAAATGGATAATTATGATGACATTAAAAAGAATTTAATTCAATGATAATTTAAATATTCAAGGTTTTAATCTGAGTTACAACCCTGGAATGTTTCCTTGGTAATGAAGCCATAATTAAATATCTATTAATGTTAGAGATTTTAATGATTTTAATTTTGATCAAATTAATGACATGAGCCATTATGTTGAATTAGTTGAAATTGGTAAAGAATTTATTATTGATCATCAATATGGGGATTCTAAAAACCAATTTATTAGGGTTGCATAGAATTTATAATTTTATCAATAGTTTATAGATTTATTTACATAAAGGGAAAATGGATGGAGTGAAAAAATATTTACATAGATACATCTTTTTTTAATGGAATACTTCTTAAAGATAACAATCATCCAGACAAACATTTATATCTAAAATAAAATATAATGTATGAAGGGTTTGGTGTAGAATATGATACATAACTTCTTTAATGGCTATATTCTATATAAGAAGAAATATGAATATCCATTATTGTATGCTAAATTTGGGACATCACTAGATAAGTTAAAAGAAAATATGATAGTTGATTTAGAAGATATAGAGAATCCTACTGAGGAAATTTGAAATCTTCTTAAAATTACTTATTTTAAAGGTTTGTTCTAAAATTCAGAAGATGAAAAAAGCATATGATGAAATGTTAATTTGTATTGATCTAGTATAATATTATATAATTTGGAAGGTTAAATATAGTGGAAGAAAAATATTCAATACATTTCATCCATCTAAAATGATGTTAAAATTGTCAGACTAGGACCCTTTCTAGATGCAATCAATCAGTGATGAACATTTTTCTGAAAACATATTACATTTTGTATTTTATTGATATTTTAAAAGATCCCTGATATATTTTCCATGAAACATAAATATATCATGTTGATTTCAATGTTTCTTTTGAAAGAAAACTTCGAAATGATATTTCTTTTTTCTTATCACCAAATATTTGCGATTAGAATATTTTATATGATTAAATTATTACTGTCTACAATTAATAAAAAAAATAAAAAATTTTAGAATGCATGTAACAATTATTTTCATTATAATCCAGTTCCTATAATAGAAATTTTATTCTAGATACAGTGCATAGTGGAAAAATTTTTATCAAAATTTTGAACGAAAATATTCATACTATCAACAATTATATGAGAGAAAATTGTATACCTAGGTTATTGAAGTTATTTTCTTTGGAGAACTATTTTAAAATAATAAAAATGCATTCAATGGATCATAATAATTTTTTATCGATTAAATATTTTTTTAATAATCTATATTTTTATTGGTACAAAAAATTATGTCACATTAATGAATACAAATCAATATTTTAGTCATTGAATTAGTTGAAAAAATGATCAAAATGTTTCTTCTGCTTCAAGATTATATATATGATGAGCTCAAATAAAACATTTATTCCATTCATGTAGAAAATAATATACATGAAATTTTCAATATAAAATTGTGAGATATTAATGGAATGAAAGAATATTGGTTGAATGAAATATTAGACTTTCTCTCAATGGGAATATGTTTGTATCTAGTACCCAATTATCAGAGAAGTTGAATATACATACCTCTAGATTGTCAAGAATTATCCAGAAGTGAAAAAATTATTTTTATTAGTGTCTCCAACATATCAAAGAACCTTAGGGTTATTCTCAAAATGTAAAAATAATTAAATATTTGATTTTGACAGGCATGAAATCTCATGATTTTGACATCATGATGGAACAACCTCTACCAGTTTCATTTCATTTAATATTTCAAATCTGTGTCAGAATTGCTATCAATAAGGTGTTATAGTTTTTCAAACAATTTTTATCTAACTAATCACTCTAGATTCATTGAAATTTTAGATAATTATGTAGTTTATAGTCTTTACGAACATGAAATATATTTTGCTTCATCTTTTTATGATATCATGTTTCATGTAACAGTTTATTTGGTCTAAGAAATAAATATTTTTATACACATATATATCTATATTACATGTATCCATTCGAGTGTTAAATAATGACATTGGATGTATATTTTTTGAAACATTGTTGACCACAATAATCCATTGTTTAGAGTAATATTTTTTTAGGTGGTTAAGTATTTTACATGATACTTATTTTCATTGGATCACATCGGTACACTGATATATCACCATGTATGAGTCAATTATGGTGGTAAGATGATATATGGATATAATGAAAGATACATGATATGTTAAACGATATGTATTGAATATTTATACACCATGAATAATATATATGATGTTTTTTCATATATAAAATTTCATATTAATTTGAAAAAACAATTTTATCCACAAAATTATGATATGAGGATTTTCAATAGGCATAAAAAAATTTGTTATGGATTAACGAGACCATTCATGGTGGATGAGATGTATCTAAAACATTTTAATTGTAACTCAGTGGGCCAAATTTAAATGTTATTACATGTATTATATATGATATTAATATGCATAAATTTCAGATGAAATATCAAGAAAAACAATTTTTTCAGAATAATTGTGGGTTTGTGTTGGTAGAAGCAGTAAATATTTTGAGTATTTTATACAATACCCCAATCACTAATTCAAGTGCATATTTAGGAGTCATTAATGAAATATGGGTGGTTGATTAAATTAAATTTCTAATTCAAGTGTTTAATTGATTATGGGAAATCAGTGAAAACTATTTCAGATACAATTTATGTCACATGACATAATTTAATTTGAATATATTTGGTACACAACTGAAGAATTTTTTATGGAATCACATGGGCACAAAAAATATGTTTTTATCCATTAATTACAATGTTTTATACCGTTTTACATGAAAAATATAATTTATATCATGGAAAAATTGATAAAGATTCTTATTTAGTTGATATCCCTACTTCTATGGATATATAAATATAGAATACTGTTGAGGTGGTCATATACACGGAATGTTCAATATGAAATAATCGTGAATAGATAATATGAGAAAACAAACCTTTAATGATTTCAAAGTTTTATAGGGAACACATTTGTTTTAATCTTCTATATTTCATAAAATGTCATATATATTATTTTTTAATTTTACATAAAACACTTATTATTAATAATATTATAAATTATTTTTTTAGTTTTGTTTTCATGGTTTGTATAATATTTCAATTATTCAACATTATATGCAATTGAGGGGTTTTTAATACTTTTTACCGAATGTTTATTTTCTATTACTTATTACATAATTTTTTATATTTTTTTTAAATAATCACCTTTTAATATAGAATTTGGATTTATTTTCCTTCATTTCTGTCATTTCACTCATCATTAATTAATTTTATTATTATTTTGGTTACCTAATTTAAAAAAAGTTCCTATAATATTATTTCTGTAGGATAATTATTTTTAAAATTAATATATAATATTATGATTTGTATATTTTTATACTAATTGTTCATTACATTGATTTTTAGTATAATGTTGGATAAAATAGTCAAGTCACCTTTTGATTTTAGGGAGGTATAGACACAAAATTCAGAGGAGACTACATGGCATTCATCATAGGATAAATGTAAACCACATGGATGTATAAGAATTTTAGGGTTGGTAAATGTTGTAACACATTTATTAGTTAATTGATATAATTATTTTATTATATTACCTGTTATATTTTTATTAATATGTGTTTATTTTAACTTATTATTATATGAAATATGATATACAATACAATATATAATTCATGATCAAATGATTTTCATTGGATTATAGTATAGGAAGTAATTCTAAATCAATACTGAAAAGAGATTTTATTTTTGGGGAATATAAAATATTAAAACGAATGTCATATATACCATTATCTAGATAATGATATATAACGGTTTTTTGATGAAATTATAAAAAAATATTCAATTTTGGTAAGTTGATTCTTGTATTTTTTATGTTTTATTATATCAATTAACATAGTAATGATTTCTTACTGATTATTTATAACTAAGGAGGTGATATCCTTAGGTGAACCAATCAAAAAATGTATTCCATCATACATTATCTCATTATCGGTATAAGAGATTCATAGAGAAAATTATTGTAGGAAAAATTGTGAAACATAGATCTGAGTGTTTTAATTCAATAGAGGTTGTCCCTCCATCCCTGTAGTTAGATATGAAAAATAATTATTGGACTAAATGAGAACAAATATTCTATATTTTATTGAATAATTATGTTATTTATCTGAGAGAATTTTATGTTATTTAATTTAAATATGATAAATAAGTTTATTCAAATAATGATATATTGTTATTTACTAATCTATTTTTCAATTATTCTGTACAAAAATCCATTTCAGAGAAGAGGAAACAACGTACAATTATTCTATAAGTAGGGGTATTAAAGAAATTTCATTAGGAAATACCAAGTACAAAGGATGAGTATAGGGATACACAGAAGGTATATCAATAAAAAAGGGTTTGGTCATAATGGATAATCTTTAAAATATTATTTGTCTCAAAAGGAAGATAGAATCATTAGAAACTATAGTAGATAATACGCGTGAGATGATAGAGGATAGGACTAGAGATTTGGTAAAATCAATGTTTTTAGGCATGAAAAAATAGTTGTTGGATATGTATTCCAATACAACACCTTATCCTGTAGATCACACTCCACCTTATCCTATAGATCCCGCTCCACCTCCATGTACTTGTCTAACTCATACACCATATTCTCCATATCGTCCCATTTATTGAGATTTAATTTAGGAGTATCCTCAATATCATATTGTGGTATATGGGATTATAAATTATATTGGGGATATTTTTCATCATTAAAAAAACATATAGAGATATTGATGTTCATTATATTGGATATTATATATTGATCATCAAAAGTACCATTTCCTATATATGTGGTCCCTATTGTTTCATAAAGTATAACAATTTATCATTTTTTCCATATTGAAATGACTAATAAATTACCATTGAGTATGTTCATATTATATATATTATTTAATATTGGTATTATATTTATATATTTATCTATTTATAAATTAGAATACCTTAAAGATAAATATATACTCGAGAGATAGAAATATCTCAAGATTCTATGAATTTAGATTCTTATTCTTCTGCACTTGATATTTTAAATACATATTCAACTTTATTGTTTGATGTTTTTGAAATTCCAAATGATGGTTACATTTTCGGGATCTAAATAAATTTATTGATTTTAAGAAAATATTGCATGGTTCTTCTAACAAGATAATTATGGATAATCAATGAAATAAAATTATTTTACATGTCATTTGATTATCACATATCTTCCAGTTATCTTGATTTACTAGAAGATAACACATATGATCGTATTTTTATTATGGTGTACGGTCCTGCAAATTCCGCCACGGGACAAAAATACTCCCATAATCACTTTGCAGAAGGAAACAAGTAATCCTCAAAGTATAGCAAGGTGAATATACAGAAATTGAGATTCCAATTTCAGATGAAACGTGAAGGAACTCATGTTTTCAATTGATTTTAAGTGGCCTACGTACTATCACACAGAAGGGTTTGCATATCTTCTGTATTGTGTACCACCAGAATACGGAATGATTCATGAGGCCCTAGACCGCAGAGTGATGGACAACGAACCCAGGGGACCACAAAACACATCCCTAATGGAATCGTGTAAGTGAAGAACATTTTTTAACATCTATCAAACATAATGGTTCTCAATTGAAGAAAACTGCCAGGGTTCTCCAAACCATGATTTTGATCCTTTTCCTCTCAAACCCCTATTTGACTAATTCTTTCGTGAGTAATGATATATGTGTATGGCCTACACAAATAGTGCCACATTCCCATTGATACAATTTCCTCATTTCACTATCAAAGGATAACATAACGAATTGAGAATGGAAAGACTATGAAATATTTAAGGGGACACTATGGTTGGATGAAATAACTTAGAGAAGATTCAACCTTTAGTCTTGAATCATCTGGGAATCCCGAATTGCAAACCACACTCTCCACTGGTACATCCAGCTACAAACCATAAACCGGGGTAACTTAATAATAATTATAGAATTGTGGAATCAATTGGTAAAACATGGAACAAATAATTCACATGGATGAAGACCCCATTAATTATAATATTTCAGACCCTCCTACACAATGGTATTCTGTGTAGTGTATCGCTATGCAGATTTAACTAGGTGCCGCGTGCTAAACCAGTACATGGGTGGAACCCAATTAGGTGTAAGGTAACGCATACCACCATGGTGCATGGTGGTCTATACCCAAGTTCATGTACCATATCATTATGCAGATGACCCCTCTCCCCACATACCACTATGGTATACAGAGCCTCTGCTATCCCGCATAAGAAATCAGTGCATAGAATGGGATGTTTTTGGGTATAATTTCTTCTAGATCCAATCTTTCGCCTTCATTACCATACAATCTTCCATACACCCCGATGAACCTCTCCCCATGCATTAGGACGAATCCTACTTCAATGCAATTGGACCCATATGATCAGACCATTGGGTGCATCAGCATACCCCTTTGAGTCTGCATACCAATGGAAAGTGGAGTCATGAAGGCTATCCCCACAACTATTCAAGCTTCAATAATTTCTGTGGGTCTACATTTCGATGGTAACCCAGAGCCCAAACCTAGAATGTTGATGTGAACCACCCTGTCCTTGGGATTAAGGGTGATCACCTTCTTTTTCATTGAATTATTAATAGAGATCAATCAAAGGGGAAATGTTCGCTTCCCCTTTGGATGAGGAAGACACACATATCCTTCCCAAAATGCATTCTGAGGAACTACCATTGAGGTAAGTCCGTAATATTATTAAGGTAGAGTCATGTGACCTTTAATTTCATCTCACATTAAAGGTTTTGTTGCTCTGTGCCCTCACCCACCATTGCCCTAGCCTCATCCACCGTAGGAACGTCTACTTCCACTAGCAGAGGATGAAAGTGTGGGTGCATTTATTGATTCTTAGACATCCTCTTGGTTCTCACACCGATCAAGACTCAAATGGGCTTATCGATTTGTCATGGTCACAACATTTTCACAACATCCACACAAATCTGAACTATGAGAACTCTGATTCCTGATCAATACCAAATATTTAGGATGTTAACTCAAAGGAAAGTTCTCAAAAGGGTTCTCATTCAAAGAGTTTATTCAATCATAACCCCTTAAATGGGAAGGTTCCATGAGTAATCCCCACACAAATCTGAACTATGTGGGTTTGGATTCCTCTCTAGATGATACATAGGGAACCAATCCTATGGGTCTGATCCAAACATTGAATTACCTTCCATCCTCCCTCAATGAAGATATACTTTAGAGTGCCTTTTTATATGGCTCATCTTAGCATTACCTCTGTAGAATCAAATCCATGTATCCCTAGGATGATCCTTCCAGCTCGAGGTAGCATGTGGATGCACTCTTCGGGAATGAACCAAGGATTCACGAATATATGAACACGACTCAAATATATAAGAGTGTCCCGAAACAGGCAATAATCCTCCCCCAAAAGGGCGGGGTGAGCCCGACATCAATTTCTCTCGACAAATGGTGTCTATATGTGCCATTTCCCAAATCATCATCCAATGAATTACTACCTTTGGAATGAATGTCCATTAATCATGGATATCAAGGCCATTGGGTGTTTCTAGCTCCACGAATAAACCTATTGGAGACCATCTGACAAAGTTATATCCTTGGAGGACAGATTGAAATATTAATTGACCCCATGAAATCCCATTCTTGGACTATTTGATTGTCATATCTCCCTCACAATACAGAGGGGACAAATTGTCGAGTCCTCGCGGGTTTAATCAAACTAGCTGTTAAAGGATAATGATGTATAATTGATAAAAAAAAAAATAGTGAACTTGAAAATAACCCATATGTATATAATAGAGGTGGATAACGATTCAAGTTGAGCCATTTTCAAATCAGCCCAAATTCACCACCTCAGAGGCGGAACAAAAAACGGTGAACTTTTTGTGAATCTTTAACTATAGAGATGGTCTTACCCCACTCTATGACCTTCTCCCAAAAACAAAAACAAAAAATGATGGGAGGGTGGAAAATTTGAATCGCGAATTATGTATATGGTTAAAAGAATTCTATTTTGACGAGGATTTGTGGTCTGTATGTCATATATGTATATTACAGGTTCCCATAGAGCATCCTTCGATCAAAATGGCATCCCGAAGACTGATGAATACACATGAATCAGTGATCTCGTAGGCGGCCGGGGCACCAATGAAGAGTAGGACCCCCTCGCCTACCCCATATCTTCAATGCGGGGTATCCAACAAACTAGCCAAAGAGTACCACCAAAATGGTGCTCTCTCCGTGGTGGAGGCTGTGAGGAAATCCCTTCAGTATGAAAAGGTACAGCTGCTGCCTCCTCTAACATAGCCGGCAGAATGCACAAGCTAGCTCTGGTGGTCGTCTAAAGCTATTTCGGGAGCCTGTCCCTAGAATGTGACTACATGTACCTCCCTTATATTTGTTAGGAATATGAGTTCGATGTTGAAAACATAATATTAGTTGTGCATTGGTGTTACTGATGGGATCCTTCCAAATAGTGTCACTACCAACACCGGATGACTAGACCTCCTCAGGCTGAGGTGGAACTTATGCCGAGGGTACTTGCAGAAGTCCAGGAGACCCGGATCCCTTGGGCGGCCATCCAAGGGTGGAGAAAATATAATCATGAACACGATATCACCATATTTCATGAGTAGGAACTCCACCATACTAACATGGGGGAATTCAATGGGTAGAAATACAAATCTTCCCCCTCCACTCAATCCCACCATAGAAATCGGATGTCACAATACGAGAACATGCATGTCCCTACTAGTGCTCTCTAGTCCTATCGTGCAGAGGGGGTAGAAAAATATAGGAAGATGTAGATATATTCTGATGCACAAAAAGACGGTAAAAAATAGGGTGGAAACCATCTACATGAAGGCACACATACCTACTGACTCTTTTCAAGCCTGTCAACCATATAGGGAGGCAACTTGCTACATGTAGGCCCAAATACCTACTGACCCATTTCAATCTTGTCAACCAAATTGGGTGGCAACCAGCTACATGAAGGCATAAATATCTGCTAATTTATTTCAATCCCATCTACAAAATCGGGTAGCAACCACCTATATAGAGGCACAAATTTTGGCTAACACATTTCATGCCTTCTATCCAAATAGGGAAACAAGCAAATATGAGCAGGGTCAAATTCCTATGGATGCATACCAATCTCGTTAGAAAAATACTGCGATAATAGAGTAGATCGAAATTCATGCTCAAGAATATGAAAACCCTCAGTCAAGTATGATAAAAAAGGAGAATAGAACTAGAGACAAAATTGTTCCTCTCTCTTAGCATAGGAGAACTACTAGTATATACTGATGACTCCTGGATCACTAGAGCAGGGAAAAACTCTGGCTCTGATAACTGAGTGGGACTTTATACACATTACCACAAAAGATGTGTCTTTACAAATCCTATCAAGGTTGGAAGAGAATATGTCGATCCTAAACCATATCATCCAAACATGACAAGTCTATATTTCATGGGTGGAAAAGTCTAGAAACTAGGCCCACGACCTGGTTTCCTCAAATGGAATGACTTTCTCGCAAAATGACTTAGTCAATCTAGAGTAGTTATGTATCCATTCTATAGTCCATGAGTTTTGATGACAATATCCTGTGATACACAGAAAACCGTATTGAGAACAAACACTCATTCTAGCTGGGGTACACCGGTCCAATGTGGTGGCCACTCAAGGGTAGGCATATATTCCTTCCAAAAAAAAAAGATGTTTGTTAGTGTATCCTATAAGAATAACGGGACCCATCAAGACAAGGACCGGTATATGAAGTCCATTACCCATAGAAGAAGGCCCCTGTTACAAACAAGAGATAGATCAAAAAATGGAATTCACCAAAGGCAACCAAAAAATAAAGAGCGCATTCATGATCCCTCTCTCCAAGAAGCTAGGTTACTTGCCACTATCAAACATATATCAATAAAGGATAAAGTCCCTTTTAGTCCATTAATAAATTAATGGTTTTGAAGTAGTATTTGCGGAGGACCTCCATGTAATGTCTCAATGAGAAACTCTGAAGGTCCTCTCCATAGCACCCATGGGGGCTCACTTCGTGGGGCAGAAATGATCGATCATGAGAGCTTATCTTATGATGTGTGTTAGGGTATCCCTCCCCTATACCTAAAGATTAGATTAAAATAAGGTCATCCCTTTACTATCGTCCTCCTTAATAGTCATCCCCAAGGAATATATTGTAGATATTCTTCTCCAAATAATCGGAAATTACGTTATGATGATGGTCATTGAGAAGGACCTCCCCACAATGGCAGTCTCTATAAATGCCTCCCCATAGTAACGTTAAGAGACAAGAAAGTCCTCCCATAATTGTAGTATATCATGATGGCCCTACCTAGGATGTGCACTGCAGAAATTCACCATGTAGCTAGTTATTAGGTTTTGATAGTAGTGCTTTCCATCACAACAGTCATCGAGAAGGTCCTCCCCTCATTTGAAATCAATCACCAAGAAGGTCCTCCCCTCTCTTTATTCTTACCTAATGGTCCTCACCAGGGAATACTCTGTAAATAAATTTCCCTCGGTCAGGGATCAAGTTATTGTTGTTTCCATCACCATTGTATAAACAATTTCTATGGTCTTCGAAGAAACAAAAAATCATACTACCAAGAACGCCCTCCCCTTTCCAAAATCAATGTGAGAAATCCCTCTTATCTGAGGTGCTCCAAAATATGGATTTAGGAATAAGGGGAACTCCATATATAATGAGTGATATTCTTTCTCAACTAGAGGATGGCCTAGGTCAACGCTCATCTTCTAAGCCACCCCCATTTCATCCACAAATCAATAAGGATCTTACTATCCATGTTGCGTAGAACCTAATTATTAAGAAGTAGTCCAGCTAGGAATATCAAGTAGATGAGCCTCCAGAAGAACAACAGAAGGATATGTTGCTTGTGAGAAAAAACTAGCTAAGGATAATATACCAGTTATTTATTGGCCTTTGGACACTTCTCACTTCAACATACCATGTGATTACTCTAGGGAATGTATACATGACATCCACCTAAATATATGGGTGAATCATCATCAGATGAATGAAAATTACTACCCTACATAGGGTTTGTAGACTGTGTCCACATGTTAGGGGAGATCCAACATATAATTGACATGGAAGCCCTCCCATTTGTATGAAAGCCACAATCATAAATGAAAAAGTAAAACCTTCAACTTGCATGCCTTCATGCACTCCATTAGTTGTGTCGCCTCATAGGATACGCCCTGACTGGAGTTCACCTTTATGGATGGGGAGAACATGGTTCTCTATACTTCACCCCATGTCCTATCCATCAATCCATTTTTGAAATGAAATACTTCAATGTCGTCACCCAAATAAAGCAATAAAGTGAAACCCCTGGTCAAGAAAGATTGGATACATAACAAAAACCAGCCCAGAGTAAGTCTCAAAATCCTCTTGACTGAAGAGATCAATCCATCGAATATTTTCTGAGTCAGGAAACCAAGAACATCTCGAATACTTCCTACCTAAGGGAATCCATGTAGGATCAAATATATATATGTATATGTGTATTATATGGAACAATACAAGAGGGGGGTGAATTTTAGGTTTAAAAACCTATGAGTTTTAGCAATTTAAGAGATTAGTTTAAAAGGTCTTAAACTAATACAAATACAAACACCCACAATTGTATTGAATATAAAAAGTAATGATGGATTGTAATACTAATGAAATGTAAAACAATTCTATTTGAGATGAACAAAATAATCAGAGAAATATAAAGATGAATGATTCTACCTTAAAGTGTATAGAATCAACCAATACAATATGTAATAGAATGATTGTAATTGAAACAATTAAAATTGAATATGTAAAGAAGAAAGGAAACAATACAAATTCCTTTCTAATACAAGCAGAAGTGGAAAAGTAAAAGTATTTCAATTCTTTTGACCCAAAGAGAAGGGTTATCCTTTCACCTAGGATAAGAGGTCTGTCTCACCAACACCTTGGTGAGCCCTCGATACGATGATCAGACTGTCTATCTGCCTATCCCTGGCAGCCCTCGATACGATGATCAGAACGTCTGACTGCCTATCCCCAGAATCCCTTGATACGATGATCGGTCTGTCCGTATGCCTATCCCTGGAAGCCCTCGATTTTGTAGGTAATCGGCACCTCTGTCTTTCAATCACTTGAAATCCCTCGATATGACGATCGGGCGCACAAAGCAGATGAGAGAAGTCACATTGTCTCTCTCTAGAACTTGATAGAATTAGAGTATCACAGTTGTTCCAAAAGTCTCTCAGTTGTCTGTTGTATTCTCAGATTCAAATGACCTCCTATTTATTGAACTCGGGTTCCCACGGTCACATCCCCTCCAACGGTCATATTTCTCCAAAAAACTCGGAGGGACTTGGACACCTGGCATCATAACGGTCATATTGAAACAGAAAGAACGACATCGTTTCGATTAGTTTGAAACTAATTCAACGACATTGTATTTTTTAAAACAAGATATATGAATAAGATAATCATGAGTATGATTTAAATGAAGCATGTGTTTTTGAAAAAGTACCAAAATAAGTATGTAATGAAAGATATGAGAAGCAGAGTTAATGCAATTTCCACATTCAGTACGATCAACATTGTACGATTGGCATGGTCAGTGCGATCAGTATGATTAGTACGATATGCATAGTCAGTATGATCAACATGATTTGTACGATTATCCTGGTCAGTACGATCAGCATGATTAGTATGATCATTATGGTCAGTACGATCAGCATTGTACGATTGGCATGGTCAGTGCGATCAGTATGATCAGTACGATACGATATACAAGGTTAGTAGGATTAATCAAGACATTTGTGATTTCCAAAATAAAAAATATAAGTCAAAAATAAGACTTTTGACTCAACAATATCCCAATTTTTGGAAAGTACAAATCATAAAATAAAAACTAAATGAAATACTTATCTCCCCCTGAGTTATTGGAAGCTTTTATGAATAAGAAATTGAATACAACTAACTCCCCCGTAGGTGTGTAATTTCCTAAGGATTGTATTCGTAGATTTTCCTTAAGAGTGTTGTAAAGTATTCTACCCCTTTATAAACATTATCCCCCTTTGTGATTTACAAAAAGAAAGGGGTAAATATGAATTTTCTTAAAGAGTTTTTAAAATAAACACAAGACAATGGATAAAAGAAATTTCATTATGATAACAAACAACACTAAACTTGGGAAAAAATTCAAGTCACTCGTTTTCACATTCCTTCTCCTTTGTGATCAACTCATGAAGAACTGCCTTCATCTTTTTTATCTCCTTCTTGTCTTTAGAAATAGCATCACCGTGAGGCCTGAGAAGGTCTTGTTGATCATCAAAGAGTTGATCCTGATTTCAGATTGTCTCTTCCTGAACTCTAATTACTTCCTTAAGATAATCAATTCTATCTTGAAAATTCTTGTTATCATTGGATAACCCAGAGTTCTGTTTCTTCAAGAGAACTATTTCATCTTTGAAAGATGAAACTTTTGAAAACTCAACCTGAAAAGCATTCATTCTCTCATGCAAGTCTTTTACTGAAGGAACATCAGCTCATTGGGAAGACAAAAGATTCAAACTTTCAACTGTTTCTCTGTCAAGATTATTGAAAGTAATTGCAAGCTCATTTGAAAACCTTCTTATATCTTCAATATCTATCTCATGATCATTGATTGAGCTCTCTTTTTTGTACGACCACTTGTTCATCTTGCTGTAGGCCTTCTTATGAGCAACCGAACTTTCTGAAAGAACATTCAAATCTTCTTTGACTGACAAGACATTCTTTCTTAATTCTTTTACAGATCCAAACTTCTTCTTTTGATTGTCAGTAATAAAATCAATCTTCCCTTCCAGCCTAGGGAAATATGGAATGGTCTTCTCAACCCTTCTCAAAACATGGACAATGTAATCACTCTTCTTGAGAGAGATTGTATGTTCTGAATCAGTATCTTCATCGTACGAAGCCAGTTCATTTGATCGGCTTGAATCTACAACTGGCTATTTTCCTTTTGCTTATTCTTTCTGCTTTCATTATTCTTCCATTTTATCACTAATGACAACAACTTTATTACTGTGAGAGGATTGAGCACCTTGCTTTTCTTGAGATGAAATTCTATCCGGAGTTCGTACTTGATTGGCATGAGGAACTTGTTGAATATCTTCACTTTGCTTTTGAACTGATTCCTCTCGACTCTTCTTTGAACTCTGAACGAATTCTAAATGAAAATCTTCTTCCTCTTCTTCAACTTCTTTTATTTCTTCCATCAATTGTTTTCCTTTTTATTTCTCAGGAAGACTCAGTACGATGGGTTCTTGATGCACTTCTTCTGTCAGTTGATCACAAGCATCCTCAACCATTTTCAAGACTTTAGAGATATCAAAGTCTTGAGCCTTTCCTTTCAAAATAGTTTTCTTTTTCTTTTTTGCCTTAAGGTTTTCTTCTACACTTATTCTTTCTGCAAAATCCTCAGTCGGTTCAAGACCGAACTTTGGATCACCTTCCTTTCTCTGTTCATTATCCTTTCTCCATTTTGCTATAACCTCCTTACTATACATTGGCTTCTTCTTTGTCTTTGAACTGGTTTGCGGATCAGACTTTTGAGTAATACAAGTAGATTGAAAGTATTTGGCTGGAAAAGGTGCTGATTGATTCTGGGCCGATTCAGCTTCTATATCTCTGAAAAAACGTTTTGAATTCTGATCAAAACAAACATTCAACTTCTTCATAGTACTTTTTCTAATCCAGGAGGGATTCAAATCTATCAACATCCATTTCAAAGGAATGTTGAAAAACTTCATACTCTCTAGAATTAACATTGTCAGAATGGCTGGATACATAATCAAATGAGATTGGATTTCCCCTGACTTCACGTTCTTAATTGTTTCGAAAACATATCCCATGAGATTTACTTTTCTCATATTTACTAGATATTCAAGCATAAAAATATCAGAAACTTTGAATGTTTCTCTATCCCCTTTCCTTGGGATAAGAAATCCTTGCATCTATAAATCCACAAACCTATTGTCTGGTGAAAGATGAGCCTCTTTCCTTTTCTCTTCATTCACACCAAACAGAGACTTCTCAGCACTTTCTCTATTAAACGTACCTAATTCCTCTGGTAGTTTATGAGATGGACAGAAAGAATCCCCTTCTGTTGGGCCATTAAGAAAATGTGCAGCTTGTTTCACAGACATATATAGATTTCTATCGTACACAGAAAAATTGATAGATATGTTTTTGTCGAAAGATACAGTTTTATAAAACTGACAGACTTCATCAAAGAGAATCGGATCTTGAGAAACAAGCCTTTCAACACACAAATGTTCACATCCTTGAAACAGAATAATCCTCTTGATAGTAGAATCATATGAATCATAGAAGTCACGGGAAAATAACCTTTCCCTTAAAAGGTCTTTTTCCGAGAAATCCTTTGGAGACATATCGGCAAGAGAGTTGGCAGAAGACTGAGACATAGGGATGATGCCGAAGAAAGATCGTACGATGATCTAAAAACAGTGGAATAGAGCTTCGCCTCAAAACTGGAAAACCCAATGTGTGTTTGGGGAGGGGGCTATTTTTAGGCGATAAAGAGTTGACCATTGATCTTCTACGGTCAAGATTAGAGGAAAACAGATCAATGGATAGGATTAAAAACGAGAGAAAAAAAATGGAAAGTACCTGCCGGAGAACGTAAGGTAATTGTTGGTTTTAGTAGATCTAAAAAGAAAACACAATCGTACGAAATAAAAGAAAACAAGAAATCGTCATACCGATGGAAAACAAAGTTGTTACTATGAACTGACAAGCCGATGGAAAACAATATCGTTACCATTAACGGACAAGCCGATGGAAAACAATCTCGTTACCATGAACTGACAAGCCGATGGAAAACAATCTCGTTACCATGAACTGAAAAGCCAATGGAAAAGAAAATCATTACCATCATCGGTCAGTACGATGGAAAAGAAATTCATTACCATCATCGGTCAATATGATGGAAAAGAAATTCATTACCATTATCGGTCGATACGATGGAATAGAAATTCATTACCATCATCAGTCGATACGATGGAAAATAAATTCATTACCATCATCGGTCAATACGATGAAGTAAATAATAAGACTATCAATACGATAAAATAATAGGTATATATTATGATAAAAATGTCAATACGATAAACATAAAAACAAAAACACATACCAGGAGAGTAAATGATTAAAGATAAAAAGAAACATAGTAAGAAGAAAACATAGTAAGAAATGTCCTCCCCCTTTCAAAGGGAGTTATTTAATGTTAGGAGAATTGTAAAACATGTAGTAGATATGAATGATTATTTTAATATAATCATTACTAGCTTCATTTTTATAGACTCAAACCTATCGGAAGGTAATGGTTTTGTAATAATGTCAGCTAGTTGTTCTTGCGTTCCGATAAATTGTAGAATAATATCTTCTTTTTGTGTGTGATCCCTAAGAAGGTGATGCCTAACATCTATGTGTTTTGCACGAGAGTGGTATGCTGGGTTCTTATTAAGAGCTATGGGACTAGTATTATCCCAAAGAATTTGAGTTTTGGAGAAACTCAACCCATAGTCAGTGAGTGTTTGTTGCATGCACAATACTTGAGCACAACAAATTCCAGCTGCTACATATTCAGCATCAACAGTGGATAGTGCTACTGAGTGTTATTTCAAGTAGGACCAAGAAACCAGAGAATCTCCAACGAAATGACATGTTCTAGATGTAATTTTTCTATCCATTCTACAACCGCCAAAGTCATCATTTGAAAAACTTTTTAAAACAAAATCACTTATATAAGAGTAAAAAAGACCTAAATCCATAGTGCGTTTTAAATACCGAAAGATTCTATTTATGAATTTTAAATGAGACTCTTTTGGATTAGACTGATATCCTGCACATAAGCATACATAGAACATTAAGTCTGGTCGACTAGCTGTCATGTATAGCAAACTTCCTATCATACCTCTAAATATTGTTTGATCTACTGGTTTTCCAGTTTCATCAAGATCAAGAGTACTTGAGGTACCAATTTGAGTGCTAATACTTTTAGTTTTGCAAATCCATACTTTTTGAGTAAGTATTTAATATACTTATGTTGAGATATATATGTTCCTTCTGGTTTTTGAGAAATTTTAAAACCTAAAAAGTATGTTAACTCACCCATCATACTCATTTCAAACTCAGATTTCATTAAATTTTCAAAAGAATCAGTTAAAGATTTCTGAGTTAATCCAATTATGATGTCATAAACATAGATTTGAACAATCAAAATATTTTTATTTTTCATTTTTATAAAAAGGGTTGGATCCGCTTTACCTTTTGTATAATTTTTTTGTAAAATAAATCTTGTAAATCTATCATACCATGCTCTAGGGGCTTGTTTAAGACCATATAGAGAATTGGTAGGTTTAAAAACATGATCAGGATGTTTTGAGTCTTGAAAACCAAGAGGTTGTTCGATAAAAACATCTTCTTGAACAAAACCATTTAGAAAAGCACATTTTACATCTATTTTAAATAGATTGAAATTAAAGTATGCTGCAAAGGCAAATAGAATACGAATAGATTAAAGTCTAGCTACAGGAGCATATGTTTCTTCATAGTCTATTCCCTCTTTTTTATTATATCCCTTAGCAACATGCCTTGCTTTATTTCTTACAATGATTCCATTTTCATCACATTTGTTTTTGAAACCCCATTTTACACCAATTACAGTTGTTTCTTTAGGTCTATCCAGTAAAGTCTAGACTTGATTCCTTTAAAATTAATTTTGGTCATCTTGCATTTATTTGATCCAATCATCATCACCTAAGGCCTCACATGGACATTTAGGTTCAAATTGCAAAAGAAAAGAAAGATGTTCTATTACATTTCTTAGGGAATTTCTGGTCGTTACAGGTTGATTTACGTCACCAATGATGTTATCACTGGGATGATTCCTAAGAAACAATTGATTAGTGTTTTGTAAAACCTGTTCATCAACATATGGTAGAAAATATTCAGTGGTAAATGTTTTAGAAGTATCTTATTGAATATTTTCCTTATCAGAAGGATCTTCTATCAAAGGTTGATAATCAGTTTTTGAAAACACATCTGACGATGTAGGTTGGGATAATTTGAAAACAAAAGGATCAGTTTCATCAAATTTCACATGTACTGTTTCCTCAACAGTACAAGTGTTTTTATTGAAAACTCTATAAGACTTATAATTTGTTGAATAGACTAGAAATATTCCTTCATCAGATTTTGGTGCAAATTTGTAAAGATTATATTTTGTATTCAGAATGAATACTTTGCATCCAAAAACTTTGAAGTAAGAATCCTTAGGTTTTCGGCCAGTCCATAACTCATAATGGGTTTTATTAAGAAATGGTCTAGTTAAAACACGATTTATAGTATAACAGGCAGTACTAACAGATTCATCCCAGAAGTACTTAGCAATTGAGTATTCACTCAACATGGTTCGAGTCATTTCTTGAAGAATACAATTTCTTCTTTCAACAACACCATTTTGCTGAGGAGTTCTTGGGGTTGAGAAATTGTGAGTAATACCTTTCTTACTACAAAAAGATTCAAAATCTGAATTTTGAAATTCACCACCATGATCACTATGAATAGTTTTCAATGGTAGGTTTTTCTCATTTTTAACTTGGGCTCCAAAAGTTTTGAAACAGGAAAAGACTTCAGATTTATTTATGAGAATGTAATCCCATGTAAATCTAGTAAAGTCATCAACTAAAACAAATTCATAGTATTTGCCTCCAATGCTTCCAGTTTGTGTAGGACCAAAAAGATCCATATGCACTAGATGTAATGCATTAGAAGTTGAATCTTCATTAATTGATTTAAAGCTAGTTTTATGTTGCTTTCCAAATTGACAAGGATCACAAACTTTTGAAGATTCATATCTAAGATTTGGTATCCCCTTCACAAGCCTTTTCTTTGAAAGTTTACTAAGGGTTATCATATTACAGTGTCCTAATCTTCTATGCCATAGCCATGATTGGTCTTCTATTGCACTTAAGCAGGGTATGTTTTGGCTCCGAAGGTAACTTTTCCACCTTTTGTTTTGAATACCTTTTCAAAGAGATCTTTGTTTTCGGTCATGTGTCGAGAAAAACCGCTATCCATGTACTAAATGTTCTTATTGGTACACTTTTCATTTTCCTGAAAAAGAAACAATTAGTTTTTCGGAATCCAAACTTCTTTGGATATAGAAGGGTTAGATAGAATAATTTTTGGAATCCACATTTGTTTTGAAAAATGAGCTTTATGAAATCCTAAAGATTGAGTTCTGTTAAGAGAACAATCTCTTCTTCAGTGTCCACCACATTGGCACTTAGAACAAAAAAAGGTTTTTTGAGGAACAAAATAGTTATTACTAAAAACAGGTTTGGAATAAGTATATCCAAGACCAGAACGATTTATCAAAGGTCTAATTTGAGAATACATCTTGTCAAAGTTTTCCTTCCCATGGGTAAAGTTTGACAAACATTTTTTCAAGGAAAAAATTTCTTACTTTAATTTTAAAACTAAATTCTTATTTTCCAATACATTTGAATTTGATCTAGAGCTATGCTCTAAAATATTTTTCTTTGAAATTAAATTTTCAAGATCCTTAGAAAGTTTATCCTTATCAGATTTGACTTTCTCAAGGGTTTTTAAAATACTTTAAAAATCCGAAGTTTTCACATCATGATCTCTAGAAAGATCTGATACTTCTTTAGTTATGATTGAAATTCTAGAATTTGCTTTCTCAAGCTTCTTCTTGAGTTTAGAATTTTCATTTTCAAGTAATTCAACAAATCTAGATACTTCTTCAAAAGAAGGTAATGTATGATCTTATTGTGATGAAGATTCATCATTTGAAGATTCATAATATCTATTATCAGTATAATTTGCATTCAAAGAGACATTTGTAATAACATCAGCATTGTGTACCTTAGCCATGAGACAATGATCTTCAATTGGTAATCTGGCTAAAAATCCAATATTTTTCTGTCCTAAGGACTCATATCCTGAAGAATCATCTGAAGAATCACTACCAATTGCACTCCAAATATCGTTTTCCTTCAATACATTCTTTGTCTTATAAAACCTTTTCTTGTTTCTTTGAGAGTGTTCCTCCTTTCTGTCTTTCCTCTTCAGTAAAGGAAAATCAGGCCTTATATGTCCTACTTTCTTACATTCAAAACATGTTACCTCTGAGACTTTCTTATCCTTCCTATCTTTCTTTTTGAATCTATATTGGATGTCTTTCTTTCCCACAATATTGTTCATCCTTCGAGCAAGATTGGCTAACTCATTATCCGAAAGATCACAATCACTTGAATCATATATAACTTTCTTGGCATTGGATCTTGTAAGCCTTTCAGGTGTTTTAGCCTTAGATTCAAAGTCTACACATCCATTTCCAACCTTATTCTTGTTGAAATCATCATCTCTATTCATTCTTGTCTCGTGCTGTAGAATATTTCCAAAGAGTTCATCTAGAAAAATCTGGGAAACTTTTCTATTTTCATCAATAGCTATCCTTTTTGACTCTCATTCATTTGGCATTATATCTATAATTTTATCGACTAGAGATTCATTATGAAGACATTTTTCTCCCATAGATTGTAAGTTGTTGACAATTGTCATAAACATTTGTTGCACTTTACATACTAGATCTCCATAAGGAAAAACAAATCCATGATATTCTGCTCGAAGCATTGCTCTTCTTGTTTCTATAACCTTGGATGTACCAAAATGAGTGACTTCCAATTTCGTCCAAATACAGTTGGCTACTTCACATGAATATATCTGACTATATATATTCCTGGTCATAGAACATAATAAAGTATTGTGTAGCTTGTAATTCCATTGATATTCTTGTTTCTCTTGGTTAGTGAAAGTACTGACTTCTTTGTCAGGAATTTTGTAACCTCCAGTAAGCATAATAAAATTGTCTACACCAGTATTGATAACAAACATCTTCATACGATATCTCCAATACTCATAATCAATCCCTTCAATGATAGGTGGTCTAGAAGGATTCATATTGTCTATTGACCCAATATTCATTCCTACCATCTAGTAAAACAAAAAAAACTTTCCACTCCACACGTTTTGTGTAGTAAGTATTTATAATAGTAATATGAAAGAAATAGAACAAGAAATAAAAATCAGTGGTAAACCTCCTCTGATACCAAATTTAGGATTGAATATATATATGTATATGTGTATTAGATGGAACAATACAAGTGGGGGTGAATTGTTGGTTTAAAACCCTATGAGTTTTATAAATTTAAGAGATTAGTTTAAAAGGTCTTAAACTAATACAAATACAAACACCCACAATTGTATTGAATATAAAAAGGTATGATGGATTGTAATACTAATGAAATGTAAAATAATTGTATTCAAGATGAACAAAATAATCAGAGTAATATAAAGATGAATGATTCTACCTTAAAGCGGATAGAATCAACCAACACAATATGTAATAGAATGATTGTAATTGAAAAAATTACAATTGAATATGTAAAGAAGAAAGGAAACAATACAAATTCCTTTCTAATACAAGCAGCAGCGGAAAAGTAAAAGTATTACAATTATTTTGACCCAAAGAGAAGGGTTATCCTTTCACCTCGGATAACAGGTCTGTCTCACCAACACCTTGGTGAGCCATCGATACGATGATCGGACTGTCTGTCTGCCTATCCCTGGCAGCCCTCGATACGATGATCGGAACGTCTGTCTGCCTATCCCCGGCAGCCCTCGATACGATGATCGGTCCGTCCGTCTGCCTATCCCTGGCATCCCTCGATTTTGTAGGCAATCGACACCACTGTCTTTCAATCACTTGAAAGCCATCGATACGATGATCGGACACACAAATCAGATAAGAGAAGTCACAGTGTCTCTCTCTAGAACTAGATAGAAGCAGAGTATCACATTTGTTCCAAAAGTCTCTCAGTTGTCTGTTGTATTCTCAGCTTCAAATGACCTCTTATTTATAGGCCTCGGGTTCCAACGGTCACATCTCATCCAACTGTCATATTTCTCCAAAAAAATCAGAGGTACTTGGAAACCTGGCATCATAACGGTCATATTGAAACAGAAATCACGACAGCGTTTTGATTAGTTTGAAACTAATTCAACGACATCATATTGGTTGAAACAAGATATATGAATAAGATAATCATGATTACGATTTAAATGAAGCATGTGTTTTTGAAAAAGTACCAAAACACGTATGTAATGAAAGATATGAGAAGCAGAGTCAATGAAATTTCCATATTCAGTACGCTCAGAATTGTACGATTGGCATGGTCAGTATGATCAGTATGATTAGTAAGATAAGCATAGTCAGTACGATCAACATGATTAGTACAATTAGCCTGGTCAGTACGATCAGCATGATCAGTACGATCATTATGGTCAGTACGATCAGCATTGTACGATTGGCATGGTCAGTACGATAAGTATGATCAGTACGATACGATAGATAAGGTTATTAGGATTAATCAAGACATTTGTGATTTCCAAAACAAAACATAGAAGTCAAAAGAGGACTTTTGACTCAAAAATCCAACCTACAATCAGTTATCATTGCATCAAAATTCTATAGACTCTATGTAGACCCAATTCCATACTCGGCTCACACCTATATGGGAGTACATTAAATTGATAGGGTGGAAACAGTGGCGACACGCGCCATGATGCTGGAACTACCCTAACCCACGGGTATGGGGGAATTTTTAATTCAATGTTCCCCCATAAGACAATCAAATCAAGGTTATAGTGAATCAATGGAATAACAGAATCAAACCCAAAACACAAGTCTAGTTGAATATTTACCCCACTTCCTCACACATTACACATCTGTATAATCCCATATTGGATGAAAAATGGATAAGGGAGTCACCCATTCTACCCCTTCTTGTAGAACACACCCTCGAAGAAAAAGGTGAATTATACGGTCGGACCAGGGCTCCCTTAGGTCAATCATCACCAACACACATGAATAATATCTTGAAATGAAAGGAGAAACACTACTAGAAAAATACCATATACCAATGGTTAGAAACCATTGGTATAGGCCTCCAAACCATTTGTATATCCTATACCAATGATTTGGAGAATCGTTGGATAATAAGATGTGGGGATATGTCTATACCAACAGTTTTGGAAAAACCATTGGTATAGACCTATAAAAACTATTTTCAGAACTGTTGGTATAAGTAATATGAGAAATCAACACCAATGGTTCCACAAAACTGTTGGTATATGTATTTCAAAAAGGAAGAATTTTGTTGGTTTTGAGCTCAGTACCTTAGGTTTATGATTGAATGATCTATCCACTAACCTAAAATGACTTTTCAGAACATAATTTCCAAATATATATATATATATATATCTATTATCATATATATTTTAAATTTTGATTTATTTAATGTTCTCTGTAAGAAGATTCCAAAAAAAATACATGTAACTATACCAACGGTTTTGAGAACCGTTGGTATATATTCATTGATTTTGGGACCTATACTAATGGTTTTGGACAAAACGTTGGTTTAGGGAGGGACCTATGCCAACGGTGTGTCTAAAACCATTGTTATAGGGTCTCTATTATGGACCTATACCAATGGTTTTTCCAAAACCGTTGACATAGGTCCATAATAGAGATCCTATACCAACAGTTTAGGAAAACCCATATGTATTGGTCATATAAGTGACATATACCAATAGTTTCTAAAACATGTTGGTATGGATCACCCCTATACCAATGGTTTTGGGAAAACCATTGGTATATGTCAAAATTAGTGACCTATACCAACCGTTTTGGACAAAATATTGGTATAGGCCAATATAAGTGAACTATACCAACGGTTTTCACAAAACCATTGTATAGATTTTATATCCAGTAGTAAAAATCTAACAAAGGACATAGAATTCCTTCAAACCATTCGGCACCAGGTACACCGCCCAGAATGTGGTATCCCTCAGTGAACGTGGTAAACATAACCGCACAGATATCACTAGAAATGACGTCGAGGCAGAGGATGAAAAAGAATATTTCCCCCTCCAAGAGGAATCCCATAGCGAGCCTGTTGGTGTTCATAGTCAGAACCAGATAATAGTCCCAAATTTGGGATCCCCTCAGTTAATCTGACACTAACTCCATCAAGAAACCCCAATAAGGAGAATATTAAATCCACAGTCTTCTATGATCCACCGCCTCCTCCCCATGATAATTTTTTCCTCGCTCTCGTGGAAAGGTTCTCTAAAAAGGTGGACGAAATGAAAGATCTCATGATAATTAATTTCGAGTTGTGTCGAGGGTGCTACCTCACCGGATGTAGAGAACCGAAGCTTGACGTACATGGACATTACATTACTTTTGCGGAATACTTAGTACATAACAAAAACACACACACAATGATCGTAATAGTTTAGTGTCTTTGGAAACTCGGCATATAATCTTCTAATCGTGGTGAAAGATCTTCAACATATCCCATAAAGATCTTCCCTTTTTCTTTACCTAAAACCTTTCTTTATATCCTGGGGAAAAGAAAACATAAAAGGGTGAGCTCAAGTGCTCAGTAAGGGTAAACAAAAGAAATATCAATCACATCATATTCATAAGAACATTACATTTTGGAAATCTTAACCTGCAAAAGAGAGCATAATTTCATAACATGGGATAAATAATATTAGTGAAATGAAATCCCAATAATCATAGATTAAAACATGAAACTTTTTGGCATACACACATAATCATAGAGAATCATTTCTTATTAGTCAAGACTCATTTCCAAGACTATCTTAGTGGACAAAGGCCCTTTCTGAACCGAGTTCATTCCTCGTTTCAGTCCTGTTTCACTGAACCGGTATAACCTACCATTCCAGCCATATCTATCTCATGAGATATAAAATCTTTAACCAATGCATGGGAGTGAGATATAGGTCCCACCCATCTCATAATGATACCATTCTTATGTGTGCCACAAAATCATAAATCAAACATCATTTCATAACCCATGTAATAAAAATGGGAATCTTAAACATCGTGACATCATAAAACAATTCATATAAGATAAAGGAATTCATAAAAATATAATTCCATCACAACATAATCAAATCATTGTAATAATAGTGATGAAAATAGAACCATTTATTATCTTTGACGGAAAATAATTTTGATAAAACACTTGAACTCCATTCTTGAGGAAAATATACTTTCTCCTTCAAAAACATTTTACTTTCTTAACATGTCATACAATTTTAAAAGAAGTTGATTAAAAATAAACTTGAGAATTTGTAAATGAATCCTCTTGGAAATAATTTTTTAAAAATCCATTCATGTCGTATATGTTAAAAAAACATTCTTCTCCTACTTTTGTCAGAAAAGATAAAAAGTACCTCGCACGAAAAATGACAAAAGATTCCTTTGATATCTTTTACTAAAAACTCATCAAAGGGTAAAATTGGATTCAAGATGTGGATGGAAATAATATTACATATTGAGGAAACATGGATGTGGATGATAAAATACACCCCATTAAATACCAAAGTATAAACAATCTCAGATAAAAATGAGATTGTGATATTTCCCTTACCTTATGTCCGATATGCTTTGTACGTATCCGAACCTCCTGTATAATGATTTAAATAATGTCATTAACTTATTACAGAATCATATTCATTGTTATGATATCATATATGGTTCACTTATGACTTTATATTACCCGTACTTTTGTAAATTCCATGTTAAAGAAGCGTTTTGGGTTAAATCGTTTCATTTATCGTAGGTGTTTGGACTTGTTGTTCTTGACATTATTATTACTTATATCATGATTTACTTACTTCCAGAATATAAAACATGATTTATATATCATATATATTCAGTATATATATATATATATATATAATATATAGATAAATGAAATGAAACACACCGTTCATGGAGACGGTAGTCCGTACGTACGCATGAACACTGTTTTCCATTCCTTATTATCTTGAATGGAAGTAAGTAGATGACATACATATATATATATACATAAATACAGTAGATTTAACATGTCATATATTTCATTATTATTCATTATATATACTTTATAATCTTTCATGAATTGTTAATGTGGATAATAAATCTCATCGTGTCGTGGAGACGGTAGTCTGTACGTACGTACGAGCGATGATATCGTTCTCATGATCGTGAACTTGTGTTGAAGTGTATGCATACTATTTCAGTATCAATATCAATTTATAATAATCATATATAGTTACTCATTACACCATTTTACCCATCCAATTAATGTGTTGGCGGAAAATAGATTACACCACGGCGTGGAGACGATATTCCGTACGTACGCACGCGCGGTGATTTCCTTTTTCCGTTGGATGGATAGAAGATTAATTAGAGTTGTTTCATATTTATAATAACATATCAGTATATAATAAATTCTTATGTTTTTACTTTATCATGAAACAACTAAAGAAGAAGAAGTTGAAGAAGAAAGAAATTGAAAAAGATCGGTAATGGATATTACCTCTTTTTGACGCGCCTTTTCTTAACCTCCACTTAAAGAACTAAGGATGGTATTTGAAGAATACCAGGACCTCTAGGATGATACTAGGGAAGTGGGGAAGAGATTTTTGCAGGGGTTGGCCGAGCTTGAATGCTCAAATTGATGTGAGGAGGAGAGGGAGGAGGTGCCATTTTATAAGGGAGGAGAGGGGCACCTTAGGAAAATCTCAAAGTATTATTTTATATTAAGGTCAAATTCGGTTTATAATGGTTAAAAAGGGACTTATTTCGAAGGTAAAGTGTCCATGGCTCTAAATACTCTCATCCAATAGGATTTAGACAAGTTTAGGTTATTATTTTAACCTTATAAATTAGATTTAACTCTAAGTTAAATAATTTAACTTTTACCATGTCTTTTTGTTTTCTTACCCTATATGGTTAATAAACATACCATAACAAGCCAAAATAACCCCAAGTTTTTTATTATTAATATATCTAACTTTATATAAGTTATTTGGCATAACTTTAGATTTTTATGAATTAAATAACAATTAATAATATAATATTTGTTTTAAAAACTAATTTATGTCAATTTTGACACTATTTGGTACATGATTTTTATTAAATTCATAACAGAATTATAAGTTCGAAAAAAGTTACTTATATCCACAATAACATGTCATAGTAACCTAGAAAATTAATTTAAGTCATAAAAAGTCTCAAATTATATTTATTTGGGCATTTATAACATCAATTATGTCAATATTTCATTAATAAGACAATTACTGCATCATCAATGTGTCATAATAAATGATAATTATTTAATCCCTAAAAATTCTAAATAAATTTCTATGATGTAGATAATTGTATTATCTTTCTGGATACTATTCATGTTCGAAGATTCATGAAGTATATGACTAAATAAAAATTATTATACTTATAAGATTTAAGAAAGTGACATGTTGTCACATTCTTTGGTTTTAATAATAATTAAATTATTTTCATGGACAAAAGTCCATAAAATGAATCTAATCAGACCCTTAAGTTATATGGGTATAAGTTTAGCCATCCAATAGGATTTTACAAGTGTTTGGGTAATTTTATAATCTTATATTTACCCTTAATTACCCGATTTACCTTTAACTATAGTAAATAAAATTTACCGTAGTTACTATTCACAATGCCCAAAAATAAAAAGTAGCGTATTAACATAATTTGGACCCACTGATTCCAAATATGGAATCCATTTTTCCAAATTCAATACACAAAAGATTCATAAATTAAATTAAAATTAATCACGTTGTCGAAAGAAAACGGGTTTTTCTTTAAAACATTGCAAAAGATTGAATTGATTTAATCTATGAATTCAAGGTAAAATCAATGCTAATGACATACATTATATTAAATGGTAAAAATACATTCTATATATACTTTAAAACCATTCAATATTATAATTTAATAACATAATATATTACGATGAAAAAAGTTGTTTTTAATTAAAATACAGCGTGTTTTTACTATTCATTAAAATATGAAAGTTATCGAAAAAATATAAAAACTTTATCTAATGTAAAATTTTATATCCTGATTCAAAAGAAGAACTTTATTTTGTCAAATTGAACTTATAAACATGTCAAAAACTAGATTTAAAGTGGGTGCGCCATCAAAAGGCGGTAAAACTGCATTTTTTGAAAAATATTTATTTTACCCGAAAAATTTATTTTTTTATTAAACCATGTTCTAGAAAATGTTTAAGATGAATAGTAATGTTATAAAATTCAAAATTTAGTTAATAGTATTCATAACAGCTAGTTCATAATAATATTATAATAATATATCATTGTTTAGTAAAACCCAGTATTGCGTACAACACACGCTATCAAGGAAGGTTGCGATTGCGTGTAATGCAAGCCAAGTCAGGGTTCCGTGTTGTGCCAGAATCCTTCATTGTATAGTATAACAGAATCCAAACATATTTTATTTATACATTGAATATATATATAGATAAACACACTCAATGATGCGTAGAATGACTATTATAAAACGAAATTGAAATTGTGTGTAACACAATCCAAGAATAGCGTTGCATATACTGCAAGATAATACGGTGATGCGTATAGTACAAGATAAACTTGGTGTTGTGTATAATAGAAGACATCAATTAAATTAAAGGAATATTTTTCATAAAATCTCGTGGTGTTACATTCTACCCCCCTTAAAATGAATTTCGCCCTCGAAATTCGTTGGGGTTATAAATGGTTTGCTACTTGAAAATTTCTTTAATAGAAACACACATCGTAAAAAGGAATAAAAAAACTTGACTTTAAAAACTAATGTATGAAACGTAATGGTTACCCAAATTAACTAATCACTGGGTTTCCACATAGGAGAACATAGGTGAAGATATGGATATGGAAGAGAAATCTAACAATCATGTTCTGATAGAGAGTGGTAGAGAAAATGGCTATGGAAAATCCAACAATCACAAAGCCATAGATTTGTGATGATCTAGGGTACCATCTAATTCATTGGATATAAGGGCACTAGGACAAAATTTTTGGTTTTCAAGATCATTTCCCTAATGTTGAATAATTTTAATTAGAATAAATACTTACTTTATTTTGGTACAATCTCACTGTTGTTCATGCCTTGAACAATTTCCACTTCATCTCTTCAAGAAATGAAGTTGAATTTGTTATTCGTGAAGTGTTAGGAGTTCATGTGATAGAATGACGGGTCATTCCATCTGTCTCAAACAAATGGTTAGAAAAAGTTAATAAATATACATAAGTCGATGTATAGTGAGATTAATCATATTTGGTTCCTAAAATGGACTTATACTTCATATATCATACGGCTTAATAAAATAAAACTAGTTTATACTAACCAGGGACTTCCTGTAGGCCAGTGGTAGGCGATAAAGTCCAGTCGCACTTCGGTTGTCGGTTCGATTCCCACAGCCTTTTCCGACGCGATGGGTTGTCGCCCGTCCTGCAGGTTGTCCTTTTTCTAAAACTATATTACTATAACATCCCATCAATAATATCGAAAAACAAACAATACAAACTTATGTCCAACATAATCCATTCCAGTCATTAGGCTTATCCATAATACTGTAGTCCACTCTCAGAGATTTAATACCATCGTTGATCCCCATATATCATAAGATATATCTTGTTGGTCACATTCCAAACATTCAAAGGCCATAATCATGTACTCTCTTGAATACCCATTGAACCTTATTGAAAACATGAGTGTTGTTAAAAGTTAACTCTTTCCACATACCAAAATCCTCAAAATTCTATATACTCAAACCATGATATCACTTAGTCATTATATCAATCATGAGCTCATGAATACTGTCAAATATTTCATTTTCTCGTTTTCCCTTAATTATGCGCATATCATCTTTTTTTCCAAAAATATCTCAATCACTTTCCATGGTTACGAGTACCATAAAATTATTGAAAACCACAGTAGAACAATACATAAATATTCCAATATTCTACGATACTATATACAACATTATTTTGTAATCCCATTACATATACACTTAATCATTCCACCACATCGTTATCATATTCAACATTGCCAATGGTGATCGCATGTGACTTCCCTTTGTCCTTTGCCTTATGTGGTTGCTCATGTCGATCATCACTAACCCTTGGATTAGGGCATTTATTAGCATAATTCCCCATTTCCTTGCACTTGAAGAATTGAAGTGTAGTAGGTTCATTATGTGCATCCCTTCCTTTGTTTTCATCATTAGGAATCTTCTTACCATCATTGCGGCATTCAATTGCCCGATGACCTTCCTTTCCACATTTGAAACGTTTACATGTCCCTTCAAGGAAATCTCCACCATGATTTTTTCCACACATTGAGAATAAGGAAACATTCATCTTATTTTCACCATTATTCTGAGATTTCTCCTTGAACTCCATCTTTCGTTTCTTGTCAAAACTATGAGATGGATAAGTAACACCAACATCCATTTCTACCTTGATATCACAACGTACAATTTCTTCATAGCTACTGAAGTCTCTTATAGCTAATTCCCTTTTAAGATTTGGTTTTAAGCCACTGAAGAATCGATCAACTTTACTTTCAGGTTTGATGAGAAATCCAGATGCATACCTTGCAAGCCTTGTAAAATTCGCTTCGTATGTACCAACAGATTCATCATCCATTTTCTGTAGTTCAAGAAACTCCTTCTCCATATTTGTTCGAAGAATACGAGGGATGTACTTATTGAAAAATAAGTTCTTGAACTCGTCCCATTCCATGGACTCAATTTCATCTGTTGTCCTCATATTCTTGATAAGATTCCACCATCGATCAGCTTCAACTTCCAAACGATATACTGCTATGATGAATTATCATGTTCAGAACATTGAAGAACTGAAAATATCTTTTCAGTAGTATAGACCCATTGTTCAGAAACAAGTGGATCAGAAGACCCACTGAAAGAAGGTGGGCATTGCCTTATGAAGGACTCAATAGAATATTGTTCCCTTATCTGCTCATTTGGATGTCCAGAATGATTTATAGCTTGTGTTAGTATAGCAATAATATTTTCACTCCATCTACCATAACATTTGTTTGTTCAGGTGGACAATCATTGCATTGTCCATTATATTGATCAACACGGATTCTTCGGGCTCCAGACATCGTCTAAAACCCAAAAAAGAATAGTGTGAGAGGAAAAAATCATGCTAGGGAAAACAACATAATAAAGGGGGATTATCCTCAATATCTTACATCTTAGGTTAAATTCTATGATCGTTACATTATTTCTAGGACTGTATCCTATACGTATACTTATCCTTAGGGACATCCCTAGACATACATTAGAAATATCTCTAGGGATATCACTAACGTTTTCGCATCCTAGTTTCCAATGGTCGACTAAACCTTTCCTCTGATACCAACTGTAGAGACCCGAAGCTTCAAGTACATGGACATTACATTACTTTTGCCGAATACATAGTACATAACAAAAACACACACACAAGGATCGTAATAGTTTAGTATCTTTGGAATCTCGGAATATAATCTTCTAATCGTGGGGAAAGATCTTCAACATCTCCCATAAAGATCTTCCCTTTTTTTACCTAAAACGTTTCTTTATATCCTGGGGAAAAGAAAACCTAATAGGGTGAGCTTAAATGCTCAGTAAGGGTAAACAAAAGAAATATCAATCACATCATATTCATAAGAACATAACATTTTGGAAATCTTAACCTGCAAAAGAGAGCATAATTTCATAACACGGGATAAATCATTGTAGTGAAATGAAATCCCAACAATCATAGCTTAAAACATGAAACATTGTGTCATACACACATAATCATATAGAATCATTTCTTATTAGTCAATACTCATTGCCAAGACTATCTTAGTGGACAAAGTCCCTTTCTGAACTGAGTTCATTCCTCGTTTAAGTCCTGTTTCACTGAACCGGTATAACCTATCATTCCAGCCATGTCTATCTCATGAGATATAAAATCTTTACCCAATGCATTGGAGGGAGATATAGGTCCCACCCATCTCATAATGATACCCTTCTTATGTGTGCCACAAAATCATAAATCATATATCATTTCATAACCCATGTAATAAAACTGGGAATCATAAACATTGGGACATCATAAAACAATTCATATAAGATAAAGGAATTCATAAAAATATAATTCCATCACAACATAATAAAATCAATGTAATAATAGGGATAAAAAAATAACCCTTTATTATTTTAGATGGAAAATAATTTTGATTAAACACTTGAACTCTATTCTTGAGGAAAAATATCCTTTCTGCTTCAAAAACATTTTCCTTTCATAACATGTCATACAATTTTAAAAGAAGTTGATTAAAAATAAACATTAAAACTTGTAAAGTAAGATTCTTGGAAATAATTTTTTAAAAACCCATTCATGTCGTATATGTTAAATAAACATTCTTCTCGTACTTTTTTTTGGAAAAGTTAAAAAGTACCTCGTACGAAAAATGACAAAAGATACCTTTGATATCTTTTACTAAAAACTCACCAAAGGGTAAAATTGGATTCAAAAAATTGTAGGTGGATGAAAATAATATTACATATTGAGGAAACATTGATGTGGATGATAAAATAAACCCCAGTAAATACCAAAGTATAAACAATCTCGGATAAAAATGAGATTGTCATATTTCCCTTACCTTATGTCCGATATGCTTTGTACGTATCCGAACCTCCTGTATAATGATTTAAATAATGTCATTAACTTATTACAGAATCATATTCATTGTTATGATATCATATATGGTTCACTTATGACATTATATTACCCGTTCTTTTGTAAATTCCATGTTAAAGAAGCGTTTTGGGTAAAATCGTTTCATTTATCGTAGGTGTTTGGACTTGTTGTTCTTGACATTATTATTACTTATATCATGATTTACTTATTTCTAGAATATAAAACATGATTTATATATCATATATATTCAGTATATATATATATATAATAGATAGATAAATTAAATGAAACACACCGTTCATGGAGACGGTTGTCCCTACGTACGCATGAACACTGTTTTCCTTTCCTTATTATCTTGAATGAAAGTAAGTAGGTGAAATACATATATATATATATATATATACATAAATCCATTAGATTTAACATGTCATATATTTCATTATTATTCATTATATATACTTTATAATCATTCATGAATGGTTAATGTGGAGACTGAATCTCATCACGTCGTGGAGACGGTAGTCCATACGTACGCACGAGCGATGATATCGTTCTCATGATCGTGAACTTGTGTTGAAGTGTATGTATACTATTTCAGTATCAATATCACTTTATATTAATCATATATAGTTACTCATTATACCATTATACCCATCCGAATTAAGGTGGTGGTGGAAAATAGATTACACCACGGCGTGGAGACGGTATTCCGTACGTACGCACGCGCGATGATTACCTTTTTCCGTAGGATGGATAGAAGGTTAATTAGAGTTGTTTCATATTTATAATAACATATCATTATATAATAAATACTTATGTTATTACTTTATCATGAAAAAACTAAAGAAGAAGAAGTTGAAGTAGAAAGAAATTGAAAAAGATCGGTAATGGATATTACCTCTTTTTGACGCGCCTTTTCTTAACCTCCACTTAAAGAACTAAGTATGGTCTTTGAAGAATCCAAAGACCTCTAGGATGATACTAGGGAAGTGGAGAAGAGATTTTGTCAGGGGTTGGCCGAGATTGAATGCTCAAATTGGTGTGAGGAGGAGAGGGAGGAGGTGCCCTTTTATAACGTAGGAGAGGGGCACCTTAGGGAAATCTCAAAATATTATTTTATATTAAAGTCATATTCGGTTTATAATGGTTACAAAGGGTCTTATTTAGAATCTAAAGTGGGGATGGGTCGCAAAACTCTCATCCAATAGGATTTAGAAAAGTTTAGGTTATTATTTTAACCATATAAATTAGATTTAACTCTAAGTTAAATAATTTAACTTCTACCGTGTCTTTTTGTTTTCTTACACTATATGGTTAATAAACATACCATAACAAGCCAAACGAACTCCAAGTTATTTATTATTAATATAAATATCTTTATCTAAGTTATGTTTCCAAACCATAGATTTTTAATAATTAAATAACAATTAATAATATAATATTTGTTTTAAAAACTAATTTATGTCAATTTTGACACGTTTTGGTACATGATTTTTATGAAATTCATAACAGAATGATAAGTTCAAACCATGTTACTTATATCAACAATAACATGTCATATTAACCTAGAAAATTAATTTAAGTCATAAAAAGTCTCAAATTACATTTATTTGGGCATTTATAACATCAATTATGTCAATATTTCATTAATAAGACAATTACTGCATCATCTTTGTGTCATAATAAATAATACTTATTTAATCCCTAAAAATTCTAAATAAATTCCTATAATGTGGATAATTGTATTAGATTTCTGGGGACTATTCATGTTCGATGTTTCATGAAGTTTATCAGTAAATAAAAATTAGTATACTTATAAGATTTAAGAAAGTGACATGTTGTCACATTCTTTGGTTTTAATAATAATTAAATTATTTTCATAGAAAAAAGTCCATAAAATGAATCTAATCCGACCCTTAGGTTATATGGGTCTACTGTTAGCCATCCAATAGGATTTTTCCAAGTGTTAGGGTAATTTTATAATCTTATATTAACCCTTAATTACCCTATTTACCTTTAACTATAGTAAATAAAATTTACTGTAGTTACTATTCACAATGCCCAAAAATAAAAAGTAGCTTATTAACATAATTTGGACCCACTGATTCCAAATATGGAATCCATTTTTCTAAATTCAATACACAAAATATGCAGAAATTAAATTAAAATTAATCCCGTTGTCGAAAGAAAACAGGTTTTTCTTTAAAACATTGCAAAAGATTGAATTGATTTAACCTACGAATTCAAGGTAAAATCAATGCTAATGACATAAATTATATTAAATGGTAAAAATATATTCTATTTATACTTTAAAACCCTTCAATATTATAATTTAACCACATAAGATATTACGATGAAAAAGTTGTTTTTAATTAAAATATAGCGTGTTTTTACTATTCATTAAAATATGAAAGTTATCGGAAAAATATCAAAACATTATCTAATGTAAATTTTTATATCCTGATTCAAAAGAAGAATTTTATTTTGTCAAATTTAACTTATAAACAAGTCAAAAACTAGTTTTAATGTGGGTGTTTCATCAAAAGGCGGTAAAACTGCATTTTTTGAAAAATACTTATTTTACCCAAAAAAATTATTTTTTTTCTTATACCATGTTCTAGAAAATGTGTAAGATGAATAGTAATGTTATAAAATTCAAAATTTAGTTAATACTATTCATAACGGCTAGTTCATAATAATATTATAATAATATATCGTTGTTTAGTAAAAACCGGTATTGCGTACAACCCACGCTATAGAGGAAGGTCGCGATTGCGTGTAATACAAGCCAAGTCAGGGTTCCGTGTTGTGCAAGAATCCTTCGTTGTTTCGTATAACAGAATCCAACCATATTTTATTTATACATTGAATATATATATATATAAACACACTCAATGTTGCGTATAATGACTATTATAAAACAAACTTGAAATTGTGTGTAACACGATCCAAGAATAGCGTTACGTATACTGCAAGCTAATACGGTGTTGTGTATAGTACAAGCTATACTTGGTGTGGTGTATAATAGAAGACATAAATGAAATTAAAAGAATGTTTTTCATAAAATCTCGGGGTGTTACACAAGATGTGTTCCCCCTACGGAACATCTATAGGGGTTCCTAGAATAGGTTCCCTTATCATAGGCCCCCATCCTGCTAATGGAAACCAAGCTCAGTGGCCTATCTAATCCGTCATCGGGATCGTCATCCTACCTAAACCCGGCCCCGAAATGACATCAAGACATCCCCCGATGGGATGAAATCTATTATATATTCAGTTAAACACATAATGGATACCCTCAGTTGGGTATCCACCCCAAATCACAGCAGTGTCGCATGCCCAACGTTCTCCACTTCCACACCAGGCCATGCTCAAGCCCGACATGATATGCATCAAGGGCTCAAGAATACCATCGAGTAACTAATGGCTCGACTAGAATCCATGGAGTTGTGGCACACTCCGATACAACCAGAGCATAAACCCTACCCTGATTGGGCGAGCAACGTTCTGCCCCCTCTAAATTTTAGAAACCCTGTGTTTCTATTGTTCAACGGAACTGGGGACCCAAAATAGCATTTAATACACTATTACTCTTATTGTAACCCCATGATGTCAACTCAGGATTAGAAAGAAGTAGTAATACTCAGGTGGTTTTTGGAAACCCTATAAAGCTCGACCTTCTATGGTATACTAGCCTACCATCCAATTCAATCAAAGGTTGGGAGGACATCCAGTGACAGCTTCTCCTCTAGTTCAGTTCAATGATGCATAAGACGATAGTCAGTGATCTCATGATCTATAAGAAGCAAGATAATGAAAGAGTCTCCGACATCATTTCCAGATGGAAAGGCATGTATTATTCCCTGAACCGTCTGATCCCCCAGATGAAATGCTCAATATGTGCATCTAAAACCTTCGACATGAATTGAGAAAACCACTCAGCCTGGTGAAGTTCAAAAGTGGGATTAGATATTTTTCTTCTATTTCCATAAGATTATAGGACTCCTTTCAAAGGACCAACCTCATGTCCTGAGTGGCCCCATCATCCCTTGGAAATATAACGAGAAAAGCTAAATAAACTTATGTCATGCTTAATCCTCCCCGACACCAGCCCTAATTGTGAGGCCCCCACTGAACCGTGCATGACCCCCTACACTCCAACCCCAACCACCACCTCATTAAGATGAGTGATGTGGTGATAAATGAAATCAGTTTGAAAAATGAAGAAATAATTTCTATCATTCCGAGATGAACATCTTCATGAATATTTCATACTCTATGAATTTCAACATACTTAGAATACTAGAGCCAAAGAGAGCCGATGATGTGGGTCTCATAGACCATACAAATTATTGACCCTATCACTAGATACTAGGACAAAAAATCTAGGAATTATATATTTTCAAGGACCTCTTATAAAAGATGGTGGATTCCGGGCATGTAAAGGTGGGTCCGCTACCAGCATAGGTGGCATAGATTTCCACCTCATACTAAAGAGAAGTGGAGGAATAAAAGACATCTTCTACTAAAAATAAAAAAAATATAGACAATATGATGGCCTGAAAGACCATCATCCGAGTTCAGGGAATCCTTCAGGCACAATTGAAACAACCAACTGTGCCCCCAAAAGATCCTAGTACTACACATTTTTCTTCCTCGACCATGTAGTCCGTTAAATGTAAGAAGGGTAGAAAGAATGAGAAAAAATATGTGATGAAACCAAATATGATGTAAGTGATGACTCTTTGAGACATCATACCAACAAACTAGGTATAATAGGAACTACCCCGCCAAATGGTATAGTGGGCACCGCCCAACCAAACGGTAAAACAGGCACTGCCCCATCAAATGGTACGATGGGCGTCGTCCCAACAAATGGTATAATGGGAACTACCCCGCCAAATGGTACTATTATAATGAGATCGTCATAAAAAATATTTCCTGAAAAAAACCTGATCTTTGGATCCATTAATGTCATTCACTTGGTGGTCCCCTTCTTAGATTGGGACTATTCCCACAAACCTGCATTCCCCCCACCTAACTAGAGATCTAGATGAAGAGACCGTAGGGGTTGGAGGTTTGTTAGAAGGAATTATCATAGTATGTGTAAAATTCAAGGCCACTCCATAACTCAAATTGTTTGCATTTGGGAAACTCAAGTAAATGCACTTCGAAAGATGCAATAAGAATGTGAATGATCATCCATCCCATCAGAATAAATCCATTCCTATTTATCATTGATTATCCATAAAGGGATGAAAAATTTTCAAATTTCCCAAGGCATGAAGGCAGACTAGTTTTGCCAAACCTAGAAAAGACCCCAAACCCACTAGCTCCTATCATAGAGGTCGAACCATATACATCCAAATCCCAAACCGCTAATCTGTCTGTGAAAGAGAATCCTCAAGCCAGAATGCAGTGACCATTAGAGAAAATGTATGATATTATAAAGAATAAGGCTTCAGTACCCAAGATGTAGTAAATCATGGATGAGTTAAGTCTATCCAAAGATCTTAGGTAGGTTCTCATAGAAGCCTTACTAAGTCCCTAGGAGTTCTAGGCCAAAGTTGCAACGACCGAAGTTTATCACACAGAGACTGATCCTAGAGAATGTCACACCATCATATCCTTTAACAACATGGATGAAAATTCCATCATTAAAGGGAACATAAAATTGTTATATGTTTCTAGAATGATAAATGGAATTGATTTCTAGAGGATTTTCATTGACAATGGCTCTTCACTCAACCTCCTTCCTCTTCAAACTCTTCGTCGGTAGAGCTACGATGTAGACAACTTGACACCCTGCACCACAACTCTACAGCGATATGAAAAAACTGATTAGAAGACACTATGATGAATCAATCCTAAAACTCATCTTGGAGACCTCCTGTATGATTCTGAGTTCCTAGTATTATGTCTAAGTACAGCCTTCAAGATCTTTTTAGGTAGGGCTTGGCAGCATCAGTACACTACAGTTTCGTCATCATTCCATCCGTGAATGAAATATTTCTCTAATGGGAGAAATGAGACATTTCATGCTAATAAATCCCCATTTGATCCTTGTAAGTGGAATTATATTGACTCTAGGTTCTATGAATCTGAAAAAAAGATCCACCAACCGATCATGTTGATTGGATTACTTCCCTGAATGGATTGGAAAAGGCTCCCGCTGACCCCCTCCAGTATATTAGGGAACAATATGTATTACTAATTAACCATGTTGAATGCATAAATGTAGGTCCAGATGTAGAATCAATTATCTTTATGGTCTCTATCATGACTGCAAAGTCTAAAGACCTAGAAGAGCATGCTGACTCCCATCATATTAGGAAAATCCATAAAAAGATGATCATGACCCATCCACGGTTCCCCAAATTACTCTTGCCTTACTCACTAAGGCAAAATCATATTTCTCTCCCATCATTGGGGATCTCATATCGTGAATCCAACATCCAATAGAAGTTGAATAAGAATACGACTATGGTGAAGGAGAAGAAGAATAAGACCTCAGAGATTTCCTTCTTGCATTCGAAGAATGTGTATCCAATATAATCGATGAACATATGTAGATAAACATGGGCACCAATGATGACCCACGACCCAATCTAATCAGTATTTCTATGCATATTGAGGAGAAGATGGAATACACCTCCTTCCTAAAGAAGAATCAATATGGGTTTTTCAGGAATTACATTGAAATTCCAGCATCGGTCTTGAGGTCTCCAATCATCATATGGGCCTACCAGAAGATCATCAGGGCTATAAGCAGGAATACATAAGAACCTACCCAATGCATGCTTCCAAAATAGATGCCAAATTTGAATATTTGATAAAATCCAACATCATACATGATGTTTAGTATCTGATATGGATAGAGAATATAGTCTTTATAAAAAAAGAAGTGCGGGCAAATTTTAATCTACATTGACTTTAGGGACATTAATTGACATTTCCCAAAAGATGATTTCTTGATCCTGATCACATAACTTTTTATCGATGTAACCACCAGATATGAATCTTCTCTTTCAAGGATGGATATTTTTGATACCACTAGATCCATATAGTATGATTAGATGAAGAAGATATTGCTTTTAGTGTCCCATGGAGAGTGTTATGTTGCAATGTGATTCCATTTGGTCTAAAAACATTCAGTTCCACATATCACCATGTGATGCACCACGTCTTCAAACCCTTCTTAAGAAAATTATTCAAGTGTTATATTGACTATCTGGTGGTTAAATGTCTATAGTGCTCAAACAACATGGCCGATCATGAATCATTCATCTAAAAATTGATGTGGAATAGTTTAAAAATGAATCCTCTAATGTGGGCCTTTGGCGTTACCTCAATAAAATTACCCATCTTCTTCATTTTCTATTTGCAACATTGATATCAACCCTAAGAATACAAAATCCATCCTTGGCATGTCCCCACCTTGCAACCTCATTATGTTGAGAGGTCTCTAGGGTCACCTGGCCTACATCCGTTACTTCATATCATACATAGAAGGTAAATTTGTTACTTTCACCAAGATTATGAATAATGGGGATACATATGAGTGGTGTAGTGATTTCCAATAATAATTCGACAATCCCAAAAGATATCACCTAATCCCATCGTTGTTGATGCTTCTAGTTGAGGGGAGACAACTCATTTTGTACGTAACCACCCCGAAATAGACATTATGTGCCTTCCTTGCATAGAGGAATGATGTTGGTAGAGATAAAAAACACTATTACTTCATCCAAACAATGATTGATGCTAAAAATTGGTATTCAAAATATAAAAGAACGGCCTAGACCTCATCTTTGTAGTTCAAAAACTCATGAATTACCTGCCGCACAATGAGGTCCACCTGGTCGCCCACTGCAACCCTCTCAAATATATCCTATATCTTACCATGGTAAATGTATTCCTATCATGATGGTAGTTCATCCTAATACATTTTTACATATGATATGTAACCTAGAAGGCCATCAAGGGTTAAGAATTAGTAGACTTCCTGGTACAATATCCATTGGAAGAAACAAAACCGTTGGATGCCGAACTTCCAGATGAAGAAGTGTTCTCCATCCAGGAGGACTCTCATACATAGGAAATATACCCCGATGGTTCTTCCACAAGTCCAACCAAAAAAATGGAAGATCCCATGATCAACAAAGAGGGGGTTGGAATTAGACATGTATCCCCTGAAAAAACCATCCATGCTTACTCATTATTGATTTCATAAGGGTGTAAAAATAATAAAGCAAAATATATGTCCCTCATTGTGGGCCTAGAACTAGAACATCATATGCAAGACAGACACCTGAAGTTAAATTGAAATTTAGATCTAGTCATCAAATTATTCAATAATGACTATACCTTTAATAAATATGTATTGTTCCCCTTGATGAAACATGATTGAGAACTAATGGAAGAATTCTTATCAAAACAAACATTGACCTATGTCCGTCGGTCACAAAATTCACAAGTCGATGCTTTGGGGAATGCTACCATAGCCTTGGCCGATCCAGACTGGGATGTAATAGTAATTAGCATTACCCACTGCCAGATGGTCTTGCCATTAATCCAGAGCAGCACAAAGTATATTGACGAAACTAGCCTCGTTTCTGAGCCTTATGTTTATTCTATTGTCTGGATGAAAACCATTAAAAATTACCTTCAGAATGGGGAACTCCCACCAGATAGGGATAGAAGGGAACATGACCAATAATGGGAAGTCGTATTTGTCTTGTAAAATAGGGTAAACCAAGAAAAGGTTATCATAAAATGATACCTCTAAAGAGTCATTTTCTAGTGCATTAATGGAGATAAGTCTTGTGTCGTCCTAAAAGAAGTGCACACTAGAGACTGTGGATCACACCAATCAACAACAGATCTCTCTCACCAAATCTGGAGGCTTGGGTATTATTGACTCACTATGATGTAATATTGTACCGTATTCACCTAGAATTTCCATTCCTTCCAGGTTCATTCAAATTTATTACACTGACCCCCAGAGTTACTTCATACAGCAATGTACTCCTGGACATTTTCCGCTAGGCTGATGGATGTTTTGGGACCATATCCTCCAGACATTTCAAGACAATTCATATTCAAACTCAGAGAGACCAACATATTTTGAAAATGGGCCAAAGTGATACCCCTTAAAAAAGTTGGGGAGAAAATCGTTAGCTTGTTGAAGTCGAACATCATTACCATATTTCGTGTCCCTCATACAATATTGATGGACAACGCCACCAACATATTCTCTTCTGAGTTGGACAATCTATACAAGGAGTATGGAATAAAATCCAACCGTTTATCCCACTACCACACAGTGTCCAATGTGATGATAGATGTTTTCAACAATTCTTTTTTCAAACATACACCTAAAGAGGGTAGATAAGGATAATATAACATGGCCAGACAAGCTCCATCATGATTTGTGGGCATACCGGACCATGAGATGCACTGCCACTCAGGTGACCCCATACTCACTAGTATATGGGGAGAGGCGGTATTACCCATTGAAATCCAAGTTCCATCACTTTCTGTGGGCATTTGTGATAAACATTCCATGGAATATCAATCCCATAGATGGTTAGATGAGTTGGGGAAGATAGATGAAGAAAGCCTTCACACGTTACACCATTTTGAAATCTTCGAATCGCATGATCCTTTAACAAAAATATTCTCCTGAGATATTTCCTAGAAGGAGAAATGGTGTTAGTCCTTAGCACCCCGATGACACATGGGAAGAATTCCCCAAATCTTGAACCAAATTGGTAAGGACCATATGTCATACAAAGGATCTATGCCTATGGAGCATACTCCCTGATATCAATGAACAGACAACTCTTCACAACACCTAGAAATCCAATGTTCTTGAAGAAGTAATTCGTGTAATAGAAAAGACCATGAAGTTATGGAACAAACTCTATGACCCTAAAATGTGAGTCGTAGACCTTTCCACATGATGTTAAAATATAATGAAACCATCCTTGCTGAATGACTCTAAACTGCATAGCCTCATGGCCTCGCTATAATACATTAAGATGCATGACACAAGTAGTTCTTTCCACAAGACGTTAAGTTTTAAAGAACATGTCCTCACTATGTTACTCTAAACTTCACAGCTTCATGTCATCATTGTATGATGTTAAATTTCATGTCACAAAGTGTCCTTTCCACATGACGTTATACTATAAGTAACACATCCTCGTTGTATGACTCTAAACCTCACAACCTAATGACCTAACTGGAAGATGTTAAACCACATCACACGAAGCTTTCGTTTCATAAGACATTAATCTGTAAGGATCACGTCCTTGAAACATGACTTTAAACTACACAGCCTTATGTCCTCGTTGTAAGATGATAAATTGCATGGCACAAAGTGACCTTTCTGCATGATGTTTAAGTGTAATGACCTCGTCCTCACTGCATGGCACAATATGTCCTAATAGCATAACAATAAAATTCATGATCTCTAATAGAACTACGTATAGATTGATTCCTTACCATACAAGATACGTAGCGACGTGTCGATCATCGATCTTGCCCCCCCCCCCACACACACAAATCAATTCCTCTATCGTATCCTCTATTTTCCCACACTGGCTTGAGAAACCCTTGTCACTGCTTGTTTCTCACATCAAGTATAACTCACGTTATATTAGGATCAGTGGTAAGTATCTATTTACACAAACACGTTATAGAGATGAATGGTAGTCCCGAAACCCAGAGCGAATGAAACAAAAATGTTCCTACCCCCATGTTCGATCCATATTGCTATGGGGAACATTCAGAAGTATGTATGGATTTATTCCTACCCTTATAGAATACATGGTGATGCCCAGATTTGGAATGATGGCCCATAAATCATTTAAAAAAAATTCCCTCACATTTCCTCACACATGGACTGAGCCTGATCGGTACAGGGAACCCTCAAAACAATGTATGTCTAGATTCATGCCTTAGAAGGATACATAGAGATTCCTAGATTATAAATCTCATCCAAGTCGCCATAAAATAATTCCCATTTCCACAAGTGTCGGCCTGACTTGTATGGGGAGTGCATGAAAGGTCCTAACTGCATTAAAAAAACTATGAAATTATTCAAGAGTTACATGTGTCCCAATTATCAGTGTTATGAGATCCCACACATTCCCCTCACTCATGATAATTCAAAAGATCTAGCCTCCCTATGTACATATGAGTCAGATCTATGCAGAGGCTCTAGTACTTCAGGGATAATCATAGTCTAGCTATTTCTTACGTTTGAAGACACATATTTACAATTTATCAAATTTTATACTCTGGGAAAGCATAGATCTGCATAATAATTCATGGCTATCTAATATGGAAGGTCATTGTCCTGTGGACACCTTTGATTGGATATGTACATCATGCCTCAGTGGCTTTGCGTATTTCACCAACAAAATAGTCATCAATCAAAGGAAAATGTTTCCCCATGAGAGTGATATCCCATAATGGTACACCCAATAGTCTTACAATCACCATTCCATGCTTCCTAAACAATGTTGGCCCTAAAGATTATGGCTTATACATTTTTATCATCACTCACATATAAGGAACTTGAGAACACCATGACTGTAACTAACTCAAATCTATTAAAGATAATTATGACGGCATAATCGTTCTCACTACATGACTCGAAGATGCACAAAATCATTTCCTCACTGAAAAACATTAATCTAATAGTCCAAAATCATCCATGTTGTACGATGATAAACTACATAGCAATATTTAAAGCCTAAAGTTATATTTGATGATAATTTATTTATTCATAGGTGGTGATCTGGAACCCTCATAATCCCTTGTTTCTCACATCAATAATGGCTCACGTGGGCTTAGGGATCTTAGGGAGAGATCCACCATCCCATTATGAAAAAATAGTCAGGGAATATGGTCCTACCAGAAATACCCTAAAATTCATGCCACAATTCCCTTCCCCAAGATGAACCCCACCCCCTAGCTATGTGACATTAAATGACAAGGTACCTCAAAGATGAGACCAATGCCTCATCCTTTGTGTGATTCACATCCATGTAATGAATACCTAAATTTCTGATTAAATCCCCGACAAAATGTTTCCAATATGTCTAGATACACTCCAACCATTTGTAAAACACTATTCTCAAAGTGATCTCCAATATCCAAATTCATTCAAGGATATTTGTCTGGGATGGCTATTATCCTGTGGAAACCACTATTTGACTATGATCATCACGCCCCAGGGGATCTGCATACGTTTCCCGTAAAAATGGCCATCAATAAAAGACAAATTCATCCCATGGATATCCCTCTCCTATCTCAGTACGCCCAATCGATTTTTTTCCTTGTTCCATCCATTATGATTCAAGAGCCCTAAATGTTATGGTTTACATTCTCCTCCCTACATACATCCTAGATATATCTGAACATAAAGACCGAATTCATCTCTTGTCCCATTTGAAGTTTATAATGATGCCACATCCATGTGCATGATGTTGATTCACATAAAAAATAAGAATTCCCCCACTCATTTTTGTTTTCCCAGATAATTTTAGCTACAATGTCCCTTTTTCTGTTCAGGTTCACCCCTTGTCAAAGGTCACATACCATATTCATAAAGTACCCAATATCCATAGGATATGGAAGGCCAGTTTCATGTGGATTCTATTGTTTGGCTATTTACATCATGACATAGAGGATATTCAGATACTTCATACAAAATGACTATAAATAAGGCGAAAATTCATTCTTAGGAGAGTCCTTTCTAGTTTCTGTAGGTTTGGATCACATTCATGTCTTATCACACCTAGGGATTTGGAAAATACTGGATAGGGTCTTACATAACTTCGTCTTTCCAAATTCCCCTGATAAAAAAAGTTATTTATTACTGAACTGATCATTTACCATCTCTCTCTTATGAATGGTAAAAACTATTCGAGAACATTTTCCCATTCAAAGCCTATATAAATGTCCCTAATATATTCAGACACCATTACTCATACCATCCACCCATTGTGGCACCAAACATAAAAATAAATTCAATGTGTTGAAAACCCTACTAGGCCATCAGACATAGAAGGCCAATTTATTACAGACACCATTGTTTGAAAACGGACATCATGCATTAATGGATCTATATATGTCATCTATAAAATAGTCATCAATCAAAGGAAAATTCATTCCCAAGAGTGTCATTTCCTACCTCAGTACACCTAAAATGTCTCTTGAGCCTCATGCATGTCCAATATTCAAAAATTTATGGTCATGAAAATTTTATAATCTATGTCTGAAATATATTAGAACCTTACCAGCTGACTTTAATGAATTAGGGCCTTGTCCCATTAAGTTGGTCAAATTATCTCAACCTAAAACATCAGTAAGAAGTTTTATTGTCAAGACTGTTAACTACCAGAGAATGAAAAATACTCTATACATTCTAGAGGGAAAATTCATAGAAGGCACCTATGTGTAATATTTGTGTACCAATTTGGTTAAAACATTGATCCATAAAAAGATACGTAAAGAATGTTAGGTAGAAATCCCATAAATGGAGTCCTATGAAAGATTAATGTTATGCCCACTAAGCCCGTGTCATGTAGTCTTAGGGAAAAAGTTAGGGTAATAAAAAAATGAACGTTGGTGAGTTTTTTCCATAAAACATATGAAATAATCACACTATGCTCACTAAGTCCCACGGCTCAGGTAAAAATTAGAGCATAGGTCAATTATTTCAATTTACTGGTCATGGTTTAAAGTTAATACATGATCGAAATGATGTTATATGACCACATGATATGATAGTAAAAGACATAGATTAATCATTGAAAGGAAATTGGGTTCCATTTTATTTAATAAAAATATATGGTCGACATCCATTGCATGGAACCTCTCCTTGTAAGAAATATAGGATTTTTACAAGATACATTCGGCATAGTCGTAGAGTTTCATTAATTAATGATGTAACTCCTCAACATCTTGGAAATGATTCAATAAATTCTCAATTTCAGCCTTCTTGCTTTCCTGCAACACCTCTACGTCCCTTATGGCTTGAAGTACAATAATTTAATCTTCTTTAATTTTCCGTAGTCCCTCCTCACTTCCAAACATAGCCAGAGACTGCTCTTGTTTAGTTCATTCCATTTCCCTTCTTTGTTCATCCGCTTCATTGCCAAGTAATTCTATAAACGAATCTTGCTTAATGAGTTCATTTTTCAACCATGTAACCCTTCCATCGTGATTTCTAGCTTCATCAATAAGAATTTTCTGTGTAGTAGTGAGATAATCCGTTGACTCCGCCGCATAATGTTTAGATTCAAGAGCACCAGTTGCTTCCCAAGCAGTGACCACCTACCTTACTATATCTTAAATACCATGATAGTCAGATCCACTAAAACCTAGTACCAAAAAAAGGCAGTGTATCTTTGGATATTTCAAAGGCATCTTAGCCATTGGGGTCGACAAAATTAATCTCCAAATATTCATCCATTCCTTTTTCTGAATGGGATGGAGATCGACCAAGCTTTCTTGATTAGTCTTGGTGTCTCTCCCTGATGATGAAAGGTGGTCAAGAATGAATGTCAAAATAGATGTACTTGATTTAGCATCCAAAGCATGGATCAATTCAGTAGTGTCCTTATATCTGGTAGTTGTAATGGATGACAAAATTGTGGCTTCATTTTCTATTTCCAAGGCTTGTGGTTGTGATTGTGAGGATAGGGATGAGAAGGATTCAGTAACTCCCACACCAACAGTAGTACCACTATCTAAAATAGGTGGCATTACATCTTCAATCATCAGTTTTCTCTATGGATACTCGATAATACTGACGACCCAGGGCCATGCTCTGTCGAAACAGTAGTACTCAAGGTGGACCTCAAAAGGATGATGATTAATATAAGCCTTGTAGGGATATTTAGTCTAGATAAGGGTACTAATATCAAAGTCCTAGGGGAAATAAAATGTCCCCTTTTAGAACTTTCAAAAAGGGAACGATTGCTCGCTCAAAATATTTAGGGGTCAAAACCTCAACCTCCCAGACTATGACATCCTCAGATCCACCATGTGTAGGAGAAATATCAGTATCTAGAGTGACTAACTCTATAGGGAAAACTACATTTAGTCAAGATTGATCAGTTCCTCAATATTCGAAGCCCCTCCAAGATCCAGCAAGGCTTGGGTAACGCCACTAGACTCAAACCCTACTATAAATACCACTCTGTATCTCTCCATGATAGCCTAATCTACTGTAACACCCCAAGCTTCTATGGTACGCTTCTCTTTGAATAATGCGATAGTGTGTGTTGTACGCAACATTGAGTTCTAAAACACCACAACCAAACTAGCCGTTATGAATATTAATACCTACCTTTTGAAATTATATATATTTTCTATTTCAAAATGGACTTCATTTTTGGTTTCAGAATATCGAAATTATCTTATGTTTATTTTTTTGGTATTTTTCCGAGAACATCCAATTTTTATGAATAGTGAAAAATACATAAAAACAACTTGTTTATTCAAAATAATTTATAGTGATAAATTATATTATTTAGTGGTTTTATAGTATAATTAGAATATATTTTTACCATTTTATCCAATTGTGTTCATTATAATTAATTTCACTTTGAAATTGGACACAAACAATTGTCAATCTTTTGATATATATTTTTTCTTAAAAACACGCTATTTGTTGTAACACCGGGAATTAATTATAAAATTAATTAATGCAACTTATATGTTTGGAATTTTGTAAAATATACATCATTTTTGAATTTAGAATATCAATTATAGCTTAGGGTGAAATTTTGGCATTGTTCTGAAAAACTTCAATTTTTGATGAATAGTGAAACTACTAAGTGGAAGTTAAAAAACTGAATTTTTTCATAAAACTTAATATTACTACTTCTGTGAATGGAATTTCGAAAATCCGAGATACACGGTTAATATCAAGAAGTAAAATGTAGTTCAATGAGATGAAAATAATTTTTGGTGAATTGTAACTTTTTACTTTTATTTACCACGGTTAAAAGTAAATAGGGTAATTAAGGGTAAAAATGGTATTAATATTACCCTAACACATGTCCTAATTCTATTGTAAAAGTTTATCTCTACCAAAAACAACCTTAGGAATAAAATATTATCATTTATGCCAACTTGGATTTGATTAAGACATTTATTTTTATTTAATTCAAAGAAAAGTTAAAAGAGTTAAAAGCAATGTTTATTTACTAAGACATTTTTAATATAGGGTAGTACGTAAGATAAATTCGATTGTAAATATTCATTAGAAAGATAAAAAGATTTCCTAAATAATGATATTTTACTTATAATTTTTAGACATTAAATAATTTAATTTATTTATGACACAATAATGATGCAGTAATTACCATAATAGTGAAAAATTAAAATAATTGATATTATAAATACCCAAATAAATATAATTTGAGACTTTGAATGAATTACAATAATTTTATAGAATAATATGACATATTAGGATTGATTTAATTAACTTTTTTAGAATTAATAATTCTGTTATAAGTTTCACAAAAATCAACTATTGAATAGTGTCAAAATTGACATAAAAGCGTGTTTAAAACAAAGTTTATATTATTAATTGATATTAAATTCATAAAAATCTAAGTTTAGTCCAAGAGACTTATATAATGATATTTATATCATTAATGGACAACTTGAGGGTCGCTTGGATGTATATGGTAAGTTTATTAACCATATAATATAAAAATACAAAGAGACATTGTAAAAGTGAAACTGATTAACTTAGAGTTAACACTTAAATATAAGGTTAATATAGTAACCCAAACCTGTCTAAATTCTATTAGATGAATGGTTTTCGACCTATACCCACCTTAACCTTTTAATAATCAACTTTGGAGCCATTAGAAACCAAATTTGAATTTATTATGAATTAATATTTCTAGATTTTCCAAAGGTGACCCTCACCCCTCTTATAAAATGGAACTCCTCCTTCTCATTTCTTCACACCATCAAAGCCTTTTGGTTCGTCAAAATCTGCCCGAATACTCTCCTAACTTCCCTCACTACAACCTAGAGGCATTAGTTTGATAAAAAAGCCAACCTAAGGAGCCCTTTTGATCAACTCAAAAGGAAGAACCCGAAGAAGAGGTAATGATTTCACCAACCTTTTCCAAGTTCTTTTCTTCTTCCACTTCTTCTTTATTTGTTATTTCCATTCTAAAATAATAACTCCAGTATAATATATATACTGTGATGTTATTATAAATATGGTACAACCATATTCAGTATTCTATCCACCCTTTGACTAACATGTCTCCATACATGCGTACGTACGGCTTACCGTCTCCACGTCGTGGTGTAATTGTTATTCAATATATTATTATTTGGATGGGTATAATAATGATGTGTAACTCATGTAAATAATAAATATAACATGTTAATTATTCTGTATATATGATATACCATCCTTTTATATATTATTTTAATATCAAAAGAATGATATTGTCGCTCGTGCATACGTACAGACTACAGTCTCCACGAACGTGATGAGATTCATTCTCCATCGTATCCATTCAAGTATAATTCTCATTTGATGATTAATAATAGTATCTAAGGACATGATATAATTCTAGATATTATTAAGATTCAACCTATCCATTACAAACATGGCTTACGTAACAAAACATATAAATGAAATTGAGTAAGTTAACACCCGAAACAACGATAATACTAAGATATTATTAACAAATAAATGTTAAAAGATCATATATGATATCATACTAATGTATATGATTCTTGTATAATTTAATAACAATTATTTAACCATTATACAGGAGGTTAACCTACCACAACCAAGTAAAAGTACATGGTAATGGTTATTTCACAATCTCTTCATTATCCGAGGTTGTTTATACGTAATAATCTACTGGGATCTCTTTATCATCCACATCCATGTTTCTTAAAAATGTATTTCAAAACATTTTTAATATTTAAAAGAATATGGGTTAAGGTCATTTATACCCTTTTTTGACTTTTTATAAGAGTTTTATAAAGTAATCTTTCCATCGTTTTCCAAACAACGTGATTTTTAACCTTTTCGACATAATTAAGGTAAGAATGTTTTTTTAACTTATACGGCGGGTGCGGTTATTTTCCACCATTATAAAATTGTAGAATCTTACCTTACAATCATATAAGAATATTTTAAAGAAAATGTTTTATTTCATAAATATAATACTCTTAAATGTTTTCAAAATAGAAAGAGATATTTCTCTAAAAATAGTTTTGATTTCATCTATGTCAACATCCTTTGATGGATTTTACGCTTATTTGAAGTTGATTTATTATGATACAAAACTTATATATTGTATTGAAGGTTTTGTGATATGTTTGACTGTGGATGTGCTATTTTTATACCGTTCATAGTTTATGGTGAAAGTATTGACATTTCGTATGCCTGTTTTGATATGAATGTTTATGTTATGTTTGAACCTTTTCATATGGGAATGCATTGGACTTAATATGTGATGGGTGGAGCCCGCTATAGCTCCTACATGCATCGGTAGGTCTCATGAGAGAGACTAGTGTCTTGGCACAAGGCCTTGGAAAAATCTTATTTGTAGTCTTGGCACGAGGCCTTGGCTATGTGGTTATGATAGTCTAGCATTTTGCATTCCATCATTATGAAAGTGGTTATTGATATTGCATGTGATTATTCGATTAGTAGAATATCCAATGGAATTATTTCATTTTACTTTTGCCATACTATGTTGAAGTTCAAGATTTAAAGTCTTTTGTTTTAGTTATACATTTCCTTAAATGTTTATGCTTATTTTTGAAAGTTTCCGCTATATTGTTATCCTTACTGGGCATTTGAGCTCACCCCTTTTCTATGTTTTATTTTTACCAGGATGTGAAGAAGTAAGTTATGATTGACCTGCAGGGATTTTATGTGGGGATATGAGTGTTTAACATGGATACTATGTTGTTGTAGTAGTTTTTTACTTTATGATATAATGTAAAACTTTATGAATATATCTAGTGTTTCCAAGTCTACTAAACCAATCGGTCTTTCGAGATTTTATCTTTCTTGTGATCATGCCAATGTTATGTAATAATGCACTGACTCTGGGTAACTTGGGTCGGGGCGTTACATATACACTATCATATTAGCCCTAAACTTATGGATGTACATCTATTATAGAGAATGAGAGTGTTTCGGCTAGAGATGGCACACCTTAAAGGTCAACATCTCCCTCGGTATTTTCAGATGGCCATCATTCCTTGTTTCGGTCAACCGCAATAATATGGAGACCCTTCTTATACCCTAAAACAGATTGGAGATGTAATTTAATGAGAGACCACCATCAAATTATCTAGAGGTGCTGCATCAAAGTACAAACTTCTACTAGTGATTCGACAAGATAAGGTTACTTGGTTAAATCACTAGTTAAACAAATAATTACTTGTGATTCCCCTCCAAATACACTTTTACAACTATGCGGATGGCTTGCGTTTCTTTGATTTTCTAGGTTATGGATCATGAATAATATCAACATGAGGATATGGTGGAGGAAATTCCCTATAAGGGTTTTCAATGGCCCCATAAATAAGTTCGTTTGCTCTGGGGGATCCTTTCGTAGTACCCCCTACCATTGATAGGGAACACTCCCAAACTGTTATACCTGTATGAGAATAAATTAAGGGAAAATCCATTTCACAATACACTATAGGCCCCTAAATAATAAAAAGAGTAGGGGGCCTTTAGTATCTCCACATAAAAATAATTTATTGATAGAGGTTTTAGATAGAAACTATTCCATTAGCCATGGGAGTACTACCATCAATGCCATGCGATCCGACCAGTAATACCTATCTCTATGAGTGTTTAGACAGTAGTCCATCTCATTATAATAAGAGTCCACCTGCTAGGGATCTTCATTGGATGAAATACTGGTAGAAGGAATGGATCCCCCAAAGCATAGAATGTTGAAGCATCCATCATGAAGAATCCTCCATATGTATTTATTTGAGCCGTTCTCCAACAATATATCCCAAACTCTACAATAATCTATAAATCCAGCCATATTTGGGATGTCCAATGATGGAGGGTTGGTTCAAGGGGTGGAGTGGGTTTTGACAACTGAGAAAGCCTCTCGGGTGTCCCTGAATACATAGGACATTGAGAAGATAATCATTTATGATATGAGAGAGCATGTACAAGATTTTTCTGTAGTAGTCGAAATATGAGAGCCAACAGCGTTGTCATCCTTATCAATTGTTTCTAGTCATAGTATGGAAATTACCTGATGTGGTTACTTGCAGCGCCCACTTTGGGAGTGGATGAGGGTCTATATGTTCATAATGTAGAAAATCACTCTATCTGTATCCTCATCAAAATAATTTTCAGTGGGTGATAAAATGTAGCCAACGATTGTAAGAGAAGCATCCCTAGTTTATATTAGATGCAATAAATCAGGAGGGGACCAAATTTTAGTAGATGGATGGCCTTTCAGATGGTCTCATTACCTCCATGACATTGCAAAATCGGCCTCATGGGGAATGTATGGTGATCTCCAAGTAGCAGCTTCATTAACTTTTTCTGTCGCCCATGAGGTCACAACCCCATGATTCACAATGTTCCTCGGGGGGGCATGAGCCCTTCGGGGGACATTTCTCGGCCGAGAGTGTTCAACAACTCAATTTTTTTTCTCCTTTGGATTTTCCATATATTACTTGGATTTTGTCATGATAAGAACCATGTCTTCTAATTGTCCATTGAGATATGATTTAACCAAGGCCTCATAATTGTTTTTGTACCGAAGGAAATAGAATCCCTAGGATCTAGAAGTCTGGCCTAGCACAGGGTGTCATCCAGGGTGAAAAATAGTCATAGCTGATGAGACACCATCAAATGATTCTCTTAATGAGAACTGTTGAGAGCAGGATGGAACAACATATACACACAGTTAAATTGATGACTTCACATGCATGGGGCATATACCTTGAAAATAAACTCTCCTCTGATACGGGTGACTTGGATGCCTTCTCTCAATGAAAAGAAGTAACGTCAGTTGAAAAAATCTCCAGATGTGCTATTTATAATAGTACAAGTAGGGGTATTATAAGGATTAAAATGGAAACATTTGTAAACGTTGAGATAAGACATTAATTCCTGCTCTTTATTTTCAATTTTATCTTATTGCTTATCTTGTGATGCCCAAGCCACCGGCATGACCCCACTGGTGCTATGAAGATACGTTCGATGGGTGGAATGTGGAATTGTATGGAATTGATGATGTAATAACCTCTTATGTTGGCTCCCATATAGACCCAAAGAATTTGGAAGTGGCCATTTATCTAGTTAGGTCCCCCCACTCACTAATTTGACCTAGTAAGTGCTAAATGTTAACCAACACAAAGATAGATAAATTGATACATCTGTTGGTGGCCAACTGAGTGGCCATTATAATTTTTTTGGCTCTTACAACACCATATTTCTATACTGGTAAGAGTCACCCACTCCAAAACATGTCCAATAAAGCCGCTAGTCGAAATTATTAATAGACATCAAGGATGATCCCTAATCCCTATTTCTGAAAATCCCCCTATTCCTGGGTGGGATAGTAAGTACCTGCTCGCCTCCAGGTTTTTTTGGTAGGAAAATTATTGTCTCTCCATGGATCAGGCTCTAGACTAATATGCTCAATAAAAGGGAAAAATCAGTCATCAAATTCCTCAGACAGGGATCGATTTCCTTCAAAATATTCATTTATTGAAGATCAGTTTTTTGGATAATAGGGGGTGTTATTTCCACATCATCCCAAATAGAGGAAGGATTATGGAAGTCATCATACATGTCCATAATGATATGAACTCCAAAAATTATCCAGATAACCCAAATAATGATGTAGACCTCCCCTTTGGCCAAATGGGAAGTATTGGTGTCTTGACTCCATGAACTTTTGAGCTGTAAAATAATTTAAATAAGAAGATGGGTGTATTTCTGAGAAACCCAAGAGGCCTCATATAGTACCACGGTCTATATATCGATTCTAAATTCTTTACTACTCTAACTAACACAAATGGGCCACCCCCAATCCAAGCCAAATGAGTCTCTTGAGAAAACCTCCCCCTTATATAACGAACCATTCTGCTCATTTTCTTTATCTTTCTACATGATGATCTGGTAATAGTGGTACGTCTGGTCGGGGTCCTACTACACTCCCTCTAAAGATTGAGGTAAATAGTTCAGAAAAGTACCAGTGGTAGTATCTCTCTGAAGGTACTGCCCCCTGGAGGAAATCAATGCCTTCGAAATAGAGGTATTAATTAACCAGGCAGTAGGTTGATCATTAAGATTTGGCGTTGGGATCTCTATATCAGACAATAGTAGTATAAAGAGGGGCAGTAATAGTATCCCTAGAAGAAGTATCTATTTCAGTAGAATCTTATGGAGAATCCATTATAACCTATATAGGAAGATCCAAAAGCCGATAAAAGTCAGTGTAGTAAAAATTTATTGGATAAAAGGTTTTGAAGAATGGAAAAGGATTAAAAAAATGAATGTACATCAGGTTATGTTTAATGTTCTTGGAAATGGTACATGGTAAGCACATTCTACATACAATATGATGTGTGGAAGAACCTTCTATGTACTTCTATGTTACAAAGAAATGTTTAACTGCGTACAACCCTAGTATACGAAGCATCTTCAATGAGCTATCCCACAGATCATTGGCTGTAGAATATAATGCTTCACTAAAGGATGATACCATGAACTTTGTCCTCGTCAAGTTCATCTTCAAAGAATTTAGATTAATAGTTTAAGATTGGACTAATTCTTAATGTTCGATTCACCAGATCAAGATTGGTATGTGGACACACAAGTAGCATAACGTTATCCTATTCAAAATCTGGATTTTTGTTTTTAAATTCCAAAATGTTGTTCAAGAAATCCAAAATATGGTTCATAGACATATAAAATGCTAGAGACCGGTTCTCAGGACATATGAAGCTGTTTGTGAATATGATTTTTGCAAGAAGCACGGTACGCAAATGAAGAGGAAGCTAGGGGAAGTCGAGATCAATTTTAGTCATGTGAAATGGTAAAATAAAAATCTCAAGTGCCCCTATATATAGGTGTTTTCTCATCCTACCGAGCTTATCTATACTATCGCTGACTATTTCAGTTCATGACACCATCAAATTCAGAATAGTCCCCTTTTCATTCCGAACGGGCCCCATTCATATGGGGTATTTTCTAGTGTCCTGAAAATTCCTCCAAGGGATGAAAATAATCCCACAATCCCTTTTTCAGAAGTAAAAAAGTACTCCTTCAAGTCTAGGAAGGTGAATAGTGTCAAATTGAGTTTCAAAATTCAGAATAAACATGAATTAACTCATGTTTTCAATGGATTTTAAGTGGCCCACATTAAATCACCAGGAAGGGTTCGTGGATCACCTAGATTATGCACCACTTGTATGAGGATTGATTCACGAGGTGATGGACCACAGAGCAAGGGCCAACGAACCTAGTGGACCACAAACCATGTCGCTAAAGGAATCGTGTGCGTGAATGCCATCCACACACCGTCTTGCAAACACAATGGTTTGCAAACACAGAAACCAAGTAGGGTTCTGTAATACATGATCGCGAACAGTAGCCTCCTCAAACCCCTATTGACTGAGTCATCCATGGGTCAATATATCTCTACCTAGGCCTTTGAAAATTGTGCCGCATTCCAATAGATACAATTTCCTTGATGGTCTATAAAATAAGCACCGATGGAATTGAGAAAATAAGGACAAACAAATCTTGATGGGGCCTAGAGGTTGGAAGAAAGATCTCAAGGAATATTATTGATTCAGTATTCAATCATCATTGAATCCCGAATTTAAAACCACACTCTCCTCTTGTACAGCTAGATAAGAACTATAAAATGGGGGAACTTAATAATAATAATAATAGAACCGTAGAAATAATTGGAAAATCATGAACCACATAATTCCTATGGATGAAAACCCTGTAAATGACAATCGCCCATAACCTCCTTTAAAATGGTGTTCTTCATAGTGTATCTCTACACAGATTTAACTCGGCACCCTGTCTTGCACTAGTACGTGGTTGGAACTAAAAGTGGCATAGAGGACCGCATACCACCATGGTGCATAACAGTCCATACACATGCATATGTACTACATTGGTATGTGAAAGACCCCTCTTCCCACATACCACTACAGTATGCAGGGATTACCCATCCGGTAAAAGAAATCAGTATGTGGAATGGGGTGTTTTCAGGTATTATTTCCACATATTCAAATCATTCCCCTTCATTAATGTCTAGTCCTCTATAATCCCTTTGTGAACCAGTAAAAAGCCTCCTCCACAGCCACTAGGACCATATGATCATACCACTAGGGGAATCAGTGTGCCCCATTGAGTCCACATTTCCATGGTAAGAGGAGTCACGAAGGCTCTCCCCACATGGGTCCGGGCTATGAGAATGTATATGGGTCTACATTTCCATGGTAACCATGATTTCAACTTTGGAAAGTCAATGAAAACCTCTCCATTCTTTGGATTAATGGTGATAACATCCTTTTACATTCAATGAGGAATGGTGATCAATCAAACGGGTTATTTTTGCTTCCCCTTTTGATGTGGAAGACACTCCTCCCCTTCCCAAAACACCTTCCGGGGTACTCCCACTAATATATGTCACCAATCATCTGAGCCCGAGTGGTTTGACCTTTAATGTCATCTCGCATTAAATGATTAATTTCTATATTCCCTCTCCCATTGTTGTCCCATCCTCATATATTGTAGGCATGTCCTATTACATCAATAGAGGAAGAAATGTGTGTGTTCTTTTGTTGAATCTCTGACATAATCTTATTTCCCACATCGAGCATGACTCTTGTGGACATAGATATTTGTCATGATCATATAATTTTCACAAAATGCACACCAATATGAACTACAAGAACTATGATTCTTGATCAATCTAGGATACGTAGGATGCCTACTCGATGTGCTTATCTCAAAAGGGTATCCATTCAATAGGGTCCATCCAATCATGACCCCTAAAATGGGAAACATCCACGTGTAAGCCCCACACAAATTTGAACTATGTTGGTTTTGATTCCTCTCTCACAGATATGTAGGAAACCTCTTTTATTGGTCTTATCCCAGCATCGAATCACCTTTCGTCCTACCTAGATGATGATAAACTCTCAAGCACATTATTTTATGTCTCAAGTCAGCATTACCTCTATAGGATCAAATCCATGGATGCATATGATGATCATGACAACTAGGGGTAGCCCGTAGACACACTCTTTGGAAATGAACCAAGTATTCACGAACATATGAACATGACATAAATCTATAGGAGTGTCCGAGAACATGAAATAATCCTCCATGAAATGGTTATGGTGAGCTTGACTTCTCATCTTCTCGACCAATGGAGTCCTTAAGTGTCATTGAACAAATCATCATCCAATGAACACCAACATTTTGAATGAAGGTTCAAGAATCATTGATACCAGGGTCATTGGGTGTTTTTTGATCTAGGAATAAATCCATTGGAGTCTATCCGAGGAATTTATATCCCAGGAGGACCGATTACACCAGTACTTGACCCCATGCAATAGCCATCTCGGACCATATGAATATGGTGTCTCCCCTAAAATATAGAGGGGAAAATTGCCCAGTCCCTGTAGGGTTAATCTAACCATCATTTAACGGATAATGACATAGAGTGGGTTGAATCAAAAGAAATGGTGAATATGAAAAGAAAACGTCTCCTTTTAAAAGAGGCGGATAATGATTCTTGTCAGATCATTTCCTCATCACACAAAAAACACCACCTTAGGGGAGAAACATAGGAATATTTATATAAATTGTATTCACAATGGGTATTTCTATGCATATTTATTTTTTGAACCATGATGTATTTTACTAATAGAAATGATAATTATTGATGATTATAGAATAATATTTGTTGATAAAATAGTTTAGAATAAGGAAATTCAGTGTTGGATGATTCCGTTTCTTGAGGGGTATGAAACATATATTTCATACTTTTTTATTTACCTTAACATAATAATAAATAAATTTATATTTTTTATTAGTTTCCATTTTATTTTTTATTTTGTTTTCGCATGAAAGAAGAAAACATATTGGTTATGTTTTCTATATGGTGACATGAAAAATATTTTTGTCTATGTATTAATCGTGCATTTATTATTATTTGAATAAATTTATACGATAATGACATTCATTTTTAATTCATACATATAATTTTAATAAATTTAAAGGGATTACATTAGAGGGACAACAGATAAGAGGATCACTAAGATCAAATATGTAAAAGTTAATGAGAATTCTCAATTATAATTACAAAATTTTATATTCAAGAACATAAAACTTAATGTTTAATTTAAAAAAAATTGAAACCAGATTCAAAATATCAATATGTAATAAAGGAATGTGGATATTATGTTTTATGATTTCTATATGAAATATTTTATACTAAAACTATTAACAAATTACACCTTTTTTGATTTTATTATAAATAGTCATTCAATTTATCTTATTATTATATTGATGAAAAATATTAATTTATTTTTTTAATTTTTATATTTTTTATAACCAATTACCTTATAATTCATAAGATATGAACAAAATACAAATATAATTGGAGGAATACTTTATTCCTTTTATTAGGTAATATTTTAGTTGAAATATATATTATAGTATATAAATTTTAAATTGTAAGGTTAAAGTTTATTTCATTATATGAATATTTTTTTGATTTTGTGATTTTTGTTTCTGTTTCTAATTATGTGTTTGTAATTAATGACAGCAATGTAACATTATAATTTTAATATAATTTTTTTTAGGATGGTTATAAAATAAAATTAGTGAAAATTTCAAAAAATATTTGTTTATTGTGTTAGTTTTAGAATATTCAATATGATAACCCCTTCATCATGTTAGTTATTATAAATAACCTATGTGATAATAATTTTTTAAATTTTTTATATTGAAATTCACTTGATAAAAACAGATATAATATATATTTTCCATAGTTTCTAGATCATATTTCTAGAGACCAATGTGTAAAAGTATTTATAACATCATTTTCAGTTACTGATGTGAAAAATGTGTTTACTACATCACCATTAGTAACGTAACGAGGTAAATGATTGGAAAAACAAAGAAAAGTGATGCATAACCCACTTTTTAACACCAGTGATACCAAGGTTGAAACCTGAATTTTTTAATTAATGGTTTTATTGGTTTCCCAAAAAAATACTATTTAGGAGAATGTACATTATTTCTATTCATATCTTATCATGTATTATATTGTATATATTGTATATATCAACAATATGGCTCATTTGTCCAAGAATAATATATAGAATCCATAGATTACCTATAAAAAATTATTTAAAATATTTCAATGTATAATATAGACAAAATGTATTCATCACACTCTCCCCACCTTTAGGGATTTTTATATAGAAATGGGATAACAAATCGACATGGGTGAGGGTAATGATATCACATCTCATTCACCCTCTACCAACATCCCTCAAGATGATCTTCATCCTACCAATAGACCTGAAATAATTAAAACAAACACCAATTATTTATTTTCTCATATAGGTCATTGATGGATACTATGTACTCTAAAAAAGTGAACTCCAACCTCCATGTCAATCTTATCCTAGTAAATAACATGAAATTGATCATGCATGTTTCTTCTCAGTTGCAAAATGTGAAAACAAATGTACCCAGTCTCTCAAATGTGGTAAGGATATGAGGTATACCACCTCATAACCCGTATTTAGTATCTAGTATTGGATAACTAATAATGTATATAGCTTATTGACCAAATAAAATTTATATTCTCATTAATGATGAGAGTCCTTCAGAAACAAAAGGATTCTTTTATTGAACTCCAAAGTCCACTATTTTTCGTTTTCCAATAAATTTTAAAAACTCTAGTTTTCCCTCATCAACTATTTGATCATTAGATACACCAAAAATATGCCCAAATTTTTTGTCACTCCACATTCTATCTGGAAAAGTGATAGCCTTTAGGATCACTTGTAAAAGGATTAAAATAGATTCATTCCAAAGGTAGAATGTAAACTAATTTAATATGGAAATAAAAAAAATGATAGTTCATCCACTATAATGCATCCAAAATCTAAAATTTATGTTGGAAACATATCCTCTGGGACTAGAATGGTTTTCACTTTCTAGTCATCTATCTAGGGGTGGAATGTCATTATCATATTCCACTATGCCCCTAAATCTTCAAGTAATCCTCTATAAAAAAAATTAAATGATAATTATATTATAAAACAATAATTTAAGGAACATCAACACAATGAATTATCACATCCAAGTACAAGAATCCTTAACATTCTACTGATCTCTATTCTTGGATGTCTTATAAGTGGATTGAAATGTTTATTTTTTTATGATATTCTGAATAATGGAACAACCATGATTTCATCATAGATGTCCACTATAAAATTCCATTTAGGTACCACCCCCTTACTATTCTAAAGACTCATGGGGTTGGAAAAAAATAAGATGATTCATATTCCAAGATTTCACATGATAGAATGCTTAGCATTGGAAAAGAAAATAAAAAACCCTTCTTCAGATATCTATCCAATAAAATTGAAATTGAAGGTCCAATTAAATATTCACAACAACATAATGTAATAATAAGAGGGATTTAGGAAACTCCCTTTGTAACTCCTCTAACAGCATGACTGGAACCATTTTCAACCTAAGAAAGTGTTTTTTGTGCTCACCACAATCACAAAATCCATAAAGCTATTATTTTCTGGATATCTTGTTAGGAAAGACCTCAAAATCAATATGTCAGAGTTTTCCCAACCTATCAGGATGAATATTTATAGGGGTAATAGACATCAAATATAGGTATGCCTATTTTCCCTCATCCACAAATGAAAATGAAAATAAGGGAAACTTCTTTGATGCCTCACTCACCAGTAATGAATGTGATTTCCTACTGAGAGACTATTCTACCAAATTCCTTTTAAATGTATTATATATTATCTAAAACACATTGTCCTATATGAAGACTAGATATCAACTCTACCATAGGTATAGATTTATCTATAATATGAAATATTTCAGAATCTTTTTACATGAATATATTATTAATTCCTCACCCATAAAATATGCCACCAATACTTCATGTTGAAAACTACTACAACCAGTTTTGAAAAATTATGCTCATTGAGTATAAGTTATCAGAACCCATATGAAATATACACCTACCATTTCAAAAAAATTACTCCAAGACCATCTCTGTAGCCATTATAGAACACAATGTACTCAACACCCTCCTCTAGTAGTCTTAAGATGGGGGAACCTGTCAAACTATGTTGCATCTCATAAAAAGCCTTGTAACACATCACCCTCTACATGAATGGTTACACCTATAGAGTAAATGTAGATAAAGGTTCCATTATTGTTGGAATATTTGGTACGAATATTGGATAATTCCCAACAAACCCAAGTAATCATGTCACTTTGATCACACTTGTGTGTGGTTCTATATAGAGTACTTCCTTGATCATTATTAGGTCCACCGTCACACCCTCTCCATAGATGACATGTCCTTGGATGTTGACCCCTTATAGTAACCAACACATTTTATACATAGGTATTACATCACAATATATGGATATTTATTACATTACATTATAATATATACCAGAATCATATAGTGTTATAATCTTTGTAAACATGGAGACATGAAAAACTAAATCATAAGTGGTCGAAATTATCTCTCACTATGTTATTTATAACTATACGAATTTTTTGACTTATTGTAAAAAAACCATTCATCAGGTCATGAATGAATGATATATATTAAATGGTGATTATAGATTCTAAGTTAGGTTACAAAATGGTGGTATCAATGATCATTATGAAATTACATGAATATAAGGGTATCAGGTCTATAACATATCAGTGGAAAACAATACACAACATATCATAGATTATAATATAGATAAATTTCTTGATCCATTGTAGTTTATAATACATGACTCTTAAATAAAAATAAAGAACATCAACCCTTATAACTTCACATTGGCATAATACTTAAGATTTCGTCATACACAAAAGCATAGTAAATAATTTCCTTAGTATTCAAGGGTAACTGTAAATACTATAATTTTGGATTGGGTTGAATCATAAAAATATCAAATCCTTAGTCATAGTTCTCTCCCACGAATATGATAGTAGATCAATTCCCTTTTATAACTAGTTTCACTCCCTATTACAATCTGTATTATCTCATGAGATATCCATATTTACCCAATTCATTGACATGATATATAATTTTGGGACCACCCATCACTTAATAAAAATTAGACTTATATTTTCCTCAAGATCATAAATTATAAATCATGTCATAAAATAGGAAATTGAAATTAATTTAACAATCATTTTATCATTTTATCGCTACATAACTAATGAAGAAATTGGTTCTATAACATAATTAATCTATATGAGTTTAATGAATTTCTTCGGATCGTCTATAAATTTTAATATTCATAGTCCGTATGAAGATTGAATATTAATTTTATCATTATATCATATTCTGAATAAATAATAAGTAACATCAATGTCGTCATCACAGATGAAAGTTACATTACAATATCTTTTAGAATAATTGTTTTGTAAAATACACTTTACAGGTTGAAATCAAATATTTAAAATTTAGAAGTTTCATAAGTAATACGGTAATAAGATATATTTAAGAGAAATATTGAAACATTTAATTTACACTTCAAATCATTGAACAGTCCTGATTGTAGCATATTATTTTTTCAAAATATGTATTTGAAAAAATATATATTCTTCTCAAATTTTTCATAAAAAGTCAATTGTACATCATTTGAAAAAAATACCAGAATATTCATTTAAGAATATTAAAAATTATTAATGATTAATAATTGATTCAAACAAAAATATTATAAAATTATCAACATTTTTGGAAATATTTTCTGAATACATTTCAATGTATGAAAAATAATTTTCCACTGAAAAGAGATAAAAGTCGGTATTTCATAAAAAACAATCGTCTATTATTTTGATTTCATTAAGAGAATAATGTGAATGGAAAAAAATTAATCACTATAATTGAAAAATTTAAAATAAAACACCTAATATTCATTGGATATAGGGCATAAAATTTTTCATCAAATACTTAATCATGATCAATCTCAAAAATCAATGTGATTGTAACATAAATCCCTTACCATAAGAATTAATTTCTCCAAAAGCTCTATAACCTTTTATGTTATACATTTAAATTTATTGTAAATATATATATGAAAATAATTTATATAATTATAATAAAATATAATATCAAATTATAACATATCCAATCCCATTTATTAATAATTTCAATTAAAATCATCATTTCTATGTGATAATAATTTTTTTATAATAATATATATTAAATTATTCTTGTTCTTATAAATTAATCATGGTTCCATAAAAAATTAAATATTAATCATCATATAAATTATGTATATATATATTTATTTATTATATATATTTACATATATATAAATTCATCTATAAAAATGAGATATAAAATGGAATTACAATATTACTCGAGAGAGTGGGCCAAACGTACACATGAAAGTTGTTTCCCCCTTTTAAAAAATAAAATGAAGAATGATAAATAATAATTAAATTTTAAATTTTTATAATTATATCATTTATATCAAATATATTGTTTAAATATAACTTTATTACAATTCATGTAAAGTAGACATGAAGAATTGATCAAATCACATCACAAATTTTGTTGTTCACTTGTACGTATGAGAAAAATTATCGTCATCCAATGTATCTGAATTTATGTTGGTATATATGATATTATAATTTAAAAATAATATTAATTTTTAAATAAAATATATCGTATTTATACACATTGTAATAATCATCCATGAAATATGGTGAGGGAAAATGAATTGTATAATCATGTGGATGTAGTAGTTTACACGTATGAACGAGTGATAATTAAACTAACCATTTAACAAAATAGAATTTTGATATTAGGGATTAAATATTTAAAATAAAACATAATTATATTTTTGATACCAAATTTATTTTTTAATTATGAACACACTAAATTTAATGGATATTCAAAAATAAATAAATTACAAGAGTTCATGAAAGATGGTTACCTATTCTTTGGATAGCTCCTTCCTCAAGGGCCCTTGGGATGGAATTTTAAGAAAAAAAGAAACCTTTATATCTTGTATAGTGTGTCTTAGATGTTAACTTTTTATGTTTTTTTCAATTTATATGACTCAAATTGGTGTAAATAATATAAAAGTAATTTTTCATTTTATAACTGATGGAGAGGAACAATTTGAATTTCAAAAAAGATTAAAATATAATAATGTTAAAATCAGTATAAATTCATAAAAATATATATAGATACAATTTTTGGATAGGATATGTTCAAAATAGGGCTATAATATTTGATTTATAGATGATAAATATGTAAAAATACCCAAGTATTTTGGTTTCACCCCCCAGTAACAAAATTCAACCATTACTATGATGAATGTTTTTACTATTTTTGCTATTTTTTAAAAGGTTGGGGCCGAAGCCTCATTTTTTATTCATAAAGAAAAGCAAAGACCTCTTTTATCTAGGTAGAGGGAGACCCATTACATAGCCCGAAGGCCCAGTGGGCTTGTAGCCCATTACATAGCCCGTAGGCCCAATTTTTTGGCCAAATTCCTATTCTGTGAATAGTAACCCAGCTGCTATAGTACTCGCACAGTACTGCCGCCGCTACAGTGCCCTGCCGCCGCTACAGGACCCGCCGATCAACAGTATCACCGCTGCTACAGTGCCTGCTATAGTACTGCTACAGTGTGTGTGCCCATTGGGTTTTTGAACCCCCATTTTTATAATTGAATTTTTAATCACTAAAAATTATAGAAAATATGATTCCAATTATGGAATACATTTTATAAAATTCAATCTATATATCTTTATAAATTATTCTTAATATAAACACATAAAAATTGATGAATACCAGTTATTAAGGAAAACAATTCTTAAGTATGTGACGTTTTTATACTAAAATCCTCAAAAAATTATTTCAAAAGAAAAAATTGAAATTATTAATATTAATAATGCACTACTTTTAAATTTTTAAACAATTTTAAAGAAAAATATATCTTTACAAATACTTAAATTAATATACAATTTTAAATAAAAATCTTCTTTTTAATAATTCAATGAAAACATTATTTTTCCCTAAAATTATTTAAAATTTACTCTATGTTATTTTTTACATAATAGTAAACAAAATTACTAATCTATTCAATTATATTTTATAAAAATGGAAAATTTAAATTAAATTATTTTCTTAAAAAATAAACCAAAACACATTTTGTGGTGAAATATATTTTTAAGCATATAAATTCATTACTAAAAATTCGGTACTAATTTATCAATATCTATTATCTATCTAAAAAATGTAATTATTAATTTAAACATGAGAATTCATATTGATGAAAGACATTTAATATATATGTTATAGTATGACAATATACTAATATTCAATTAGACTCATAGTTGTGTGTATCGCAAGCTATTTAGGAAATTAAATGTATTTGAAAATAAATAATATCATAAAATATACTCATGTTACATTATACCCCCCTTAAAATAAATTTTCTAATGAAATTTCATAACTCTAAACCAAATAAATGACGATATCACTGTTTCATCACATCTTTAGTATCCCATGTATCCTATCCCAATTTTAAATTATTTTAGAGATCATTAACTAGTTGTGCAGTCTTATTTTGTAGAACATTATCTATATGAAAACATATTCCTACATGTTATTTTACATATGAATTATCATGCTCTAGAAGTATGACATATAAGTTTAGAACATGTCATGTATAAGTAATTTACGTCCTTGTGAGATGTACATGTAAAACTATAAGAACTTGTGAGATGTTTGGTAAAAGAACCATTCGAATAGAAACCATATATCAAAAATCAATAATCTTAAAAGGGAAAATATAACTTGGGATAAAATTACCCTTCTATTTGATTCTCATAAACCTATTCAATGGGGAAATTCAATGTAATTCTTTCTCACTAACATTATATTCTAGATTTATTTGATGATTTTCAATATATTTTTTGTCATATTTGAGAATACTTGATGTGAAATTATATGGATTGGGTTTTGTCTTCCATTCTCTCATCTTGATGAGGTCCAAATACATTTATTTCTCCAAATTTATCCCATTACATTTGATATCTACAATTCCATCCAAAGAGGGATTTATAACGACCCATCTGGATGCTCGACTAAAATCCATTATTGAACAAATTCTGAACAAGAGGAAGAGGTTGATACCAACCACCATTGAAATGCGTAAACCAAGAGCTCAATATATCCTATAGGGTTTAGATGTTTTTCTCAGTATGGACATCTATTTAGGATGATAAGAAGTACTGAAAATATAATCATTATTGAATGATTTCTAAAGAGATCCCACGAATAGTACGGTAAACCTATGATCTCGATCAGATACTATATAATGGTGTAATTTATGTAACAATACCATTTCAATATTTTATATTTTGGAACACTTGTCAAGAGATAAATATTTACTGATGGAAAATAAATTTCTTAACTCCATAAATCAATAGACTATATACAATGTTTAATTATGAACATTATTTATTTTTGGATTTCATCAAAAAAAATTACATGGTGATGTTTTCCCATTCTCATTCTAGTGTGGTTTATAATTTTAATATCACCTAATACATCAATATCTCTTGAATAACATGATCATATACCATGATCTAAAAAAACAATGCTCTGAAATATCATGTTTAATGTTATACCACAAAAATACTCATATGTATCTCTATATATTTCAATATATCATGGTTGAATCCTGAATGAAGAACTATTTTATTTATCCATTAGATCCTTCTTCAGATAAAATATTGACAAAACACATTCTTGGTTCCAAATCCTTTTCATTCTATCACAATCCATGTGGAACTATGCAATATTTCATTCATCCTTTTTCAGCTAAAAATCTTACTTTTATAGCTCATCAATATTTACATAGATAGATTGTTTTATTAATATTTGATAAAGATAAATATATCCTCATCCATACTGGTTCCAAATATATTCATTGAAAATCATTAAATATTGGATCTTTTCTATTTCTCAGTATTTCTATATTAGTGTGATCATTTTGACCTAGAGAATCTACCACATTTTTTAATTTCTCATGGGGGCAATGTACTGGGTAGTGAATTTCACTAATAAACATCATCAATAATCTATATCACATATTTATCTATTCCTTATTGAATATAAAATTTAACCTTTTAGGATATTAATTTATATCAAAATCTTTTCTATAATGATATTAAATCCATATCATTAATGAAAAATTATAATAGATAAGTCATGATCATGATTTGGATAATTTTTCTTTGGAACCTTCAACTTTCATGAGTCATAAGCTATCACTATATAATTCATCCTGAGAATGCATCTCATCCTCATATTTAATGAATCACTAAATATCAAAAACCACTATCTAAAAAAGGAAATGAAAATAGTGGTGTTTTGACTAACCATTTTTCATATTCCTTGAAATCTTCTTAATATTCATTTGTCCAGAGAAACATGGTTCCCTTAAAAGATAACTTTTCCAGTAGATTTCACTATCAGGAAAAAATATCAGAAAATATTCAATAATATCTTTCCAAACCAAGGAAAATATGGATCTCAATCACTGTGGTTGGTTTCGGCCAATATTAAGTAATATCCTTCGTTGATGGATTGACATATATACCCTCTCCATAGTTTTTATGAAAAAAAAAGTAAAAAAATTATATTTCATAATGATTCATTGGACATTATTAGAATCCTCAAGTGATTTTCACTATTGACAATTCTCTATGGGTACATAAGAATATTTCCTATAAAGACTACAAAAACAAGTAAATTTAATATCTAAATACATTATATATTAAATCAATTTTGATATCAGGGTAATTAAAAAAGAAAAATTTAATCACTATATATTCAAAGAGTTTATACCCTGTTTAGAAGTTTTTATTAGGTATATCCTTATTCATGACCCCAATGTAACAATATCCAAAATGAAGATCAATTTCAGAAATGTTTTTTGATTCAAAAAATTGATCAATAAAGTCATAAATAAGGGGAATATAATACGTATTATTTTATTCATTGTGTTATGTTCTTGATAATAAATTTAATTTCCCATTGACCCATCATTCTTCTTAATAAGAAGAACAATTTCACCTCACGGTGACAAACATGGACAAAGGAATCAAATTTCAAGATACTCCTGGGGTTTCTTATTTAATTTTTATAACTCAACTATGTCTATTCTATATTGAGTTTTCAAAATTGGTGTATCCCCATGTATGAGATCTAAGGAAATCTTAGCAACATGATTCTTTTGTATGAATAAGATAATATTTTTCGAAACATCATCAAACCCTTGTAAAATTGATATATATCTCTTGTTGAGTTTCTCCCTAATAATCTTTGATAATCACCACTTTTGAAAATGATCCAGAGACTATATAATGCACATAGTATCTAACGTAACATCATAATAATTGTCAGTCTTGAAGATGAAAATTTTCTAGTTTAAAGAATCCGAAGTGAATTACAGTCCTTGGTAACTGATGTGGGATTTATGAAAGTAAATACAGTTCATGCCAAATTAAAAAAATAAATTTAACTATATAGAGTATAAAGATATGTGATGGCGGCATATTCCCACAAACATAAATCAATTGAAAATCATATAATTTAAATACAAAAAACATAGCATTAATATCTTTTAAATATCATTGATCACCTAGTAATTGATCTGGTATCATTATACCCTTAGAAAATTTCTCATATAGGGGATACTGGGTAGATACAAAATCAAAAGGATGATTTTAAAATGTAGATAGTGGATATAATTGTAGCTTTAACCACTTAATTATCAACATAATCAACATATATCACATTATTTTTCTCTTTTCCACTAGGATAATGTGTTTTCTAATGATGACTACCATTATTATCTTTTGGATTTTATCACTGGTAATGATGATTCCCATAATACTTTCATTTAAAATACCGAAGTATTCCTGGTGAATTCTATTGATATTTTTTTGTTATTACATTAATTGGTTAGTCTTTTCACATCAGTTTGACAATCAATTTCGTGATAAAGTTCACATCCACTCATTAAACATTTATTAATCACATAAATATAATTTCAACCATTTTTTATCCCACAATTTAATAAAAATGAAAATATCATCTTATTTTATCCTTGTTTTTTATAATTTCCATTGAATTCAATATTTCATTTATTATTAAAACCATGATATTGATCAATAACTCAAATCTACATCTCCACTAACATAGAACATCGAATTATTTATTCATAATTACTGATGTTTTTTATTAAATTGAGGGGATACGAGTTATTTAACAAAAAAAGATCTCATTTAGAAAAACGGGAAAAGAAGGAACCCATTTCAATGAGAAAATGAGAACGAAAGCACTGACAAGGAAGAAAGGACTTATAAGAACCCAAATTCAAAATGAGAATCAAAATTCAAAAAAAAATAACCAACCAAGGTTCTTTTTTCTCCTATGTCAGAACCTGCAATAGAAAAATTAGAAAAATATTATGTGACACCCACCATGCCAATAAATGAGCCGAGATAGAAACACAATCATGTAAAGTCACTCCTCAATCCCACATAGAAGAAGGAATAGGACTGGGAAACAGATTCCGGCACACCTATCTCTCAAATGAGCCTCCCACCCAACAATGCAAGCGAGGAAATCATTGTACTGCTAACATGATGCAGTACAAAATCATCTAGAAAAAACTTTGAAAAACTCAATAGAGTAACCATCAATCCAAAAGGGGACTGATAGATAAATGATTGGTTCTATAACACCCATACCTCATTCGAGGTCACCCATCTAACGACATTTTCGAGAAACAGACATGTGTGACAAATGCCAAGAAATATTTTACCAATTCTTACAAAAACCATTGTATCTCATCCGGCCTTCAGATCCAATGTGACAGGCAGAACAAACCAAGAAATAAACAGAAAAATTGAAGCAAAAAAACCAAGCCAAAACACTTCCAATAAGATTATGCAGTGAATCTTCATCCAAAACCAAGACATTCAAGGGAAAAAAGTCACCAAAAAGTAGAAACAACATCCCATCCTAAGAAGATAGTAACCAAGTTATCTCGGAAAGTATGAAGAAACCGACCCCCCATAAATTTGAGTCTGCAACCCACCACCAATACATCAAAAACCACTGCTCGAAGGACCAATCCCACTCAAAATGATTCTCTATTGCACATAGGAAACCAGAGATGCAGCTCTAAGAAGTGCCACCACAGTAAACTCGATGGTGTCTAGATCTAGAGACAGATCTGGTGGTAGAGATGAAAATTCAGTCCACTGCAAGATGACTGCCACCCACAAGTCCCCATAAATTGGTCAAGCATAGAGCACCTCGAACCCCTTCAGAGATCCGATTGTCAACCAGACCAAGGAGGAGATCTGCTCTTCACAGAGAGGATTAAAAGGCGCATCAGATGATGGTGAAAGGATTAGAGAAAACCATTGCTAAATTGTGGAGACTATTTGGTGGCGCGATGAAATAACCATCTAATAGAGGACCTCCTTTTAGTGTGTACAATGCCAGATCATAGAGTCGATGCTCATTTGGAGAAGCTTCCAGCGTGGAAACCCTAAGGTCGTTTCTCTTCAGGAGAGTTTGGTTCCATATCAATTCATAGTTACTAATGTATCTAATGGATAACTCCATTAAAGGACTTATTTTTAAGACATATAAGAATAAATCATACTTTATTACATGTTTGAGGATCATAACATAAGTATACCTAACAAGCATTGTAAAAATTTTCTCATAGGTAATAAAATATTCATCATCATTCTAATTTACTTAATCTGATTCCCTTTCCCTTTTTATTCAAGTAATGTAAAAAATGTAATTATTTACGAATAATATCTTAATTACATCACAATAATTGAAATCAAAATCTTTTCCATTTCATTCTTTACTCTATAATATTCTAACATTTATCCACTTCACTTTCTATGAAATAAAAATCCAATTAACTTTTCCATGTTTTAAAAACTGGATAACAAAAAATATCTACTCATTTTTAATGATCAATTTCACAAAAACTTTTTGATTAGAATAACCAATTAAACAAATTGGATTTTTCCTCTTAAAATTGGTAATATAATTTTTCCCTCTTTTTCATGTTTTGAAGCTCAACCTGATTCATATCTTGACAAATTTGTATAAGCATAAAAACATAATTTTTCATCTGATAACCCATAACATTTTGATTATATGAAGTCAGATAATTTAATTTTATAGCATATTAAACATTAACATGGTCCCTTTGGATTCCATTTACTGGCTAAAATAATAATAATAATATGAAAAACAGTAATAATAATGGTAAAAGGAAAAAGCAATAAAAATCATTTATAGTATGTCTATATCACAAAAAATTATTTTTTAATCAATGGAACCATAGGATTAACCCAATTCATCCATGGTCATCATATATTCAAATAATTTATAATGTTTCATAATGAAAATTTTATAGTACCAATGAGTATTCCCTAAGAGTTTCAAAATAGGATTTTAGTAAGGACAAACTTAACATTCCCCAGAATGACGTTCATGATCTAATGAACCTAATATATATGGGGTTATTACCCAATTATTCATGTTGTTCTAAAACCATTTCCACTTTTAATATATACCGAAATATTCTTTATTATAAATATGGACACGTCTATTTACAAAAACATACTATGATCTCTTATAAATAAGACTATGCATAGTGTTATCACCAATGTATTCACATCACCGTTTTCAAGTTTAATTAAACTCAGAGTTGATGGTAAATATAGGGACCATTAATTTTCATACATAAATATGATTATCAATGGATGAATATTAATTAAATTACATTAATATATATTCTATAATCATATAGGTATTGTATATTTTGAGAAATATAATAATAAACAACTAGTTCATAAGTGATCTATATCATCTTCTAGTATATTATTTAAAACATAAACCCTTTTTACCATATCATACATAAAACATTTTTTCATATCTTGGGGAAGGGAAAAAATTATGGGAGATTATATATGAACAACATTAGTATATAATGTACATATCTACAATCATAAAATAATATCATCAGAATAAGGGTACAATTACATGAGATTAAATTTTTTGAATCAAACCTATCATATCATATATCACAATCTAGATTTCTGTAATTACTATTTCTAGTTACTAAGGGATGAATAAAAAATAAACCAAATAAAATGATCCTTGAGAGCATAAAATTAACATAATACATATGTTTTGGTAATTCACATAAGAATTGAAAATCATTTCCTTAGTAGTCATGGATCACTACTAAGACTATTTTAGAGGATTGGGTTTACTCATAATACCATAATATCATTTTCCATTGTGCACCCCCAAGACTATCATAGTGGAACGATTTCCACTATAAACTGGGTTCACTAACCTTATTTGTCCAAATTATTTCATGATATGACCATGTAATCCTAATGAATTATATGGAAATATATTTCAGGGGCCTCTATTATAATAATAAAATTCATACATATATGATATAAAAATCATAAAAAATTCATCATATCATTATATATGAAATGTAAATAAGTATAATAAATAGTTCATCAGTTTATAATAGCATTACTGAGGGAAATGAAATGGGATTGATAACATAATTAAATCATGGGAAATAAATGGGTTTTATAGAATAATCCTTAAATCATCATCATTTTAATCTATCCAATGAATGATAGTTGATGGTATCACTGGATCATATAACTAATAGCTTATATGTAAAGTCATTTTATGTCATCATTGATGAAAAATACATTAATATATCACTCATAAAATTTCTTGAGAAAAATAAACATTCGACATTGAAATTAAATTTATAAAATAGAAAATTTCACTAATATTTTGGAAAAAATATTCTTAGAAAATTAATTTTTTAATATTTAGATGAGTTTTCAATTCATTGAACATTCTTGATTGTGGTAAATTATAAACATGTTTGGTATGTAATAACAATGATTCCTTTCAAATTTTTTTAAAAAAATCAAAAGTATCTCATTCAAAAAAATTGAGACGAAAATTACTTTGGATAATTCTTTAGAAATTAATAATTTGAAAAAACTACATCAAAAATCTTATGAGTATATTAAAAAGATTTATAAAATAAATTTTTGAAGCCATTGATATGTAAGAAAATCGATTGTCGAATATAGAGATGAATGATGTTTGTTTTTTTGAAAACATTTCATTTTGTCTCTTAAGTTATTAATGAGATTAAAATGAATTAAAACAAATAAAATTGGAAAAAACTATTTAGAGGGGAATAAATTTTACGCGATGATTGAGATATATGTCATAAAATTTCATTATTGTAATCTTAATCATAGACAATCCCGATATACAATTATAGTGTCACATAAATCCATTACTTTAAGATCAAATTAGATTAAATGATATCGAAAATACTATGTAATAAATTAAAATTTATTATACATATATAAAATAATCCTATGAATAATTTTAATATCATATATTATCAACTTGTAACTTTTCACTACATATTTGTTAATTATTTCTTATCAAATTCATTGTTTCTTGGTGTTAAATATTTTATTTTTATAAAAGGATTTCTATTTGGTATTTCTAGTTATTGAACATTGATGCTGGTCACAAAATATCCAGAGTTTTCATAATGAAGTGAGTATAATTTTTAATCACTATAAATATATATTTCATTATCCATGAAATGATGACACAGAATAATGAATTAACCATTCATGGAGATGGTAGTTCCTACATATGAAAGAATGATGTTTTCACTTTTGGAAGGATGTAATGAAATAAAGTTAAATAATAATTCACATTTAAATAAAAAATATTCTATAATATATATTCATTAAATATGAACTAATTTCTATCCATGTATGTCAGAAATAAAAAACGAATCACAGCGCTTCATAGATGTGGTAGTTCACACTTATAAATGAGCATCATTATCATCTTCCAAGGGATTTGAAGGCAAGAAATTAAATATTGTATTATAATTATATAATAATTTTTATTTCATTATTAAAACATATGAACATTAAAAAATCATAAATAACATTTATTAATTATGTTTATGGGAATGAATTGTATCGATATATGTATACGGTAGTACATACATAAAGCTGTACGATACTTTCACATCCTGATTTATATAATAGGAGATGGATATTGGTGGATCCATATTGTTTATAATATTTATGAATATTTATGATACTAAAGTAATTATTTCTGGATAAATAACACATAATTAAAGGGATAATTAGAATAAATAATTTTAAATAATTTGGTTATGATGATTGCATCTTCTTCAGCATTCCTCATTTTGATTCATCTCAAGGATGATTGCAATGGTATTTTTTGAATACTGATGTCTATAAATAGAGGACCGAGAAGTTTAGATAATTATTTGGTAGGTTTTTGTCAATATTGGTGGCTCAATATGGTGTAATTATGTAAAGGGACATACCTCCTTTTATAATTTTGGGGGATGAAATAATTGGAATTTCTTAAAGTATTAAAACGTAATAAAGTCATAATCAAGGAACATACTTCAAAATTTATTTAGATTATATGGTGGGATAGAATTAGTTTTTAATATGAAAATCCAAGATGATTTGGATATGATTAATTATTAAAAATACCCTTATCTTTATGTTTAATCCACAATAAACTCATTTAGACAATAACTATAATGACCCTTATTTAATCTTTTAACAATTAATTATAAAACATTAAAGTTGATTCACTAAAAAATTATAAATTATTATTTAGAATATTGAATCCATTTTCTAATATTCAACATCTAGAATTTTAATATGTTAATTTTAAATTAATCTCACAAAACGCGAAGAAAAGCATTATAAATATAAAATTGTTTAATTATTATAAATAATCTCACACCAAAAAACAAAAAAAAATTAATTAAAATTACCACAATTATATTATAAATAATATAAGTAAAATAATTTTACATTTGAATCTATTTTAAATAAAAAAATGAAATATATAAATGCTTTAAATAAGTACACTTTTTTCAATAAAATTCCTTATTATTCATTATTCATCCCAAAATTAATCATTCAATAAAATTTTGACAATTTATCCATAAGTTAATTATGAAATTATGATCTAAAATTTGGCATTCTTTTTTCAAAATATATTTTCAAATATTGGATAAATTATTTATATTATTTTCTTAAAAAAGAAGTAAACATTTTTTTAGGGAAAATGGATTTTTGAAGAATATAAAAAATTTACTAATAATTGAGCACATAATAACCCGTATATTTTCATCATATGAAAAATTTATAAAAAAAATTAAAAATCATGTTAACTATTCATACCACCTATTTAACTATTGCATTATAGCGGTGTTGTATATTACAGATTATTTGGACTCGTGGTTGTGTGTTTAAAAAGACATAAGGAAATAAAATATATTTAAGAAGAAATATATCTTCAAATATCATATTGTTACACCTATAAAATATATAAATTGCTCTTTTTAAGAGATTTCCATAATGTCGATCATCCCTAGATTATATCAAGGACTATCCTCAATGCCTCACATTCTCCACATCTGATGTTGTGTACATTATGAATTATTTCATGACATAACCTGACATGGCCCATTCCTTAACAACCCAAGCCTTCCTCAAATAGGATATGGGATGGATAATAGAACTGATAAGGAATATCACAAAAATGGGATTCATTTTACAAATTTACCACTAAACAAACACCAAAAAACACACTAATGAAATAGTGCTGATATATAATTACTGGAACTAAAATGAAAGCATACATATATCGAAAACCAATGTATAATATAACTATTGAAATAAAATTAAGGGAAGAATAACTCACCAATGAAAACATTAAAACTATCCATCCTACTTGGAAGGAAAGTATCATTGTCAACTACAACTACCGAAAAGCTCATCTGCCCACATCCAGTAAAAACCCCAGTCAGTCTATCAAACTAGATTCCCCTTTCCTCAGGTCCTCTTGGACTCCGTCAAAAGTATTTTTGTATGAAAAATAGGAAAACAAATGTGTGTACAAGGCCCGTGTAAGGGTGAGTATACGAATACTTGGTGGGTTCCCCAAAAAATGAAAAAAAATGGATAAATTGAAATAAAGAAATCAGATCAACCTAGCTAGTGGGAACCCCAATTGAGATGGGAACCCCATATCAAACCATCATCAATTGTACATGATATGTTAGCTTAGTCTACAAGGGGTTTCAAAAAAAAAATGTTACAAAAAATGAATGACTTCTTGAAATCATTGAGGTACACTCATCTCAGACTCCATGTCTCATGAATTTCTATCCTCACATCCACCAACCAGATTTCTACTCGTGGATCTAAAGGTTAATCATAAAACCAGTAGGAGACACTCCATGAGCTCATCCATCCCAGTTGTCACCCATTTGAGATATGTACTCCATCAGGAATAACCCTACCATTCCTAATGGTAGGTTCGAGGGAATGTGCTCCATCAGGAACAACATACTAGGTACAACTCTAGCGCCTATCAACATAGGTACTTTCATCATTACATTACACCCATAACAAGCTAATGAAACCCAAGTGAAGAAGATTTACCCTCAATAATAATCATAGTTGAGGGAGAACTACTCCAAGCTATGCACCCCATGAATTTTCTATATTGAGAGACAACGGAGGGACAGAAACCTCTCTATAACTGTGCTGTGAAGGGAGTTATGATCCCAAAAAAACTCATGAATCTTGTTTATCCCTTGTATGGAGTTTACTACACCGCATTCCATCATGAGTGTATCGAGTCATAACTAATTATAATTCAAATCAAGTGGAGAGTACAACTCCTCATAACTGTATCCAACAGGTGAGGGAGCTCTATCTTCGATGGAGGACCCCTTCCACATTACCACATAGATTGAAGGGAGTATTACATGGTATGTCAGGACCCATGGAAAGGAATGACAGGGGATTACCACTCAGATAATGGATGACCTGCACCAGGGAAAGACGAGGGAGAAGAAGTCCATAGATCGAGATCTCAAACCCTAACCTCGTAGGGGAGTAACACTCTGTAGGTTGAGGACGCACACCCTTGTATGACATGGGAGTACTGAATATTCATTATCATTCACTATGGTGGATGTTTACCCAAATATGATATGGTAGTACCTACCACAAGCAAGAGGAGCCACTCCCTATAATGAAATGGGTGTACCGACTCTACCAGAACAACACGTATAGAGGAACATCACCCTTGAACAACACAAGAGTAAACGATCATAAGATATATGACAAATGAACTAACACAGTTGGGGAGTATCCACTTTTCTCTACATAATATATGGAGGACATGCACCCTAGTCTTTAAAGGGAGTAATGACTCCATATATAGAGCAATTTCACCCTGGTCTGAGAGGTGAGTACCCACTCTAAATTCCTAAAATTAGGGAAGGATCATGCCCTAACATATAAGGGGAGCACTGTCCAAATTTATGAAAATAATGGGGAACCTATTCACTGAAACATTCGGGGAGTAACTAACATAGAGGAACCTAGCCAAAGGTAATGAAATCACACCCATACTATGGGGAGTCCTATCTCTACCTAAGAAGATAGTTAATAGAAACCCAATCCTGAAGATACATGTGACAACCAATCCGATCCTCTCTCCTCATGAACCACATAGATCTCCAACATTGGATTAGTATACATTTCAAGCATGTTGTTGCATTTATTACACATCATACCTCATAATCCAAACAAGACTCCACCATTATGTTCTACATGGAAAATCACATAGGATGGGATATTCACAATCCTAAATTTGAGTCCTAGAAAATGATATATGGAAGGTGGAAGATCTCAGGAGGATGTACCATGAGTACACAATGTGCACTGGGGAACACACTACCTACGAGTCCACTCTAGTACCTTTTCATGTATCTTATATACATGGTTCACCATTCCTTTTAGGGTTACATGGAGTATAATGGATTTATATGATGTGTCCCTCTTCACCCATCCCCTGGTCATGATCCTATTCTATATGGATCAGTCAACGGTGTCTCTTGCATGAAATGTATTCCATACTACATGGTTTATTCAGGATAAATGGACACTAACCATGTATTTTTTATATTTATATATACTAGACCCCAATTCCACGTACCTTGGCCATGTTGTAGTACGTAGCCATGTAGTTTAACATGGCTATCCCAATCCATATCCCATTGTCACATGGATTAGGTCTATGTGGAGCATGTAACCCAATTACGTAGAGGGTAGTCCCCAAAGATTATCTTTCCTGAATACGAAGGGATAGATGATATGTTTCACTAAACTAAACACTATGTATATGAAAATTATAGTTAGTAATAACATGAAAAACACCCATATTCTTCCTTTTCTTCCCTAAACCCACAAATCTACCTAGAAAGGATAAATAGTGTTTTCTTTGGGCTCTAGAACCTTCAAAAATTCATAAAAAGGTATCAAGACCTTAACTCAAATCCTCTTACCTTTATGAAGAAACTCTAAAGCTTTGGATGTAGAATGATGCACGGATTATGCTACACCTCGATCAGGTGATGATCTATGTCATGGATGGAAATCGGTGGAACCATGATTCATCGATTTGTCTTGTTTCAATCAAGTGGACAAAGATGGGAGGATAGGGGAGTAGTGTATATGCACTCTCACTTTGGTGCTTCCATAAACTTAGGTGTCGGTGGAGGAATTGGTATTAATTAATTAAAACCAATTAATTCCCCTTTCAACACCACATTATGAAAACACCCCAGATTTAAACTCCCGAAATGGACCACCTTAGGTCGCACATAGGGTAAACAAGATTTTTTGAACTCCACCATTCCCTTAAAAATCAAATATATGACTCTATACTTGATTTAGTTAAATTTTAATAAAAATTCACATTCATGAAAAAATCATTTTTTATATTTTATATATCACCACAATGAAGTTCCTCAGGCCCCAAAATACCACTCTAACTCAACAACCATCTTCAGAAAAGAAAAATCTGGAATATTTTAATGACATATGGTTCAAAACCCGTGTTATTACATTCTCCCCACCTTGGATATTTTCATTCCCTAAAAGTGAAATCCTTGGCATAATGGAATAAAGTGAGCTCCCCACTAGACTAGCACACCATCGCTCTCACCAAGGGTTTTAATACTACTTAGAAGAATGCACATAGAGGAACCACCTGATGTAAAATCACTCTCATTCCAATATTTTTCTAGAACAACATCACGAAACAAATGGGAGCATGAATCCTTAATTTTGATAGGTGTAAAATCACCAAGCACCACAGTCTACCTGTTGTCACTGTCTCTAGTGTAACGCCACATTTCCAACCTAAAAAAATTATTATGTAACCACATAGTTCTATTCCACCCCTGGATGGACTGTACAACAACCTCCTCATGTTTTTTGGTTTATTTTTGACATTGAACATGCAAGGGAATCCATGAATGAAATAGTAATTACCAAGAAAAAACATTGGGTCTTAACAATCATTTTTTTGAAAAACCTTTAACTGAAATATATCTCTCCCAAACAGAAACATAGATGCACATAATGGAGAAATCCAATCTAAGTATAGTCCATAGGAAACCAATGAATATTTCTAAAACATGATAGGGTCTAACTCTTCCTCTATATAATGATTCTTAAGACTGGTTATCCCTCTCCCAGGGACACTATGAAAAAATGGTGTTTGAGAAGACAAACACCATGCTATTTCTTGAAATTTCATCACATAAACTTTCTCTAAACACCCTAGTATAAGGAACTCATCCATTAAACCATGATTTTTTCCAATTTTGGTGGAAATGACTCACTTCCACATTTTTAGTCAGGTTACAAAAACATTTCTCGGTGGGGAAGGTGTCCCCCTTCTTCATGAGTTCAATGATATGTTAAAATCCCCCGCATCCTACTACATCATATAGCATATAATGATGACACCAAACACAAGAAGGTACTAATGAGAATTAAAGGGTTACCCAATGAATACTGGGTCTTAATGGGGGCCTCTCTTATAAATACCAACATGATGTTCCACCAATTCCCCACATCACTCGGGTTAAATTTCAAGCTTGAAATGGAAAAGAAAAAATTACCCACAACCGTGTCTAAAAATTTCTACCATATAAAGTAGAAAGGAAACAAGGAATAAATATATTCATCTATGGAGATTCTAGGTCAAAGGCCTCTATGTCATCCAACATTCCTCACGCATCTCCTATATCTCTAAAAGCCTGGCACGGACCACCAGGGGTTGGTGGTAGAAACATCTCATACTATCTACAAAATCCTACCATTCTACCTTCTACTCCACCACATATTCCACCTTATGGAAATACTTGTTTCAAATTATGCTTCTTCCAAGGTGGAATCTTTTTCGTCTTCCTCGCAACATCATGTTGGGTCGGTCAAACTCTAGTGAGATTCCCTAACTGTCGAAAGAATAAAATAGCCTCTACAATTCTACAGCACCCTGTTCTTGGGACCAGGCATCGGTATGCCTTCTATGCCACAATAATTTCATCTATTATCTTCTAGCTCTGGAAGATGCATCAACCTCATGGCTGCAAGTAGGGGTCAAATCCATTTTTCCCTCAGTAATGATATTTCCTACCACCAGAGCAGTCTCCGTCACTCCAACATAGGTGGGAATTCATAGTGGAATCAAAGTTGAATTAATATCTTAGAGAAAGCCTTGGTCGATGGTTCTTGGTTTGAAAAAATGGATCCTAAACCATATTTAGGGATTATAGGGATAGGTTTGTGAACCTCTTTGAAAATGTGTCCATTATCAGGTTACCCATCTAAAGTTGTAGAAGCTCGTGGATAGGCATTGATATAATAATGGTAGGGTAAAAAATCTACACTAATGAGTCACATAAACTCCACCCAAGTGACAATCTCCACATATTGAAACTTTATCAACAAACTCCACCATATCATGTTTTAACCCTGCAGAAGGATCACCTCAAGGACCTCCATTTGATCAGGATGCTTCCTCACGAAGTAAAAAACTCATGTGACAACCTTGAGCGTGTTATCTTGTACTTAGTGTTCTAGGTCACCATAGTACCTTGGAGGTAGCTTCCTATGGAACATGTGTACCACACTGAGCCTATGTTCATCATCACCCTAAACTGATGTTAAATCAGACATCTAAACAAGTGGTGGTACTATCGACAAACCACCTAAAGGTAACCCCTTAGAATCATTGCTTTATACTAAAGCCTCATCATGGGGAATAAATTCATCACAATAATGATGTAAAATATTATCTGGCTATCATCGTGGAGACATCCTGAAATAGAATCAAGACACCCCACAAACATGGAGTATATTTGGGGTACTGACACAAAATGGAAAGGAAATACCGAAACCTAGTCCTATATGATACATTTGAAATTCTATTCCAGACAACTAGTGTCCTAATTTTCTGAGTAAAAAAGAAGTTTTTTATAGGTGATTGGATACATCTTCCTTCGCACCAACACTATAACCATTGGATTTAGATATAAACTTGAAACATCCTAACACTGACTCTAGGAAAACAAAAGCATGTTCAATACCCTTCAGACCCAAAGTAGAACCAACATAGATACCACTCTATCATGACCTAACCCAATGGGGCCTAGGTTGAAACTGCCAAAGAATTTATCTAATAGTAGAGGTTTTAGAAACTAGCATTGAATAGTTATATCACATAGATGAGATATTTTTTTTTAATGTATTTGTATGCATGATCCCATAAAAACCTCAATTCAATAGTGTAAAGGGAAAAAATTGGAAGCTAAAATGCATGCATACATCTATCCTAAAACATATTACAATAGAAGATCTAAAAACTGAAGATTGTAGAAACAACACAAACCAAAGAAAACTATAAAAGAATCCAAAATTCATAGATAGACAGGATCAAACTCAAGTGTAACAAACAAAAATACCCTCAGCCTATCTCTGGTAAACACATCATTTGGTATAGCTCAATAATCTCTTCATACCTTCAGTGATCTGTGGACTGTATTGAAAGGTATGTGGTCCGTCCAAGATGAAAAACATGTGCTGGGAATTATTATAGAGGGTTGAGTCTAAAAATACTCCTTAGACACCCCAAAACCCAAAAAATAAATATGGATCAAATAAATGGAGAGTGTCTTCTCAACAAATCTAGAGGTAACACCAATCGAGAGGGAAACCCCATCTCGATCCATCCATGGTTGTCCAAGACATGTAATATCGTTCTACTAGGTGTTCCAAACCCAACATGTGACAACACCATGAGTGCTCCTAGATGTCACCTATGAAAACTCTTTTCAAATTAAAATTCTAATGAGGTTTCATCTTTGTAGTCATCAACAATATTTCCACTCAAGGATCTAAAGGTAAAAAACAAAATCCAAATGATACACTCCATGATCTCAACCATCCCAGATGAAACCCATCTGAGAGGTTTAGTCCAACGGGATTTACTCAACCATTACTAATGGAACTTCTTAGATAACATGCTCCCTCAAGAATATGTTATTAGGTCTAGCTCTAGCTCCCCACACCAGAGGTCCTATCATTGTTACCTTTCATATAGTGCAAGATAAAGAAACTCAAATGTAGAGGCCCTCCACTTAAGACTACAAAAACATGAGGTACCACTACTCTAGATTATGCACCAAATGCATCCCCTCTAAGAAGAGAGTGTAGCGGGACCCAGACCTCACCACTACCACACAGTCAAGGGAGAAATGCTCCCAAAAACACTGTGAATCTTTTGTCACTCTTGTATAGACTGTCCTACACCTTATTCTATATAGGGTTCCCTAAATCCTAACTAGGTATCATTCATATCATGTAGAGGGGCCCACTCCTCATTACTATATCCAATAGCTGAGGGAGCTCAAACTACAATGGAGAACCCTCTCTCAACAACTACTGGGAGTTAAGGGAGAACAACTCTATATGTGGGGAACCTAACCATGGATAGATTGTAGAGTAACACTAAAACAATGGAGGACCCGTTCCCCAATACAACATGTGAGTACTGATATATAGATCGGGGACCCACACCCTAACGTGGTAGGGGAGTACCACTTTGTAGCTATAGGACCCACACCCTAGTATGAAATGGGATGAACAACTCTTAAAGATCATTCACTATGGGGTATTCAAACCCTACCACTGTTGGGGGTGGGTTACCTACCCTTGGATAGGGTACCCACTCCCTATAACGATAGGTATGTACCAACACTACCAGAAAAAACGTATGGATGACCCACACCCTAGAACGACAGGGGAATACAGAATTCAAGGTTATAGGTCCCATGACCTAGCATGGTAGGGGAGTTTCCACTCTATATATACATCATATATGGACGAACCACACTCAAGTACAATAGGGGAGTACCAACTCTATAGATAGAGTACCCAAATCCTATTCCGGCATGGGAGTAACTAATCTACCTTCCAATGAGTATAGAGGGCCTGCATCCTAACATAGTAGGGGAGCACTGTCCAACTTTACAAATATCTTGGGGAGCCTACACCATAATCCATTAGGGGTGTAACAAAACATTGGGAGACGAACAAAATTTAACAAACAAACTCCTAGGAAATGGGTAGTCATGTCTATACCTAACCATGGAGGCAATAGAAACTCATGCCCTAAAGATATGTGGGATTACCAGTCCCACCATCTATCTTCATGAACCACACTGATCTCCAACATCGGCTCCATACATCTTCATAAGAATATTTTTTAATTTATTCCACCTCATACCTCAAGGTAATAACGGATTACACCCTCACATTCCACATGGAAAACAACATATGATTAGTAATTCACAATCTTGGATTTCTGGCCTAGTGAATGAGATATGGATGGAAGAATATTTTTGGAGGATCTATTAAGTTTACACGACATGCATTGGGGCACACAAGGAATGCGAGCCATATAGAGATACAATTCGTTCATCCTATCTATATGGTTCAACAAACCATATAGTGGCACCTGGTGTTTAATGGAGGTACACACTATGTCCCTATTCACCCAACCCCTAGCCATGTTCCTCTATTACATAGATGAACCAATGACATCCCTTACATGCAATGTATCTCATACTAAATAGTGTGTTCAGGATAAACAGGCACCTTCATATATAGTATTCACATATACATGTACCAGACCCCTTTTCCATGTACATTGGTCAAGTGTTAGTACATGTCCATGTAGTTTTACACGGCTAACATAATGCATGTCCCATGGTCACATGGTTTGTGGCACTACATGACATGTAACTTCAGTACAAAGCGCGAAATACCCAAATCTCAACTTAGCTAAATAAGAAGGGATACATTGCATGTTTAACTAAACTACACACCATGTATATGTTCATTTTAGTATGTAATTACCTGTAAAATTCCATGATTCATCTTGTTCATCCTCAAACCCCTTTGATATTACAAGATGGGATCAATAAAAAATGTAATTGTGCTCTATAACCCTTAAAATTGCATAAAGAAAGATATTATGACCAAAACTAAAATCCTCCTACCTTGATGGAGGACCATAGATGCATTTGATTTATATTGATGTCTGGATTGTTCTTCTCCTCAATCTGATGAAGATATTTGTCAATAATGGAGATCTGAAGAACCTTTCTTTGTTAATTTGGCTTGTTTCGGTCTGTCGACCAATGGGATGAGGATAGGGGATGAGAGGAGATGTGATCTACCATTGGCATTTCATGGACCTTCAATTTGGGGGTGGAATTGTTTTTAATTATTGAAAACGTATTTATTCCCCTTTCAACTCTACTTCACCAAAACAATTATGATCGAAATTCCTAGTGCTGACAATATTAGGTTGTGCCGAGGGTAAAAACGACATTCTGTTAGCAACTGCTCTCCTCAATAGTGTGATCAGATACTCTATACTAGAGCTATATATGTTTCTAGAGAAACTATTCACAAGTGATGATTTTTTTAAAAAAAAATAATATCATTGCATCGTGGTTCCCTAGACCCTAGATTCCCATGCTAACTCAATGCCCGACTTCCAAAATATTTTCTATAATTTTCAATTGTCTCATTGGTCAAAACTCAAGTCATTAAAAATTCATATATGAAGACTATAATGAACCAGTCCATGAATGATAAATTATATTTTTCATGAGTCCCATGAACATTGTTGGAGAATTAATCATTTCATAGGGCATTACCAAGTACTTGTTGTGACTATTAAAGAACAATAATGTAAAAATTGGTATATCATACTCTCAAACTCAAAGTTGGTGATAAATCAATTAGTGGTTATTCTTCATGAACCAACTATCCCCATTCATCTAGTCAAAAAGGTCATAGATTCTAATAAGTGGATACTTATAATTGATATTCACCTAGTATAGGGGAACATTTTCCATGAATAACCTCATATGCTTATCCACCATCTTGGGGAATAATTTTAGGGCTTCATAGGAGGACACAATAGGACTAAGTATTCACTTCCTCTGTAGATCCTCCAATCACAACTTCATATCTCGAATGTCCGTGGAGTCTATCCAATATGTGGGGGTATATATATGAAATTTCACTATAAGTATGTTATTACATAACATGATCTTATGATTGAAAGGTAACCTAGGACATCATTCAGAAAAATTCCACATATTCCTCTACTACTATAGGGAAATTCATGTACATGGTTTCCTCTTGTATAATGGATATAATAACTGACTAATGAGGAATTGGTTGTATCCTCTAGAAAACAAGCCTTTACAACTCTACCTAGGACCCCGTGACTCCAAAAAAGGAAATTGTATTCCCATCGAACTGTAATTATAATATACTCCACCTAAAACTATAAATCTACAAACATACTTCAATGAGAGACTCCATACCTATAAATTTTCTATAGTCCCTCAACAGAGCTATAAAGAGATTCCATATGAATACCACTCCCCCAATAGTCCAAAAACACTATTAGTATAATGGTGTGCTTGTTTAACCTTCCTCAGTATGCATTTTTAACCAAAAAAGTATAGCTAAATGTAAACTATAATATCTATGTATCTAATAATAAATGACAAAAAAAATTAGTGGAAGGATCCATTTTCTATCAAAATTGTATCTAATATTGATAAGACACATATCATAACTAAAATCATATCTAGATTCGTCATGTAATAAAACTCCACTACCTATAGTTTTCCATGTCTTTGACAACCATCTCTATAAGACTACCGTGGACCACCTACAGGTTTTAGAGGTGGTAACAAATCGTAGTCTTGGAATCCTACCATAGTTCTCTTTTCCAATTTTCCAATTATTCCCCCTCTATATATTCTTGGTCTGGATATTTCCTCAACCATGGTGTCTCATTTTCTATCACCCTATCTGATACATGTTAGGTATATTAATCCCACAAAATATGGAATTACCAAGAACCAAAGACACACCCTTATTTGAATAGGACCTCCCTGAGACACCTATGTAGCTAAACCTATATCCTAGGACTACCTCTGAATCCTCCCCATATTCCTAGCTCCCTGAGATCGATGTAAGATTCCACCTACTGTGATCTCAAATCTAGTGTACCAACATCAAGAGCCAATGGTAAGTGACTACTCTATAACCAATCTCTCTAAAACCAATTAATTTTTAACACCCAGAGATTTTTTTAAAATTATTTCCCTTTATATAATTTAAATTCAACAATATTAGGTATTTCATTCAAAACTTATTATAAGAAAACCAGGATATAATATAAAAATATTATAAGGTGAAGATTATCGCCAAGCTATTGGGTAGGTGGATTTTAAAAAAACTAACTAAATAATTAATAATATATAGTCTATACATTTATAAAATAAATTCATTGTTCATCAAATCATTATAATTGAAAATAAAAAAAATTAAAATTAAAGTGATGTTCCTTTAGGAAAAATATATTTCAATTAAGTAAATGTATATTTTTATTAATAGATTAAATTATTTTCTATTGGATAATAATATTTAATTATATAAATATATTGTAAATTAAATCAAACACTATAATAGTTAATTAATATTTTTCTATGAATGGGATAGTAATAAAACAATTTTTATGATTAAAACTATCTTTTTCTAAAAATTTGTTTTCATCGCGTTTCGAGAACAAATTTTAAAATTAATATATTACCACTAAATGTATTTAATTTGGTAAAATGGATACAATATTTAGAATTCGGAGTTTCATAATTAATACATAGGCTATTTTATTTTTGTTCATTATGAATAGTAGCTATTGTTATATTTATCGCATTGGTAAAGGGTAAATTGGTTTAAAATAGGCAAAAACTAAGTGATAAAGATATAATAATACATCATAATTTCTATTTGAATAATTTAATTTTACCCAAATCACCTTATCATATAATTTTATTTTTTAATGGATAATATTAATTCAAAATGACCAATTAATTATTTAAATCAGAGAAATTTACAAAATGTATCTCTATTAGTTTTAAATGTATATTATGTGTCCCCATAAGGAGAAAAAGATAGTTATGATTGAATCCAAATGTCTATTTTGATAATAATAATAAACATATTTTAAATATGGTATTTTATTTTTTATTTTTAGCAATTAAATAATTACAAAAAATTATTAGACAACACTGAAAATATATGTTTAATTAATGGAAAAATAAAATTGATGCTGTTAAAAATAAGAAAAGATATATGATTTTCTGATTTAACGTTTGTAAGAAAATTATAAATTAATGTCAAATATGTTTATCATTTTTTATGATTATATTATAATTAAACCTTGGTATATATGTCCTCTATGTCAAATTAAATGGATAGTGTCAGTTGGATATTAATAAAATTCCAATAAATTAATATATTATTCGATTATAAAAAATGAAATATTACTTAAAACTGGAATATGAGTATAAAATATGGTCTAAAATTTCATTCCTTTTCAATTTATGATAGAGTTGACAATGTATATATAAAATAATAACACATTATGTTTGAAAAAACTCATTAATGATATTATGGTTAAAATTGGAAAACCAAATAATTAATCAAATATATAAGGTTTCAAATGATAGAAAAATGTGTCCAAAAATTATTTCCTGACGAAATGAAACCACTATATTATATTATATTCAAATATTTTTATTTTATAAGAATATGTGATATATAAATACTTTATTATATTTTCATCTTTTAGGAAATTATGAAAGCACCATTGACCTCAATTATAAAAAGGGACCTTATCCCTCATATATTTATGCCACATTAATCCTTATATCACGATCATCCACTACCAAAATTCCTTAAAAACATAATTTTTTAGATTATAAAGGTTTTTGTATTCCCAAAACTCTCTCCCTATGACCATTAAGAGTAAATATAATGAAATTCATTCATTGAATAGGTTACCACCATAACCGGTCACTTTCTTGTTTTACATATTATTTACCAATTCTAAATCATGTTTATATATCATTAAATAATACATTCTATATCGAGAATGTAATGAAATTTTATTATTTACATTAATTCAAAATTATACTCATTATTTCCTATTAAATGGGAATTGAATGTATCATTTATGCGTATGTACGACTTATAGTATCTATGTAACGATACTATTCATTTTCCATCCCCATATTTCATGGATAGTTTTTATGAAGGGTTTAAATTTTATAAATGGTTTTTATTATATAATTATAGATCAATAATAGTAATATAAAATATTCTTTCATTCCTTCCAAACTTTTTGAAAATGATAACATCTATTGTGCATACGTGTGGACTACGACCTCCATGAAGTGATGTAATTTTTTTTTCATTTAATTATAAATTAATAGTAATAAGGAAATATATAATGAATTTATATAATATATATGATGTAATAATTATCCTATAAAGTTGAATTATTATTGTCTTTTTGTTCATTCAATTTTTCCAAAAATGACATCATTGTTCATGTGTTCGTAAGACATACCATCTCCATGGACGGTGTAATTCATTTTTATATCCCTACATTGTATAAATCATTATAAATATGTATAAAATGAATTCATATTACATTTATTAAATGATTAAATTTCATGATTATATGGAACCATGATCAAATTATAAGTAAATGTAATTTCAAACTCAAACATGCTTAGAAAATGATGAAATTATCATCGAGACTAAAAATTGAATTTTTTATTAAAAAAGAGTATGGCTGAAAGCCACCACCACAAAAAAGAGACCACAAGGGGATGAATGTTGTGAAAAAAAGGAAATTACCTTTTAAATATTACTTATACTCTAGGGGAATCAAACCCAAGAAATCACAAATTACGATCTCCACATGCCTTCTTCTAATTCAAGCAAGAACATCTACAGTAAAATTGGCCTCCCACAAACAATGATGAATGGTCTGCCCATGGACAACTTCAAGAGAACATTTCATCATTACCTAAAATAGATCACAAGGTATCATATAAACCCCATATACCATTCTCACCCAGAAATTAGAATCCAATTACACCTCAGCCACATGAAAATCAACACTTCTGTAAACCATGAGCCCCACGTACAATGCTCATGCCACCACATCGAAGAATTACCCTGGCCATAAGATAACAATAAACTCCTCTAAAACCAATCTATCTGAATCACACATCTCCCTTCCACCTCTCATGGCCCTATTCATGAGGGGCCCATCAACTTTAAGCATCAAACTGCTGAGAGGTGGTATTCATATGATCCCTTGAACTCCAAACCTACCATGAACATATGTTCTATAGAGGATATTAAAAACTATGAGTGATTGTTGGATCCATTTAATCAATGATCTCAAATCAAGGATAAGTTCCTTTAGCCTGGTCTAACAATATGATAAAGTGTTATGACCACCCATCCTTTTCTGATTCTGAACCTCCCGAATTACCCGAAAAATAGAGTATAGTTTAACAGACCTTACTTTTATTTCCCTAACCCTTCCCTATTAAACATGGAACCAGATTCCAATGAAGCATTGAAATGAGAGTTGGTCGGGACTGTAATCAGACTGAGGAGAGAGGTCATACCAGAGATAAGTTTCCTAGTCACTCTGAAAAAAGAGACACATCATTGATTAATTTTTTAGATACTCAAAGCAAAATCCCCGCAAAGCCAAGTGGATACTATGACTTTTGATATTATCATCCATATTTAATTTTCTATTCATTATGTTCCAGAAAAGGAGGTTCATTTTTTTGGGTATCTTATCACACCAAATCATTGATATAACTTGTGGATAACATTATATAAATGTATCATCATCCTATATTCCTACAAAGAAAACATTACCAATATCATTCTCATAAATCACCATCGATCCTCCTTAGAATTAATGAAAATGTCTCATTCAACTTCTTATTCTCCTGTAAAAAACAAACTGAATCAATACATGGTTCCAGATTTCTTCCTTAAATTATATATCCACAATGGGGAATCCTAGGACGAACCACCACTCGCCTTCCAAGTCTTCCTTCCAGAAATTGGTGTTTCCTTTCCTGATTACCCATCAAGATGACCCATATAGTTCCTCCAGATGAGATAACATGCATATCACATGTCTGGATAAGCATTTCCAACGGGCATTAGATGCCACACAGTGCTCCTCGTAACGTGCTCTAAAGAACGAAGCACACAAGGTGACCCCTAAAATAATTTTCCATTCAAGTTGTTCTTGAATTACCTACATGGATTCAGTAATATGAAATAACCTCAATCCTCCCTCCACGACATGATTCTCCATGTGTTCCTCAGATTCCCAATGATAGAGGTGTGTATGACTAGCATCCCACATGAACAGATTAAGGATTTTTTCTATCCTCTCAATGGTCCTTTTATGAGGTCTGATGGTTGTAATGACATGTGTAGGGATAGAGGTAAGAACACTGTTGAACAAGGTCACCTGGCCTCCGAATGGGAGGAACTTGTTCTTCTGGATAAATTTATGCCACATCACCCTGTTGATAATTCCATCGATGAAATATTATCAACTAGAATAGTGATTTTAATGAAACATTATTTATAAATGGTTGACAAGATTTCATAGATAAGTCATAAATTTTATGATTTATATGAGTATGTTTATGCAATACATGTATAATAAATCTTGTATTAATAATATAAGAGCTTCTAACATGCACCACAAAATTTGATATTTGATGTAAGGGATTTATGTCTCAATACTATTTTAATCGGGATTATTTACACTTGAATTTACATTGAGGAAAACATATTAGAATTATATAATAAACTAATTTAATGTTTTTCTCATATTATAATCTATTGATATCATATATTTTAATTTCCATTTCCACACTTCAATAATTTAATTGATCTAAATAGAGTTTATATGGGAAATCATCTTTATTTATCTCTTCGGTCAAAAATACATTTCCTTCAGTATTTATATTTTTGAAAAATGTTTTCTATAATTATTTTAAAACTATCCAATTATTTTTTTGTGAAATTTATACAATTTATGTTCTTTTTGAAAAATATTTTACAAGGAATATTATTGAAATTTTTTTAAAAAGTCACTTTTTAAAATTATACCATTGGAATGTTTTATATTATTTTTATGACATGAATAAAATTTTTTACCTCCAGGACTACTCAATATATTGATTCATAATTTTTATGTATACAAGAATATTTTCAAACAATGAATTCTCCATAATATATTAGAAAATATTATTTTTTGGAAATTTATTTTCCAATGAAAATTTTAATTTCATCAATAGTGTATTTATTTATTTTTTAATGATATTTTTATTCATTAACAACAACATCCTTCAATATTAAATATGTTTTACTAGATATTCTATCCAATACTAAATTTTATATCACATATCTATATAGTTTATTATTATGATAATTACAAATTTAGGAAACCAATTTTCACAGGTTAATTTTTGATTTTATGAAATATTGAACTGATATTCATTACATGGGTCATGAGATGATGATATGAAGTACTTTTTAACGATCTTATATCACATATATATGGTTTTTATTATATGATCATTGTGACATATATCTCCCTAAAATGTAATTTATAAGATATTATATTTCCTAAGATATTCATGGGAATGAAGATGAATTGCATGATCTGTTATAGGAAACAAATCGAATTACAAGATATATTAAGGGAAAAAGATGAGGTGCTTGATATGTTATGAAAACAAGTTTATGTTCTCAATATAGTCTGATAAATAGGTGTTGCTTCCTACTTAGATGATCTTGGTAGGTAACCATGACATATAAAATGAATTATATAAATATGAGGTTTCAACACACATTTGTGACATGAATTTGTGGTTAATGTTTGAGTTTTTAAGACTTTTAATGATTCATGTATTTTTGAAATGAAAATGTTTTATTCCATAACCTAGGTTTATGTTATTTTTTATATTTGGTATGAAAAATATGTGTTATGGTCATAACCTAATACAATTATTACTATCTTATTATTTTTTATGATCATATGATGAAATATCATATTATTACCCATGTTGAGCATCTATTATCATCGTTCTTTATGTTTCATTTCCCCATGTTATAATTACTATTTAATGAATGGTAATGATATAAGGAATACTGTGTGGGATGATATTTAATGGTGATGTTTTATATATTTCATAAAATTATAGGATTGTATATCTAGTTTATAGAAACTCTATTACATTACATTAATTTCATTGATAAATATATTATAAATTAATTTTTCATCTAAAAAGTTGTAATATTTAAGAATGAAAGTCTCTATCATCAATATTTTCTAGAAAATTAGTGTTTTGTTCATATCTCAAGATCATGTTTGGAAATATTTTATTAAACACTATAGGATATATCAATTAATATTATAAATATCCTAATTTTTTGGTAATGATCAGGAATTTCATAGGTTAAAACTAGGGTTTCATAGAAGAAGGTTTCAATATTAGGACATTTTCTCGGATTATATGGTTTTACTCTATGTTTCTTGTTTGTCACCCAGATCTTTTTATTTTCAGTCAATGAAGGGAACATAAAGGAATTGTGTTAATGCTGAATAAGAAGGGAAATGTAATGATTATCCACCAAAGTAACAAATAATTATTTGAGATATAATGTAAAATAATTCTACTATATTCACATATCTTTCTAGATTACAAATAATGAAGAGTTTCCAAATGATTAATGGAGAAAAAATTTAGTGTTGAATTTTTTATAAGAAAACTGACACATTATTTTAATAGATCCTCTAACATTCTAGTGGTTGAGCTATGAATCAACAACATTGACAGTGTACTTTCCATTATACAATATTTGGTACATGGAAAATTATTCCAGGTTGTTTATCATTTTGAAATTGAAGTAAATCAATGGTGGAACCATATAATGAAAACAAGGAAAGAGGCATAAATTTTATACATGGAAAGGGATTTTTTAATGGATATTATTTAGTATATACATTCCTCATATTATATATTAAAATATGGGAAGGAATTATTAGATCTATAGAAAATTCTGATTATTCCATTAATACATACAAGGAAACTATTACCGATCATGAATGGTGTTCCTCTAATGTAATTATCACCCTAGAAAGTAAAATTGATTGACTCTTTAATTGATTAAAACCATGTATCTAAAAGGAAATATATATTAGAGAATTAATTTGGTATGAATTAATAATTTTATGTGTGATCAAAGTATAAATGGAAATTGGAGATTCAAATAATTTCCATTGTTTTGTTAAGAAAATGATGTTAGAGTCCTATGAAAAATCAAATAATTGAGATGGTGGAAAAATTACATCTATTTACATGATATAAATATGTGACTAAACTTCATGAAAATTTATTACATAGAACCTAGTGTTTCTTTTTGTTGAAGCGTGGGTTATATGGTCCATTAATGTTGAAAGTGGATTAATATGTTGTTCAATTCATTTGTGAAAAATATTACACAAACTAAATAATCACCCATGTTCTAATGCTTAATATTCAAGTAATATGAGAAATATGCCAACCTGTTCTCAAATATGATTTTTATCAATGAGCAGTTTCAACAAACTCTTAATCTAACTGAAAAAGGAAAATCTCATGTGATCAAGACTTCTAAAGAGGGTTGTGAGAATGATATGGTGAATGGTGCATTGTCATCCACTCTAGAACAAATAATGAAATATTTTATTATAGATATACCCAATTAACTATATATAATGAATTTTCTAAATGTTTATCAATATTTTATCAATGATTAAATGTTGATATAGTTATGAAAACTAATAATGGTAGTATAGTTTAATATATCATATATAGTTCCTCTCCAATTGATTTTACTTGGACAATGCTTTTTTTATAATCTTATGACTCTCCCATTAGTTTAATTTTTTTTGATTCTAGGAATCGATTACGTTTTTTGATAAGGAACCCAAGTAAATTTCCTACCAAGTGAAGTCAATTAAAATATTAAAAATGTTACTAGGAAAATTTATTGATGCGAGGATAAATATGAACTTCCAATGGAAATTGTTTCATCTTCTCATTTTAATACCAATACATAAAGCTTACATATATCAGGTGGATGGGGAGGAACTAACAATATCAATACTCTAATATTATGATAATTTTTTGTTTTTTTACCGATATAATTAAATATAATACCTTAGAATCATGAAATATAATTTTTAATAGAAATCATACCTAGTTCAATTATTATTTCAAATTCTCTAAGAGAATGAAACCAATTGAGTTGTTGAAATTAGAGAAGAAACTCTAGGATCATCATGATAAGTGATTAATATTCCAATGTGTGTCACCATGGGGTGCACCTATTCTAATTTATATAAAACAAATGGGTAAATTATTCATTACATTGACTATTTAGAATGTTAAAATATAACTCCCAAGAACTTGTATACACTCCCCTATACCGGTGACTGATGTTTTCTACTTTACAAAGCTCAATAGTTTTCTAATATTGAACTTAAATCTATATATAATTAAGTGAGGGTCCTAAAAGTGTAAATACCCAATATGTTATCTCATTTATTGTTTAGACACTTTGAATTTCTAGTGATTCCTTTTCATTTTACTAATTCCCTTCAATCATCATGGATTTTAGGAAAAGAGTCTTTTTATATTATGTGGATTATTTTTTTGTAGTATTTATATAAAAAAATTATTGTACATTAAAAGAGAAGGAATATCATGAAGATTACATGAGGATTTTTATAAATACCCATGGGAACAAAAATCATTATAAAAAAATTAATAATAATACATTTTGGCATTTAATAGTTTCATTTATGGGTAATATAATATTATGTGAGGGTACATCATTAGATGGATCAATGATATATATTATAGAAAAATGGACTAGAAAATCCATGGTAACTATTCTCCATTGTTTTATTCTATTTTATATCTATTTTTGAGCTTTTATGAGAGTCTTATCAATATTATATAATACACACACCATGTTCAATTAGAAGGGGTTTATGTTCAGGATGATGGATGAATGTGAGTACAATTTCATTGAGTTGAAATTAGGGTTCGTTAGTGTACCTTGATTACACTTCACTGAAGTGGTGAATGGTTTTTGAACCATATTGATGAATCAAAGATGGTAATAGGATTTGTTCTCCTGAAAAATTATATGATTATAGCATATTCATCATTCCAATTGAAGTATAGTAAACAAATTACCTTACACAAGACTTGCTGTTAGATGTGGTAATTTTTTCATTAAATATGCGGATGAATTATCATTATAGGTAAAACTGTGATATATATATTAATCACAAAAAACTATATATTCAATCTAAAATAGATTAATATTTTCCAGAGTGTATGGTTGGAGTTGATTAGGGATTTGGACTAATCAATACATTACCACCATGGGAATGCGCACAAGGTTTTAGTTGATTTGACCTGAAAAGACCACGCAGTCATATATGTGATGAATATCTAAAAAGATAAAACATTATTATATTTATAAAGGATGGATCTAAAAATATTTAAGGATGGGGAGAAATTATTTCTTTCTCAAATATATTATCAACCATATATTGATGTGAGGATTATGGATAAGAGATAACAATATTTTAGCTGTAAAAGAAGGTGATAAATATTTCCAACTTCAGACCAGTTAACGAGGGAATGGTATGGATCATTAAAATTGTATGTCTCTCGTTAATACATGATTTTAAAAATTAGTTACTAAATGAGACTTCATGTTTATTATTCCCTATTCAACGTAGAATTAAAAATATGTATAAATGCCATAATGATTAATTTTTTTGGGACAACATATATAGAGAAATTATAGAGATTTTATATCTCTACTTGTTATGAAATCATGTGAATGATGAGAGATACAATCTTAAGGAGGTTTTATATCCATTACATAGTCCATAATGGAAATGGGAACACATCACTATAGATTTTGTTAATATGCTAACCAAAACATTTAAAGGACATACTTTTATATGTGTTATAGTCTATCGTAGTAGGAATCTGAAAATATTTATGTTTATTATTTATGACTTCTCTCCTAATCAACATTATAATATATGTATTAATGATATGGGAAGATTATATAGATTACCACTTCTCGTCATATCAGAAATGTATATGAGGTTTACCTCAATGTTCTGGATAAGTCTTTAATGGGATCTAGATATAGATATGATTCGTATTAAGGAATGAAATCCTCAATATATTATTAGTCTGATAGAAACATTGAAATACTAGTGGATATAAAATGTTCTTATTCTATGGGTTTCAATGTTTTTTGGGATCAAAACCTTCCTTAGTTTATGTTTTCTTATAACAACAGCTTTAACTCAATCATTCTTATGGATCTGTGTGTTTGAATTTAGGGATATAGGTGTAGAAAACCATAATGATTTGTTGATGTTTGGGACAAATTATATTGGGGCCTAAGATATTTTAGGAAATGAAAAATAATGTCACATATGTCGATTAACACATTAAGGAGTCTCATAGTTAATAGACCAGTTTTACAAACAATAGTCCATGTGATCTGTAAATCGAAGTTGGTGAGAATTTGTTTTTTTGAATTTCTCTGTGGAAGAATTTTATAATATTTATGAAGAAATGAATGTTTATCCCTAAGTATATTTTCCACTTTTATGTTATTAGTTGACTTGGGATAGTATCGTATTTAATTTCCTTTCCACCCTGCTTATATTATGTTATTGGAGTGTTCTATTTATCTCTCTTATGTAATTAAATAAATTATATATCACATGAAGAGAATATAGGGAAAATAAAACTAAAGAATGATATTTCTTATAAGGAAAATCTAGTATAATTATTTGATCATTATGATAATGTGATATCGAACAAGACTATTCTCATTATAAAATTTCTCTTGAGATACCACAAATTCAAGTAATCTACTTGGGAAATCAATGATCTAATGATACATTGATTTATTCTATTCTTTGAACAATATATATGAATTTAGAGGTAGAAAATCATTTTATGTGGGTGTATATAACACTATGATATTCTATAAAGATATTTCCCATTAAATTTCATTATTTCTTCAATATCATTCATTACAACACTGAGTTTTAAGAAACCCTGATTTTCTATTAAAATATTTTTATGTGATAGTTATTGCACACCTATCATATTGGTATATATGAATATTACTTACAAAATTATTAAAAATAAATGTCCTACATATTTATAAAATTTATTCTTTGGTAATAAAATTATTATAGTTTAAAAAAATAAATTAAAAATAAAAGTAATGGATATTCTAAAAATAATTTAATGTATGTAATGTATATTTGTATTAATAAATTAAATTATTTACTATTTCTGATTTATTTTATTGAAATTTATATAATATATATTCAATAAATAAATTTAACATTAATTTAATATATTTCTTTATATGGGATAAGAATAAAGAAAATTTTATTCTTAAAACATTATTTTTAAAAAAATCGGTTTTCATCGTGCATTAAAAGATTATTTCGAAATTAATATGATAATATTTTAGGTTTAAAATTTGATGAAATTAATATCATATTTATAATTAAGTGTTTAAAAATTGGTAAATAAGCACCTATTATTTTTTGTCATTATGAATAGTAATTGTGGTAAAACTTATCACCTCAGTAAAGGGTAAAATATGTTACTCTAGGATAAAAAAAATTGATAAGGATATAATTATCAATCGTGAGACCAATTTTATGAATATAATTTTACCATTTTAACCTTAATAATTAATATAATTTTTAATGGACACATATACATTAATATTTCCAATATATTATTTAAATCAATGAATGTCTCAAAATATCACTCTCTTAGTTTTATAAATATATATTGTTTCCACATAGAAAAAATTAATTTATGAATTAATAAAAATGAATATATTTATATTTATAATATTATATTCATTATTTACTTTATTTAAATTTTTCTGTATTCATTAATTACAAAAAAGTCATACAGTATAAAAATTAGTATTTATTAATTTAATTAAAAGAAATAAATGATAATAAAAATATTAAAAGTTGTAAAATTTGACTATGTTAATGTGTATCAGGAATTATATAGATTAATGTTACATATTTTTATTATTTTTTGGGATTTTACTCGAATTCCAACCTAATAATTTTATCATTAATGCCAAGCTAAATTATTATTGTCAAAATAGACCTTAATAGTATTTTATTAATTTTTTATTTTATTATATTATTTAAAATAGTTAACTTTCTGAAATAAGAAGAAAAAAAATTATATGGTATCAAATTTAATACCTTAAAAATTTATGATCAAATTTTCACCTTATATATAAAATTATAACACTTTATGTGTGAAAAAAGACGTTATCATGATTAAGGTTAAAAGAAAATAACTAAGTCGTAAGTAAAAATGATAAGGTATAAAATGGTCCCAACACATGTCAAAACATTATTAGATAATGAGATTAAAAAAATCCTATTATATACACAAATCCATTTTATATTTAATTTATTATTTCTAGATAATTACTTTATTAAAATGTTATCTTTATGAAATTCCAAAAGTGACACTCACCATAATTATATTAGTTAACCTCCTCCCTAACATCATTACACAAAAAAAATTTCCTTAATGATTAAAACACCCAAAAAATAATACCATTTCCTCTTCCTTATCCACCCTATAGAGGTTCTATAATTCCTGAAATACAAACACTTGGATAATTCAAAAGATATCTAAAGTAGTTCCTTCAATAAATATGTAATCTCCATAATCGATCACATTCTATTTACTTCTTCATTAACTCATATAAATAAATTTTTTGTATAGTATAATAATAAATTATGTATAATAAATATTTTTAAAATTTTATTATGATTATAAATATACTATTATACACCATCTTTCCCATCAAATGGAATGTGATATTATTGCTCATGTGTTTGTAGGCTTACCATGTCCACGTAGTAATAAAACCCATTTTCCATCATCATATTTCAGGAATGGTAATTATGACTGGTTTAATTATTATATATGATTACTATGGAATAATTATATGTGTTTTATCTTAATTGTACACCCACCATCCTATATTCTCATGCGTTAGAAAACAAGAATGTTGCTCAAGCGTACGTGTAGACTACCACATCCATGAAGTGATGTCATTTGTTTTTTTTCATTTCCATTATAAATGGATGATTACAAGGATAGATTTAATATAATTATATGATATATATAATATAATAATTATCTTTTGAAGGTGAATTATAATTTTCCTTTCTTTTTTTCCATTTTCTGAAAATTGAAAACAATGTTCATGTGTCTGTATGACCTATAGTCTATATGAATGATACAATTAATTATTCTATATAAAATTATTATAAATGATTATAAATGTGTATATAATGAATATATATTAATTTTATATAGTGATTAACATTATTTAGATGATGTAAATGTGATCAAACAAGAAGGACCTAGACATCCAAACTAAAACATGCTTGGAAAATGAAGCGTTTATCACTAAGAACAGTGACTATAATAACAAATTATTAATAAATAGGTTGTAAGATGTCATAAATAATAATTAGTGGTATGTTAGATATGAAAATGGAATGTAATATATGTATAATAATCTAATATATATTAGAAATTGTTTCAAATGTGATTGGGTAAAGGTGATACAGGGGGTTATGGATTTATGTTTCAATAATATTTTAAGTGGGATTGTTTATACATGAATTTTTATTTATATAATTATATATTATTTATTAGATAAATATATTTCATTATATAATCTTTTTGAAAAATATTTTTAATATATTTTTTCCATTCACTTTCCTCAAATCAATAATTTTATACATTAAAATATTGGTTTTTATGGGAAATTCACAATATTTATCTCATCAGCATATACTATTATTTATACCATATCCGTAATTTCTTTAAATTCATTAAATAGAATTTTAATACTATATATTGATTTTCTAAACCAATTATTAATATTAGTTTACTTTTTAAAAAAGTCAAGTAATCTTCTATTATTTTTTGAATGAGAATGTCTTATCAATAATATTTATAAATTAATAATTTTATCTTGTACTCCATGAATGGAGTTTCCCACCATCATGAACACTCAATAAATTGAATAATATTTCAAAGTATCCCAAAAAAACAAATTTTATTTTTTATATAATTATGTGAAATTTTAGTTTTTAAAAATTAAATTTCAAATTAAAAGGGAATTTTCCCTTATGAATGATTTAAATGATATTTTAATAGTATTTATTTTCATCAATTACAGAATCCTTTGGTATTTCTTATGTTTTATTGGTGATGTTATCCAATGATACCATCTCTATCATTTCTGAGGATGGATAATTTTTATGATTACAATATATTTATAAAAACCATTTTCATGATCATTTAATAGTTCTTTTTTCTTCAATGAAAACAACAATTTGTATTCTATATGACTTGAATAAATATGGAACATGTTTCTCTTTCATGGGTTATGATTCGATTATATGACAGGTGTTGTATGATCATTCACCACACATATGTATGGTCTCCATTATGTAATATATGAGAAACATATCTCCCTCTATTATATTTGTTAAATTATTATATCACATGATATGATTTGGGAAACCTGTTAATGATCATGATATGTTTTGGTAAAAATTTCAATTTTCTTGATATTTTATAGGAAATAAGTTTAATTTATTAATCTGTTATGGGAAATATGTCGATGTGTCAGATCCACTATGTGTAACAACTATTTATGATTGATCCAATGGTATCAGTCGGTAACCATGACTTCTAAAAAGGATTATATACTTATTATGGTCCCATACACACTTCTGACATGAAATTACTATTCATTATTGAGTTATGATGATTTATAATAATTCATTTTTTTAAATGTTATTATTATTTTTACATAAATAAAATATATTATCATTATCATATTGGGTATGATCTTTGTATACTATGTTCATTTTATTATAACCATATATTTTTGAAATTATTTCATACAATCATCGATTGATATATCCCATGATTATACTTACTGAGCATATGAGATCGCCTTTTTTATTTTTCCTTTCCCTAGGTTATGAATAATTTTGTAAGTTGGGTATTCCAATGAATAGTACTATGTAAGAAGATCATTTTGGGTTATATTGAACATAATTTATGAAAGTATAAGATTTTATATCTATTACACATAGAACACTAATCTTTTACAGTTATATTTTGAACCAAAATGAAATAAATTGAGTAGACATCAAAAAATAATTAATATTTATGCTTGAAAAGACCGGGTCGTTATACATGATCTATCACTCTAGGATAATTATGGATGCCCAGATATACCTCTCCATCTTGGATATCTATGTAAGGGGAAATATCAATTGTTCATTGATAAAATTATCCACCATGAATCCATTGGAACCAAAATCCACACAATGGAAAACATAATCCAAGACCAGAAAAAGATTGCAAAAAGGCTGCTTTACAAAGTAGCTTCTCAAAGCCCTCATGCACTATGGTCACCATAATGTGGAGGCCTTATTTGAGCCCACAATAGAAGAAAGTGGATGATTAAAATGAGGTTTTGATGAAATTTACCAAAATAACAGATCTATGTGAGCTCTAGGTAGGGATTGATGTTCAACTCCGTTTTTATGAAAAACATGATGAAAATTGGAATCCTCTATGGTCACTGCGGAGAAGAGTGTCGGTTGACTCTATGATTATGAGAAACTTGGTGGTGTTTTCCTCTCATTTCAGAGCGTGAATTACATATCAGCACATTCTGTTCCCTTTTCCCCTGCTTTACACACATAAATACACGGCTCCCCCCCTCTAAAAAAACCAACACCCTGACCTTTCTCATTCCAAGCTCTCAAATTGCGAAGAAACCTTTACTCTGTGAAACATCATAAAAATGAATCATCAAAGGTACTTGAGAATTGTGAAATCCCTTTCCCTATACCCAAATTTACCTCCTCTCTAAGTAAGGATGTCCTTTGCAGAGCCTATGGTCTATCTAAAAGGAAGGATCCCCCTCTGGGTACATGGGACTTCTCGAATCACCCAAGATCCATGGGCCACCCTCCAAAAACTTGCGTACTCCATGCTTAGTCTAGGGCACTATGATCCATAAGGATATACTCTTTTTGGAGCCATATCCTCTATGATCTATTGTTCTCTATGAGCCTCAGTGCTCTGCTGGCCCTTGTTCTTTGTGATCCTCTGAGCAGTACAAGCCTATCTTCTCTACGAGCCCTTGTTCCCTACACACTAATGTGCTCTATGAGACCGTGAAATCTACAAATCCATGTGAATTTATAGAATATGAGATATGTGAAGCCATGTTCTCTAGGATCCCCTATTCTCTGTGATCCCATGTGATCTTTGATCCCCTAATCATTGTGACACCCCTCTCTACGGGGCATTTTTCTTTGTGAACCCTTCTCTCATGCGTCCCTCTATTCCTATAAGAATTGATTTCAAAGTCCCTAGGGTGGTGCTTTAGGTTGTGTTTAATTTCCTCATTCTCTATCACATAGGTACGCTAATCGCTATTACTTCTCCCCTTGGCCACACTAATGTGATCCCTTCACTGCATCACTCCACAACCCCATATATAGAAGGAATTATTGGTGCCTTCCCATTACCAATGGTTAACGTGTGCGAGTTATGTAAGTCATAGGGGGTGAGGAGTGAATCATCACTATATGAGCTATAGGATGTTAAACTTCTAAGCACCTGTGTCCCTACTACATAAGGTTAAACTATAATAACTGCATAAGAGATAGGTCTAGAGAGGACTACGAAGGGAACAAATACCATTGTCTTCCCACCCCTCTCCCTCTGAATGTTGTTCCAAGGCGCACCTCGGGTAGTACTTGCACAAGCGCCGACCCAAAATTATAGGGTGTTACTGGTATGGTGTCTATATCCTCCTCATACATCTAGACCCCTACTTGGGCTTCCCTCTGGGAGAAAGTCTCAACAATCATTTCATCGGGATGCTAATCATGAGTAAGCCCCTCTCCATTCCTCGCTGAAGCACTTTTCAGGACGTGATCAACAGGTCGTTATTGCCTCTTATTTCCCAATCCATGAATGACTCACAAGGACTTAGATTAAGAATCAACCATAAAATTCTCTTTCTGATGCTCATCACTCATAATCCACATTCCCCTCTCTACAGAACTACTTGGACATTGATCCTCACCCTCTCTAAGAAAGGTACATAGGAAGCCTCTCTAAGGTGCAAGAGCATCACAAAACAGTATCGACTACTTCACATGGACTCACCCTCATCCAACATGATGTCAAACTATATTCCCCTTTCACCGCACATGAAATTAAACATTATTCATTCCAACTAAAAGGTTTTTTATCTCTATCACGTATAATAGGAATGTAAGTATCCTCCAAGAGGTTCAAACCCAAACACAAGTAAACATTGTTATCCCCCGTATTTCGGACCCATGTAAGTGGTCAACGACATATTGTTGTTGAAGAAGTTCCTGGGAGCTATCCATGTGTAATCCCCACAATCAATCCACAATCCTATAACCAAGACTGTCTCACATGTGATGGGATTCTAACCATTCATATTCCCCAGCATGTCTCTGAGTTGATGTCCTTCGTGTACACCCTAATAGTATTCCCCCATATCCAAACAATGTGGACATTTATCCTTCCCTTTTTGAAAAAGTTTTGTAGGAAGCCTCTATAAGGTTCAATACCACCACTCATGGCCCATCCTAGTCTATCATTTTAGCCTTTGTTTTTCGGAAAGGTCATGCCCCATCCCATAGGTTCTACATCCTTTGGGTCACATCCAAGCATCCATTCTTACATGTAACCTCCTCAGATTACTCATCACCCCATATACAGAACTATGTAGACATTAATTCCCTGCCAAGGGGATACATAGGAATATTTTTTAGTTTCAATCCCAACACCACCACCTTCGCAATGATATTCTGTTCCATCCCCACTCATTTAATCGTTCGACACTCGATCCTTATCTATATTGATTCCACATAGGCCACCACATCTTAGTGAAATAATGAAATCCATTTAGGAAGTTAACTATGTGTTAGAACCATTCATTTAATTTATCCTTTGTATCACCTAGGACACTAACCATGCGTAAGCCCCAGAATGTCATCTGGTTGTTGTCCATTGTGTACACTCTAATGCCATGATTCCCCCTCTTGAACAATAAGGGTTTTTATCCTTTCCCTCTATACATGGTTTTTAGGAGGCATCCATGGGGTTCAATCCTATCCAATGGAAAAACTTGGTGTCTTACATGATAGGACCTAATCATCCTCCAATCCTTTCACATTTGGTTTCGTGATCCACCCACCACATAAGCCACTCAGGTGCTCCCCCACCCCCAAGAGATGTATCCATGTTATCAACTCCCATAAGTGTTCTGATCTGTCCAATCTGTCTCCTCTAGATGATAAACTTATGGAATAACCCGTATTAGACATGGGAAGTAGAGGAAAACATTAAATACAATACTATGGAATACCATTAACTGAACTCTATTTGAGATGAATTGGTCATACATTCCCTATAGAATCCTGATGATAAGTGAAAGAAATCATGGTGAACTATTTTTTCAGTTCCCAGACATTCTAGGAATTCCAAACGTGACTACTCCCATAACTGAAGGATTCGTCTCTGACTTTACCCCATGGAATGTACTGACAGAAGAGGTGTAATTAACCTCCCTCCACAAAGATATGGAACCCGGAAGAGTTTCATGAAAAACATCTTAATCATTAATGGATATTTTGAAAAGGTGATAAATTACAAGGAGGAATCCATGTTAGGAGAGATAAAAATACCATCATCCTATTTTGATCAAGGAGAAAATTTCTCTGTATAATAAATGGATTCCACCCATCATTAGAATGCGGGAATGCAGGGCCACACCCAACATGTCCCTGCTAACGGATGCATTCCCTAGAGAATGTGTTAGAAATAGAAATGGTGAACTTGGTGTGAATTTATTCTCCTCAATATTGATATTAGTTGCATTTGATAAATCAATAGATAAGTGTATCACCAGATCCAGCTATTTGGTGCAAGGTCCTGTAAAAAAAAATAGTGTGCCTAGAATGAAACTCACTTGGATTTGGGGTAGTTGATCGGTTGAAATGCCATTCTGCAACGTTGTCAGTGTGAATGTTTCTATCCATTCATGGAATACTGAATGATGTTTGGGCATTGTGAATCACTTTGTTATTATCTTTAGTGATGGTTGAATTTCCCTTTTTTGTAGGACCCAAGATAATGCTATAGGAAACTGATCACCTCCTACCAGTGGATGTAGGGGAATTGGAAAATATGACATGGTACTTCCAAACACCTCCATCTCTTGTGTGGAAACATCCATGACCACAGGTACCATGTGATCGTGCCCCCTCTCTCCCTATGAATTTATTCAATGGATGGTGATTAATACTCTTGTTTTTTTATGTGAATAGAAGGTGTTATCCCAACAATGGACATTGCCCATCAAGACATGGATCCTTCTATGCCACATCAGCACCACCATCCCCAAGGGTCACATAGGGAGCCGCTTCTCTCCATTCCGACATTCAACAGATTCTGGATCCTATCCCCAATGTTCTCCAATGATTCCATCCATTATGTGGACAATGTAAGGGATTCCTAAGTCTGGTCTGTAAGGGATTCATCTAGGGATCCTCCAAGGAAGGCCCCAACACTGCTGTATCAACATTTCCAGCTGGTCCCATAGTCCAAGGAGTAGTTGGTCCATAATCTTGCACAACGGGCTCAAGTTTCGCTAACCCAACATCAACTTCTAGTGAAATGATAGGAAGAATTAGGCCATGAGGAATCATATTTTACTTCTATTGTAGCCCGAGACACCACTAGAGAATGCTATTACCCCCCTTTGGTTGTCTTAGAGAATGGGAATTTCCCCATCCCAGCGTAATGACAGTTCAATGTCTAGTTCAGAGTAAGGCATCATCCGCCTGACAAGAAGGTCGAGATGACATCCCTAGTCACTGGTGTAAGTATCAACCATCTTGGGATGACCCATGATGATGTCCTATATACAGGTATTCCGTGTACCATCATCTGGTAGAGTAGAGGTCCGCGTCACTCTTTCATTCATTATGTAGGTCCTACCCATGCAACCATCATCCGACCGAGTGGAGGCCCTACCCGATTCATTGATACTATGCACAAAGGTCCTCCACGTGATCCTGGTCTCATGTATGAAAATTTCATTTTCCTACTATGTTATCAATGTGAGGATCTCACTTTCCCTATATCCTATCATCAAGCGGGTCCTCCACCTGCTCTCATTGACTCATGAAGAGTCCCTCCATGCATCATTGATGTTTATCATGAATATCATTACCATATCTAGTATGATATGAAAACATGGCCCTCCTCCTACCAAATCTACCAGAGCCGATCGACATGAAGGTCCTCCCAATGGTACGGACAACCACCATAGAGGCCCTCCCCTTGTTCTTTCTAGCTCTAGTGGATATCCTACTTTCAATAGTACCCACAATCATGGAGGTCCTCCCCATGTTTAGTTTGACATTTCTTGGGTGCTCCTTGCACCATATTTATTCCATGTAGAGGTCCTGCTTTCTCTAGAACGAGCCCATGTGGAGGTCCTCCTAATGTGAAAAATCCACCCAGCCTTGATGATCAATCCCAGGGAAAGAGGGAAGGTCTTCGACACCAGAGGAAGAATCCTGGGAAGAAAAAATATGTTATCAAACCTATACGCTTTTCGGATTATATATAAGTGTGCTATTTTATGATGAAACCTTAAATCTGATCATTTATGTTGGATGGTGGGGTAGGAATATGGTTTATTATCCTCAACCTCTAAGAAAATTAGGTCCACCAAATCCCTACATCTCTCTGAAGATATATATAGGAGGAAGATGAAATGGATCTTTTCTTGGGAATAGTTGTGCAATCCTCCTTCTCATAAACAATATTATTCTTTACCTAATCAATAGATCAAAGAGAGTTGTTCTATGAAAAAATAGAGGATGAGGAACAACATGAACCCCTGAATACAACTACAGTCCTTGCATGGGATGTGGTGGTCATTTTTCCATCTTATACAAATGTAGTGGTGCCATCCATGCATTATCTGGAGGACATCACATGATACGGTGACTTATTAGCCTTCACGCCATACTAACCACCGGCTAGTTTACAACATAAATAGTAAGACTAAATTCCATTTCCAGATATAAACCCACCTTTAATTGAAGAGTGGGGAAATCAAGGATCGGATCCCGAGTTCGAGATGAGAAGTATTTTTGAAAACATTGTGGTGGACTATTTACCAAAGATGATTTGGCTAATAGAAACTGAAAATATCAAAATTATGAAGTCCCTTGCACAAACTGAGGTTATGTACCTCCGTGAAAACATAGGTATGATGCACATCTGTGTTAGTTGTCAGTGGTTATCTTATCCTAAGAGTTGGGAACACTACGATGATATTGGACTGCAATGTCGCCTGGTTGAGTTGGTTATTCTTACTATTTCACATCACCTAGAATCTCCTGGTAATTAACAATCCCTCCAATAAAAATGCATTCATAGCTTCACTGTACTCATTAAATCTATCCATGATGATTCCCCACATGTACAGATCCATGGCTGGGTGAGGTATGCTGCCCGACATTTCAGTTTTATCCTGTTCCATCTTGGTACTACTAGTGATACCGAGGATATTCCATTAGGAATCTTCATAGTGAACATGGTTAATCTGGAGATATACCAAGAATGGGGTGATGTCATTACTCTGGGAGAATATTAATTTCCTACTAGGTCAGTACAACAGCAGGTAGAACATGCAAGCATCCATACTCAACAACACTGATCATTGATTGGCCTTCCTATTCCATTGGATTCATTACATCATACTCCACACCCCTTTAAAGGAAAAGATAAAATTGGGACATTGAAACCCATTGAATCATCTTGATCAGTGCAAAAGAGTGAAAAAGATCATAAAATTGTGATGTTCCTTCAATAGAGTTCTAATTAGAGGAAGACTATTGGTGGGCTCCTCGCTAAGTGTGCTGTAGAATGGTGGCCAGATTATAGTATTCCTCGACTGGGGAAACAGTAGTAGGAGAAGGTACATCCTCCTCCAGGTGAGGTGACTTTGGGTGATCTCTACAACCCTAACCATCAATATAGGGTAGATGCTAATATTTTTGGAAAGCAGACATGATATGTATCAACCAATCCATATGAATTGCATGACAACCTTCCTTAGGACCTAGTCGAGGTTCCTTTGACCACTCCATAGTCCCATCGGCCACTCTACATGTTATTCTACTAGATCCTTGGGTAATTCCTTCAGTCTCCCCATGAACTATTGGCCCCTATTACCAGATTGATGAACCTACCAACGTTTTGGTGATTGTCTAACCTATTCAAGATTAAAATCCGTTTCTAGGTGATCTGAGGGAATTGCTAATTTCTCATCTCGAGGACCTAGAGTCTTTATAGGTGGATATCCCTCCTAAAGGAAATCGATAACTGGTATGGCTGGATGATATTCCAACGCACCATGGTTTTAGAAATCCTACCCTCTCCCACTTTAATGTGATGGGTGATCTGCTGTAACATATAGTCCAAATTATATTAAGTTGTGGAGACATGTAGGGAACCCTAGCATAGTAGGAGGCCCCCAAACTCTGGTTTTTCGTACACTAACATTAAGGGATCAAATTTTTCTTATAAAGCTTGTAACCCACTGGGACAATGGATAGTTGGGAGGATCATCATTGGTCATTTCTCTATTAGTTCAGTTCCACGACCTGGAACATGTATTGTTGACCTCTTCATGTGCATGAAGAGGCATGACGTGTGTGCCACAGAACATGTCGTGAAGTAGATGGGCTTCACATATTACATTGGCATTCCACTAACCTAGGAATAGGTACTAATGATGGGTTTGGGGAATGAGAAGACTGAATTGGTCCCTTATCTTATCACTCAGAGCTTCCAATGTGGGTTCCTAGATTTTTGTGATAATGATAAATGTTTAGCGGAAGGATTGTATAATTCTAAGAAGGCATGTACATTACCTAATGTAGATCCCATAAGATGAACCTCTAAGGCTGACGCTACTACGGTAGCACAAATTGAGGCCCCTGAAGTAGGTGGATTTGTTACATGTGGAGCCACCTGAACAACTTTGATGGGGCCCAACACCTCAGGAATAGACTCCAGCCAGGCAGAACCCAGCACAAAATTGGTAGGTACCCCTCATTATAAGCCACCACCACTCAGGCAAGATAACCAGGTCCCACCTACACAACAGGTTCCTCTAGCCCCCTCGTTAGGGCCAGTCTCCCAGATCTCTATTCATGAATCGGAGGATGTATACCTACTCTTGTAATGAGGTTGAGGTTTTTATTTATTTTCAACGCACCTTGTACCGTGGAAACCTGTGATTCCCAGACAGAAAGTGTCCTAAAGAAGAGGATCTCCCTGATCTCCCCCAATTACTTCCACTATCAAAACTTCCTTGGCCACATCCTCAAGCAGTGAAATGTGTTCAATGAATAGATCAAATAATAGGTCAATAACCACATATAAAGGTTGGGACCAACCCCAATAAAGGTGTAATGTGTGTCTATAAATCCTGATAGTGACTGCGAGGGTAAATGAAAGAATGTTTCAAACCACAGGACTCAAAAATACAATGATTAGATGGATCACAATGCAGTCACCTATGTAAATGGTATTATAAATGCACGTTTGAATCATCCAAATTCATCAAATGTTATTGCTCTATATTTGGCTACAACCTATATATCAACATCTCAGTGTTCACCCTCTTATGGGAGAATACACCAATGATGCAAGGGAGGAAAATCTCTCCACCTGTGTGAAAATGTTCTCGTACTCTCGTTGAATTCAAGACCCTAGTGATAGGGATTTCCCATTGAATCCTCCCATCAATTTAGGATTCACAAAGGGATGACCAATGGTATGCTTCGGTCAATACCACATAGATAGTAAAACATTACACAGTTCTTGATGACGAAGAGCATCGGATGGACCCTCCCAATGTCCCTAGTTGACGCCAGCATCGACAGAGCCGTGGGTATGTGAATCATAAATATGGATTGGTCAGTTCATCCTCAAAATCCATGCACTCCACTGAGACCAGATAGTAGGCCCAGTGCAGAGCTCATCATGTTTATCGTTCTCATCTTGTTTCATCATATTCACCCTAGTACTATTTTTACTTTTTGGTCAGGTATAGAAACCATAATCACATTATGATAATTCGCATTCTATTTTGGATGGACCTCATTAATCTGGCCCCTAGATAGTAGTCAATCAATGATGTTTGGATAGTGAAAATTGGTACATTCCCAACACAATTCAAAATCAATCGTTTTAACCAACAGTGCATGTCATACATCCTACCATAGAGTGACCTCCAATCAGCAGAAGTCTACACCGGGCATTGATATATGATGTATTCAACCATCATTCCAGCATTCTTGTGAGTCTCTCTATCCTACGAGATCTATTCCTATTATAAGATATGTCTAAAACCCTAGTAGATGCATTATTATGCCCCCTCTAGTTTGAGACATATGTAACTATCATAGATGACTTCCATGTTGAGAAATTCGATCATACGGAATGTCAAGCCATCACCAATTTCTATGGAGAAGATGGAGGTTCTCCTATACAGGGGTATATCTACCCGGTTTACATCAATGGCCATTTCCATGACATCAAGGACCATCACTATCTTGTCGACACATATCTCAGATCAACCTTAACCCGACTAAAAAAATCCACAAGATGGGGTTGTGTGAAACAAATATGATATCTCTGACCTAATGTTTAAAGGTTATGAAAGGACGGAGCAAACACCAATTGGAGAGATCCACCTAAAGAACTATTTCTATGGCCATGTTCCCATAATATATATCGTGGTTGTCTAACAAGGAACCACATACAATGCGTTGATGGGTAGACCATGACTCCGCCTACATGCGATAGTCCCTTCCTTATATCACCAATGCCTTAGGTACTCAATTAATGGTGGAGTAGGAGTACTCTAAGTGATGTGCCTCCCTTTTCCTCTTGAAAACCCTGATATCTATATGATAGGTACTACAATATCAAGGATCAATAGATTTTATCTAATGAGTTTGAACACACTATGGTTGTGACCGACCCATGGAAAGACATCCATCAAAACTTCATTTTTCGTATTCACTGATTGGAGTCCACGACCACAGACATGGAGAACTTATTTTTTTTATCCAGAATGAGGGGTATGTGTGTTCCCAAATATAAGGATTTCTATAAGATCACCTCATATGCCTATACAAATCAGGATCGGGTAATCCGAGAGCCCCCTACTCGTATAAGGTATTAGAACATTCCTCTATGGAAACAATAATACCTTATACCTAATTTTTTCTCCTGGCTGGGATAAACTAGATCCAACTAACGTTCCAATTTTTTTTGATATGACCAAGTGTGACCCCTTGATCCGAAGACTTGATGGGATCAGGTCTACAACTTTCATCGTCATAGTTTCAACAGTATTGGAGTCCCCTGATAATGATTCCACTATAACTCCGGTTGGCACCAGTGTTCTGTCAGGATAATCCAATACAAAAATTTTCCTCCTACTGATGGTTCTCTCACTATTTAATAGGAATAGATTTTGGAATATTCATCTCCCTCATTCTAATATGGTGTCTCCATTACAGTTGATTAATTGCTATGGGTGAACCACTATATAGAGACAGATCTAAAACCAACACAAATTAGTGCTTCTATTACTGCATAAGTGAAACAACAATATGTGGATTTCCTAAGGTAGAATCGTGATGTATTTTCCATGTTTTATGATAATATTTCAGGTCCAGATACTCATTTCCCCAACCACTATCTCGGTCTCCTAAAAAATCATCGCAGGTTTAAACAACCTTCTAGAAAGATGCAACCTTCTCACAGTTCTATGGTTGAGGCCAAGGTTGATAAAATCATCTAATTCAACATCATCATGGATGTCCAATACCACATATGGTTAGATATAATTTTTCCCTTTGGTAATAAAAATGGGTAGATTAGAGTCTGGATCGACTTCTAGGATCCCTACTGTCATTGTACAAAGGATTATTTCCCCCTTCCTGTGACAGAAATATTAATTGATTCCACCACTGGGTTCTAGGATCTCTCATTCATGGATGGGTATTACAGATATAATCAAATATTAATGGCCCCCAATGATGATGAATCTACCACCTTAAGGGTACCACAAGTTAATTTCTTCTAATAGGATATTCCTTTAGGTCTAAAAAATTCATGTTCCACCTATCATCATTACATGCACTGCATATTCAAGGCGATCCTTGAGACATTGGTGGGATGTTACATGGATGATATATTAGTGAAATATCATCATCATCAAAACCATCTCATAGATCTTGATAAAGTATTTCACATCCTACATTCCCCACCATCTGATGATGAAACCCATGAAGTGTGCCTTTGGGGTCACCTGTGGATGGTTTCTCGGCTTCATTTTCAGATATAGAGGCATTGGCATCGATCCAAAAAAGATCATGGTCATCATTCAGATGTCTCATCCAATCAATATTCAGGTACTCTGAAGATTTCAAGGACACTTGGACTACATACGCCGATTCATCGCAAATATGGCTAGCATTTGTAAGACATTTTCCGGACTCAAGAAGAAATGTGTCGAGTATCAGTGGGATGAGGTGTGTCAGACTGGTTTTTTGTAAATCATGTAACACCTACTACAACCTATAGTTTTGATTCCACCCATTTCCGGAAATTCATTGGCCCTCTATGTGACTACTCTAAAATAGTACATCTATTCCCTTATCACCCAAAAAACAACGAGGGTATGGTGAATAGTTTATACTATCTCATCCTCATGCTCCCTGATATAGAGACCATATATTCCTACATTTAGAAGAGCTATCTTCTATTGGTATCTGTGGTATAAGAATTGCAATATTCTTTTAAAAACCATGAGATAAAACTGGTGGCCCAATTGGATCCATTGAAGTACATTCTGAACCACCCTATGTTTATAGGATTTATATCTCTATGGGTAGTGATCCTTCAATAGTTTGACATCATGTTTTCCCCATATAAGGCTATCAAGGGAAATGAATAAGAATATTTTTTTGCCACCCATATAGCCCCCATAGAGTAGTCTCTGGATCATTACATTCTCGATTAAGAAATCCTCTCATTGGATGCATCAATTCTCTGTCGGAAAATGCACAAATATATCACTTCTCAAATCCCTACCAATAGGAGACTCAATGACACAAAACTCAACAGGTTGGGCATGGGTATCATCTTCTTTATTCTTTTACAAGCTGTCCAAAGCTTTTTTTCCTATTTTTAGATGGTTTCACCAATATTGAGGTGTAGTATGAAGCTCTCATCCCTGGTATTGATCTATCCCTTGATATTGATGTTCCCCAGCTATATGTGAAAGGCGACTCTGAACTGGTCACCAAGCAGATCAATAGGGACTACATCATCAAGAATCCAGAGCTCGTACCTCTGTTAGAGCATACTCACCAGCTGATGACCCATTTCCATTCTTTCCAAAAGTTACTCCTATTCCTAGAAGTAAAAAATTTGAGCCAATTCCTTGTCCAACCTTTCCATATCTCTTACATAGCCTATCCTGGATGAATTTATTATACATGTGGCGCATCAACGAGTCATCGCTCCCGTCACACCAGATAATGATGATAGCCCACATGTAATCCACCTTACAATTGATGCCTTCACATTGTGACCTTCGGACCCCCATAGAGCAGCATTAGAGGAGATCCCCCACATGATGACTCCCTTTATCAAGTGTCTCCAGCATGGTAATCTCTCGACAGACCAATCTGAACGTGACCGAATGTGATGGCTCGCAGTGAAGTTAACCCTCTAGAGTAGTCCCAGTCTTTCATAAAACCACTATAGATGTGGGTTTATGGGATTCTCCTTCATTTCATTCATGGATATGATATTTCATAGGATATGTAGGAAGTTTATGCAGGTTCTTGTAGGGATCATCAGAATGGGTTGAAACTTTCTCATCAGATCCCAAGATTGGTATATTTTTTGACAACTATGATCTTTGACTTTATCAAGTTTTCTAAGAGGTTACATGCATGATAGATCCATGCTAATTTTGTGCATCGGCTTCCAAATCCTCTCCATACTACCATGTACACATGGCCCTTTATAGTCTGGGGACTTGATTTCATGGGACCATATACACCGACAATATCTAACCAGTGCAAGTTCATCCTAATCACTATGGATTTGTTTCCATGTGGGTAGATGAAATTATGCTCAAATAATTTAATGAAAATTCCATCATTGACTTCATGAGCTCCAATATCTTCAACATATATAGAGTCCCTAACACTGTTCTCATTGATAACGATAAAAACTTCAAGGATGACGACCACACCAAATTGAATGTCATGTTCAACATCAATTAAAATCATAACTCTCGCTAAAATAAATAAGAAAATGGGTAGATCCAGGCATTTAACAAAACCCTATCTATCATTTTAAAAAATATAGTTGGTCATAAAAGAAGTGTTAGCCAGACATACCCCGCAATTCTATCTAGGCTTACTGAATAACTACTCATAATTACACCAAGCTAACTCAATATTACATGGTGTATGAAATAAAGTGGTCCATCCCATTGAGGTTATTTTAACCTCATTGTGTATAGACATCTACGACTAGTTGTCACCAGATAAAGTAGCCACAATCCATCAAGCTGAACTAGAAGTGATTGATGAGAACATGCTTCAAGTCTTGCACGATCTGGAGAGGCATCGGGACAAGATAGCCATGGATTCCAATAAGAAAGTCCACTTCCTATATTCTTTTCATGGAGACGTGGTATTGTCCCTAAGAACACCAATGATACCTAATAGGAAACCAAAAAAGATAGAGGTCAAATGGGAGGTACTTTATGTCATTCAAAAGGTTTACCCCGATTGTGAATACAGTGTGGTAAATATAGATGGGCAGTGTATTACTCCTCCCACCATTTCCAATTTCATAAATCAGTACTTCACATAAGTGAATCATCATCCTTAAGGACATTAAAATGGTCATCATCGTCCTGTATGATGTTAAACTGTAAATGGTCTTATCCCTATAACCCTAAAATAAGATTCCTTTCATCCTGTGTGATGATAAACTACGAACGGTGAATACACCTCATGGTCCGAGCTCTACGACCTCATACTATGATCTCACACATGTTTATTAAAATTCATTAACCTATATGGGTACCACTATGCTTCATGCATCCCATAATTTCAGTCTCCATATTCTTTCACATCTGAAAGGACCCCCTTTAATGGCCTGGTCTCAAGGCACCTAGCCTCACCTATGGTTTTGGGCCAATAACAGGAATATTTTGAATGACAATTTGGCACAAGTCCAACATTTTGAATATGGTCAGTGGTTGATGCTCAATTGTTTTTTCACATTCTTGGACACAGGAGATGGATAATGTGTTATGAACATGATCAGTTATTATCCCCTATCGTTATTAGCATCCCTATGATATTTTAAATTATGGGTGCATTGATTCTCATTTTTCTGCACTTTTGTTCCATGCACAAAAAATTAAACTGTCCATCTATAGTCTGAGCTCTATGAATTCAAAATATGATATTCTAGGGGCCTTCCATAGGAAATTAAACAATATTTTTTTAATAGAACTTCATATTTTTTGATTCCCATTTTTATGGGATACGTAGAGACACCTGGAACACTCATATGTGGCCCAGCTTTAGGTCCCTCAATCTTTCATACCACTTTTCCCAAATTATCTCTTAATATTGTATAGTGTGGTATTGAATCTTTTTCCTTATCCACATGGTGAAAAAATTTCAACACCACACACATCCCCATGAGACACTCCTCCTTCAATGTCATTATGACATGATGTTAAATTGGATATCATTTAAAGAACTAAGTATGGATTAATTACAATAATTATGGGATATATAAAAGAACCCAGACATTTTTTCCTCGATTAAAACACACGTTTATTTATTCTTTCAATAATCCCCTTGGTCTGAGTCCTCCCATGGGATTTTGAATGGTGTGGTGTTTGTGGACTTATATACTCTTTCACATCAGTTTATTTTTCCATGACATGAAATATACTCACTGAGATACCTCCCTTCCCACGTCCTTGGAATAAGATTTTAAAAAGAATGACATTTTTAGAACAACTTATGGCTTAATTCCCACACTTATGAGATACATAGGAATCGCTGGACATTTATTCCTTGGGTCCAGCCCAAGATTTTGAAACATTCTCTTCATTCAGTCCCATTGTTCTATGGTCTCTTATGGGTATCTGGTACGATGTGGACTTATGTCCTCATTCACATCAATTTTACAATAATAAAGTCAAGTACCTCTATTGAGATATCTCCATACCCTTTTCCTTATATCCTTACCAAATGGTGTTAAACTAAACAACATTTTTAGAAGTATGTATGGCTTTATTCACAGCCTTATGGGATATGTAGCAATGCTAATACATTTCTTCCTCCGGTACATCATTGGTTTTATAAACCTTCACCTCCATTAGGAATCTTGGCCTATGTTATCCTAGGGGGATGTGGTGTGGTGTGGACTTATGTCCTCATTCATGTTAGGGTTGTAATAACCATTCCACATACCAATATCAAGATCACTCTATACCATTTTACTTGAGTCATTAATATATTATATTATACCACATGGTGTTTTAAGACTACGTGTGACATTATTCCCATACTCATGGGATATGTTGGAATGATTGGAAATGTCATATTCATGTATATCACCAATTCCCATGATCATCCAAGCCCCTTGCCATAAGGTCACCCCATGGGATTTAGTGCGGTGTGGTGTGCACATATGTCCTCATTCACATCATGTATGCTTTATCACATTACATTCCATCCCTTTAGAACATAATTCGTCTATATTTGTTCAAACCATATGATGTTAAACTATGCATCCTCAACCCACATGACTTTAAACTCTTGCATCATTTCAACACGACATTAATGTTTCGGGATTGGTCCTATCATACGACCTTAAAAGTTTCCACTATTATCCTCACTGCCTAATGAAAAAAACTCTTGATTATGGTGTCATATCATGGGGAAACATCGTGTTTGGAATTATTCATTCAACATGAAATTTTTCAAGGACTACATAAGTTTTTATTCCTTTAACGATGCCCAGATTCTTCTTCTTCGGATTATTACTCCAAAAATACACACCCACACTAAAGAAAAAATATCAATCAATTTACGCTTTTTTAGGTGCATTGGATCGACCTACACAATAATATTTCCCACATAATTGGTACCAACCATTCCATTTTATGATATATGTTTGGATTGGTTCCCATACTCAAGGGTTATATATGAATGCCAAAGATTTTTCTCTATGTCCAGCATGAGGTACCTAAAATTCTTCCTTCTTTCTTGCCACATGGCCCCAACTCTGTCAGAAGAACATGGTGTTTTATGGACTTCTTTAGTCCCCATTCACATTGGGTTTCAATAGCCATGCCTTGTACTTACCTTTCGGGATTTCCCTTCCATTATACCATGCCCTTACCGCATGATGTTAAACTAATCAGATTTAAATAACTATAAATATCATGATTTCCTATCATCTTTGGATAAATAAGAACACCTGGATATGTCATCCTCTTATCCAGCATCATGTTATTCTATTCCTTCTCCAAGCCTCTTGTCCTCTGTTCTGTCTTGAGATCACGAATGGTATTTTATGTGGACTTCTTTGGTCCCCCATCACGTTAGGTTATTCATCCATTGCATACAAGTTCCTCTATTGAGAAACCATTACCCCTTGCATCCTTACCATATGATGTTAAACTACCTGGAGTTTCATGAACTATGTATTACTTAATTTCCATCCTAATGAGATATGTACAAATTCCTAGACACATCGTCGTTGAGTCCAATCCTAGGTTCATAAACCAATTTTCCCCTTTCTTGTGTGGACTTCTCGACCTCAATTATGCCTCACCAATGTGATTAGATGAACTGGGGTTTAGAATATATTGTGTTGTATTCTACAAGGACTTGTTTTCATCCTTTTCTATGCCTCGCATCTCCATTTATTTTTGTTTCCATCATCTTTAAAATCTGAAAGGACCCCCTGATGGTATGGTTGCATGGACTTATGGCATGACTACCGATTTGGGATAAAATAACATATTATTTTGAATGACATTATGGGAAATCTTCCGCATTTTGAATATAGTTAGAAGACGACCCTCAGATGTTAGTTCTTATTCTAGGTCATACGATAAGGATGTAGTGTTTTTAACATTTCCAATCGTTATCCTCTATCATTATTCAACCCCTATCAGTCCCAAAACAATTGTCTCATGGTTCACATACCTTTCCAATCCATCACGTTCAAGAGTGGTTTTGACAACTTTTCTATTATCCTGTCGTGAACCTTTTCACATTAAGAGGACAAATTGACATCGTGGGGTCATCATCGACTCCACACTACCTCCCCCTACTGAGTATTCCATGTGTTGTAAAGATATTTTCCACCCTTGGTTCCCACGCTGAGCATAGATCACATGGGCGTGGGAATATAGGTATGGGTTTTTAATACATGGAAGAACCACACTTCTTTTGGTCTGAACCCTATGAACATAAACCAAGAGTTCACATATTAAACTAGGAATCCAACTCTATGAATCACGACTTTAAACTATGTGTATTCTCTCAGAAATTTATGATGTGATGTGGAATTATTTTTTCTCATTCACATTAGTATTTCCTCGTATAACTATATTACATATTTCCACCATGGGAATCTCCCCATTATGGTTTTCTCTCCATGACCATAAAATAATTACCATTATGTCCTTATTATATGATGCTAAACTATGCCTTCTACACCTAGGCTGTGTAATTATAAATTACCGAGTCATTTGATTTCATCCCTTGAGAAGAGGTTGCCCCTTTCAGTATTGGCCTCCTTCCATGCCACCTTTTAAAACTACATGTGTTTTGATTCCCATCCTTATGGGATACATAGTGACACCCAAACATTTTTATGTGCTCTAGCAGCATCACCATGAACCCTATTTTTTAATTTCGTTATGAGTTTATTCAGAAGTATGTAGTGTGGTGTGGAGTTATTTCCTCATTATGGTCAGGTTTGTAGTAGCTATGCTACATACCTCTCTCAATATTTATCCATTTTTATATCATTAATGTATGAAAATAAACTGCATAGGCATGTCGCATGCACATGACCTTAAACTGGGAGACATACTGTCTGAGTTCTATGACCTTAAAACTAATATTCTTACCGTTAATGTTCTCACAACGTTAAAATGCATGAAGATCATGATATTTATATTTAAAATGGGATATCGTCCAATTTAGGTACTGACAGTATGTTTTACCACCTTCAAGAACAAATGTGTGCCCTGATTCTCACCCTTATGGGATACATAGTGATGCCTAGACTTCCTGTCTGTGGTCTAGTCGCAACCAATTTTGCATCCCTAGACCCTTTTTCCTAGGTTATATGATACTTCAATGGTGTGGAATTTACTTATTGTTTCCTTATTCATGTCAGGTTTATAAGAATCATTCCATGTACTTCCTTTGATTTTAGCAGTCCTTGTGATCGTCCTGCAGGACACGTAAACTGCATGGGTAATGTTCACACATCGCAGATTCCGTAATTTGGGTCTCTATCATCTTTCACATCCAAAGGGACCCCCTAACGACATGGATTATAGGCCTTAGTGCTATCCTACCATCAATGGAAAATACCCTTAAGGATTTCGAATGACATTATAAGATAGACCCCATGTAGTGAATTTAGTCAACTATTAAACCTCATTTTTTTATTCGCATTCTAAATAAAAGCAAAATGGATATTGTCTTTTGAGCATGGTCAATAGTTATAATTTATCACCAAAAAACTCCCATTGTACCCCAAATATCAAATAATTTGAATCATGTGATTAATTCCCCTTTCCATTTTACAGACGCTCGACACCTTAGGTGTGGTAACTCCACGCATTCATGCGTTTTGAGTAGGAATGTTGGTTCATCTATGATTTTCCACACCTGAAATTTCCATTCCACTGATGCACATTCTCGTTAGAAAGGGAAGGCCTGACAACACTCCTTGATTCCTACACAGATCATGGCTCACATAGGCTTAGGAGTTGTTGTAAGGTAATATCTATGTATGATACGGTGTGACTTGTTGGTCCTTCTATAAGACCTTAAACTATGACACTATCATCCTTACAACATGATGTTAAACTATTTGGAATTCAAAGAAAAACGTTAGGTTTGATTCATTTCAATGCATGATATATGGAGACATTCGAGCATCTGATCCCCAGGTCCATCCACTAAATGGTAAACCCTGTATCTGGGCCTTCTCGGCCCAGACATCTATTTCCGGATTGTGCAATTTGGTGTGGACCTCTCTAGTCCTCATTCATGCCAGGTTGTAAAACATGCATCACATTTCTCCTATGGGGTATCTATGTCCTCGACATGTGAATTTATTATATCACCCTACCCTGAAAAAGAGACGAATTCCCTAGGATAATTATAGGATGCACAATATTCCTCACTAGAGAGGGTCCCCCCCCCACCATCATTTTTCTTTGGCCACGTTGTGCACAAGAACTATGTTTGGCTTGATTATCATCGTTATGGGATAAGTAGTGACACCCAAGAATTTCATCTCGGGCCCAGCCCCAGGACCGTTAAATATCCTGGTTATTTTCCTACAATCATGGTTTGAACACTATGACATTAAACTAGGGTCATATTCCAGGTAACATGACATTAAACTATTGGGATGAATCAAGGAAATACAATCATACACTATGTACATTGTCCTGATCATACGACGTTATGCATCGTCCTCACCATATGTGCTAAATAATTTTCTTATCGTCCCCATTTACATTATGTAAAACTATAGACCATACTAGGTCCTCACTAGAGAGGTCCCTCCTAAAAGTAGTCATGTTCTTTATTTAGACCGATATGATCACTCGATGCATTTTTTATCACAGTGGTGTAATTCTAAGCATGTAGTACTCCAGTCTAACAATACTTCATTCCATAAAAATGGTTTGTGGGCCCTCTATTTCAAATCCTCATTACTTTACACACTAGAATTAACATCATAATGGTTATGATTCTCATCCTTGAGGCTCACGTACTATCATGGGCCAGTGTTCTAAATGACAACAGACAAAAAATCGGGTTTAGCCTCATGTTTTCAACTACGGTCAGTGGTTGTCCCTCTTCTGTTTACTCCCATTTCTTGATAACACATTTTAGATACTTTGTTTCTAGTTTGGTAAACAACTATCCTCCAGTGAAATTTCATCCTCAAATTGATTCATATTTCGTTATCTATAATCACATTATTCATTCCCCTTTGTTTGGATTTAATTCTAGACCCCTGGCATTATCCCACTTGTGAATTATATCATATTGTGGGAGAGACGTTTGGCTTTTTTCAGGATCCTATTTTCTAAACATGGACCTTTTCTCTTCCCAGAAACATAGAGTGATCATTTAGACCCCATACATAACATGATTGGTTGGTTCTCTCATATTGAAGTGTAATAATTGTGTTCTCATCCCTTGTTTCTCAGATCAGGGATGACCCACATGAGCTTTGGGATTGATCACTGGATATTTCATTGATGCGATTGAGATGAAAAAATCAATTTAGATAATGAGACTCATTCAGGCAAAAAAATTAAACAAGAAATCATGAAAGTATGTTTGTATGTTCATGAAAATTACAATGCCCATGGATTGGCCCCTCCAATGGATGGGTTGACCCCTTCAATAGTGCATACCATCTCCAAAACTCTCTAGATTTTGACTTCTAGGAATTGTTGTCACCTATTAGGCTCCTAATCCTCTTTAATATCCATGGGGTGTAGTTCATCGGCTCTGATCTGAGCATGATCCTCATCAATTCAGATAATATCCATCTCTTGGGATGCTGGCATCATCTGTGCCTCGACCTCTATCATCTATGACTTCAACTACCATATGAGACATGATTGTGAATAGAGGAATGAAGAATGATCATTGTCCAATTTCATCAAGCATTGTATCAATTGCTCAACCCTCAAAATTTTATTTTTGTTGATAGACTTCCTCCACTACCATCCCACACTGAGGGAATGATCATATTCTAATATTTTCTCTCCCATGTAATCTTGAATGTGCATATGAGGTTGCCAGGCATCCACTCTTTTGGAAAATAGTTCGTCCAGCTTGGAACGATGTCTCCCCATTTGGCTTATCCACTTTTCTAGTGGGGTCTCCTTGATGAAGCGCATGATCAATTTCCATGACTAGAGATAGACAACCTTCCTATCCTCTTCATTGGAAGTAGTATTATTCTGGTCCTCTAGTTTGATATGTTCGTATGTCAAGAACGCCTCCAAAAATTTATCAGTATGGTCTTCATCTAGTGTCTCGTTGGGTATGTTGGGTTTAATTTCATCATGTTGACCCTTGTATCTGGATTCCACCTCGATAGTCTTTGTTTTCATCTTGTCAGTGGTCATATTTTTTGCAGTGATTACGTTAGTCTGGTCAGTGTGAGCATCCAATTCTAGGTAGATTGGAGTTACCCTTAGAAAAGGTTCACCATGAGCCTCAAATATCCACCATAGTAAAGTCCACACCATTTTAATAACTATTCATATAATAATACAAAAATTTCATTTGGTCGGGTTTGACAGACAACAGTTATGGATTCTGCAAAGAAGTGGACTTGTAGAGGTTGAAAGGTTGGTCCTATTCACGAATTTATTCTACCAGATTAATAGTATGTGGCCCCCCATATATGGTCTGAAACTATAATTACTCTAGAAGAACCACCATGGGGGGTCACAACCATGCTAGATTATGTAATTACCCCAATCCAAGATATAGAATATGATGTTACAATTACTGTTGTGAAGTAATGGGTTTTCTCTACAAGGTCAACATATACTAGAAAAGTGACAGGTAAATATAAACATTTGGGTTTCCTAGAAAGTGCCACAGATGTATGGTTTAGATTTTACCTCAACATCATCGATATGCCCTTTTATATCTTAGGTACCAACCTCACCATACTATTAGGGGATACCAATTCCAGCCTCTTCCTGTAATGACCCAAAGTTTTTCAATGGAAAATTCCCTTCTTATATTAATGTCATAAAAACACAAAATAATGATATAATAAGAGATAAGTGACCTTTAAACAAAATTTTGTCACCCCTATGTTTGGAATTTTGAAAATCTGATATACACGGTTGTGTTCAAGATGGTTTTTGGAGTCTAATGAAACAAAAATAATTTTTTTGTGAATATTAACCTACCCTTATGAATAGTAACCTACCCTTATGAATAGTAATATGACCCTTATAAATAGTAAATAAGAGTAAAATGACATATGAATAATAAAATAAAATTTAGACATCTTTGAAAGTGATAATTTGACCTTAGTAAATGTTTTTGGTATTTTATAAGTCATAGATTATTAATTATAATTAATTAATTAATTTAAAAGAATATTTAACTCCTTGAAATGTATTCATAAATTATTGAATCAATGTCTAATAGTTTTTTGATAATTTAATAAGACCCTTCGTAATTTTTGAAAGCCCCATAAAATCAGTTTTATTCTTAAAAACTGTTTTTTAAGTAAATTATGATTTTAATTAAATATTAAATTAATAAAATTTATGAAATTATTTTTGAAAAATGGACTTCATTTTTGGATTCTACACATCAAAAAATGGTTGGGGTGAATTTTTGGGATTTTTCTGAGGTACTTGAATTTTTTGTGAATAGTATAATACATTAATTTACCATATAAATACATTTTAATTAACACCCACTATTCATGACATCACAAGTGATGTAATCACCCAAATATCAAACTCACATGACTTATTTTCTATTCTTGGTTGTTTAAGACTCACTATTTCTTGTCTTAGGGGAAATTAATAAACTAATGAATTTTATATTAAGGAAACCCCTCTCCCCTCCACTATAAAATCCACCCTTCACTCCCTCTTTTCCTCATACCTCTCAAGCTCCATGACTTCTCTAACCTCGACGCAAAACCTTCCCTAGACCCTCCCCCATGTCCAAAAATTGCTGGTCTCATCAAAATACCAAGACTTTCTTCCTTAAGGAGGATCTCAAGAAGAAGATTTAAGAGGTAATTTCTCTCCCTCTTCTCCTTTAATTTCCATTCAAGTTAAAGTTCCTTTCTTGATCTATCCCCACCTATATTAGTCCAAATTGTTTTGTAACTCCAGTATTATACATTTACTTCCTCTTATTAAATAGAACGTTGTTCATGAGGTGTTAATTTATCACCTTCGAAAACGACATGCTCTCTTCTTCCATTTCTACCTTCAGATCAGTTCATGAAACCAATTTTATGGTTGAACCAAAATATTTTATATGTATTATGTTCTATTTTATGTTATTGAAATAACCGATGCCCATATTAATAATTGATATGTTAAAACAAGTTCGTTGTGATCCAAAAACCGCCCAAATTTACCCAAATAACCATCATTAAATTCTTATCTAATGATTAGTCCACATGAATCTAATATAACTCATTATAAAATCATTAAATATTCTGTAATATCATTAATTACATTTAATATCAGTTATAGATGTTTACCCATGTTCTACCCAAGCTTCATTTTAATAATACAAGTGAACCACTCAAGAAAACCATAAAAATGAACATCCTCGAACAATGTTTTTAAACACTATAAGTCATCCAAAAGAACATAATATGACATAATGAAACCAGAATGAACCCTATTAATGTATAAAATGTTCTGGAATTTCTAATTAATGAATATAATGTCATTATACATGACATTAAAGAGAAGGAGGCATTAAAGTACAAGGTAAGGGGAAATTCTCGAACCCAACTTTCATCCTTCAGGTTCTACCTCTTTCACTCCATTTTTCATATGGTCACACCTTAAAGATCATTTTTTCATCATTTCCTTTCCTTTTCTGGGATATAAATGTTTTCTATTGATGTTTATATCAATCCAAATGTTTTCCAAAATAACTCTTCTTTTAAAAACACCCCTTTTACTTCTCACTCAATGTGAATGGTTCTTGTAACATGTATGTTATTCCCTCTTTCTTTTGGTAACCCAATGCTTATGAATATGTTATTATGAGATTAAACCAATTCCTTTTCATGGGTTCATTGTGTTAATTTAGGTTATATGTTCATTGGGGCAAGCATGATAAATGATAATGTTATGATGTGACAGGTGCGCCCGGAATTATATAGCGCAATATGAATGTTTAAATGTGACGGGTGCGCCCGGAATTATACAGTGCTACAATGCATTGGGTAAAGTGATGAATCACATAAGTAAATGTGAAATGATGTGTGAAAAAGATGATAGCTTGGTTCACAAGTATGTGTGGTAGTTAACCACTATGACATGATGTTTCATTTTTATGCATTGCCGCATTTCAAGTATATTATTTATGCTCCTCTCATGATCAAGATCATTTTCCTATGTTATGATTATGCTCACCCCATGCGATATTTTTCTTATCTATCCTATTACTGGGCTTATAGCTCACCCCTTTTGATGTATATCCTCAGGTGGCTACATATACTAAGGTGAGGACAAGTTCCACTAAGAATCTAGTGAAGAAGAAATTAAATAAATGTTTATGGTTGATGTTGTATTTTTTCAATTTGGTCCTAGTCTACCAAAAACCCAAACCATTGGATCCTCTATGTGTAATGCTATTATGTTGTTTATCTTTGAAATTATATAATAGTAATGAATCAAAAGGCCGGGTCACTATAGTTGGTATCAGAGGTAAGGTTTAGTTAATCTGGGAATTAGGATTAGTGAACCCAAAAGAAAACCTCTAGCATAAGACTAAGTACAAAAATGCACACAAGAGTATTTACCAAGGGATCCCATATGTTCTGTTTTTGGTATAAATAGTTTAAATGAATAAGGTATTCATGACTTGTTTACTTATGTTTTTTTCTAACCTTTTCTATTTTAGAAAATGGTGGGAACCAGGAGAAATCAGGGAAACAACTCATGTGAGGGCCAATACGATGATTGCCCGAACGACATCCCTAATTATTTGGGAGGTGGAGTTAAAAACATTATGAAAATGCTTACAAAATTATATCAGGTTATGAACAACAACCATAATAATCGGGAACGTCCTCCTTCACCAAAGAGGGAGCAACTGGAAATCAAATATTTTATGCGGCAACGACCACCGACGTTTTTTGGATCTTCCGATCCACTAGTAGAGGAATAGTGGGTCAACTCCATGGAGAAGATATTTTATGTTCTTCAATGTTCTGAGATGGAGAAAGTGACTCTAGGCATTTATCGTCTAGATGGAAAAACTGATCAATGGTGGGCATTGATTAAGAACACTAAGCCAAGGGAGGAAATTGAATAGATGGAATGGAAAGACATTAAGATAATGTTTCTTAATAAGTACTTCCCACAAACTCTTCGCATGAAGATGGAGAGAGAATTCATAGAGCTCAAGCAAAAAGAAGGAGAATATGTCATGACCTATGAAGAAAATTTGACAAGGCTTGCAAAGTACACTTCGGGTTTTGTTATCAACAATGATAGAAAAATTGATATATTGTTTAGTGGATTAAAACCATATCTTCGAAAGGCTCTTTCAATTAGAGACATTGGGAGTTATAAAGAAGTTGTTGTAGAGACCCGAATATTGACGTACATGGACATTACATTACGTTTGCGGAATACTTAGTACATAACAAAAAAACACACACAAGGATCGTAATAGTTTTGTGTCTTTGGAAACTCGGAATATAATCTTCTAATCGTGGTAAAATATCTTCAACATCTCCCATAAAGATCTTCCTTTTTTTAACCTAAAACCTTTTTTTATATCCTGGGGAAAAGAAAACATAAAATGGTGAGCTCAAATTCTCAGTAAGGGTAAACTAAAGAAATATCAATCACGTCATTTTCATAAGAACATTACATTTTGGAAAACTTAACCTGCAAAAGAGAGCATAATTTCATAACATGGGATAAATCATAGTAGTGAAATGAAATACCAATAATCATAACATAAAACATGAAACTTTGTGGCATACACACATAATCATATAGAATCATATCTTATTAGTCAAGACTCATTGCCAAGACTATCTTAGTGGACAGTGTCCATTTCTGAACCGAGTCACCCTCGTTTCAGTCCTATTTCACTGAACCGGTATAACCTACCATTATAGACATGTCTATCTCATGAGATATAAAATCTCTACCCAATGCATTGGAGGGAGATATAGGTCCCACCCATATCATAATGATACCATTCTTATGTGTGCCACAAAATCATAAACCATACATCATAGCATCACCCATGTAATAAAAATGGGAATCTTAAACATCGTGACATCATAAAACAATTCATATAAGATAAAGGAATTCATAAAAATAATTCCATCACAACATAATCAAATCAAGGTAAAATTAGGGATAGAAACATAATCCTTTATTATATTAGATGGAAAATAATTTTCATAAAACACTTGAACTCCATTCTTGAGGAAAATATCCTTTCTTCTTCAAATACATTTTCTTTTCTTAACATGTTATTCAATTTTAAAATAAAATATGTTGATAAAAAATAAACTTGAAAACTTGTAAAGTAATCTTCTTGTAAATAATGTTTTAAAAATCCATTCATGCCGTATAAGTTAAAAAAATATTCTTCCCGTACTTTTGTCGGAAAAGTCAAAAAGTACCTCGTATGAAAAACGACAAAATATTACATTCATATCTTTTATAAAAACCCACCGAAGGGTAAATAGGATTTAAACAATTGTAGTTGAATGGAAATAATATTACATATTGAGGAAACATGGATGTGGATGATAAAATACACCCTAGTAAATACTAAAGTATAAACAATCTCGGATAAAAACGAGATTGTGATATTTCCCTTACCTTTGGTCCGATATGCTTTGTACGTGTCATAACCTCCTGTATAATGATTAAAATAATGTTATTGGCTTATTAAATAATCATACTTATTTTTATGATATCATATATGGTCATATTATTAGTTTATTATTAGTAATATTTCATTACTACTTGTTATTCGGGTTTTTATTACTTTATGTTCTTATGCGTGTTTTGTCGAATAAATTCTTATTATTCTTTTTAGGTTACAGATAACTCATTTACAGAATTGTATTAGTGTAATATATATCATATTCATTCATTCAATTCATTTATATAATCATTATGAAATTAAGATCATGTAGAATGAGTCGCATCACATCGTGGAGACGGTATTCCGTACGTATGCACGAGTGATGATATCATTCCTATGATCGTGGAATTGTATTGGAGTGTATGTATAATATTTCAGAATCAATATCACTTTATAATAGTGATATATAGTCCTTATTTACACCATTATACCCATCCAAGTATGGTGGTGGTAGAAAATATATTACACCACGGCGTGGAGACGGTACTCCATACGTACGCATGCGCGGTGATTTCTTTTTCTGTAGGATGGATAGATGGTGAAATAGGTTTGTTTCATAATTATAATAACATATCAGTATATGAGTGATACTGATTTTATTACTTCATAATTAAACAACTAAAGAAGAAGAAGTGTAAGAAGAAATAAAGATGAAAGAATCGGTAATGGACATTACATCTTCTTTGAAGTGCTTCTTTGAGACCTCCTTTTATGGCACTATAATAGGTCTTTGAAGAAGACCATAACCTCTAGGATGTTTCTAGGGATGTGGAGAGAAGAAATTGTTAGGGTTTGACCGATCTTAAAAGCTCAATGTGGTGTGAGGAAGAGAGGGAGGAGGTGCCCTTTTATAAGGGAGGAGAGGGGAACCTTTGGAATAACTAAAAATATTATTTTATTATAAAGTCATGTTCGGTTTTAAATAGCTCCAAATTGATTTATTTCGAGGCTAAGGTGGTGATTGGTCTAAATCCTCTCATCCAATAGAATTTATACAAGTTTAGGTTCCTATTTTAACCTTATCATTTAGATTTAACATTATGTTAAATAATTTTACTTTTACCGTGTCTTATGGTGTTCTTATACTATAAGGTTAATAAACTTACTATATCAAGACAAACGAACCCCATGTTGTTTATTATAAATATATATAACCTTATCTAAGTCATGTGGACGAACCATATATTTTTAGGAATAAAATAACAATTAATAATATAATATTTGTTTTAAAAACTATTTTATGTCAATTTTGACACTATTTAGTAATTGATTTTTGTGAAAATCATAACAGAATGATAAGTTCTAAAAAAGTTAATTAAATAAATACTAACATGTCATATTAACCGATAAAATTAGTGGAATTCATAAAAAGTCTCAAATTATATTTATTTGGGCATTTATAACATCAATTATGTTAATATTTTCTTAAAAAGGTAATTACTGCATCATCGTTGTGTCATAAATAAATTAAATAATTTAATGTCTAAAAATTACAAATAAAATATAATTATGTAGGAAATATTATTATATTTCTAATGAATATTTATAGTAGAATTTATCTTAGGTATATCCCTATTTTAAAAATGATTTACTTATTAAACATTGATTTTAACTATTTTAATCCTTCTTAAAATAAATTAATAATAAATGTCCTAATCTAATCCAAGTGGGCTTAAATGGTCATATTTTATTCCTAAGGTTGTTTTTGGTCGAATTAAACATATCCAATAGAATTAGGACATGTGTTAGGGTAATAATAATAACATTTTTACCCTTAATTACCCTATTTACTTTTAACCGTTCTTAAAAAATGTCAAAAGTTACTATTCACCAAAAATTATTTTCATATCATTGAACCAAATTTTAGTCCTTGATATTAACCATGTGTCTCGGCTTTTCAAAATTCCACTTACAGAAGTGTTCAAATTATGTTTTATGAGAAATTCAGTTTTTTAACTACCACTTAGTGGTTTCACTATTCATCAAAAAATGAAAGTTTCCAGAAAAATACAAAAAATTAGGCCTAAGATATATTTGATATTATGAATTCAAAAATTATGTCTATTTTACCAAATTCAAAACATATCAGTTACATTAATTAATTTAAAAATTAATTCTCGTCGTCAAAACAAATAGCGTGTTTTTAAGAGATAATAACAATCAAAAGATTGACACATGTTTATGTCTGGTTTAAATGTGAAATAATATCCAATGACCAACATTGTATTAAATTGTAAAAATATATTCAAAATATACATTAAAACCACTCAAATTAATAATTTATCACTATTAATTATTTCTATTAAAAAATTTGTTTTTAATTAAAATTTAGTAATTTTCACTATTCATCGGAATATGAAAGTTATCCGAAAAGTACCAAAATTTCACCCTAAAATAATTTCGATATTCCGAATCCAAAATTGATGTCCATTTTGAAAAAATAAAATTTCTAAAATTTTAAAAGGTGGTTATTAATATTCATAACGGCTAGTTTTAATAATATTTTAATAACATATCGTTGTTTAGTGAAACTCGGTATTGCATACTACACACACTATCGAGGAAGGTCGCGATTGCATGTAATGCAAGGCAAGTCAAGGATGCATGTTGAGAAAGCTCCTTTTGGTGTAGCGTATAACAGAAGACATTAATGAAATTAAGAAGAATATTTTTCATAAAATCTCGGGGTGTTACATTCTACCCCCCTTAAAATGAATTTCACCCTCGAAATTCGTCGAGGTTATAAATGGTTTACTATTCGAAAGTTTCTTTAATAGAAACCCACATCGTAAAAAGGAATACCAAAACCAATCTTTAAAAACAAAAGTATGAAACGTAACAGTTACCCAAATAAACTAATCACTGGGTTTCCACATCGGGGAAAATATGGATGTGGAAGAGAAATATAACCTTCATGTTCTGATGGAGAGTGGTAGAGAACATGGCTATAGAAAAGCCAGCCATCACAAATCCATAAATTTGTGACGATCTAAGGTACCATCTGATTCATCAGATATAAGAGCACTAGGACAACATTTTTGGTTTTTAAGATGATTTCCCTAAAGTTGATGAAATTAGAAGAAATACTTTCATGATTTTGGTATAGTCTCACCGTTTGTCGTTCTTTGGAAAATTTACACTTCATCTCTTAAAGAAATGAAGTTGAATTTGTCATTCGTGATGTGTTAGTAGATAATGTGATAGAATGATGGTTCATTCCATCTATCTCAAAGAAAAGGTTAGAAAAGTTATCAAAAAATACATAAGTCCATCTATAGTGAGATTAATCATATATAGTTCCTAAAATGGACTTATACTTCATATATCATACTGCTTAATATAATCAAACTAGTTTCTACTAAATAGGGACTTCATGTAGGCCAGTGGTAGGCGATAAAGGCCAGTCGCACTTCAGTTGTTGGTTCGATTCCCACAGCCTTTTCCGACGCGATGGGCTGTCGCCCGTCCTACAGGTTGTCCTTTTTCTAAAACTACATTACTATAACATCACACAAATAATATCAAAAAAAAATTCTATCCTTAAACAATACTAACTTATGGTTAACATAATCCATTCCAATCTTTAGGCTTATCTAAAATACTTCGGTCCAAGCTCATAGTATAAAGAAAATGATAACTTGAAATGTCGTCAACCAAGCATGTGAATACCATCATTTATCCCCCATATATCTTGTTGGTCACATTCCAATCATGTGAATACCTTAATGATGTATTCTCTTAAAAAATGAATACCCATTAAACCTTAGTGAAAACATGAATGCTGTCAAAAGTTAACTCTTTCCACATACCAAAATCAAAAAATTCTATATACTCAAACCATGATATAAACTTCTACTTATATCAGTCATGAGCTCATGAATACTATCAAACATTTATTTTTATCCTTATCCCTCCATTACGCGCAGATCATCTACATTCAAAAAATATCTGAATAACCTTTCATGGATACTGGTAACATTAATTATACACTTTCAAAAGTCAAGGAAAGACAATAGTGTAACAATCCTTAGATGTCTCTTTATTCCATAGTACTATGAGATTACTTATATAACATTACACATGATAAACATGTAAACATTCCACTACATTCTTAAACCATTTACTGAGCTTCAACAATTCTTTCATCTCACATATCATTTGTAGTCTCTTCATCATCATCCATATAAATACTACCCATATGACCATACTGATTCTCTTCATGAGACTTTCCCATAGGGAATTGGTTTGCATAATTCACGTACATTCCACATTTAAAACACCTAACCATTTTTTATGTCGTAGCAATACCATTATCCTCATCCCTGGTGTTAACTGAACCTTTTCCTTTGCACTTACTGGCTTTGTGTCCTTCTTTTCCACACCCAAAGAATCTTCCATTTCCTTTGAAACATTCTCCTTGATGCCCCTTCCTACATGATTTACATAGGGGAAATTGAGCTTTCTTTCCTCTATGATCATCATGAAACTACATCTTTCTCTTATTAGCCGAGTGAGGAATCTTACCGAATTTTACTTTATTGATCATATTATGAGATTGCTGATTCTGCATAATAATGATGTTTGGACTTCCAAATCCTATTTAATTTGGTGCTCATGAAGAATATCATTCCATTGTCCATCATATCCTCCATTATTGTGAATCATCTTGTTTCCATCCATTTTCTAAAACCCAAAAAGAATAGTGTGAGAGACAAAAATCATGCTAGGGAAAACAACATAATAAAGGGGGAGTACCTTCAATATCTAACATCATAGGTTTAATTCTATTATCGTTAACGTAATTCTAGTACAATAACCTATACGTATACTTAATCTTAGGGACATCCCTAGACATACCTTAGAAATATCTCTAGGGATCTCACTAAAGTTCTCGCATCCTAGTTTCCAAAGGTTTACTAAACCTTTCCCCGTATTCCAACTGTAGAGACCCGAAGCTTGATGTACATGGACATTACATTACTTTTGTGGAATACATAGTACATAACAAAAACACACACACAAGGATCGTAATAGTTTAGTGTCTTTGGAAACTCTGAATATAATCTTCTAATCGTGGTGAAAGATCTTCAACATCTCCCATAAAGATATTCCTTTTTTTTACCTAAAACCTTTCTTTATATCCTGGGGAAAATAAAACATAAAAGGGTGAGCTCAAATGCCCAGTAAGGGTAAACAAAAGAAATATCAATCACATCATTTTCATAAGAACATAACTTTTTGGAAAACATAACCTGCAAAAGAGAGCATAATTTCATAACATGGGATAAATCATAGTAGTGAAATGAAATCCCAATTATCATAACATAAAACATGAAACTTTGTGGAATACACACATAATCATAGAGAATCATATCTTATTAGTCAAGACTCATTGCCAAGACTATCTTAGTGGACAAAGTCCATTTCTGAACCGAGTCACCCTCGTTTCAGTCCTGTTTCACTGAACCGTTATAACCTACCGTTCCAGCCATGTCTATATCATGATATATAAAATCTTTACCCAATGCATTGGTGGGAGATATAGGTCCCACCCATCTAATAATGATACCATTCTTATGTGTGCCACAAAATCATAAACCATACATCATAGCATCACCCATGTATTAAAAATGGGAATCTTAAACATCGTGACATCATAAAACAATTCATATAAGATAAAGGAATTCATAAAAATAATTCCACCACAACATAATCAAATCAAGGTAAAAATAGGGATAGAAACATAACCCATTATTATCTTATATGGAAAATAATTTTGATAAAACACTTGAACTCCATTCTTGAGGAAAATATCCTTTCTGCTTCAAATAAATTTTCTTTTATTAACATGTCATAAAATTTTAATCTAAAAGAAGTTGATTAAAAATAAACTTGAAAAATTGTAAAGTAAGCTTCTTGGAAATAATGTTTTAAAAATCCCTTCATGCCATATAAGTTAAAAAAAACATTCTTCCCGTACTTTTGTCAGAAAAGTCAAAAAGTACCTCGTACGAAAAACGACAAAAGATTCATTTCATATCTTTTACTAAAAACTCACCGAAGGGTAAAATAGGATTTAAACAATTGTAGGTGAATGGAAATAATATTACATATTGAGGAAACATGGATTTGGATGATAAAATACACCTTAGTAAATACTAAAGTATAAACAATCTCGGATAAAAATGAGATTGTGATATTTCCCTTACCTTTGGTCCGATATTCTTTGTACGTGTCCGAACCTCCTATATAATGATTTAAATAATTTTATTGACTTATTACAGAATCATAAATATTTTTATGATATCATATATGGTCATATTATTATCTTATTATTAGTAATATTTCATTACTACTTGTTATTCGGGTGTTTATTACTTTTTGTTCTTATGCGTGTTTTGTTGAATAAATTCTTATTCTTATATTTAGGTTATAGATACCTCATTTCCAAAATGGTATTAGTGTAATATATTTCATATTCATTCATTCAATTCATTTATATAATCATTATGAAATAAAGATCATGTAGAACGAGTCGCATCACATCGTGGAGACGGTATTCCATACGTACGCACGAGTGATGATATCGTTCCTATAATCGTGGAATTGTATTGGAGTGTATGTATAATATTTCAGAATCAATATAACTTTATAATAGTCTTATATAGTCATTATTTACACCATTATACACATCCATGTTAGGTGGTGGTGGAAAATATATTACACCACGGCGTGGAGACGGTATTCCGTACGTACGCACGCGCGGTGATTTCTTTTTCCGTAGGATGGATCGATGGTGAAATAGGGTTGTTTCATACATATAATAACATATTAGTATATGAGTGATACTGATGTTATTACTTCATAATGAAACAACTAAATAAGAAGAAGTGGAATAAGAAATAACGATGAAAGAATCGGTAATGGACATTACCTCTTCTTTGAAGTGCTTCTTTGAGACCTCCATTTAGGGCACTATAATAGGTCTTTAAAGAAGAACAGAACCTCTAGGATGTTTTAAGGGAAGTGTAGAGAAGAAATTGGTAGGGTTTGGCCGAGCGTAAAGTCTCAATGTGTTGTGAGGAAGAGAGAGAGGAGGTTCCCTTTTATAATGCAGGAGAGGGGCACCTTTGGAATAACTAAAAATATTATTTTATTATAAAGTCAAGTTCGGTTTTAAATAGCTCCAAATTGATTTATTTCGAGGATAAGGTGGGTATGGGTCGCAATCCTCTCATCCAATAGAATTTAGACAATTTTAGCTTCCTATTTTAACCTAACCATTTAGATTTAACATTAAGTTAAATAATTTTACTTTTACCGTGTCTTCTTGTGTTCTTATACTATAAGGTTAATAAACTTACTATATCATGAAAAAAGAACCCCAAGTTGTTTATTATTAATATATATAACCTTTTTTAAGTCCTTTGGACGAACCTAAGATCTTTATGAATAAAATAACAATTAATAATATAATATTTGTTTTAAAAACTATTTTATGTCAATTTTGACACTATTTAGTAATTTATTTTTGTGAAACTAATAACAGAATGATAAGTTCGAAAACAGTTAATTAAATAAATATTAACATGTCATATTAACCTAAAAAATTAGTGTAATTCATAAAAAGTCTCAAATTATATTTATTTGGGCATTTATAACATCCATTATATTAATATTTCCTTAAAAAGGTAATTACTGCATCATCGTTGTGTCAAAAATAAATTAAATTATTTAATCTCTAAAAATTAAAAATAAAATATAATTATGTAGGAAATATTGTTATCTTTCTAATGAATATTTATAGTCGAATTTATCTTATGTATAACTCTATATTAAAAATGATTTACTTATTAAACATTGATTTTAACTATTTTAACCCTTCTTTAAATAAATTAATAATAAATGTCCTAATCTCATCCATGTGGGCTTAAATGGTCATATTTTATTCCTAAGGTTGTTTTTGGTCAAATTACCCTTATCCAATAGAATTGGGACATGTGTTAGGGTAATAATAATATCATTTTTACCCTTAGTTACCCTATTTACTTTTAACTGTGGTAAAAAAAAGTCAAAAGTTACTATTCACCAAAAATTATTTTCATCTCATTGAACCACATATTATTACTTGATATTAACCGTGTCTCTCGGAGTTTCTAAATTCCACTCACAGAAGCGGTAAAATTAAGTTTTATGAGAAATTCAGTTTTTTAACTACCACTTAGTGGTTTCACTATTCATCATAAAATGAATGTTTCTAGAAAAATACAAAAAAATTAAGCCTAAGCTATATTTGATATTATGAATTCAAAAATGATGCCTATTTTACTAAATTCAAAACATATCAGTTACATTAATTAATTTAAAAATTAATTCCCGTCGTCAAAACAAGTAGCGTGTTTTTAAGAGATAATAACTATCAAATGATTGACATTTGTTTATGTCTGGTTTAAAAGTGAAATTACATACAATGACCAAAATTGTATTAAATTATAAAAATATATTCTAAATATACTTTAAAACCACTCAAATTAATAATTTATCACTATTAATTATTTCTATTAAAAAAGTTGTTTTAATTAAAATTTAGTAATTTTCACTATTCATTAGAATATGATAGTTATCCGAAAAGTACCAAAATTTCACCCTAAGCTAATTACGATATTCCGAATCCAAAAATGAAGTCCATTTTGAAAAAAAAAAATTAAAATTTTTTAAAAGGTGGTAATTACTATTCATAACGGCTACTTTTAATAATATTTTAATAGTATATCTTTTTTTAGTGAAACTCGGTATTGCGTACTACACACGCTATCGAGGAAGGTCGCGATTGCGTGTAATGCAAGGCAAGTCAGGGATGTGTGTTGAGAAAGCTCCTTTTGGTGTAGCGTACAACACGAGAAATTAATTAAATTAAGAAGAATATTTTTCATAAAATCTCGGGGTGTTACAGTTGTTCAGTGTGCTCTCAAAGTGGAGATGGGGTTTGGAGAATGGTCCCATGGCTATGGAGATAAGAAAAGAAAGATGGAGTTTCAAGCTGGTGGATATAATGACAAAGGTGGGAAGAAAAATCAACGACCCACATGCCAAAAATGTGGGAAGTTTCATAATGGGAACCACCTCAAAGGGATGGGGAAATGATTCATGTGTGGGAAATAAGGAAACCATTCTCAAGAGTGTCAAAAAGACACGAAAAGGAAGGATAATGTATCCGATGAAAGGGGAGAACCACTCATGGTTCAATGCTACAATTGTAGGGAGATAGGGAACTACGGAAAACAGTGCACTAAACCTCGAGCTCTCGAGGGTAATTAGTGTCAGCAACTACCAAAGCCAAGGAATAAGGGAAGTCTTATGCCATCACTACTGCGAAGGTGGAGCATGATAATGAAGTCATACAAGGTACACTTCCTATTCACTCATGAATGGAAAAACTCTTATTTGATTCTGGTTCTACGCATTCCTTTATATCTTACAGGATTCCTAGAACTATAGAATCAATGTCCTTGAAACCTTGAAGTACATATATCTGTACAAACACCATGTGGTGCAATCATTGCAACCCAAGTGTTTGACTCTTCTCATGTTGGCGTATGTGGGAAGATTCTTCTAGAAAATCTTGTAATACTTCCCTTGGTGGAATTCGACTCTATAATGGGAATAGACTGGCTCTCGTTATATAGAGTGCATATCAACTGTTGGGAAAAGGAAATATCTTTTCATATTCTGAACCCTCCCATGCTCCTCTACAAATTCAATGAATATCATGAATCTCCTTTGAAAAATACTTCAATGGGGTGGCTGTTGATTCCCTATGAAGAAGCATACCTCGCCCAAATGTTTGAGTCGAAGGAAAGTTCCAACATTGAGGAAATTCCCATCGTGAGGGAATACAGTGATGTATTTCCCGAAGAGTTACCCAGAATTCCCCAGGACCGTGAGGTAGAGTTCTCAATTGAACTCATACCTGGAGCTACTCCAATCTCAAAATGTCCCTATAGGATGGATCCTATCGAACTGGAGGAGTTAAAGAAGTAGCTGCAAGAGCATCTGGACAAAGGGTTCATACACCCCGGTGCATCACCTTGGGGTGCGCTAGTGCTCTTTGTGAAGAAGAAGGATGGAACCATGCAGCTGTGTATCGATTATCGGGAACTCAACAAGATCACCATGAAGAACAAGTATCCTCTCCCGAGGATTGATGACCCGTTCAGTCAGTTAAAAGGAGCTCAATACTTCTCAAATGTGGATCTTCATTCTAGATATCATCATGTAAAGGTGATGAAGGAAGATATTCAAATGACTGCCTTCCTTACAAGGAATGGGAACTATGAGTTTTTGGGGATGCTCTTTGGACTTACTAATTCGCCTGTAATCTTCATGGATTTGATTAATGAAGTCTTTAGAAATTACTTGACAAATTTTTGGTAGTGTTCTCATCTACTCCAAGAGAAAGGAGGGACATGAAGAACATATAAGACATGTGTTGGTGACATTGAGAAAGGAGAAGTTGTACGCCATGTTCAGAACGTCTGACTTTTGGATGAATCAACTCACATTCTTGGGACATGTGATCACAAGTGAGGGAATTTTTGTGGATCCTTCAATGACAAAGGCGATTGAGGAATCGCCTAGGCCCTCTAGTGTCACAGAAATACGAAGTTTTCTTGGATTAGCTGGGTACTACCGACATTTTGTGAGAAACTTTTCACGATTGTCAAGCCCACTAACATAGTTAAGAAGGAATGGGTAAAAGTATTTTTGGACGGAAGAATGTGAGGGAAGCTTCAAGAAGTTAAAGAGAAGGCTAATCACTGAACCTGTACTCACACTACCAAAAAGTGGAGAAAGTTTTGTGATATACAGTGATGCTTCAAAGAAAGGATTGGGTTTGTACTCATGAAAAATGATAATGTGATAGCCTATGCCTCACGACAGTTGAAGATCCATGAGTATAACTACCCGACACATGATCTAGAGCTGGCAGCCATGATTTTTTCCTTGAAAATATGGCGGCACTACGTTTATGGTGAGAATTGTGACATATACTCTGACCACAAGAGCCTAGAGTATATATTCACACAAAGGGAGCTCAACATGCATCAAAGGAGATGGTTAGAGCTAATCAAGGATTAAGATTTCTCTATTCACTATCATCCTAGAAACGTGAACAAGGTAGCTGATGCTATAAGCAGAAAAGAACATGCTACTCTTTCCATGTTATGGATTGAGAAAGAAAATATCTTCTTTGATATTAAAAAAGATGGATTTGGAAATCATAAGGGCAGGGGATACATCCTACCTTTCCCAAATGATTGTGCAACCATCCATCCAAGAGAAGATTAAGGAAGCACAAAGGGATGATGTGGAGATGCAAAACAGGGTGAATGCAGTAAAGGAAGGAAAGATGCAAGAGTTCCATATCGACGATGATGGTGTCATTCGGTTTGGAACACAGCTTTGTGTGCCTTCATCACCCGGGATAAAGAAGGAGCTATTGGATAATGCACATAGCTCAACTTTCTCTATCCATCCTGGGAGTACCAAGATGTATCGTGATCTCCAAGAACACTTCTGGTGGGATAATATGAAGAAGGAGATAGCGGAATACATATCAAGGTGCTTGGTATGTTAGCAGGCTAAATATGAGCAACAAAAGTCCAAAGGTATGATGCAACCATTGCCTATACCCATGTGGAAATGGGAAAATGTTACTATGGACTTTGTCATGGGTCTCCTGAAGACGTCAAAAGGAAATAATGTGATATGGGTTGTGGTTGACCAACTCACCAAGACTGCCCATTTTATCACTATTTGGGAAGACCTCTCTCTTGAACAACTTTCAATGATATATGTGAAGGAAGTAGTGAGACTGCATGGTGTTCCACTCTCAATTATCTCTGACCATGATCCAAGGTTCACATATAAATTCTGGAGGATCCTTCAACATGCATTGAGTAATGAATTAAATTTCAGCACGGCATATCACCCCCAAACTGATGGCCAGTCTGAAAGAACTATCCAGACGCTTGATGATATGCTAAGATACTGCTCTCTTGAATTCAAAGGTGGTTGGGATCAGCATCTCCAATTGGTTGAGTTCTCATACAAAAACAGCTTCCACTCGAGTATTCAGATGGCTTCATATGAATCTATTTATGGGAAGTGGTGTAGAACTCCATCCTGTTGGGATGAAGATGGAGAAAGAAATTTTCTTGGACCCGATCTTGTTCAAGAGATGACAGATAAGGTTCAAGTCATCCAGAAACGCATCAAACCTGCTCAAAGTCGGAAAAAGAGCTATGTTGACAACTGTCGAATATCTCTATGGAAGAGAGTCATGCGATTTGGGAAGAAAGGGAAGCTAAGCCCAAGGTATATTGTCCCCTTTGAGATCCTTGACCGCATCGGAGCCGTGGCCTATCGTCTTGCACTTCCACCCAATATGGATCAATTTCATGATGTGTTTCATGTGTCACTACTGAGAAAGTACATACCATTCCCCTCACATGTACTAAACATAGAGGTGGTGCAGCTGGAAGATGATCTCTCCTATGAGGAGAAACCAGTAAAGATTTTGGACCGAAGTGATAAGGTTCTACGCAACAAGACAACCCATCCTGTCAAAGTGTTGTGGAGGAACCATATGTTTTAGGAAGCAACTTGGGAATCAGACGAGGCAATGAAGGAGAAGTACCCTCACCTTTTTGTGTAAAGTAAAATTTCGGGGGTGATATTTATTAAGGGGGGAAGAATGTAACGACCCAAATTTTTTCAATGGAAAACTCCCTTCTTATATTTTTGTCATAAAAACATAAAATAATGAACTACTAAGTGATAAGTGACCTTTAAACATAATTTTTTCACCCATATGTTTGAATTTTAAAAATCTGATATACACAGTTGTGTTCAAGATGGTTTTTGGAGTCTAATGAAACAAAAATAATATTGGGTGAATAGTAAGCTACCCTTATGAATAGTAACCTACCCTTATGAATAGTAATATGACCCTTGTGAATAGTAAATAAGGGTAACATTACCTATGAATAATAAAATAAAATTTAGACATCTTAGAAAGTGATAATTTGTCCTTAGTAAACGTTTTTGGTATTTTATATGTCATAAATAATTAATTATAATTAATTAATTAATTTAAAATAATATTTATCTCCCATAAATGTATTCAAAAATTATATAATCAATGTATAATAGTTTTTAGATAATTTAATAAGGCCCTTCAAATTTTTGAAAGCACCATAAAATCAGTTTTAATCTTAAAAACTGTTTTTAACTAAATTATGATTTTAATTCAATATTAAATTAATAATATTTATAAAATTATGTTTGAAAAAAGGACTTCATTTTTGGATTCTACACGTCAAAAAATGGTTGGGGTGAATTTTTGGGATTTTTCTGAGATACATGAATTTTTGGTGAATAGTAGAATACATTAATTTACCATATAAATACATTTTAATTAAAACCCACTATTCCTGACATCACAAGTGATGTAAGCACCCAAATCTCTAACTCAAATGCCTTATTTACTGTTATTGGTCGTTCAAGACTCAATATTCCTTGTCATAGGGGAAATTAATAAACTAATCAATTTTATATTAAGGAAACCCCTCTCCCCTCCACTATAAAAGCCACCCTTCACTCCCTCTTATCCTCACACCTCTCAAGATCCAAGCCTTCTCTAAACTCTACCCAAACACCTTACCTAGTCCCTCCCCCACGTCCCAAATCTTATAGTCTCATAAAAAGACCAAGACATTCTTCCTTAAGGAGGATCTCAAGAGGAAGATTTAAGAGGTAATTTCACTCCCTCGTCTCCTTTAATTTCCTTTCATGATCAAGTTCCTTTCCTGATCTCTCCCCACCTATATTCATCCAAATTGTTTTTAACTCTAGTATTATACATATACTGTAATTTTATGATTCTAATGGGATATTATATAACCCCACACCCTTTCCTTCTTCCTTTTATTAAAGAGAACGTTATTCATGAATTGTTAATTTATCACCTTCAAAAATGACATTCTCTCTTCTTCCATTTCTACCATTAGATATGGTCATGAAACCATTTTTATGGTTGAACCAGAATATTTTATATGTATTATGTTCTATTTTAAGTTCTAGGAAAAACATATGTCCATATTAATAAGTAATATGTTAAAACAAGTTCATTGTGATCCAAAAACCGCCCAAATTTTCCAAAATTACCATCATTAAATTCTTATCTAATGATTCATCCACATGAATCTAATATAACTCATTATAAAATAATTCAAGCTCCTGAAATATCATTAATAACATTTAATATCATTTCTGGATGTTTACCCATGTTCTACCCAAACTTTAATTTAAGAATGCAAGTGAACCACTCAAGAAAACCATAAAAATGAACATCCTCGAACAATGTTTTTAAACTCTATAAGTCATCCAAAGGAACATAATATGACATAAAGAAACCATAATGAACCCTATTAATATATAAAAGGTTATGGAATTTCTAATTAATGTTTATAATTTCATTATACAGGATGTTAAAGATAGTGAGGCATTCGAGTACAAGGTAAGGGGAAATTCTCAAACCCAACTTTCATCCTTCGGGTTCTACCTCGTTCACACCATTTTTTATATGGTCACACAATAAAGATCATTTTTTCATAATTTCCTTTCCTTTTTTGGGATATTCATGTTTTCTAATGATGTTTATATCAATCCAAATGTTTTCCAAAAGAACTCTTCTTTTAAAAACACCCCTTTTTCTTCTCACTCAAAGTGAATGGTTCTTGTATCATGTATGTTATTCCCTCTTTCTTTTAGGAACCCAAAGATTATGAATATGTTATTATGAGATGAAACCCATTCCTTTTCATGGGTTCATTATGTTAATTTATGTTATATGTTCATTGTGGAAAGCATGATTAATGATAATGTTATGATGTGATTGGTGCACCCCGGATTATACAACACTCCAATGAATTGGGTAAAGTGATGAATCTCATAAGTAAATGTGAAATGATGTGTGAACAAGATGCTAGCTTGGTTCAAAATTATGTGTTGTAGTTAACCACTAAGACATTATGTTTCATTTTTATGCATTGCCACATTTCAAGTCTATTATTTATTCTCCTCTCATGATCATGATCTTTTTCCTATGTTCTGATTATGCTCACCCCACATTATATTGTTCTTATCTATCCTATTAATGGGCTTATAGATCACCCCTTTTGATGTATATCCTCAAGTGGAAACATGTACTAAAGAGAGGATAAGTTCCACTAAGAAGCTAGCGAAGAAGAAATTAAATAAATGTTTATGGTTGATGTTGTATTTGTTATGTGTGGTCCTAGTTTACCCAAGACACTAAACATTTGGATCCTCTATGTGTAATTCTATTATGGTGTTTATCTTTGAAATTATGTAATAGTAATGAAAGAAAAGGTTGGGTCACTATACTTTCACCTAGGTGGAATCCTCTGATTCTTCAGTTAGGGGCAATAACCCTCTCAATTATGTAGCAAGAAAACTAAGGTGGGACTATTTCATTAAGAAACACTATCACCGGGTCCATCATTAGATGCGTAGGCCCCTATAATGCACATAATACTCTAGTTCAGAAATATATTTCTCCCATTATATCTGAGACACAAAAATCCATCCTTGGTACGACCAATCTCTAATAGATCCTTCCCGAGTCGGTTGATTTGTTCCCACATCTCTGAGGGATTGTGAAATATCTTGTTGACATCCCAGGATTCCCATGTCTTGTGAAGGATATCATCCAAAGGAATGTCTATATGGTGCACTGCTTCCCAGGAGCCTAGTTGGGTATCCTACAAAACCATATGGATATCCTTCCTCCTTCTAGACTCTATTCAGCAGAGGCTGCCAGGTCTATAGCTTCCACATTACCTCATCTCGACACATGCCTTTAAAATTTCTAGCTCTCCCGTAACCCCTCCATAGTAATGAGCATCAGCTCGACTAACGCGACATGTTCATGCCATTTTGTAACCTCAGATTTGATGCTGAGGGGGAACTATATCATTTAACCTGATAGTTCGCCACATCCACACCTCCCCTAGGTAGGCCGACTCCCATCTCTTAACATATTCTATGACCAGACTAAAAGAATTAGAAGGAAAAGACAACTCATTCTGCATCTTTTCATCCCTCTATTTAAACATGATCATCATCGGTCTCATCACATACATTTTATTCTCAGGGAATACCCCCCCTAGGTAGACTTGTGAAGTTAATTTTAGCATACACAGAAATATCTTCATGAAGTGTTGTGGGGTATACAGCTCGCAGATGGTCTCAAGGTGAACATGTGCCTCCAAAACTCTTCCCCAGAAGTCCAAGAGTTAAAAATGATACACCTCAATTCCCTTCCCATCAGCACTGAATACTCCCATATGCGGTAGGAACAGATGTAAATTAAATTCATCCACCTTCCAGACTTTATTTAGTACAATCGATGGAGTACTATTTGGCCTAAAAGCTCCCCATTGTGTTCAGAATGGCTGGTCGGAATTCTTTTCTAAGGGGAGAAATGGTGTTCAGATATTTTTAGGAGCTAATGTTTGTTTTTATCCACCCTTACGGAAAATATAGCGGTATGCATACCCGTAGTGGCCTTATGACTATGCTAATGTTCCAGAACACCTTCTATATCTTGGCCAGTACTAGGATACTGATATTGATGCTCTCCCCATCACCAACATGGATTCCATAATGAACATGATTGGTCACACACTTGTGCTCGTTTCTCATTCTGGAAACATCCAACCATAGATAAGAACAGAAATGAACCAATCCATTCTAACTATTAGTTGTTGCTCAGTGTTTAAATTATAACCCTGAAGCTTCCATTCACTATCCTCCGTGATTCGATTGTAGGAAATCTATTTTCATCTCTGAGCTCCCTCTTTCAGGCATGTATGAGGCCTTGTTGGTAGATTCTTGGGTGCCTCCTCCCTTCAGCAACATGATTCGGTGAGACATTTATAAAGATTTCAAACCACCACTTCAAGTTGACATCCCTCATAGAATGCTTATCCTCACCTAGAACCAGTTCTATTAGTGCCTTTTCTTGCAATTACATATACTCATGACCCTCCCACTCATTTTCCAAAGTGATGAATTCATCATATATGTTCCCCAAAACTGTGATCTCAGAAATCTAGTGGAGGTCCCATAGGCTAATAACATCTTCCACATGGTGATGGTTGAATAATTTTGTCATCGATGACCACATTCTCAGAAACTCTAATATGATTCAATTTAGCTAATAAATATGGAATTGGGAAGCCCATTCTTCTTTATGTAAGACTAACCACTTTAGCTCTACCTCAATCTCTTCACAAGATGCACATTCCCAGTAGGCACAGGCCCAATCATTCGTGAAATTTCCACCCATGTGTAGATCCCACTCATCAGTACACAACTTCTCTGGGATCACCATAGAATCCATTAGAATAGTATGGTATTGGGGGGGGGGGAGATTCCACAGGATACATCTCTTTCCCATAAATTTTGTGGGTGTGATTGTACAGACTATTAACATTTATGAGTGTCTCCTCCTCCCTAGTATGGCCAGAAGTTTCCATAAACCACTTGTACTGACACTTCATACTCCTGAACTAGTTATATAGTTCATCACAAAATTCTCCAATGATGAGAACATCGTCCCTAAAAACCAATCCATACAGTGGAATTTTTTTTCATAGTGGATGATTGTTTTGGCTCTCAGACATCATCTCTTTCAGGGAGTTGTGATCTGAGTGGTTGTGCACACACTCTCTGATCCCCGTATTTTTCTCAATTTATTCCCTTCACATTTCATCCATAAGAACCCCATGAGAGGCTTCCTAGTTGGTCATTCTACCCCATGACAATAGTTTTTTTGTTCAGGATCATACAGCTCGACCATAGAGCTCTATTGCAGAACTTGATCGTAGAGCAAAACCATTCAACATAGTCATACTATATTCTTTGTAGTACTTGTCTAGAAATAGAGCTCTATATGAACATGGTCATAGAGTGTAAAGGATCAATGCGCGTTTTGAAGAATCAAGTATCATGGTATTGTAAATTCTCTGAGTAGTTTTTCGATGCACTTTTCCATGAAATCCGGTTCCACATGAAGGATTGTGGAGCATCCATAACATCGGAATGAGAGAGCTGAGGCATGAGGATATAGTTTCTTTTGAGGGAAATTGATGGGTATTCACCTCTATATATAGTCGATGATCACTATACTTCAAAATGAGTCAAACTATGGAGAACCTTGCGGTGAACTCCGCAACATTCTCCACCAGTGCTTTGCGCACCCTCCTCGTGATTCTGCTTTGTGATTGGCCAAAATTTTGTTGATTTTCCCTCTAAATTGGTCCCATGATTTTCCCCTTGGCCCCATTAAAGGGGGGGGGGTGGGAATTTTTTTGTGACAACATTCATGAAATGGAAAACCTAACACAAGACCAGAAAAAACATTCCAAAAGAATGAATTGCCAAGGAGCATTGTAAATTCCTTCAATACCATGGCCACCACAAAGAGGAGACTTTCTCAACAAAGGTTGCAGAGAAAAATTATTGAAAAATCCATGGTTATGAAGAAATTGACCATAAGTGGAGGTCTCTATGAGTGTTGCAGAGGGAATGATGATCCACTTTGTAGTTAAGAAAAACTTGAGGAAAGCTAGAATATTTTTTTATTGCCCTATATAATTTTTATGGTCGACTCTGTGACTATGAGAAACTTAATATAGTCTTCATTCAATTGTGGAGTGTTAATTACGTCGTGGTGCATTTTCCACCCTTCTCACATGCCTGATCCCTATAAATACCTGAATCCCCCCCACTCCAAAATCCCCAACAAACTAACTGTTCTCCATTAGAGCTCTCGATTTGAGAAGCACCATATTATCTACGATCCATCAAAAAAAATGAATCATCTAAGGTACTTGAGCATCGAGAAATCCCCTTCCCTTTACTCATATTTACCCCCTCTCCAGTAAAGGATTTACTTCGTGGAGATTTTGGGCCACCGCAAAGGAAGGATCCCCCTTTAGGTACTCGGTACTTCATGAAGCACCCATGTTCCATGATGAACCACCCAAAAACATGTGTACTCCATGATTAGTTTGGGACACTAGCTCTACAATGGTATCCATTTGGAGAACCCATATCCTTTGTGACCCCCTATGCTCTGCGAGCATGTGAGATCTGTGAGACCCCATACACTGCGAGAACCTATGATCTGCTATCCCGTGAGCTCTATGAGACCTTATTCTCTATGCACCCCTGTGCACACCGATCCCCTATGCTCTGTGAACCCATGTTCTCTACGAGCCCCTATTCTCTAAAATCCCATGATCTATGTGAAGCCCTATTATTTTCCAGCCTATGTGATATGTGAAGCACTGTGATCTACGATCCCCTATTCTTTGTGATCCCTAGATCATTGTGAGTCCCCTATCTGTGAGGCATTTTTTTTATTTCAAAATCGTCTCCCAAATGAGCCTAGAGGATTGTGTGAAGTGATTTCAAAGTCTCATGGGTGGTGATTCATGTTGCATTGCATTCTCTAATTATCCTTATCATAGGCATGCTAATAGATATTTCCTCTTATTATATCCATGCTAACATAATCCCCTCAATGGATCACTCCACAACCCCATCACCAATCAGCATTACGGGAGCCTTGCAATAACAAAGGGATAAAGTGTTCCAGTTCTGCAATTCCTAGGGGTGAGGAGTGAATCCTCACTGTCCAAGCTACCTGGTGTCAAACTACCAAGAACTCGCATCCCCAACACATTATGTGAAACTGTGATCACTGTATAAGAATGATGTCCAATGTGAACCATGGAGGGAATGGTCACCAGCACATTCTCACTCCCCTTGCCTCTGATCTTTTTCACCATGCATGCCTTATGCAGTCTTTACGTAAGCCTCAACCTAACTTTATATTGTTTTTTGAGTATGGTGGATATATCATCCTCATACATCTGGACCTCTACTCTATCTTCCCTCATTTAGTATGTCCCAATCTTCCTTTCTTTTCGCAACTAACCATGCGTAAGTGCCACTCCATTCCCCGCAAATTCATTTTCATGACATGATTGTTATGTATTTATCACCTGTTGTATATCACACAAAACATCACTCACATGGTCTTAGAGTAATCATTAACAATGAATTCCTCTTTGGGCCTCTAATCAGGTATAATACCCATTCCCCTCTCAACCGAACAATGTGGACATTAACCCTTTCAATATCCATGAAAGGTATGTAGGAACCCTCTCTGATGTTCAATCCCATCAACCATTGGTCCCGACCTCTTCTAATTGGCTCACCCCTATCCCATAAGATGTTAAACTATATTCCCCTTTCATCCCACATGACGTTACACTATATGAATTTGAACTATGTGGGTTTTGATCCCTGTCTCCTAGAAAGGTAATGTAAACATCATCCCTAAGTTTCAACCACAAACATATGTAAAATTCAGGGCCCCACTTTTTTGTGACCCAAATACCTAGTCCACCACGTAGTAGTGTCAAACTACTTCACAGGCAGATAGAAAAGTGTAATCCTCACACTCAATCTAAAATCCTCAAACCAAGAGTGTCTCTCTTTAAATTGTATTCTAACCATGTTTAATCCCTAACATTTTTCTGGGTTTTTGTCCTTTGTGTACACCCAGATATTATACCCCCATATCGTAACTACGTGGATTTGATCCTTCTCCTTTTGAGAAATGTATATAAGATGCCTCCCTGAAGTTCAATCCCATCACTCATGTCCAATTATGATCTCTCCTTTGAGCCTTTGTGTTTCAGGTTGGTCATGCCACTACCAAGAGGTTATAATTCCTTTATTTCCCATCCTTGCATCCATTATCATGAGCCGCCTCCTCTGGTGACTCATCAACCCAAATCCAGAACTATGTGGACATTGGTTACCTACCTTGGAGATATGTTGGAAATATCTTTTTTCTTCCATCCCAACACTGTCACCTTCACAGCAGTCCTCAGTTCCATCCCTGCTCATTTCACTCTTGACACTCCATCCATAGTAGTCCTGATTCTGCCTAGGCTATAACAAAACGGTGAAATCATGCCATCCATTCGGGGTAGCTAAACATGTGCAATCTCCATTCATTTCGTAGCTCATTTTCATCACTCAGACCTCTATCCATGGGTAACCCCCAGCAATTCTTCAGGTTTTTCGCTTATGTACACTCTGATCCCATGATTCACCCTCTCTAACTAGGTGGGTTTTGATCCCTGTCCTGTATAAATGGTAAATAGGAGGCCTGCACATGGTCCAATCACACCCAGTGGGAAACCATGTTGTCCCCTTTGTCAGAACCCAATCATCCTAGGATATGTCCCCATTGGGCGTCTTGATCCACCCATATCATAAACCTCCCATGTACTCCCTCTGAGGGATGTACCCATCTGATCCACTCTCATCAATGATCTAGTCAATATGATCTATCTCTACTAGAAAATAAAATCATAGCACACCCCGATGAAAGAATCAAAAAAAGAACCATTTCAATGAAATAGTGTGATAGGTATTGGAACATCGACATAAAATTTTCATTATCATGTTACCTTGATGGTTGTATAGAGGCTCCTTCATGTGCAGTTACCACAACATCAATGGGCTATACATCCTCTTGTAGAAGAACATGAACTCTGACCAAGTGATAGTCATCTCATCATTCATCAATATCATTATGATTTACCATCAACCTATTGGACTATGCAGAAGTCTTGCTATTTGGAACACTATCAGACCAGGAGTGTCCTAATAAAGAAGAAAACTATATCTACTATCAAAAAAACATATGTTTCATGGATCCAGTAATCACCCAAAAATATTATTTATATCTACCACTATAATTTATTTATCATACACATCGCACAAGGGTAATCTTCTAACACTACTGGAACAATCATTTGATCAATGGTTGAGATACTGTCAAATATCATCCCATAGGAACTACCTTAAACACTGGTACCAAGGTTTAGATTTCCTCATTAATTGGGTCTTCATCATGCTCTAGCATTAGAATCCATATTTCCTATTATCATTTAGGCATTCTAAAATATTCAGGACACACCATAATCAATAGATAATATATAAAGATCTAACATAAGAAGGAATTGGAATCCACAACCAACTACCCCATGTTTCATGTACCATTGAATTACCTTAAACCACTCTCTACATGTACAAATTCAACATGAATGTTATCATGGTCATGGTGAATGCATATATCGGTCACCATACCATAACTAGCTTCCATGAGTTTAGAGTTGAACCTGAGACACATTAACATCATTTCCCTAATTCCCAATCCAGTATCATAGTGAGACTATATCAAATATCTAGTCCTATGATAACCTACCTCTCACAAATATTTTTCATGACCTGACCATCTAGGTCGCACATGGATATTAGTAAGTGATGTGGGACACTACAATACGACCTCCAATTGGATAAGGTATAGTGACTAGTGCCGTGTAGGAATATCATACACATGGGAGTCCTTATCTTAAAATAATTTTTTCACCCACATATATCCATACAAATATATAATATAGAAGGTATATAAGTGAATCCATAAACTCATAAAAAATATCTAATCCCAAATTAGAGTATGAAAAAATGATTAAGGAAAAGTAAAATGGCATAAATAAAATCCCCCCAATAATATAATGTCGTATGTCCTACTAATGAAAGGGGTCTATTATAAAATTGTAAGTACATGGTCCGTCTTTGGCCTTTATTGGAAAATTATTCTCCACATAATCCTAGTCCATCTAGGATTCAGTTAGTAGAATCTTCATTTACAAAATACAAGTAATTTATGGGTATAGATCATGCATGGCTGACTATAACATACTCAGTAAGAGACCTCGAATCACCAAACAGAAATAACCTAAAATGGATTCACATCTAAATAATAATATCATGGTTGATACCCAATATAACCTAGTATGAACAAAGGAATACACCATTTCCATATGGTTGCTCTGACCTCACTACCAACCTAAATATTTTACATGAGGCTATATAGTGACACACACCTAAGAGAGATAACTCATTTGTTCTCTATATACTAATTGAACTCATGGGAGAGGTCATACTCCTCATATAATTCCATGTTTATGTCTGACTAAGTTGAGAGGGATAATCTAATATACTCACTCGATCTTGCTATAATTATGTTGGAACATAACATATGTTGATACACATGTTTGATATCACACCCAAAGACTAAGGGGGATACCTGACCTAATATAAAATAACCCAATAGAAAGGGGTTTTAACATATCCAATGTCAGATACATGATACCAAAAAAATTCTAGGGAATAATGGGATAGATGATCAATATTTGTGATGCATGAAGGAATATCTGACTCAATCTTAAGAAGACCCATAGATGGAATCAGTCATACTATACATAGGAAGGGGTTCCTCAACATTAAATCATAGTGACTTTTTAATGAAATATACCCATACAGTATCAGGTTGGGGAAACACACACGTGAATAAACACAAGTTTAACTGATGAATACATGGGATCTGAACTATTCTATATAATGTATATGGTGTTTCTAGGGGTTTCTGCGATGTTTCCCTAACAATGATCATGTATACCTATGTCATACCTTCTCTCATGGAATCTTCTCAATAAATATCATGTTCTAATAAAACAATGTGGAAAAATGTAATTTTGAGTACTCAATCATTTTTCATTTTCCATTTCCCATTTCCCATGTACTCACTAAAGTACATGGGGTGTTCCTTAACACAAAAAACATGTGGGGTCACATGTATTTGTGTTCATGTACTCCTTCTACTTGCCATTGTATCTAGATAATACCCGCATATTGATCCCCCACATAGGATGTGATATTTAATTTTATACATAAATACTAGTCTAGGTACATAATGGGAATCATGACATGTGTTCTACTGAACTATTGATCGTATAGTCTAGTACATTATAGAGGCATATATTTGTATACATGTTTCATCATGCACTACTGAATCCTTCTCAAATTGTTTTAAATAAAAATCTGAAATCCACATTTAATGTTTCTATATCATCACCGGTGACTAGATTCTTGCTGTAAGAACCCGGGTTTTGGGAACATGTCAAAATACGTACCCTGTTTGAATTTTTGACTTGTTTTTGAGAAAACTAAGAAAATATTGGAAGTTTTGGAAATTTTGGAAATTTCCAGATTACATGCCATGTACTATAGAGTACATGATGTGTGTGGGTTAGGCGTGTACTATCTGTGGGGTTACCAAGTACATGTTGTGTGGTGACTGTGTGAGAATTTCCTACTACATGGCGTGTAGTGTCACTTGACACGTCGTGTATCTTACTTCTGCGTACCGGATGAACCTTATCCGTGTGTTGACCCATGTGGTGCATCCAAGACATGTGGATACCTTTTCATAAATCAGAATACATAAAAATATAATACATGATGTGTATTACTTCATAAATTCAATACAATTTTATTTTTATTCATTTATACAAGAGGCCATCATGTCTAATTTTAGAAAACATCTTCTTCTTCCCCAACTTTGGAACAGCTCTGTTCTGAAATCCTAAAGAACAAACATTACCCTAGATTCTTCATCTGACTTATGTTCATCAATCTATCAATGGATGTGGGATCACACCCTGAATGATAAAACCATGCACCCTCTTTCATTCCAGTTTCATTGCTTTACGCACTGCAGTTTCCATATAAGCTGAATTTCTAGGATTTGACGTAACCATAAGTCTACAAGGATTATATTCATATTGGAGCTCGATTTATGACGTTCATATGTATAGGAGTCTCTAGAAGGATTTTTATACCTTCTTATGTGTTTTCATGGTCATTTTGGGGTTTCAGGATTTCTGTGGGAGGTCAGGTATTGAGCGTGACCCTTGTTTAATTATATTTAATTGACTATATTCATTATGGAATTGCATTGGGTATTCCATTTTTCTTATTATGATTGAGTGAGGTCGGGTTAGAGATCATTTCTCAATTGGGGCATTTAGGCTGAGGGTTCCAACATGAGTTTAATTGAACTGTTTTGATTAAGCTGCTGATTATAAACATGTTAAGCATGATAAAGGGAGAACATGGCCAGTGAAATTCACATGTTTAGTTTTTTTTTCATTTTAGAGGTATTTCTATTGATTATATATATGTGACCTGTGATATTACATATGTTGGAACCATTCAGTTGTGTTTTACATGGATTTGGTATTATTGAGTGACTTTGGTCACATGTTGGTCATGGCCTATATTACATTGGGTGCCACTAACCATAGGATTTGGCTTCATGGGCATCGAATTGAGGTAGTGTGATTATAAGAATGTTCACGGCATGGGTAACATTGATGGAAAGGCCATCATACTTGAGTGACATGGTCACAAGGGAACAATGTGTCAGAGATGTTGTGGCTTGGGAATTAATTTTGGGGATTACCCCTCACCTGGAACATTGAGTAGTGTGCACACAGGTAGACTCTATGATGATGTTTTTTTACCACTCATTGGGTAGACTACCATGATAGATATAGTTAGGTACATTTTTTTTGATGTTCTTGACATTGGAAGCCACGTGGAAGGTGACGATCCTTCAGTGGATAACATTGAGGCTATCAGGATTGGGGTAGAGGCTCTCCGTGATTCGAGGGAAAATTTCACTATTTCCTCTGGTCATTTATATGAGTACATACATCATTGTTCCTCAGATTATTATTTGTGGATACACATCATTGTTCCCCTGATTATTATTTTAGGATAGGCATCACATCTCTTCCGGTTGTGGTGCTACAGGAAGGCATGGGCTTTTGAGCAGGGTTACTATTGTTTGGATGAGCCTTCAGGATTTCAATAATTGAGACATGAGGTGTCAAGAGGAGCATGGTTCCATGTAACATGATAGATATTCTTGTATTGGCCGAAACAGGTGAACCTCTATGGTGGATGATGAGCACTAGTAGATTTTATGTTTTTCTGTGTATTGTAATATTTATTTCTTTCATTATAAATACATGCCTTCTTAAACACTTATATATGGTGTACACCATTTGGTGATATCCTACTGAGATTCATCTCACACCCTGCGTGGGACCTTCAGGATACAAGTAGACATTATAGATTTACTTTTAGGAAAGAGACCAACATTAGGACATGGATGGTATTATCTATTCTAGGGAGATGGTATGGACCTTCAAGTCATTCCTAGCTGGAGGTTACATGGTTAGCTTCCATTTTTCAGTTTCATAATTCTTACATTAATTTTTAGCAACTGTTGGTTAGCCATTGGAACTATTTATACGTATTTATTGACATTTATGACCCGTTATGGATTCATGCATATTGTTGGTTAGTTATTGAAATTGATTGATGGAATTATGTCTATTAAATTTTTGTTAATTTTGTTTCAGTTTTTGTTATGTTGATTATCTTCTACTGATTATGCTTCCACTCTGCGGGTCGGGTTCGAGATTGCTGAGTCTTTAATTTTTGGTGCATGTTAAATATTATTACTTGAACCATTACCATTATTATCCTCCCAAAGGGTATATCTCACCCACTATTCCTATTACACCATCATTGCTAGTGGGAAACCTTTAGAGTTTGAGGAGGAGCAACTATGGTTGAAAAACCAGGCCCATTTAGCATTGTTCAGGTGGCTATTTAGGTCTGAGACGTTATATTATCCACGCATTTCTTGTAAAAATAATCATTTTCAATTCTCATGTCATCATCACACCAATTCACTTTAATCATCAACAACTAATCAGAAAAAAAAATACAATCTATATCATTTCACCTCTTTTACCACATTATCCCCATCAATGAAACCACACTCTAGATCCATGAAACCAAAAATTAACCACATAATGTGTTTTGGTGTGTGAAATAAGTCAGACCATTGTTCAAGTAATATCATTGGGGAAATTCTTGAATAAATTTTTTTTGAGAACCATAACTAAAAATGTGAGGAACCAAAAAAAGTTTTCATAAAATTTTTCAATGTTAGCTGTTGAAAAATGAGAATAAAAGAAGTCATTTAAAGTATAAACGAAAATTTAACATCAAATTATTATTTCTATGAATAAAAAATATATATATAAATTCAGTACAATTGATCTAGGAATTATTTTTCAATTATATTTACTAATTTTTAACAAATAAAAGAAATAATTTGGAATTAAATAAAAAAAATCCTACCTTTAATTGGATTTATTGTTTATAATGATGAAATACATGTCAAATATGATGATAAGATCGGTTTAATTTTGATCATCGATAAAAAAATTATACATCCCCCAAAAACAACAATCGGATATTCCCCTCAACTTATTTAAATATCTAGGGTTTAATTATTTAAAAATAATAATTTTTAAAATAATGGTTTCAATACAAAATTTTTACTCATAAATATTTATTAGATAACAAAAAATATATTAACATTCTATAACGTTTTGATAAGGACTATACAAAAACTAATGATCCAATGTGTAAAAGGATTATGTGGTAACTATGGTAAAACATAAATTTTATAAGTAACAATGATATTGGTTTTCCCATTAAAAACTCCATTTGTGAGATATAGAACCATTTATAAAAAACAAATAGAGAATTATATATTATATAAATATTTTTCATATATAAATATTGATGCTCTGAGGGACTAAAATTCCAATATGACATCATGTATTAATAAAAAAATATTAATTAAAATATCCCAAAGTATCATAGTTAAATAAATGGTTTGTTCGAGGGTCCCTATATTAAATTGTAGACATATGGCTATTATTGTAAGTATACATCATGAATCACCCAACTAGAAGGTATTGACACTATAATCTCTATGCATGAACCACTATATCTTTCGTGATATCGGGCATCAATAAATACTAAAAATATGGAATCATATTAAAATAGCCATAAGTGAACACTCACACACTCTATTTGATAACATCCTTGATTCCATCTCTTAAACCATCAAATAAAAACGTATACATCATCATCTCAAATATGGTTAGGATTGGTATAGATTTAAATGACATATTAATCTATATATGGTCATGGTCACAATATTATATCTCCATAAACAACACACCTTATTGATTAGGGTTATCCTCAATGTAGGACAATCATAGATTTCATATAAATATTTATGTTAGTAACATTCGAGATTAATGAAAATCTAAATATAAAATTTGAACTTGATAAAATTGTAATGAAAATTGTCTTGAATTTATATTGGTCAGATAGAATTAGTCACTTGGATATCATATGACCCAAAAAATGAATATCATTGATCATGAACTGATACATTGAAAGAAACATATAGAACTTATCCTCTATCATTGTACTAAAAAATAACTCCATAGGGAGAGCATGATCCTTCCTTAATTGGGAGTATGCAAAAATATCAATAATGAATATTACTATGATGGGTTTTAGGTAGGTTTAAAATAACCTATTAGTTGGTCTATAAACAATTATTATGATTTCATTAACCCAATAAAAAATAACATGGTTCATTCTCTTAAATCAGTTATGATAAATATTTAAAGGCCTCAAACTCAACTGAAAATACAATGACAAAATATCAATCATATAGAACCAAATGGATCAACTCTCCTGATCGATAATGTAATTGATATGAGGTTGGGGATGCCAGTTCTCACCCAATACATGGATTAGCCTACCATGTTCTAAATATAAATGAAAGGATAAATCCTCTTAATTATTGAATAATTTTAATTAAAAGGATGGGGATATAGTTTAGAGAATATACCCCTTCTCACAAAAATCCCTTATCTTTTCCTTCAACTCTAACAGCTATATAAGATCCATCCTGTGATATGGAATGTATATTTTCCCTATATCACACAAAATATAAATCATAAACTTAGTCTCATCCGTGGTGTAAATACTTATAAATTAATATGAAAAAAATCATAGACCTATTAAATGAGAAGATGAAGAAGATGTCATCATGTCTCTAAATCTCTAATTAAATACTAGAAAAATGGATTTTGATCACCCCTAGTTACTAAATGTCTTTTCTTGATTGACCGACAAAAAAAATAAAACTCACCAATTCATGTATGAAAAGTAACACCTTCATATGTGAAATATACCAACTTTTTATAGAAATCGATGGGAATAAGGTAAAAATTAACCAATCCATCCTAAGAATCACATCAAAATTGTGAATATCAAACATTAAAAATGAACAATGAAAACTAAAACAATTGATCACAGAAAAATACTTTTGAAACCGTTATATATCTTTTGATAGAGTCCTTAATAGTTTATTAATATTTTATACTTCATATAAATACTCTACAGTAACATATAAATAATCAACGAGCTTGGATGATATGAATCATAGTGATAGAACAGTATCAAAAAAATAGAACCTAAGGTAGATTCCACCAAGATAAAATATTAGAATATATATTTTTAACCAAAATTTTACAGTACTATTAAGATTAAATCCTCACTTATTACCTCTTAAAGGATGAATATGGATCTTAATAGATGATGTTTAATTAACAGTTAGCCATCCCATGGAATTTTCTAGATCTGTAATCAAATCCCTATTCTTGAGTTCAAAAAAATGTTTCAAAAAAAATATTCAATTACATTGTAATATAGTTCCATAGTTCATCCTTGGAACATATAACTCTATAAATATCATTAACTACTAATGTAGGTGATGAATGTAAAATATTGGTTAACAAGTTAACATAATCCCTCACTAACATGTAATTATCCCAAATACATGAACACCCTAACTTGGTCAACCATATATTTCTCTTGAAAATTTTATTAAATAATATATAAAAACATCCATTCTATGTCTACCCCATATGCAAGTATAAATTTTCTATAATGTCATTTTTCCTAAAATAATGCAGTCACTCAGATTCACCCTCATATCAGGGGTGTCTTATTGTGATCAAATATAAGCTTCACGAACTCTATCTCAAATATTTCATCTTGTGGTTCACCCTCCACTATATGGTGTTGTAGATGATATACCTAAATAGTCAAATATAAGTATCACTTGGTTTCTAAGTCCCTCATTTCCCCATAAATAATATAATTCAAGACCTAAGTTAATCTCACTTTTATCGATTCATCAATAATATAGATAGGTGTAGCATGTTTCCCTAGATCTAATGTCAGTGGGTAACCCCATACATCAACATCCAATTTCCCAAGAGTAGACCACCATGGTTTAATACACCTCAAAAGTCATGTGAAAGTGTAATATTAAAATTCTATCATGTAACACCCGAGACTTTTATGTGAAATATTTTGTTTTTTATGTTATATAAATCATAAAAAAAACTTTCACTACACACAACACTATCTTGGGTTGCTTTACACGTAACTGCGGCCTTCCTCGATAGCTTACGTCGTACGCAATACCAAGTTTCACTAAACAATGATATGCTATTAAAATATTATTAAAACTAGTGGTTATGAATAGTAATAACCACTTTTTGAAATTTTATAAATTTTATTTTTCAAAATGGACTTCATTTTTGGATTCGGAATATCAAAATTATCCTAGGGTGAAATTTTGGTATTTTTCTGAAAACTTTCAATTTTTGATGAATTGTGAAACCACTAAGTGGTAGTTAAAAAAACTGAATTTTTCATAAAACATAATTTTACCGCTTCTGTGAGTGGAATTTCGAAAATACGAGAGACACAGTTGATTTTAATATGTAAAATGTGGTTCAATGAGATGAAAATAATTTTTGATGAATAGTAACTTTGTACTTTTTTTTACCACGGTTAAAAGTAAATAGGGTAACTAAGGGAACAAATGATATTATGATTACCCTAACACATGTCCTAATTCTATTGGACAAGTGTAATTCGACCAAAAACAACCTTAGGAATAAAATATCACAATTTAAGACCACTTGGATTAGATTAGAACATTTATTATTAATTTATTTAAAGAAGGGTTAAAATAGTTAAAATCAAAGTTTAATAAGTAAATCATTTTTAATATGGGGATATACATAAGATAAATTCTACTATAAATATTCATTAGAAATATAAAAAGTTTTACTACATAATGGTATTTTATTTGTAATTTTTTGACATTAAATAATTTAATTTATTTATGACACAAAGATGATGCAGTAATTCTCTTATTAATGAAATATTGACATAATTGATGTTATAAGCACCAAAATAAATGTAATTTGAGACTGTTTATGAATTACACTAATTTTATAGATTACTATGACATGTTAGTATTGATTTAATTAACTTTTTTCGAACTAATCATTCTGTTATTATTTTCTCAAAAATTAATTACTAAATAGTGTCAAAATTGACATAAAATAGTTTTTAAAACAAATATTATATTAGTAATTGTTATTTTATTCGTAAAAATATAAGGTTTGGCCAAATGACTTAGATAAGGTTATATATATTAATAATAAACAACTTGGGGTTCTTTCTGCTGCTTATAGTATATTTATTAACCTTATAGTATAAGAACACAAGAAGACACGGTAAAAGTAAAATTATTTAACTTAATGTTAAATCTAAATGATAAGGTTAAAATAGGAACTTAAACTTGTATAAATTCTATTGGATGAGAGTATTTCGACACATCCCCACTTTATCTTCTAAATAAATCAATTTGGAGCTATTTAAAACCGAACATGACTTTCTAATAAAATAATATTTTTAGTTTTTCCGAAGGAGCCCCTCTCCTCCCTTATAAAAGGGAACCTCCTCCCTCTCCTCCTCCCACCAATTTGAGCATTCAAGATCGGCCAACCCCTGCCAAAATCTCTTCTCCACTTCCCTAGTATCATCCTAGAGGTCCTGGTCTTCTTCAAATACCATCCTTAGTTCTTTAAGTGAAGGATAAGTGAAGGCATGTCAAAAAGAGGTAATATCCATTACCGATCTTTCTCAATTTCTTTCTTCTTCAACTTCTTCTTATTTAGTTGTTACATGATAAAGTAATAACATCATAATTTCTTATATACTGATATGTTATTATAAATATGAAACAACTCTGATTAACCTTCTATCCATCCTATGGAAAAAGGAAATCACCGCGCGTGTGTACGTACAGAATACCGTCTCCACACCGTGTTGTAATCTATTTTCCACCACCACCTTAATTGGATGGGTATAATGGTGTAATGAGTAACTATATATGATTATTAAAAACTGATATTGATACTTAAATAGTATACATACACTTCAACACAATTTCACGATCATGAGAATGATATCATCTCTCGTGCGTACGTACGTACTACCGTCTCCACGACGCGATGAGATTCATTCTCCATGTTAATCATTTAAGAATGATTATAAAGTATATATAAGAAATAATAATGAAATATATGACATTATAAATCTACTGGATTTATGTATATATGTATGTAATCTACTTACTTCCATTCAAGATAATAAGGAAAGGAAAACTGCGTTCATGCATACGTACGGACTACCGTCCCCATGAACGGTGTGTTTCATTTCATTTATCAATATATTTTATATATATATATATATACTGAATATATATGATATATAAATCATGTTTTATATTCTGGAAGTAAGTAAATCATGATATATGTAATAATAATGTCAAGAACAACAATTCCAAACACCTACGATAAATGAAACGATTTTACCCAAAACACTTCTTTGACATGGAATTTACAAAAGAACGGGTAATATAAAGTCATAAGTGAACCATATATGATATCATAACAATGAATATGATTCTGTAATAAGTTAATGAGATTATTTAAATCATTATACAGGAGGTTCGGACACTTACGAAGCAAATCAGACCTAAGGTAAGGGAAATATCACAATCTCATTTTTATCCGTGATTGTTTATACTTTGTTATTTACTGGGGTGTATTTTTTCATCCACATCAATGTTTCCACAATATGTAATATTTATATCCTTCTACAATAGTTTAAATAAAATTTTACCCTTCGGTGAGTTTTTAGTAAAATATATGAAAGGAATCTTTTGTCATTTTTCGTACGAGGTACTTTTTGACTTTTCTGACAAAAGTACGAGAAGAATGTTTTTTTAACTTATACGGCATGAATGGATTTTTAAAAAATTATTTCCAAGATGATTACTTTACAAGTTTTAAAGTTTATTTTTAATAAAACTCTTTTATTTTAGAATTGTATGACATGTTAAGAAAGGTAATGTTTTTTTTGAAGTAGAAAGGATATTTTTCTCAAGAAAAGAGTTCAAGTGTTTTATCAAAATTATTTTCCATCTAAGATAATATAGGGTTCTGTTTATATAGCTATTATTATATTGATTTTATTATGTTGTGATGGAATTATTTTTATGAATTCTTTTATCTTATATGAATTGTTTGATGATGTCACAATGTTTAAGATTCCCATTTTTATTACATGGGTTATGCTATGATGTATGGTTTATGATTTTGTGGCACACATAAGAATGGTATCATTATGAGATGGGTGGGACCTATATCTCCCTCCAATGCATTGGGTAAAGATTTTATATCTCATGAGATAAACATGGCTGGAATGGTAGGTTATACCGGTTCAGTGAAACAGGACTGAAACGAGGGTGACTCGGTTCAGAAATGGACTTTGTCCACTAAGATAGTCTTGGCAATGAGTCTTGACTAATATGATATGATTCTCTATGATTATATGTGTATGCCAAAAAGTTTCATGTTTTAAGTTATGATTATTGGGATTTCATTTCACTACTATGATTTATCCCATGTTATGAAATTATGCTCTCTTTTTTAGGTTAAGATTTCCAAAATGTTATGTTCTTATGAATATGATGTGATTGATATTTCTTTTGTTTACCCTTACTGAGCATTTGAGCTCACCCTTTTCTATTTTATTTTCCCCAGGTTATAAAGAAAGGTTTTAGGTAAAAAAAGGAAGATCTTTATGGGAGATGTTGAAGATCTTTCACCATGATTAGAAGATTATATTCTGAGTTTTCAAAGACACTAAACTATTACGATCCTTGTGTGTGTGTTTTTGTTATGTACTAAGTATTCCGAAAAAGTAATGTAATATCCATGTACATCAATCTTCGGGTCTCTACAGTTGGTATCAGAGGAAGAGGAGGTAGGAATGTATCCGATCCTTGGGAACTCTCACATGTGAGCATTGGACGAAGCATGGATCTCTGCCCACGGGCTTCATGAGGAAATGGCTGCCACTGGGGATGGTGGTGTGTCCCGCCCAGGGGGTGTATCCACCCATGGAGTTCCCTGATATGTATCAATTATAGTCCACTGGGAGTAATTCCAGACCGCTACAGTTGGTATCAGAGGAATGGTTTAGTCAACCTTTGGAAACTAGGATGTGAGAACGTTAGTGAGATCCCTAGAGATATTTCTAAGGTATGTCTAGGGATGTCCCTAAGGATAAGTATACATATAGGATATAGTCCTAGAACTATGGAAATGATATTAGATTAAACCAAAGATGTAATATATTTAAGTTACTCCCCCTTTATTATGATTTTTACCTCTCACACTATTCTTTTTGGGTTATAGACGATGGCTGGAACCTGAAGGAACCGTGTTGATCACTGTAATGGACAATGCAATGATTGTCCTCCTGAACAAACAATTGTTATGGGAGATGGAGTGAAAAATCTTATTGCTATACTTACACAAGCTATGAATCATTCTGGACTTCCAAATGAGCATAGAAGGGAACAATATTCTATTGAGTCCTTCATGAGGCAATGTCCACCTTCTTTTAGTGGGTCTTCCGATCCACTTGTTGCTGAACAATGGATCAGTACCACTGAAAAGATATTTCCAGTTCTTCAATGTTCTGAACATGATAAATTCATCTTAGAAGTATATCGTTTGGAAGGTGAAGCTGATCAATGGTTGAATCTTATCATGAATACGAGGCCAAGAGATGAAATTGAGTCCATGTAATGGGACGAGTTCAAGAACTTGTTTTTCAGTAAGTACTTCCCTCGTATTCTTCGAACAAAGATGTAAAAGGAGTTTCTTGAGCTGAAGAAAAAGGATGATGAATCTGTTGGTATATACAAAGCGAATTTTACAAGACTTTCATGGTATGAATCTGGCATTATCATCCAACCTGAAAGTAAAGTTGATCGATTTTTCAGTGGCTTAAAACCAAGTCTTCGAAGGGCATTTTCTATAAGAGATTTCAGTAGCTATGAAAAAATTGTGCGTTGTGCTATCAAGGTAGAAATGGAAGTTTGTGTTACTTATCCATCTCATAGTTTTGACAAGAAACGAAAGATGGAGCTCAAGGAGAAATCTTAGAATAATGGTGAAAAGAAGATGAATGTTTCCTTATGCTCAAAGTGTGGAAAGAAGAATGGTGGAGATTGTCTTAAAGGGACAAGTAAATGTTTCAAATGTGGAAAGGAAGGTCATCGGGCATTTGAATGCCGCAATGATGGGACAAAGATGTCTAATGATGCAAACAAAGTAAGGGATACACAGAATGAACCTATTACACTTAAATGCTTCAAGTGCAAGGAAATGGGGCATTATTCTAATAAATGTCCTAATCCAAGGGTTAGTGATGATCGACATGAGAAACCTCTTAAGGAAAAGGACAAAGGGAAGTCACATGCGATCACTATTGGCGATGTTGAATATGACAACGATGTGGTGGAATGATTAAGTGTTTATGTAATGGGATTCCAAAATAATGTTGTATCATGGAGTATTGGAATATGTATGTATTGGTATAATGTGGTATTCAATGTGATTGAGATATTTTTGGAAATAAGATGATATGCGCATAATGAAGGGAAAACGAGAAAATTAAATGTTTAACAGTATTCATGAGCTCATGATTGATATAAGGACAAAGTGATATCATGGTTTGAGTATATATAATTTTGAGGATTTTGGTATGTGGAAAGTGTTAACTTTTAACTGCATTCATGTTTTCACTATGGTTCAATGGGTATTCATTTTGTCAAGAGAATACATGATTAAGGTATTCACATGATTGGAATGTGACCAAAAATATATATATATATACGTGGGATAAATGATGGTATTCACATGCTTGGTTGATGACATTTCAAGTAATCGTTTTCATTATACTATGAGCTTAGAACGAAGTATTTTAGATAAGCCTAAGTATTGGAATGGATTATGTTGGACATATGCTATGTATTGTTTAAGGATAGAACTTTTTTCGATATTACTGATGGGATTTTATAGTAATGTAGTTTTAGAAAAAGGACAACCTGCAGGACGGGCGACAGACCATCGCGTTGGACAAGGCTGTGGGAATCAAACCCACAACCGAAGTGCGACTGGCCTTTATCGCCTACCACTGACCTACAGGAAGTCACTGTTTAGTAGAAACTAGTTTTATTATATTAAGCTGTATGATATATGAAGTATAAGTCTATTTTAAGAACCATATATGATTAATCTCACTATAGATCGACTTATGTATATAACTTTTGATAACCTTTTGTTTGAGACAGATATAATGACCCGTCATTCTATCACATGATCTGCTAACACTTCACGAATAACAAATTCAACTTCATTTATTTAAGAGATGAAGTGGAAATTGTTCAAGGCACGAACAACAGTGAGATTGTACCAAAATAAAGTAAGTATTTATTCTAATTCAAATTCTTTAACATTAGGGAAATGATCTTGAAAACCAAAAATGTTGTCCTAGTTCCCTTATATCCGATGAATCAGATGGTACCCTATATCGTAACAAATTTATGGCTTTGTGATTTCTGGCTTTTCCATAGCCATGTTCTCTACCACTCTCCATCAGAACATGATGGTTAGATTTCTCTTCCATATCCATATTTTCATCTATGTGGAAACCCAGTGATTAGTTTATTTGGGTAACCGTTACGTTTCATACTTTTGTTTTTAAATATTGGTTTTGGTATTCCTTTTTACGATGTGGGTTTCTATTAAAGAAACTTTCGAATAGTAAACCATTTATAACCCAGACGAATTTCGAGGGCGAAATTCATTTTAGGGGGGGTAGAATGTAACACCCAAGACTTTTATGTGAACTATTTTGTTTTTTATGTTATATAAATCATCAAAAAAAATCTTTCCCTACACACAACACTAGCTTGGCTTGCTTTACACGCAACTATGGCCTTCCTCGATAGCTTGCGTCGTACGCAATATCGAGTTTCACTAAACAATGATATGCTATTAAAATATTATTAAAACTAGCCGTTATGAATAGTAATAACCACTTTTTGAAATTTTATAAATTTTATTTTTTAAAATGGACTTCATTTTTGGATTCGGAATATTGAAATTATCCTAAGGTGAAATTTTGGTATTTTTAGAAAACTTTCAATTTTTGATGAATAGTGAAACCACTAAGTGGTAGTTAAAAAAACTGAATTTTTCATAAAACATAATTTTACCGCTTCTGTGAGTGGAATTACGAAAATCAGAGAGACAAGGTTGATGTCAGTAAGTAAAATATGGTTCAATGAGATGAAAATAATTTTTGGTGAATAGTAACTTTTTACTTTTTTTACCTTGTTTAAAAGTAAATAGGGTAATTAAGGGTACAAATGATATTATTATTACCCTAACACATGTTCTAATTCTATTGTACAAGTGTAATTCGACCAAAAACAACCTTAGGAATAAAATATGACCATTTAGGCCCACATGGATTAGATTAGGACATTTATTATTAATTTATTTAAAGAAGGGTTAAAATAGTTAAAATCAAAGTTTAATAAGTAAATCATTTTTAATATGGGGTTATACATAAGATAAACTCGACTATAAATATTAATTAGAAAGCTAAAAAAATTTCATACATAATGGTATTTTATTTTTAATTTTTAGACATTAAATAATTTAATTTATTTATGACACAACGATGATGCAGTAATTATCTTATTAATGCAATATTGACATAATTGATGTTATAAACACCAAAATAAATGTAATTTGAGACTTTTTATGAATTCCACTAATTTTCTAGATTAATATTACATGTTAGTATTGATTTAATTAACTTTTTTAGAACTAAGAAATCTGTTATTATTTTCACAAAAATTAATTACTAAATAGTGTCAAAAGTGACAAAAAATAGTTTTTAAAACAAATATTATATTAATAATTGTTATTTTATTCTTAAAAATCTATGGTTCGGCAAAATTACTTAGCTAAGGTTATATATATTAATAATAAACATATTGGGGTTCTTTTGGCTTCTTATAGTAAGTTTATTAACCTTATAGTATAAGAACACAAGAAGACACGGTAAAAGTAAAATTATTTAACTTAATGTTAAATCTAAATGATAAGGTTAAAATAGGAACATAAACTTGTTTAAATTCTCGTTTATGATATTATTTCGACCCATCCCCACCTTAGCTTCGAAATAAATCAATTTAGAGCTATTTAAAACCGAACGTGACCTTATAATAAAATAATAATTTTAGTTTTTCCAAAGGAGCCCCTCTCCTCCCTTATAAAAGGGCACCTCCTCCCTCTCCTCCTCACACCAATTTGAGCATTCAAGCTCTGCCAACCCCTGAGAAAATATCTTCTCCACTTCCCTAGTATCATCCTAGAGGTGGTGGTCCTCTTCAAAGTCAATCCTTAGTTCATTAAGTGGAGGTTAAGTGAAGGCGCGTTAAAAAGAGGTAATATCCATTACCGATCTTTTTCAATTTCGTTCTTCTTCAAATTCTTCTTATTCAGTTGTTTCATGATAAAGTAATAACATAAGTATTTCTTATATACTGATATGTTATTATAAATATGAAACAACTCTAATTAACCTTCTATCCATCCTACGCAGAAAGGAAGTCACCGCGTGTCGGTACGTACGGAATACTGTCTCCACGTCGTGGTGTAATCTATTTTCCGCCACCACCTTAATTGGATTGGTATAATTGGGTAATGAGTAACTATATATGATTATTATAAAGTGATATTGATACTGAAGTAGTATACATACACTTCAACACAAGTTCACGATCATGAGAATGATATCATCGCTCATGCGTACGTACGGACTACCGTCTCCACGACGCGATGAGATTCATTCTCCATGTTAACCATTAAAGAATGATTATAATGTATATATAAGAAATAATAATGAAGTATATGACATTATAAAGCTACTGTATTTATGTATATATGTATGTCATATACTTACTTCCATTCAAGACAATAAGGAAAGGAAAATAGCGTTCATGCGTACGTACGGAATACCGTCTCCATGAACGGTGTGTTTCATTTAATTTATCTATCTATTATATATATATATATAATGAATATATATGATATATAAATCATGTTTTATATTCTGGAAGTAAGTAAATCATGATATAAGTAATAATAATGTCAATAACAACAAGTCCAAACACCTACGATAAATGAAACGATTTTACCAAAAACGCTTCTTTAACATGGAATTTGCAAAAGAACTGGTAATATAAAGTCATAAGTGAACCATATATGATATCATAACAATGAATATGATTCTGTAATAAGTTAATGACATTATTTAAATCATTATACAGGAGGTTCGGACACTTACGAAGCAAATCAAACCTAAGGTAAGGGAAATATCACAATCTCATTTTTATCTGAGATTGTTTATACTTTGGTATTTACTAGGGTGTATTTTATCATCCACATCCATGTTTCCTAAATATGTAATATTTATATTCTTATACAATATTTTAAATACAATTTTACCCTTTGGTGAGTTTTTAGTAAAAGATTTGAAAGGAATCTTTTGTCGTTTTTCGTACGAGGTACTTTTTGACTTTTCTGACAAAAGAACGAGAAGAATGTTTTTTTAACTTATACGGCATGAATGGATTTTTAAAACATTATTTCCAAGATGCTTCCTTTACAAGTTTTCAAGTTTATTTTTAATCAAATTTTTTTAGTTTATAATTGTATGACATGTTAAGAAAGGAAAAGTGTTTTTTGAAGTAGAAAGGATATTTTCCTCAAGAATAGAGTTCAAGTGTTTTATCAAAAATTATTTTCCATCTAAGATAATATAGGGTTCTGTTTATATCCCTATTATTACATTGATTTGATTATGTTGTGATGGAATTATTATTATGAATTCCTTTATCATATATGAATTGTTTGATGATATCATGATGTTTAAGATTCCCATTTTTATTACATGGGTTATGCTATGATGTATGGTTTATGATTTTGTGGCACACATAAGAATGGTATCATTATGAGATTGGTGGGACCTATATCTCCCTCTAATGCATTGGGTAAAGATTTTATATCTCATGAGATAGACATGGATGGAATGGTAGGTTATACCGGTTCAGTGAAACAGGACTGGAACGAGGGTGACTTGGTTCCGAAATGGACTTTGTCCACTAAGATAGTCTTGGAAATGAGTCTTGAATAATAAGATATGATTCTATATGATTATGTAGGTATTCCACAATGTTTCATGTTTTATGTTTTGATTATTGGGATTTCATTTCACTACTATTATTTATCCCATGTTATGAAATTATGCTCTCTTTTGCAGGTTAGGATTTCCAAAATGTTATTTTCTTATGAATATGATGTGATTGATATTTCTTTTGTTTACCCTTGCTGAGCATATGAGCATACCCTTTTATGTTTTATTTTCCCCAGGATATAAAGAAAGGTTTTAGGTAAAAAAAGGAAGATCTTTATGGGAGATGTTGAAGATCTATCACCACGATTAGAATATTATATTCTGAGTTTCAAAAGACAGTAAACTATTACGATCCTTGTGTGTGTGTTTTTGTTATGTACTAAGTATTCCGCAAAAGTTATGTAATTTCCATGTACGTCAAGCTTCGGGTCTCTACATATCACCTGTGTGTATACTATAGATAAGGTTATGTTATAATAGGTTCATTCCACTCAACCCTATACAAAAACATTATGATACAACGATATCATAAAATAAGGCTCAGTTCCAACCAATCCCACACACTATTGGGTCAGTTATGATCTCATAATGGTCACATTATAGTTATTTCATATCATCAAGTCTAAGAATAAATAATGGATCTTAAATGTATTGGGACACTAAACAGTTATATTGAAAAAATGTATATGATTTTTTGATTCTTTAAGAGACCCAACCTTATATCTGATACATAATATCATTCATAATCCAGAATATGAATTTTATATGAGAAAAATGTGCCATGACTTATACAAAAATACATGATACCATTAATCTATTTTCCATGAATATAACATGTGAACCATTAATCAACAAAAAATATTCATTACATTTTGAAAAAATTATTAAACTATAAAAGAAAAAAGGAACAATATTACCATACATAGTTACAAGGATACCCCATATATGTGAGTATGACACACACTTGAACAAGGTCATTTCCAGGTTGAAAGGAAAATATCATATATAATGTTTACAATTCCCTAAATAGTAATAAAAAAATATTGTGACATAACATTTTAATGAACCAACCTTAGTTTACCTAAATCATGACCAGAATGAAGATCTATTCACCTCAGGCATCCCTCTATTTTCACTAGTGGATACCTATTAGTGGAAAGGGTCATTATAATAAGGTGGGGATGAGTAGAAACATAAGAATATTTAACCGAATGAATAATAGAATAAAAAAAATAAACCAATCATTATAATAAAAAATCATGAAACTAGAGATCACATATATTTTCAGAAGGTAGTAAATAACATATTCATTATATATAATCACGAATAACTAAACATTTTTAGTAGTATAGTAGGATATCACATGGGAGCATCATATATAAAATTTACAAAATTAAAAAAAATATGGTAACGTACACCATAGGTATCTACTCATCAAATGCGCATATCTTTTAACTACAAAAATATCTACTACCTCATTTATCCAAATATATAGGTTTGATTCCCTTAATAAGTTCATAAAACATAAATTATGCTTGGGTACAAGAATTCATGAGTTGGGTGTTAATATAACTCAGTAGTCTACCACTGATTATTTACCTCTAAAATAGTGTAAATATAGTTGGATACACATTATAATATTCGAAAAAATTAAATAATAATAAATAAATTACATGTCGCCCCATGGAATTCTCCCGCTAATCCATGGGCAACTATAACTTCTTTTCATATTTCCATAACAGGATAATATAACTATTTTCAAAGCAATAGCCTTAGTGAATATGATGTATCACCACTCATATAAACATAAATATTAATCATATATCATCATCATATATTTATTTTGATGATGATTCATCAACACATCTCCACTAGAAGGATGATCAATGACTTTCCTAGTAGCAATGGGAAATCATTCATCGCTAGGGGAGACGATTTCATAAATCCTAATTATAATATATATAACTATTTTCATGTTTGGGTAGATGATATACCATTATTTAGTAGTATAGGTGGATAAGGAACCACAAAAATATCTCATTTATTTTAACCATATGCCACATATATCACCCTCGGAATGTGTGACACACTTCCATCTCAAATCCACATATGGATGTCGAAGTACTAAGAAAATAGTTTATATAAATTAAAATAACCACCAAACCATATCAATAGAATTATGATTAGTCACTGATTTTAGCCTTTGGGTGGACTATAAAGGACCAATATTATATCACTCACGTAGTGTCTCAAACCCGGTTCACTCTAAATTAACTAAGACTTGTCAGATATATCACCTCAAGGATGCCTCACTATACACCAAAGGCTATTAACTAAGAATATTTTTCAAGGATTTTTGCGTGGGGATAATTTTACATCTAGTCAAAGTGGATAATTTTGGTAAATAATAAAATAAATTAATATAAGTATTGTAATAATAAAAATTTGAAACATTATATGATAATCATTAGGGTAAAGATCACTAGTTTAATATAAAATTTGATGATCATTCCATGATACTATATTAAAATTTAAATACACATTATAATGTAAAAAATCAAAAAAAAAAATTCAACAAAAAAGGAAAATGGCCCACGATATCTCCAATATCATTGCGAGTATAAAATCAGTCCACTACATTAGTTCTATGTCCATGCAGTGTAAATCAACCATCCATAACCGCACCACTACCATTTCACTACAAGAATCCTATATTTCTATTTGGGTAACAATTAGATACCCAAATTTTCTATGAAATATACTCATTAGGTTACAAACAACAACATCTAAAATGATCTACCCATTTTATAAAAAATTGTACTGTTCATATATATAAATGTAAAAAAAATTGAAACCTTTAACTCAGTCAGTCCAGGTTCCTCAAGGACACCTGCCTAACTGTACCTTCTCGGGCATATGATGGGATACCCTTTAACATTTTGAAACTATATATATATATATGTGTGTGTGTGTGCATAAATTTTTATATGTTTCTATATATATATACATATGTGCATAAACTATATATATATGGATACACAATATTATCCAGTACTCATGGTATACCCATGGTGTCCATGCATAGTAATAAGACATGCATTCAATATACAAGATCACCAGCCCAAGAATTTTATTAGGGATTCAAATTTTATAATATTTGTAAACCCATGGAGGGAAGTGAAACTTCCTTTTTAAAAATAACTACGGGAATGGGAAACATCATTACCAATGTTGAAAAAAATGATATAATACATCATTCCCAACATCACACATCATGGGAACATGAAGTGCCCAGTACAAAACTAGGATTAACCATGTATATACATCTATTATAAATATATGATAAATAATAAAAATAATAAATCATGTATAAAATACATTGCGATAAACCAAGATATGGTTTCCAATCATTTGTCTCTTAATTAGACATAGTTGTAATTCAATATTTTAAAAGGGAACATTATATGGGAATACTTGTCACATGTATTTAAATAAGTTCAATAATTTTATTTAAATTATAATGACAGCCCCACTAAGATAGTTGCAGAGTCACAAAAGAAATTACAAGTTCAAAGGATTTTCATAATTGTGCCTCAAGGGGAGTAAGTCGTCGAAAGTAATGTGATTCAACTAAACAAGAATTAGTGGAGAATTTCTATAATGACTGAAAATTTAAATAAATGAAATTTTAGATTTTAAAATTAAATCTTTTATCGTCCATCTTTTCTACACCACATCATATAGAACATAAAAATGAGACTTTGGGGGAAAATATTATACCAGCACCCTTATAGTAGTAGATGAATCATTTTTCATTACTAGACTCCAATATGGGATAGAGTGGGGAAATCAGATGGATAATAGAATACATTAAAAATATGAAATTTTTCCTTTCTGAAAATAGAACGTCAAATGTTAAGTTTAATGAACAAAAAAAAGTCGAATGATGTACATACCAGTGAAAATCAATTAAAAAAGTATATAACAATTAGAATTCATATGAGGTTGGAGGATAAAAGCCTTGTAATATGGTTGAAAGGTGTTTTATATATGGGTAGTTTCTATGAATGGGAAGAAAAATAAATAAGAGGATAATATTTAAATGAAGGAGGCGAAAATGGTCATTTTCCCTCTTTTTAATGGGTGTATGGTTTATCCACAAATATTTCCATTCCATGCACTAACCATATGACAAAAAAATTTGGGGTGTCACCACTTCCATGGGTTAGGAACCTTAATTAAAAAATCATACATAGGATTTGTTAAATCTTGGAAGTCATTATATAACCCTTGAATAGTCATTAGTCTCCCTTTCATTATTTGATAACCCATGATTCTTCTTTTATTGGATTTATAGTTTGAGGTTCATGGTCATCACTAACCTTATACTAACAATGTGTCTCGTATGTTTCTATAAATTATTATATCCTCGATATCCTTAAAATCTACAGACAATCCCAACCACATCATTAATTCTTAACCACCATTGTTATAGTTAAAAAGATTTTAAAAATGAATATTACATGATCCATTAATCTTTAAAAAAAATTTACATTTCAACCTTCTCTATTTAAAAAAATATTCCCATGATATTCCCTTCTGTAGGGGGTACAAAACGTTAATGAAATCGTTCAGCCAATGAGCACATATGTCACCCTCAATCTCCCAGGTCTCATAATTATAAATCTATGCTAACATAGAACCCAAACTAGAGGAACTGAACTTCTATAGATATCCTTGATGATTTTATGGATTATAATAATATGATACACCTCAATATAACTTTCAATAATTATCCCAATATCCTCATGATCCAATGAATGATACGAGTTTGAATAATAATAAAGTAGATATGATACATGGAACACATCATTAAAATTTATGTGCCTATGAGGTATGTCCAACCAATATTCTATTGGCATGACCCAATCAAATATATCAAAAGTATTGACATAATGAGGTGATATATTTCATTATTTTTTAATCCATCTATGACCCATCCTGGGTGAAACTATTAGAAAGTTCAGATGTCTGACCTCGAACACCAATGGTCATCAATGATGATAAAAATATAATTTCATCATAGACTCAGATGTATCCATATGTTTGTGGGTACTCTAAATCTACACATCTATCTTCTGAATGAGAAAAGATCTCTATAGGGATCCCTAACCTGACAATAATAAGAACATCTGAGAACAACATGGCCTAACATATAGGTACTTATAAAGTGCTATCCATATAGTTTCTTGAAATCTATAATTGTAAAAAATTTCAGTGAGAGGTAGGTGTTTCTCCCATGAACCATTAAAATCATGTACACATTCTCTAAGAATTTCCTCAAACAAATTTATTGTACACTTTCACAAACCAGTGGTTTGAGGGTTACATGTTGTACTCCAAAGAACCTATAAACACAGTGCCTTACATAACCCCTGCCAGAACCATGCTATTACTTAGGAATCCCTATCTAATACGATATCACCCAGAACAATGTGAAGGTATATGCCTCTCAAATGTAAGTACTTACAATATTTTCCATTGAATAGATATATATTATACATATAATGTGATTGACCTTGGTTTAATTTACGATTATCACCCATATTATATCAGTACCTCAAGGTGATATCAGATAACCTATCAAAAAATCCAATAATGCATAGTCCTATTTTACACATTGGAATGGAAAGAGGCTATAAAATTCAAGAATTCCTTTGTTGACATTCCATACCCTACAAACGTGTGGAATATCATGTAACAAAATGTATAGTATTACACTTCATCCCAAGGAACCATCACTGGGAGAATATGTCATGGTACATATTAGTATTCCCAAGATGTACTTCCCATTTAGAAGAATGGGAATCCCACATCAGATATTCCTATATGTCTAGAGGCACCCAACCACAACCATTAATGGTCATAATATTTTCATCATATATATCCCAACCAAACTATGAGTCCACACTTGAGACAATCTCTCTCAATACTAGGACCATTGGAAAATAAATATATCTCATCTTCACTCACTCTTGAAGAGAATATGTAACTACCTATGATTACTCATTCATGTCTCATCTGATACTTTTGATCCTCCATTTTCCTATTAGAAAATTGATCCATCAACTACCAGTCACTACGAGCCTCCACAATGGTTGGTGTCAATGTCCTCTAGATCACATTATTAGCCACTGTATTACCCTTCCAAGGCATATAAGAAAGACCAAATTATAATGACTCTCATTATTATATCTACATTTTTTTGATTCATATCACACAAAGTGGAACATTATTTGATACTTTCATTGTCATTAAAAATTAAGAACACTTCTCATGGTAAATATTTCCTTTAATAACATAATTTAGGAACAAAAAATGTGATCTTGAGGTCATGTGTCGAGTAGATGTGCTCATGAGGCCTCAAGTGTTGTGACCCATATACAATGACTCAATTTCCATCTAATATAGTGTCTCTTAGCCTAATTCCTGGTGTAGTATAGTAAATCATATATTTTTTTTTGCGGTGAATGTAATATCAGGATTTTCAATTGACTAATCATTCCTTTCAAATCCTAAAATGATCAATCACATGCTTAGACCATATAAAGTTGAATCCATTCTTGTCCAAGAAATTGATTGGTTTTTATTTCCATGAGAAGCCTTGGATCAGGATGAAATAATATCAAGATGGCCCCAAGAAACTCTATATATGAAATACGTTCATTAAATGATATGTGGATACCATGTATTTTATCTTATCATGGTCATCAGATACTCCCATCTCTAAGATAATTTGAACCATGAAATTAATTTTATCGGTCCGATAGTGGTGTTTTCGGATCTTATCATACCATTGGTTCTAAATCTATGTATTATATATGATATGAATATATTCTGCATGGTCCTGAAGAGTATAGGAAAACACTAATATCCCCCCTACAATTACTAAAAAAATGTGTTTATATATTGGTGTAAGACCCTATTCATTAAGGAAATTAAATCCATATGAGAACACATAAGACTGAACAATAATATCATATTCCATTAATGGTTGCATATTCTATTAAAATCCTTATATAGTATATCGTAGGGAATGACTAGAACATGATGGTATCCAAACATTAGGTCATTCATTAAGAATAAACCTTATCATCGTATTGGACCAAAGAGTTATTCTATGAGAGATAAACGATATCAGTTCTTGAAAATAAATTACATAGATCATTTGTAATCTATGCATAGAATGAGGGTTCCATCTTCCTTCTTGGATAAATTCATGGTCGATCCGCAAGGATAACTACATTTCATACAAAACCTTTAACTTCATAGAACTGTTGTTGTCTCTTAAGCCATTGAAGCACTCTAGGTGTCATAAATTTAAGATTAATATACACTGGTGTTTCTATAAAAACTATATCAATAGTGATGTCCACCTCTCTCTGAGCAGGTAGTCCAGAAATACCAATACGTATGACATCCCTAAAATAATACACTGTTGGAGGGAAGTCGTTATATCACACTCCCAAAAAACAAATAAAGAGACAAGAAATATGGGTTTTCACTTCACTAATACCACTATTCCTGACTACATATTGGGGATTCAAGACATACCAATCTCCTTTATATATATAGTTTGATCAATCAGTTGATAATAAAGTCACCCATTATCGATAAAAGTCTATATGCTCTTGATAAGGGATAAACTAATACATTCTAAGAATTACACCAAAGACTATCATATCGAGGATATAGATGTTCTATAAGAATGAAAATCCACCATCCTCTTTGGGGAAATCATAACTTCAATAGATACTCTCCAATAATCATTCCAATAGAGTGTACATGTTCATTTCTCAAAAAAAAACAATATTCAATTTCATGTTCCAAACAATCTATAATAGTCACTGAGATAAGATAATGTGAAGAGATTATCTTAAATAGTGTAGACACTTATGGACATACCAATTAAGTCATACCATGAACAATAGAAATCCCAGTTCAATTCTCATATACCATAGGATGTACTATATAAATCTTGAAAATACAATGGATCTGAACCACATCATAACTATCCAAATTAGGCCTTCAATTATAGTGTCTCATCTCATAAGACTATATACCATGACCATTTCCACCTTATTAGAATGGTCCTCTAGTAGTAATCTTGTTTCACATCATATGCAAAGATAATGATCCTTCACCCATATATCATGTCGGTGAAAACACATTCTCCCTATGTTTTAGGGAATTGTTATGAAAAAATTATGTTGATGGTATATTTTTCTATATACATAAAATTTTACAAGAACTATGTTTTGTTGGAGCGTAAGGTGATGAGAATTCAGGAACTAGTGTCCTATCATGTAATAGTTTGTATGTTCAATCAGACTAAAACTACCCCCATGAATAGACACAAGGCCTAATTCTGGATGAAAGCTGAGTGACATCTCTAACTCAGTGATGAACCACCATACCCTACACAAGAAACATCATTTATGTTTATCTCAATGATGGGGGAATATTCCACTATCACTAAAATAGAAGTCAACCAAAAGATATAAACCCGAGGTTAGATACAATTTACAATCCTATACTAAAAATAATTCTCTTTTATCAGATAATACTCACCAATCATTAGTGAAAAACATTGTATCTTAGAGGACATTTCATAATAATTCATTATAGACATATGGCCCTCATGAAGGAGCCTAAATTTTCTATTCCTATCTACTCTATGTAGCTACAATAATATTTAATTATAGAGGGCCTATTGGATATCCTTCTAAACATATATATATGCTGACTAAATGTTGGGTCAATGTCCCACCATCTATTGGGTGAGTTATATAACATGCAGTCTTCAAACATGAACCACATTTTTGGAATGTGTCTCCATGTACCCAAATATGGATACCATGTGATATAGTAGTAAATCAATATCATGAGGACCACCATCCCATGAAAACATATGTATATTTTACTACAATAACACTCATTCCAATTCTACCATAGAATAGGTAGCTCATGGTGATCCTGAAAAGGTTCCACAAACCGTATGAATCTCTCTCCTAAGTGATCATCAATTACCAAATCGGGTATCACAAGTTGTTCTACAAGTGGAAATATAGGAGCTAATTCTGATGGATTAGGGCCCCCCACCTATGAAGCATGGTCATCACCACCTTTTTGGCACTCAGACTAAGGTCATCATGGTGTAATATTTCTACAGTTTCGAAAGACATGCCCCATAACATAATTAGATAAAAGAAAATATTATCGATAAAGGAATAGGGAAGGTATAATGAATTACTATAAAATATTATATACTCATATGCCTTATCTTAATTGAATGTCTAGTTAATTTTATAGATCTTTAGTGTCATGTGAAGAAATCCATACTACCCATTACTAGGGTTGGTTCAGGGTGGAGGACCCACATCATATAACAACGGTCCTAATATATGTAGTGTCCATTGAATGTTATAGAGAAAATACAATTTAGGATCCCATTGGAATCTCAATTTAACACTAACAAGTATTAGTGAATTTAAAAATTAAGCATATTCATATATATGTATATATATGGGTTTAGTTAGATGTGTCTTAGATTCCCAGTTTATAAATGCCCACCCATTAAATGTTATAATTTTGTACTTCATGAAACTACCACCATCCTTTATATTTTTTAATTATTTGAATCTCTGTTACCAATCAATAGAGGCTCGTACACTTTATAAATTTCAATATGCAGACATTTAATTTCAACCAATAATTTTTCATACCATGTGGCTAATAGTCCATGGGTCACACATTCCATAATTGGTTAGTTAGAGTTTCAACACCATGATATTTTGAATTATGTCATTTAAGATAATTTAAACACCATAAACTTCCAATTATTTATCTCCATTCAATAATTGCTAGTTAAATTTGATTATAATAATAAATGATCTTTTATAAAACATGGTAAATGAAGGCAATGTATGCAAAAAGATGCACCTATATGGCATGGAATGATTCATTATAGGTCAATCTCTACACGAATACTATGATGCATGAATAGAAATTTTTCTCATACTAGTACAAGTGTAAATGAATATCAATACACATCACATTATAAAACAATTGTATAAACCTACATTGAAATCATTATAAATGTAAAAAATGAAATTCATAACAACAAGTCCCAACCCAATAATTTTGGCTATTTCTCCATATTTGGTTTAGCTACTCCTAAGGTCATTCTCATAATGAAATTAAAAATCTTCTTAATCTCATGTAATTATCATTTCCAATTAATATGAAAAGATGAAAATAAATATATAATTCATCTTTTTATCATACCATACCAGGTTTACTCAAATGAAAACTAAACCTTGGTGTCTACATGACCTAAATTATACCTCAAAAACATAATATTGGAGACCACTCATGAGTGAATAAGGTGTGTATGTGGTGAGTATGTCCCCTTTGGTCAGAGTAGAGCATAATAGTGAATATCAAATATATTATATTTAAACCTTTTAATAATATGAATCTGGGGAATTAGAAGTAAATCATATAGATAATGATCACTTATGTCATATATAAATGATGATCATGTCATGATACAATACAAAAACGTAAACACATGAGATATACAGAAGCATTAATATATAAAATGACATAAAAATGATATCAATAGGCCCACACTATCTATAATAGCATCGTGAGCCTAAACTCATTCATCTACTCCCATTATTGTTCTTAGTATATAAAATTAAGAATCCATTACCAAACCCTTTCCTTTGTCCAATCATATAACCAAGAAATCTATTAATATACCAATTAGTGGTCCAAACAAGGTTTAAGAGATAATCAATAGTCCACAACCAACTAATTATAATATTATATATCTAGTACATAAAAATTGAATTTGTTGATATATAAATGTAAAGTATATTTCTAACCTATAACCAGGTTAGCTCATGTTCCGTGAGGACACCTTCCTTTCTGTACATGACTTAGTCTAAGAAAATAAACATATAAATGTCTGTCTCCATATATATATAATATGAAATGTATGTATATATATATATAAATATGTATATATATATAGATACATAATAATATCTCTGACCTAGTTTTTTTCCAAGGAATCCATGCATAATCATAATATTCTCATGAAATTGATAGTGGAACTGGCCTAAGAATTCCATTAGGGAAATGGAGTTGAACATATTTGTCAAACCAATCAGTGATATGAAACACCATGTCAAGAAACCTCTAGGGTAATGTGAAACATCTTGTAAAATATTCAATAAATGATGTCAGATGTCATTCCCAATATCCCATTTCAACGAAGCTTAAAGTATTATTCCAAGATTATGTTTAACCATGTACCAAAATCTAGTATACCTGAGTTTTAAATAATCATAAGAATTCATCTTGTATGTAATAATATAATATAATCCACTAGATGGTTTCTAATAATTTATCATTTAATTATCCAATGGAATAATCCACTATTTATATGAAGGCAGATGACATGGTTGTACCATTCACTTTAATTTAATTTAATTATGAAATATAATTTTAATTATCAAGACAAGCCCACGTAGATGGTATATTGGTAACGAATGAAATTCCATTGTCAATTGAATTTTATAATCACACCAAAACATGCAAAACATTTCCAAAGGAAGATCCTCTAATAACAATAAGAATGTAAGGTGAATTTATAGAATAACTAATACTTTATATTAAAAAATTATATTTATAAGGCAATGTGAAGATGGTATTTCATTTTTGTATCAAAATGTATTGTATATAGAAACAATACTTTAAAAATAAATGTTATACCACATAAAATACTGAGTTAGATGAATCCTCTTCTAGTATTGGACTCTAATCTAGGATGGAATGAATACAATCATAAGAATACAAGAATTACCAAAAAATATATTATATTTTATCACTGGAAAATTGAATTACATTGGGTGAGATAAATGAATAAATGAAGGAAGAGGAATGAAGGATGATGGAGATCAAATTAAATGAACAATAAAAGCGTCAAAAATTGTTTGAGTGGGGAGGATCAATACCTATGAGGATGAGAAGAAGGATATTTAATGAGAGGAGCTATTTTTAATCATGAGGAAATGAAATGGGAGAGTAAAGTATGGCGAGATTGTGGATGAAGTTCAATTTCCTATCATTCTAAAGTGGTAATGTTTTTCCACGTAGTTAGACAATACATTCCCCAATATTGGGGTATAACTGTCCATGATATCACCTCTCGTATGGTCTCTATTCAATGTTTCACAAAATTTGTATAGGCCATGTAGGTAGTCTATAATTTTATAAATCTGTCTTTTATAATCTATGGATCAATTGCATAGTTATACAAACAATGAATCATGATTATTGTTCTTCATGGATTTAGGTACACAGTTTTCAATAATTATGTTCTAAATATGTTCCACGTCTATTTATCCCAAAAACTATATCTCTGAGATCCATACAAGACTTGGATAATCTTGAAACACTTATTAATTCAGAACCACATTAATTAAATTTAAAACATTGTTTCAAAAATAAAAGTAATGGATGAATACCTTTCCTAAATATTGTTTCATTAAAATGAGGGTATAATTCACCAATATAATCACACGTTAGATGGATTATGTACCTCCAAAATATATTCCCATGTAGGAGTGGAACCAAAAAGATAATTCCTATGTGGTTGGTATACTATTAGATAATTTACTAAAGTGGATGATGCACTACAGGGATTTATCGCATAATTTAATGATTCTCCACAAATATCTTCTCTCAAATTAATGATATAACACTAATATAATATAATAATTTGGAAAAGGTTCCATCATTTTATTTTCATGTCATTGAATTATGGGCCACTAACCCTCTTCTGGTTGAATGAGTTACCACAAACTCACATATAGTTGTTCATATATAGAAAATAAACCTAGGGTGGGTAAGGTACTACCATTCGTTAGATTTGGGTGGATAAGGAACCATTTCATACCATGAAACTTGTAAAAATAATTATATATCTTTTAAATTCATATAAAATCATTTATAAGCTTTTAATATATCAAATATTTATGCTTTAAATTAATGAAACATGTCTAAAGTTCCTTTACTAGGCCATCCAACCTATATACTAGCACGTAACCAAGCTATTTCAAACTACAGAGGGAACTAGTGACTTATACTCACCAATGGGGTCAATTATCATTAATACGAACCTATCATAGGTTTAAATTTAGGGATTTTTTACATTTCTCACAAAGGAATTGGTCATCTATGACCAATGGTTTAAACAATGATAAATTAAATGATAATGATCGATCATTATTTGTACCTGAAAACTTGTACTCCATGAATTGATTTTTTTCATTATTGAATTCAAATAATTAATAAATTACTTTAGATTAATTTATATTGATTATTGATGTCTCTTAGGTAGGATGTATTTAAATGAATATTTATTGAAATATGATCATATTTTTAATGAAGAATAAATTAGGGCTTTATGCTTTAATTTGGAAAAATTAAAAGTAATAAAAAATTAGTCTACCCTATCATATCACTATAAGAGTAACTATCAACCTTGATGTAGCTAGAAAAGATAGACTATTTTACATGGATAGAAAAAAATGGAGAGTCATGCCTTACTACATGGTGGCTTTAGTGTGTCTGTGTGTGTAGAGTAAGATTAAGTGTGAGGTGACACTGGATAGGGTTCATAGTATTGGGAGTTACTATGGTGAGGAAACTATAGGGTATGAGGAACCTGTATATATGATGCATCCCAGTTACATGTGAAATTTAAATATTTTTTTAATAAAGGTTGTGGAATTATGTAATTATATTTCTAAAATCCATATAATAAGTTAAATTATGTTATATTTATTTTATTCCTTCAATATATTGTTTGTCTCACACCATCTATCTTCACAAAATTCAAATTTCAACAAGAGAACAACAAATATAGATGGTAAATTATTTTAAACAACTTCTTTTAGTAGAGGAATGCACCAGGATGATTTATTTTTCTTCCATATGGATAATAGGATAATCTAATATAAATTAAAATGAAATTTGTGGAACCAATTTTTTTAAATCGTGAAATTAATTTAATTTTACGACCTTTATAATATATTTCCATATTATGTCTGAAGATGTAACATCATGAAAAGTGTTTGTAAGATTAAATTAATTTTAATATTATTCTTTGAAATTATGTGACTATTATGTTATAATTTATTATAGTTAATTTTATTTCAAATCTGGGGAATGATATCATATTTTGATAGATTAGAATGCACTGATGAGTATATAGGAAACATGGTTGTAATTTTTTTGGAATAATCATTACATTGTGATGGGTTTGGTTGTATAATATGAGTTCATATCGGTATAGATATTTTATAAGTTGGTTTATTTCTTATCATATGTACCAAGTCTTCATGCCTTATTCATTACAACATGGTCTAAGCTGATGGTTTTCATTTTCGCACACATAGTTTGTGACTTGAATGATATATCATCTAGATATAATAGTTTAATGTTTTCAATCCCGAAGTATATGAATTTCAATGTACACTTCATGATATATAAATGTGATACGTATGGGGTTTATTTTCATTTATTATTCCACTATCTCATTATTATTATAATGGGTTAGTTTTTATTACTAATCATGTATTTAAATGGGATTTTTTCTAGTAGAGTTAGATTTTTATAAGTAATTACATATGGGTTTTTGTAATTCTTCCCATTAATATAAATCATATCTACTAATTCATTATTGTACAATTGTTTTTATAATTTATTTATGTATAAAAAATAGTTATCATGATTTATTAATGATCATTATGTTGGTTGGGGTAGATATATTTAGATATTGTTTTATATACCTATTCAAATAATTAACCAAAAAATATGATTACTATAGAATATGGAATTTGTTGGATATATGTAGATTACAGAAACCAATGGATTCATATTGTTCCAATTACAATGAAATCATGGTAAATTAATCGTCCTATATTAATTAACTGGTGCATGAACATGAATATAATAATTTTAGTATTCCTCTCTCTAATTATAGTTTACATTCTAATTACATCTATTACCATTCCTTATAAATTCTATTAAGTTGATTTTATAACCATCAATATGGGTTTATCCTCAAACTTACTAAATTATTCACCAATTTTTTATAGTATTTAGTAGTTAATTATGAATTCTAAACATGTAAGACAGTATGAAAAAATTATGTTCTATGAGATACCAATGTCAAACTTCTTTGATGAATGACTCATGTTTTTAACCACAATTGAGACAGATACACTCCTGATAAAAAGACATGCCATAGAGAAAATCTAATAAGATTTGATAAATTAATATATAAACAAAATATATTTCTATATAATTCATACAATAGTTAAATTTCATAAATTAATTAAAAAACATCATAGAAAACGTTTTGAAGTGTGATAGTTTTGATCGTGTTGTAATTGAATGCTATAGGGAATAACTAGGAACCTCATACACTTAGGCTCTCATTTCATATATATCCACATTACTATGAAATATATAAAAGGTTAGGGGTTCATAGAATGTAATGTTCTGTCTTGATGCAGTGATTCTCCATTGGTCTTAAAAAAGCACCAAAACATTTAATAATATAGTTATAAATATATATTTGACTACTTTTGTAGTTTTATTTATAATAAATGATGAGTTTAATTGAACCAAATATACTTTTGAAATATAATTATTTAATGTGTCATTTATCATATACACATTTGATTATTGGTTATTAATATGAGTGACAACATTAGGAAAAATTGATATTTTAAACATTTATAAAATCAATTAAATAGTTATAAATTTATTCAAAATTAAAATTAAAATCATGTGAAAGTAAATGATATTTTATTTCATAAAATCTATTTTATTTATGAAAAAATGTTTTAATCTTAATAAAATCAAATATCAGAATTGGTGAATCATTATAGTGATTTTATATATTATATATTAAATAAATGTGTTTAAATTTTACCTAAATATATTTTAAGAATGATATAATAAATACTCTAGTTTTATACTAAAAATTGTATTTTTATATAAAATAGTTTTCATTGTGATTTCCCCAATAATTTTAAAAAACATTAATTCATATAATAGAAATCGAATATTTAATAATGGTTTCAATATTTAAAATGAGGATATAAAAAATTGGAATATAGTTCCCTTTTTTGGGTAATTATTAATAGTATATTTGGTAAAACAAATTCACCACGTTAAGGTTAAAATTAGTAAAATAGGGTAAATAAATAGGTTAAGGATTTAAAATTCCACTTATACATTAATATATCACGATGGATGGGTGAAGTTATAAAATTGTATTCCATTTCTTGAAAATATTTCCACAAGGTGAAATTTTTATTTCATTTTCACTTTTATATTAGTATATGAAAAAGATAAATAAAATATTTTACATCCTTGACTTAATAACTCTAAATTTTTGATATAATGATAGAAAGACGATAATATTGGTTCAAAATTTCTATTTGAATGATGAATTAATTTTTTTATCATATTTATTTTTTGCACTTTTTTAATTTAATATTTATCTTATATTCTTATGCAATGGTGCCATAATATTTTTTTAATTAATATAAAGTTAAAATAAATAATTTTAAAAATATTAACAGAAATAAAATAATTGTGAATTATTCTATGCAATGGTTTTGTAGATAAATATAAAATCTTAATAATATGTGGATGGTTTATATTCTATTTCATTTTCTTTATTGTTGAATTTAAATTAAAATAAAAAGTAATAGAGCCACAAATTATTTTAATGGTATTTTATGTGAAATAATGTTTTGGAAAATTATTTCAAAACCAGAAATATAATACATGATAATAAGTAAGATGTTAAATTATTGAAAATATAAACTCCATAAAAATTATGACATATGTTTTAGGATTAAAGAAAAATTATAACCCCTTAATATTAAAAAACTCAATACCATGATTATGATTACAATTGGATAAACAAATGGTTAAAAAAACATACAGTTTTAAAAAATACATAAACCTATTAAAATTCATTTAATGATGAAATTTAATTCTTATACTCATTTTATTTGAATCTCTATCCATATGGAATTCATTTCCTTTAGAATTAAATAAATATATTTAACTATTAATATTATTTAAAAGTGTGTATTTTCCTAGACAGTATTAATGGATAGCCTTCTCTATTTTCTTTACACAACTTTGAGCCAACTATTTCATTCATCCCATGGAAAATTATAATCTAGACATACATATACAATAATTAAATGTTTTGGTCTTATTAGAAGATAATTCCAAGGTTCTATAATAAATGAACTTGGGGATTTATTGCGATGAAGTGGTTGTTAGAGTGGCTTAGAATAATGATGAACTTGAGGTAAGGGATATATTCTTCAATATAATTTTAATCATGATTGTTTATGATTAAATTTATAATAATGTAATTTATATTATCCTTTAACAATAATTTATTTTTCATTTTATTCTTCTATTCCTATATCTACTTATTAAATATTTTTCTCTTATTTTTCTCACTTTACGTGATCAAGAGGCCAAAATAATGTTTTTGAGGAAAACACACTTTATTTATCTTTTAGTTAAAAAATTATTTTTCTTCCAAATTCATGTTTTATAAAAATTATTTAATTATTGTTTTTAATATTATCCTATTTTTTAAAATTATTATTATTTTTAATTTATTAGAAAATTTAATAAATGGAATATTATTTTAATTTTTCAAATGAGGTTATTTTGACTTTTTACTAAAAATATGAATAGAATCAATGATTTTACATACGTGACATGATCATAATTTTTATATATCATGATAAAAAAATTAATTGAAGTTTAAATTTCAATATTTTGAGGTTCTTTTTAATGAAATTGTTCGCTTTAATATTTTAGTGTTTTTATATTTTAAATATGTTACTTCTAATTGAAAAGCGTAATTATGTAACGAATAATTCATTAATATTTTAACGTATTTTTTCATCAATGATATGTTCATTTCAGGTTACCCATGTTTTAATATATACATGATCCAATGATACCATATTTATTCTTTATCTATATGGTTTGAAGTTATAATTATGAAATTTATATGAATCCCATTTCCCTTTTACATGGTATAAGTTATGATGACTATTTTTTTAAATTTTCTAGAATACATATGAATGGATTTATCAGTATCTAATAAGAGGATATAGAAATATATATCCCTCCAAAAAAATTCTTGATATTAATTTTTTATGACATTATGGGGAACATGGGAGGCTATAAAAATCCAAAAAGAATTGGGTACATGGTAGGCTAAATGAATCCCCTAAGGAAAGGGTATATGGGAGGTTATCCAAAGTCAAAAATAGGGTACATAAGAGGTTATACCAATATCAAATAAGGCACACAATCCCAACCCTAAAATATTATTAATGTATTGGTTTTTATATTCGATATAATATTTCAATTATTATAATTATGTCAAACATCATACAACTAGTTTATGACATGATATTATTTTGGTGTTTTATTATAGGTTATATTGTTTGATCCTTTTATTATTCTTGTATAATGAGATTATAAGAATTATTCAATGACTATTTGTTATGAGCTCTGAATTTTTGGCTAATATTTTCACTAGTTAATAAAATGTTATCAAACACAATTTACTGATGTTATTTTTAAATGATAAATGTTATCTCCCTTGATTACATTTAATGAGTATCTGATATCAACCATTTTTTTCATTTCCAAACGAAATGAAGAAACATTTTAATCATGATGTGTGTAATAATGTTACTAGTTATGAAGAAATAAGTTTGAGATTATGTTGATCTCTTATGAATTTTTTTTATGTATTCTTGTTACCAAATATATAATAAAAATATTATTATAGAATGTATTGTAATGTTATGTAATGAATATTAATCTAATAATATGAAATATTTACTTATGAAAATTATGTGTCACTATATTTGGTATTATGGAAGGGATTAGTTACCTTTTAAATCTATGAAGAAAAAACATTAGTGAGAACCATTTAGATAATATTAAGTATAGGAGAACATCATATTATATGGTGAATAATGTACATGTACCTTCCTAGAAAAAAATTCATATCTAGATACTGTAAGGGTATATTGTATTTCAATGTTGAATCAAGGGAAAATAAACTATAAATGAGTTGTTTGATTATATCTTAGTCATCATTAGGGATCATGGTGAGTGTTCCATTACTGTTCACATAGTTTTAATTTATTGGGATACATTCAAGGATCAACTCATATTTTCTTTCTAAAATAACTTGAATGATTTAAATAGATGATGATCATGGATGATATTAAACCAAATTTTTAACAAAATGAAAGGATTGTATATTTATTTAGACCTTAATTAAATGCATTATTATAATGATTTGGTTTCACATTATGATTATTATTTATTACATAATTATTTTTGGTATTAGTCAATGGTTGGAACCTAAACGAACTATGTTAATGCAAAATGTGGAAGCAAATGAAATGATTTTCCACTTAATCTCACAAATTTTATAGGTACTAGAATAAAAAATCCCACTTCTATGCTTATAAAAATTTCAAAATATATAAATCATGTTGATCATAAAAAAATAGAAAAGGGGGGAACATTGGTTTGTTGAGTCCTTCAGGATAAAGCATCCACTTTCTTTGTGTGGATTTTTTGATCCCCTATCTACAAAAATATAATATCAGTATTATTGAAAAGTTATTTCCATTTATTAGTCTTTTATTCATTTAGTTTTACTTTTTTCTATATATCTTTTTGATAGAGAATAAGATTAATGGGGGATTCACATAAAAAATATGATGAAATGGTACGAATTTGACTCTGAAATTTTATGAGTTTAGAAGATTTTATCCCAACAATATCCCCTAATTATTTTTCACATGAAATTTAAGTTGAAATTCCAATAGGTAAGGTAGAATTATTATGAATTTATTAGTGAAAATGATGAATATATTATCATACATTTTAGGTAAAAATCCAATTTTATTTTTGAACCATAATGTAACATTTCTCAATTACTTTGTTTTGTAAAAAATATATAAAGGATCGTATATAAAAGGGGATTTTGATGTGATGAATAAATCATTTGATATGTTGCCGTCGAAGGAATGATTATTTTTTTACCCATAATTTTCATGGATTTGATAAGGAAAAAACTATTGAATTAAAAGAAAATTATAATATTAAAAAAATGGATGAAAGAAGATGAGCCTTTCATTATGAACGATGTGTATATTCAACATGGCGAAAATTGAATCAATGGTACTATTAAATGCTTTAAATGTATGATGGAACAACATCATGTAATGGAATGTCATACTGATGGGAATAAGTTATCTTATAATGGATGAAAACAACCAAAAATAAACCACCCACACTCAAGGGTTTTAAATGAAATGTGTATGGTATTTATTCTAACTAATTTATATATATGAAGGATAATGATGATTATCGACGTAAGAAACCTATTATGTCCATACAAAAAGGTAAATATCATGTGATAACTATTACTGACGAGGGGTATGATAATGACCGGGTTACTAGTACACATACCATCTACTCTAGAACACATAACTTCTTATTTGATTTTGGATCAACTACTCCTTTATATCAAAAAAACTTTTTATGGGTATGATAATACAACAATAATGATTAGATTTTTATAAGTAGTGGACACACCGAATGTTATGATTAATGTATATCATGTTTAGTATTTATGTATAGTTAGTTTTTTGGAAAAGTGGACCGAAAAAATATAACTATTATCCCTCCAGTCTAATTTGATTTTATCATATGCATGGATTATATTTCTTGTCATAAATCTGACATAAATTTAAAATTAAGGGAATTCATGTTTTTTATTACTAACCAACTAGTTATTTTTTATAATTTATATGATAAACATGAAATTATTATCGAAATAAAATCCATTATATTGGACTTTAATGTAATTTTTAATGGTATATTTTCTCATATGGCTTGAGAGAAACTCTAAATCAATGAAATTCATGTAATTTAGGATTTGGTTGATGTCTTTGTGGAAGGGATTCATAGTATTACATCAAAGCCTGAAGATGAGTTATCAATAGAACATTTACCTGTGGTTACTCCTACTTCAACGTTTCTTTTTTAGAATTTCTCTAATAGAGTTTCATCAATTAAAGGTGAAAATGTAGAATAATCATAACAAGGATTTATTTTGACCAGTCTGTCACATTTGAGTAAACCAGTACTTTATGTTAATAAGAATAATAGATCAATGATCAACGGTTTTTATTTTCTAGAAAATTGACAAATAACAATAAATAACCAGTATCCCATACACATTGTTGATAAATTTTTTGATCCACTACATAGATCTCAATAATTTTCCTAGATTGACCTTCTTTATGTATTTCATCATTTTCACATCAAGAGTAATGGTATCCCAAATACATAATTCAATATAGATATGAAAACAATGGTTATATTATTATGAAATTGGTCTTACTTATTCCAATACTATGTTCAATGATTTAATAAATAGATTCATAATAAACACCTTTTTTGGATTATCATAAATATTATAAATGATATTATTAGATATTTAATGAGTAATGTAGAGCATGAAGATCGCATGAATATTATATTGAACACATTAAATAATGATATGCTATATGAAAATTATAAAAAGTGTGAATTTTGGAAGTATAAATTTTCATCATTGATATATAAAATCTCAAGTGAGCATATATAATTGGATCCCTAAAATATAGAAATTATTAAATATTGGAATATAAAACAAGATGTGATAGATATATATAAATTTATTTTTAGTTTGGATGGATATTATCAATGATTTATGGATAATTTTTATGGATATCGAATCCAATCCATGGGTTAACTCTGAAGGGATCCAAATTCCATTGGATAGATGATTGAGAAAAAAAATTCAATGTACTAAAGAGAAGGTTAATCAGTTTAACAATTCTTACATTACACTATAGTTGAGATCAGTTTCTGATCTATATTGGTGCATCAAAGAAGTGATTGGGTTTTTCCCTTATAGAATGAAAATTTTATGCATTATGTCAGATCATAATAGAGGATTCATGATAAAAAATTACCGAAACCATGATTTGGAGTTGGATATGGTGTTTTTTCATTAATGATATGGTGGAATTTTATTTATTGAAAAAATTATGATGTATATATATCATACACGATTATGGTTTATATTCTCTAAAAATTAGTTAAATATGCACTAAATAAGATATTTGGAGTTTATTAAATATTTTTACTATCCAGTGAATTACCAACCTGGGAATATAAAAAATGTGGAAGATTATCTGACTTGAACGGATCAGGATATCTTATCTATGATGATGGTCACAAAAGATCCTATCTTTTTGGATTTATAAATAATGGATCAAGAAAATTTGATGCATGGGGATACATATAATCAAACTCAAATGAGTTTTTAACCACCTATAAATTCGAGGATTAAAAAGGTGTAAAATGAAGATATGGAATTAAAGAAGATGTCTATAAATGTTCCTCATCTCAACTTTGATTATAATGGAAACATTATTTTTTGAAACCATGTATGTATTCCATCCATATAATATTTTAAAAAGTATGTATTATATTAATCTCATATTTCATCATTATATATTCATCGAATAATTTTTGAGATGTATAGAGTTCGGAGAAACAATTTCTTTATTGGTATAATTTAACATGATAATGAATAGTATGTATTTTAGTGTATTGTATGTCAGAAATTTAAGGCTGACAGGAGGAGGACTAAGAAGGTATTATAACCATTACTGATACCAGAAACAAAACTAGATAACATTTCCTTGAATTTTGACATCAAAATCCAAAAACATATAAAGGACATAATTTTATTTTGTTTATATTTTATATCCATACAATTTCAGAACACATAATTTCTGTAAGGGAAAATTAAAATCATGATAATACATCTAGAATATTCATAACATTATTGGTAAGGTTGCATGAATTTGAAAATTCTACTATATTTGATTGGGATCTGGGTTTACTATGATGTTCTGTTGAAGTCCTCAGAAAGCTATGGATACATAGTTACTTTTTAGTGATCCTTATTATACATAGATAGATGTTTAGTCTGTGAGAAATATTCAAACCCTAGATGATAAGAAAATATCATATTCTATATATTTCAAAGGTGGTCAAGATCAACAAAATCCACTTAAATAGTTTTCTTATAACAATATATTTCATCTTATCATTCATATATCTCCCTATAAAAACCTGTATGGAATGAATTTATATCAACAATGTACATGGATTAAGATTGGGAAATAAATATATTAGGATTGGAGAGAGATAATAATATTGAAAATAATGTCATTTCCATTGAGAAACATATTGAGTCTTCTCAGAGTCCATATAAAATTTATGATTCCAATCATCGATGAAATGTGGATTTCAAATATGTTGAATTGATGTTTCAATGAATTTCTCCTTGGAAGAAGTTTAAATTATTCCAATATAAAGGAAATATGAGTCGTAGGTTTTTTGGCCCTATTGATATTCTTGATCGAGTAGGGATGGAAACTTATTTCTTGGATCATCCACCAAACATATTTGAAATTTATTTTTTGTTCCATGTATATATACTGATAAAGTACACACCAAATCCATTACCACTACTGGAATGCTGGCCTTTCCCCACGGTTAGATACCAACAGTTCTTCGAAACCGTTGGGGAAGGAGGTTTTTACCAGCGGTTCATTAGAACCGTTGGCATAGAGGTTTCCAGGGAGCTTTTTCCCAACGGTTCATGAGAACCGTTGGGATAGATGGAGGTTTTAGCAGGTTTATCCCAACGGTTCTGTAGAACCGTTGGGATAGATAGACGTATGCCAACGGTTTTTAAGAACCGTTGGCAAAGGTCCTCCCCAAATTCCCAGCCGCCTGTTCTCTCCCCAATTCGCGATACACAACCCTAAAACGGGAGCAGCAGCGGATTTAGGCGATTTCGGAGGTACCGCCGGCCTTCAATTTTCCAGCTCTTATTCAGGTTATTATTCTTCTTAACTGAAAATGTATTCAAATGTTTGGATAGTATTTAATCCTATTTTCATTTTTCCCATCAGTTTAGGTGATTTTGGTGCTACTGCCGGCCGGACCAGCCTAAGGGTGAGTTTTCTTGAAAATTCCTTTTTGGATTTTACCCCTTGAACATGGGATGTCATTTGTGAAAGGTTATATAAATCGAATTGATTGTTCGATTTCTGAATTGAATTGTAAATTAAATTAATTAAGGGTATTTTATGGTTTGCATTCCCCTTTTAACACATGAATGCCAATTATTTTTTAACACATGTTTTAATTGTATTGCCTTGCCAATGTGAGTAAAGTAGAGACTATGCTATGAATCTATGAAATTGGATTGAATTTATCTTATATTTTATGTTACCATGTTAGATATATTATAACTAATGCATGTGATATCTTTATAGTCTTGTTAGGAGTGTTCTATTAAAAATTCCCATGTGAGTGCTTGAATTTTCATTGAATTGCTAGCCATTATGAGTTATGTTGAGACCATGATATGGAATTGATTGATTAAGCAAGGGAATCTCATTATATTGTCATTACAACATGAGTAAATGATGCTTCATTCTTTTCAGGTTATTATTTGATTGAGTCGCCATTTTGAGGTGAGTTGTATTAAATACCTTAGTTTTTGACCTTGGTATGTTTAATGAATTGTTTAAATGAAATGGAATTCATTAAATGATTAATAGTAAATTGTGATACATGGATTCTATTAGGATGCCAGGTATATAATCTTGTTTCTATTAACTTATACGCTTTATGTGATAAATGGATTCACAGTGGAATTCCACGGATAGACTCATTTCTTTGAATATTGATTAAGCCATGGGTGATACATGGATCCAAGGGAGGGATTCCATAGATAGACTTATTGAATGTAGAATTATATTCCAATTGATACATGGATTCTTATGATAATTCCATAGATAGACTTATTGAATGTAGAATTATATTCCAATTGATACATGGATTCTTATGATAATTCCATAGATAGACTTATTGAATGTAGAATTATATTCCAATGATTTGCGTCTTGTGTGGTGGTGGTGTGGTTTATGTGTTTTATGGTAGTAGTGAAGTGTGTGATTATGTAGTTAATGTGAACCCATAGGTTGAGTATTTTGTGCTATCAATAACACATTTGTATGTTTTTTTGACATGTGTAGTTGATACCTTGATTATTTTATTCCTTTATCGTTTACTTAAATGTATATTCTATTATAGTTAATGCCTATTGAATTGTTTATGACAAAATGACTTATATAAATTCTTTTTACAGAATGGACAGAAGTTGGATGTATGAAACCGATCGGATCTCAGATGATTTTCAAAACAATTTGGAGAGCTTTATAGATTTTGCATTTCACAATGCTTCAGATAGTGGTCGCATACACTGCCCATGTTCCAATTGTGTTGGTAGACCTTGGTTGAGCCGTGAAGAAGTCAGCTACCACATAACCAAAAATGGGTTTCAAGCAAACTACTTTCTGTGGTATCACAATGGGGAGAAAACGAAATCTCAAATTGGTGATGATCGAAATGAAAAGACTGGAATGGAGAATTTGTTAGATGATCGGTTTCCGTTTATTCGTCATCATGAAAAAGAAAGGATTTCGACTCAAGAAGACTTCAATATGAGGACAGCTGATGCATCTAGTGAAAATGATGATATTGATAGGGTGAAAAAATTGAATGATGCTGCCACGACTCCAGTATATCGGCAATGCGATAAAATGAAAAAGCTGGAATTTTTAATCCGATTATTTCATGGGAAAACTATGTATGGGATTTCTAATACAGCAATCGATTACATTCTTACCCTCTTGAAGGATTTACTTCCAGATGATGCAGATATTCCCTCAAACCACTATATGGCATGGAAGTTATTTGAGGAACTTGGATTTTCAAGAAACAAAATTCATGCTTGCCCGAAAGATTGCAGTTTATTCTGGGAGGAAACCGCTGAACGAAATGATTGTATAAAATGTGGCACATCCCGATGGAAGTCAAAATCTGATGGAACACCATCCCGCGTTCCACAGAAAGTAATGTGGCACTTTCCATTGATCCCCAGACTCCAGAATCTTTTTATGTCTGATGACATATCAATAAAGATGAGATGGCATGATACCGAGAGAAAGAAGACTGATGATGAGTTGGTTCATCCTGCAGATGGATTTGCATGGAAGAGATTTGATTCTCGACATCCTGATTTTGTAGCTGACGTGCGTAATGTGAGGCTGGGTCTTTCATGCGATGGTTTTAATCCGTTTGGGAAGATGCTTACTTCGCACAGCACATGGCCAGTTTTTATACACATTTATAATCTTCCCCCATGGTTGTGTATGAAAAAACCTTTCACTTTCATGAGTATACTCATATCTGGTCCTTCTGATCCTGGCATTGATATTGATGTATACATGCAACCTTTAATAAAAGAGTTGAAGCTTCTTTGGGATGTGGGTGTGCGCACATACGATGCATGTTCGAAAGACATATTTCAGATGCGTGCTGCGCTTATGTGGACAATCAATGATTTTCCGGCTTATGCAATGATGTCTGGATGGAGCACGAAGGGGAAACTATCATGTCCAGTTTGTATGAAGAATACACGATCCAGAAGACTGAAACATCGTTGTAGTTTCAGTTTTATGGGACATCGACGATTTTTGCCAAAGGATCATCCATATAGAATGAATCGTCGAAGATTTGATAATACTATAGAGACCGATGATCCACCTCAGCGTATGTCTGGAACTGATGTGCTTAATGAATTGAAAGATTTCAGTTTTTCGTTCGGGAAGGGTCAAATGAAATCTGGAAAGAGAAAGAATGTTTCCACAGAAACCTGTTACAATTGGAGGAAGAGGAGTATCTTTTTTGATTTTCCTTATTGGTCAACCAATTTGCTACGTCATTGCTTAGACGTAATGCATATTGAAAAGAATATATGTGAAATGTTGCTTTCAGTTCTTCTAAATGTCAAGGGGAAGACAAAAGATGATTTACGATCTCGACGTGACTTGGTGGATTGGGGCATCAGACCAGAATTGCATCCTGTGCGTATCAGTGAAATTAAATGGAAACTTCCATGTGCTTCTTATGTGATGACACCTACTGAAAAAAAAACAATTTTTGGAAGTATTAGAGACTATTAGAGTTCCTGATGGCTATTCAAGCAACATATCTAAACGGGTCAACAGAAGAGAGTTGAAGCTAAAATCTTTGAAGACACATGATTATCACGTTCTACTGCATGAGTTTCATCCAATAGCAATCCGTCATCTTTTGTCCAATAATGTAAGGGTGGGTGTTATTCGGTTGTGCCATTTGTTTAGAGATCTTTGTGCTAAGAAGTTGTCCAAGTATTTCTTGCAAAAAATGTTGACAGATGCCCCATTAATTTTGTGTGAGTTGGAGAAAATATTTCCCCCATCATTTTTCACATGCATGCTGCATCTGACTGTCCATATTCCAACTGAAATACTTCTCGGAGGACCTGTTTCTTTTCGTTGGATGTATCCAACTGAAAGAAATATGTTCACATTAAAGTCTTATGTTCGAAACAAGAATCATCCCGAAGGTTCTATCGTGAACGGTTACTTAGCTCAAGAATGTATGGATTTCTGTTCAATGTATTTGTCTGATCTTACTACAAGAATGAACAGACCAATGAGAAATGAAGAAGAACAATATGAGCAAATTGAACCCAGTTTTCCATCACTTCCTCAAACAGGAGGAATTCCTGGATCATATACATTGAAGACATTAAGCCATGAAGAGCGGGAGATGGAACATCGCACAGTTTTGTTCAACTGTGATTTGTTCGATGACTATATCAGGTAACAAAATTGAATATGTATATCTTACATATATATCTGTTAAACTATTCATATTTTTTTATCTACAGGGAACATAAAACAATGATAAATAGGAAGCATCGTTCTTTATCTTTGAGAAGGAGAGAGACTTTGCATAGCAAAGAGTTTTCTACTTGGTTAAAATTGAAGGTAAAAATATTACTGTTTAAATTAATTATTTCAATATTTACTTAAGTTTAACTGTCATTTATATTGCAGGTATTGAGTTTGTCTGCTGACTCTGTCTCTGAGGAAATAAGAGCTTTGGCTTTTGGTCATAATACCGTGGTTCGTGACTGTAAATCAATTGTTATCAATGGGTACAGATTTATTGTCACTGAACGAGCCAAAAACATGAGAACACAACATGATGGTATTATGGTTACTGCCACAACAGATTGTTATGCCAGCGCATCAGATAGTAGACCGCGACTTGAAAATGTGGGTTATTATGGAGTCGTTGAGAAAATAATAATATTGGATTATTACTCTCATGGACGAGTCACAATGATGAAATGCCATTGGTTTGATTCGATGACGAGACATGGCACATTTATTGATGATTGTGGATTTCGAGTAATTAATATGACCCGCACTCTTGAAACCGAAGAACCATATGTGTTGGCATCAATGGCTAAACAAGTTTTTTATGTCAAAGATCAACTTCAACCTGAATTTGGTGTCGTAGTTGAAGTAATTCCAAGACATATTTTTGATGATGCTGATGATGGAATTGACACTGTCCCTATTTCCATTGGAACCAATCCATTTATTTCTTTTGATGACTCCAATAGCTCAATTGTCAGAGTTGATTGTGAACCTGAAGTTGTGGTTGGAAATATATAGAATCATTCATCCATGTTCTCAATTCTTTTGGTTTACCTCGAGTTGGGTTGTTAAGGTTGGTAATATTCATATTTATTTAGTATTGATCACAAATATGTTTTAGCTGACTTGACCGTTATGTGAATTTTCAATGTTTATTGGTTGCTGTTTTATTTGAATTGCATTTTCTAATTTGGAATTGAACTGTATTCAAACCAAATCAAACAATATTTCTAACTTGGTGAACATTACAACTTGTATGTTTTATTAAATTCATTCAAGCTCTTCTAAAACAATTGATAGCTAAATTACCAATTAATCCCCTCATTCCCTCATATATATAGTTTTTTGGTTTACACATTAATTTTCTTTTTCTAATTAATTACATATTTGTTTTCCAATGAAGGAAATGAAGCCAATTGAAGAGAGACGAAGAAAAAAAATGGCGGAGAACAATCGTCGGATGGAGGAGATGGGCATTCCACCATTAGTGCCTACAGTGAGTACTTTATTTCAAATATATATATATATATTTACAGAATATATAATGTTATGTGATTAATTTTTTTTGTAAACTTTTTTGTAGGATCCACCATTACGTCGACAGTTATTCGACGAGGAGCCTAGTACTGGTCCGAGTACTCAGGCCGGTGGTACGAGGAGGGTTCGTACCAGAGGTGGACATAGAGCTGCGCGTGCCCGACTAGACCCTGCCCCTCCCACTGACATTTCAGCCTTCCCACATTCTGATCCCGGTGTGTCGTTAGGGACACACGGGATATTTAGACCTCCCATGTTTTCGCTACCTTCTGCATCTTCTGCCCCATCATTTTCACATCCCATGATGATTCCCACTCCCCATTCAGCATCAGGTCATACAGTTGTTCCATCTTCTTTTCCTTCTACTTCTGTCTCTCCGAGCTTTTATATTCCATCGTCTTCGACTCCTGTTCCACCAGAGGGTGTTCCATCAGGTTCTGTGGATCCGGCGCCACTCATTGATCAAACTAGCACAGGTATATTTATAAAACCCTATTAAATTTTTATAGTAATATTTATTTTCATTATAACATGTTTTGATAAAATATTTGTTTTTCTTTCATGACAGATACATCTACTGAAAGGAGGCGGGGGCGGGGCCGTACACGCATGCGTTCGGTGTGGAACCGTCGCACACAGGTTATGGTGGAATATAATGAAGACAATCAGATGGTTGAGAAAACAGGGCAGCAATGTCGGAGTTTTATGGCGACGCTTTCCAAATACTCCGACATCATTCCCGTCAGCCCGCTGTCATGGAGACATTTGCCACATGAGGTCAAAGATAGAGCTTGGGCAGAGATATGGGTAAAAAAATCTGTTGTATTTAATGCCATGATTTTTTTTTGTATTTATATAAATTAATATTTTCATTTCAGCTTCGATTTAATTTTCCTGATGGTGAGGGTGCACGAATGGAACGTCTAAAGGATTTAGGCGAGCTTTGGAGAGCCTACAAGCATGAGCTGTATATTGGCTGGCGTGCTAGAGTTGGCACTGAGTTAGAGGCGGTACCAGTCGTGGATGATTGTCCTATAGAGCAGTATCGTCAGATGATTACTCATTGGACGAGTACCCAGTTTAAGGTATGAATTACATTTGAGGTATTTAAATAATAACTTTCAAGTTTTGCATTAATATTATCCTTTTCATTATCGAATTTTATTTAGGAATCATCTGGAAAAAATAAAAAAAACATTGATGCAAAAAAATACCTCCATACACTAGGACGCACGACGATGCCGGATCATGAGAGGCAGCAGGTATGACAATTGTTTATAAGTTTTCTTTACGACTTACATTTTCTTTTTTTTCCTCAATTATTTAATTATTTGCTGAAGTCTTTATATAAATTTTGTTTTCAATTTCATTGTAGAGGCATGTACAAAATATTGAAGGACGTGTGCCTCGAGCAAAACTGTTTTGCTCGAGTAGACGAAAAAAGGATGGACGTGCTGTCAACGAAGCGACTCAGCAGCAGATTGTAAGTTTTAATCTGTTGATTTTATATTTTAATATCTATTTCGTAACATAACAATATATTTATATTTGTAACAGGATGCTTTAGAGGCCCTCGATGCCCAAGAAGCAGACAATTTTGGGCCATCTGATCACTTACATCAGGTGTTGGGAGATGATCATTCTGGCAGAGTACGCTGCCGACCTAGGATAGCCCCGACGAGGTATTGTCCTGCCTCAGGTACGAGTTGTAGTGCCACCGAGCTGCAGCAAGTTAGGGCACAGGCAGAACAGGCTGAGAAAAGGGCCACAGAGACGGCAGAACAGTCTGCAAGGGCAAACAGTGCATTTATGAAATTTATTGAAGTTCTACGTCCAACACTTCTAGCAGAGGCCAGCCCAGCGATTGATGAATACATGTCGTCGATACATTCTATATATGGTGCACCAGGTGGCAGTTCCAGTGGTGGTCAGGCCGATGTCGAGCTTGAAGATGATGATGGCGAGCAGTCTGATGCGGAAGAGGAGGGAGATGAGGAGGGCGAGGAGGAGGGCGAAGGCGAGGAGGAAGGCGTTGTGGAGGTTGATGACGATGAGGAGGACGATGACGAGGGCGATGATGATGATGATGATGGAGATGGTGATGCTGATGTGGGACATATTGATCCGTTACATTTTTGACTTGAGATTTGATGTTTAATCTATTCTAGTTGTTGGTTTTATCTAGACTTGTAGTATAGTATTGGAGTTGAATTATTTTTATATATTGTCTGTTTTTATGGATGTTGTTGTCTTTTAGTGGTTGTGTGTTTGAGAACTCCCTGGACAACCCCCCTCATTCTTGGACGCCCGTTCTGGCCGTTTATGACACCATAACTGCGTTGTCAGTCACCGCGGGCACACGGCAAGTCCGATTGACGTGTCGTCTGCTCGACCACTTCAGAAATCACTCACCCGTATTTGTCGTCTGATTTCAGGCCATTCCGACATCATTCGGCCCGTTTGGACCCCCCTCACGCGCGTTTACGAAGCGCGCGCATCACTTAAAACACTAATATTGAGCCGTACCGCGCAAACCGCACGTCCGATTGACGTGCCGTCTGCGCGTACACGTCACGAATAATAATTAGAATGTTTCACGGTGGTTTCAGCTCAATCCGGAGACGCGGTGTGGCCGACACCACTCAAAGTGTCCGTCTTTTGTTTCAAAAGGACATCATTTTAAGTGAAAAGCATCAACTGGCTTACGGAAAACCGACCAAACGCATTCCGAATCTGTTGATAATTTATCCCAACAATCCATGGGTCATATGTGACGTGTAAGAGCCAACCCGGGATGAATCCGAGTCGCGGTGTGGCCGGGATAAGTTTAAGTGGCTCTCTTTTGTTTAAAATGAACACCATTTTACGTACATACGGAAAAACGACCAAACGGATTCGGTTTCCGTTGAAACTTTAGGAGAACGATCCATGGGTCATATGTGACGTGTACGAATCAACCCGGCCACAATCGGAGACGCGGTGTGGCCGACACCACTCAAAAAGTGTCGGTCTTTTGTTTCAAAAAGACGTCATTTTAAGTGAAAATGATCAAGTGACATAGGAAAAACTGACCAAAGGCATTCGGACTGTGTCAACACTTTAGCACAAGGATCCATGGGTCGTATGTGACGTGTACGAGTCAATCCTGCCTCAATCCGAGGTGCGGTGTGACCGACACCGTTCTAACTGTCTATCTTTTGTTTAAAATGGACAGGATACGCAAAAACCGACCAAACGCAAAACCGACCAAACGCATTCTGAATCTGTTGATAATTTATCACAACGATCCATTGTTGCACCCCTCTATCTTGGATTTTAATGATCACAATCACTCTAATTGTATTCTAACTTGTTTTCAAGTGTTTTTGATGATAGGAAATAGGGTGCCTAGAAGCTGGCCCAAGAAGAATTCAAAATGGACTGTTTAAGTCCACCGGCCAGCCGGTGTGAGACCACCGGCCAGCCGGTAAGGTCACCGGCCAGCCGGATCCAGCCCATCGGCCAGCCAGTGGACCAGGCAGAAGGCCTTGCCCTCTGCCAGGTGCCACCGGTCAGCCGGTGTCTGGCCACCGGCCAACCGGTGGGCCCAGACAGAATGGCATACCTTCTATCCAGACCACCGGCCAGCCGGTGCCTGACCACCGGCCAGCCGGTGGAACCCAGACAGAATAGCATGCTTCTGTCCAGACCACCGGCCAGCCGGTGGCTTAGCACCGGTCAGCCGGTGGAGCCAGACAGAAATCCCTTGCTTCTGTCTGGTGCACCGGCCAGCCGGTGGATCAGCACCGGCCAGCCGGTGTTCTCAGTCAAACTGACCAGGCTGGCCCACTTGATCCCCAACGGCTCCGAAAGCCCTCTAACGGCTATTTTGAAGTATTTGGGAGCATTTCTCTTATAAATAGACGTCCATGGATGCCGGTAACACTACCGATCATATACCGAAGCATACCAAAGCTATTTTAATCATTTGAGGCTCCTACGACAATTCTCAAAGGCTACTTGAGATCCAATTGCCATCCTTGAAGCTTGGGCTGCCACTACATCAACTACACTCACCTCTTGGCGCTCAAGGCTTCCTCTAGTTTGTTCTAAATTATTTACTTCAATTGTTTAGTTCTTAATTGGGTTTGTATTAAAACAAACCACCCTTTTTCTTCCTTCTTTCAATTTGGGTTTCTTGCTACAACCATAATAAAAAAGAAAGCTGTAAGAAGGTGATCTAGCCTACCTTAAAACGACTAGTGGGTTTCTTTCTATAACCATTAAAAAGCAAGCGGCCGTATAAATCTCCTAACGGTTGAGTTGAGAGCGGAGACGTAGGCTTGAGTTTAAAGCCGAACTCCGTTATCAATTGTGTCTTTCCATTTTACTTTCCGCTGCATTTAAATTTGTTTTAAATTGTTATTTAATTTTAAAAGGAAATTCACCCCCCCTCTTGCCATCACCTTCTACCCAACATCCATTAGTCATATGTGACATGTACGAGCCCACTCGGGCTCAATCCGAGTCGCGGTGTGGCCAACACTGCTCTAACTGTGTGTTTTGTTTAAAATGGGTAGGATTATAAGTGAAAAGAACTGGGATACGCAAAACCGACCAAACGCATTCAGTTTCCATTGAAACTTTAGGAGAACGATCCATGGGTCATATGTGACGTGTACCAATCATCCCCGTCTCAATCCGAGACACGGTGTGGCCGACACCGCTCTAACTATGTCTCTTCTGTTTAAAATGGGCATGATTATAAGTGAAAAAGAACAACTGGCATATGCAAAACTGACCAAACGCATTCCGAATCTTTTGATCATTTATCACAACAATCCATGGGTCATATGTGACCTGTACGAGGCAACCCGGGTTCAATCCGAGTCGCGGTGTGGCCGAGATCAGTCTAAGTGGCTCTCTTTTGTTTAAAATGGACACCATTTTAAGTACATACGGAAAACCGAACAAACGCATTCGGTTTCCATTGAAACTTTAGGAGAACGATCCATGAGTCATATGTGACGTGTAAGAATCATCCCCGCCTCAATTCGAGCCGCGGTGTGGCCGACACCGCTCTAACTGTGTCTGTTTTGTTTAAAATGGACAGGATTATAAGTGAAAAGAACAACTGGCATACGCAAAACCGACCAAACGCATTCAGAATCTTTTGATAATTTATCACAACGATCCATGGGTCATATGTGATGTGTACGAGCCAACCCGGGTCAATCCGAGTCGCGGTGTGACCGGGATCAGTCTAAATGGCTCTCTTTTGTTTAAAATGTACACCATTTTAAGTACATACGGAAAACCGACCAAACGCATTCGGTTTCCATTGTAACTTTAGGAGAACGATCCATGGGTCCTATGTGACGTGTACGGATCATCCCACCTCAATCCGACATGTGGTGCGGCTGACACCACTCAAAGTGTCCGTCTTTTGTTTCAAAAGGACGTCATTTTAAGTGAAAAACATCAACTGACATATGGAAGACCGACCAAACGCATTCGGATTCTATCGATACTTTAGCACAACGATCCATGGGTCATATGTGACGTGTACAAGTCAACCCCGTCTTAATCTGAGATGTGGTGTGGCCGACACCGCTCTAACTATGTCTCTTTTGTTTAAAATGGAAATGATTATAAATGAAAAGAACAACTGGCATACGCAAAACCGACCAAACGCATTCGGAATCTTTTGATAATTTATCACAATGATCCATGGGTCATATGTGACATGTACGAGCCAACCCGGGATGAATCTGAGTCGCGGTGTGGTCGGGATGAGTCTAAGTGTCACTCTTTTGTTTAAAATGGACAACATTTTAAGTACATACGGAAAACCGACCAAACGCATTCGGTTTCCATTTAAACTTTAGGAGAACGATCCATGAGTCATATGTGACGTGTACAAATCAACCCCGCCTCAATTGGAGATGCGGTGTGGTCGGCACCACTCATAGTGTCCGTCTTTTGTTTCAAAAGGAAGCCATTTTAAGTGAAAAACATCAACTGGCATACGGAAAACCGACCAAACGCATTAGGATTCTGTCGATACTTTAGCACAACGATCCATGAGTCAAATGTGACGTGTACGAGTTAACCCCGCCTCAATATGAGGTGCGGTGTGGCCGGTATCACTTCAGGTGTATGTATTTTGTTTAAAATGGACATCATTTGAGGTAAAAATATATGGTATAGAAAAAACCGATCATATTATGAATTGAATTTCAGATTCCACGTATAATTGTCATCTAAATTTTAAATTGAATTCTATATGAATTATGTATGTTTATGAATTGTAATTTAATTATGGATTTGTATAGTTTCAGGATCCATTATATGTTAAATGTGTATGAATTTGTTCGTAATTGAATATGTATGTTTTATTTTATTACTGGTACAATAGTTGGATCGAAAATGAGGTGAAAATGAGGTGAAAATGAGGTGAAAACGAGGTGAAAATGAGGTGAAAATGAGGCCTGATGACTGGTGGTGATGGACAGGGGACAGGGGCTGTGCAAATTGCAGCCTGCAATTTGCAGCATAGGTATGCCAACGGTTTCAAACCGTTGGCATATAAGTTTTTAGCATGTCTTTCCCAACGGTTTTAAACCGTTGGGAAAGACTTCACCAATTCCCAACGGTTCCAACCGTTGGGAAAATGTTCCATGGTATTTGGTTTTCCCAACGGTTTCAGGGGCTTTCCCAACGGTTCTGAACCGTTGGGAAATAGTGTATTTCCAGTAGTGTACATTAGTAAAATCATAGGTTTTATAATTAAAGTATGATCAATCCTAGAAATAAAAACTGGTATAAATCTTGGATCATTTAAATAATGTGTTACAAAACAAGACTACCCATCATGTTATTTTTCATTGGAGGGAAAAAAATTCAAATATGCTACTTAAGAACCCAAGGATGCGGTGAAACATATATATACTGATTAATTTTTTGTTATAGAGTAATAATTTTTAGGTAGAAAATAATTTTAATGTGAGTGGAATGTATCACCACAAAATTTATTGATATTCTTCTCTATAAATAAATTTTATTTATCTAAAAACTTTTTTTTATACACAACACTAAGTGGAAATGAAATACAATATACTATTAAAAATATATTATTTAACATGTATGTTATCATGGAGAAGATGAATTGATAGTTACGAATAAGACTTGTTAAATTATAATAAATATAGAGTTTAAAAATTTATAAATGGAATTCATGGGTAATCAATTTATTTAAAAATAAAAATTAAATTCATTCTGAAGTAAAATATATTCATTTCAAAGGAAAGCTATATTTTCATGTGGTGTGTTTTTATCCAAATAATTTATAATAAATTATATTTATTAATTAATTAATGTGATATATATATATTATATAATAAATATTATAATTTAAAATTCATTTAATGTTTTTTATCCATGGGATAAAAATATATACATTTTGATGCCTAAAAATATGTCTCTTTCTAAGATATATTTTTTGTCGCATTTGTTGCACTTATTTTAATATAAATTTTATCCAACAATATAAATTGAATCATTAAAATTGGATTTCATATCTTGAATCAAGAGAATAAAATGTGTTAAATAGAATAGTTTTATACTTTTCAATCTAAATAGTATCCTTTGATCATTTTTTCGACCTGAGTAAGGGTAAAATGGGCAAAACATGGTTAAATATTTGTTTTTAGGCTTATAAAGTCCTCTTAAACAATACTTTATCTTACAAGTCCCAATAATATGATCACATGTTTCTATTTTTCATTAACTAAGACCGTTAAATTTTTCAACGAAAAATATATATACAAAATGTAATTCTCTTGACTATAATAACTCTAAATTTTTAATGTAACAAAAAAAATAGATAAGATTGATTCTAAAGGTTTATTTCAAAGATGAATTAATATTATTATCATCATAATATATTACTAATTTTTAATTATTGAATAATTATATAAACTATTAAGTTTTGTTACCACATTAGTTATTCAATTAATGAAAATATAAAATAAATACATTTTAAAATAGAAAAAAAAACATCATTGTGAATTATTTTTTTCCATTAATTTAATTGATAAATATGATATATTTAAAATGTGTAAAAATATTGGATTCTAATTCGATTCTAGTCATGTTGTATTTATACTCAAATTAAATGAATGTTTCCAAAAATGAATTTGAGAATATTTTATATTAAATAAAACATTATTAAAATATTTCAAGATCATAAAAATCATAAAAGATGACAATTTAAATGGGAAATTGCAAATAATTTCCTCACATAATAATTAATGAGATAATTGTTTCCTTATATGTAAAAATTATAACCATTTAGTATTAAATATTTCATTACCACTTTTAAGATTAAAATTATTTAACGAATGGGGTAAATAAAAAATATAATGAATAAAATTACCTCTCTAAATTTTATTAGATTATTAAATTTCAATATTATCCTCCTTTTCAATGAATATCTATCCATTTTGATGAATTTTTGTTAGGAATCGGTTAAATATATTTAAATGTTTTGAAATTTCTAGTGTGACCTTTCACTCCTTTATATATGGACATCCATTCTCTCTTTTATTTACATTATATTAATCCATCTATATCAAAAAACAAAAGAGAATTTTATTTTTATCATCCCTATCCATAATTTGGAGGTTTTTTTCATCTTAAATTAACACTACAAGGGTCCTTAGTAAAGGCTCTATAGTAGGTCCCCCATATAAGATGAGGTTTGAGGGCCTTCGAATAAATTTGAAATTGAGGTTTGAGTTTTTTGATTTAATATCATTTTAATAAGGATTGATTATTATCATATTTCAATCAATGTAAAATATCTTTTCATTTTCTAATAAATCTCTTTCATTTTATTTAACTCTAGTTATTTCTTGAGATTGTATGTTTTCATTTAATTTTCCCCACATTATGTAATCAATAACCAAATGATTGGTTTTGAAAATAAAAATCATTATTTATCCTTAAAATAATCTTATTTATTCCATGTCCATTTTTTATAAAATAGTTTTTATTGTTTGATTATTATTCTTTGATTTTTTAAGTAAATTTTAGCCATATATTAGTTTTACTTATTTTTTAAAAAAGAATTTTTTTTTTAAATAAGGCACTTTGACTTTTGTACAATAAATATGAATGTATTATTTATTTAATGTACATAACATGAACTAAATATTATTATCCCAATAGTAATAAATACTTTTATTTATTCATTAAATGATCCTATGATAATTTTTAATGATTTTTTTCTTTAGTATATTCTTATATTTTTAGTTTTAAAAAAAGTTATTTTAATGTGAAATGGTATTTTTCTAAATAAGTGTATTAACATTCATTTAATTTATTTTGTAATCAATTATATTATACTTTGATGTTTGATAAGAATTTATGCAATCATTATCCAAATATACCATATTTTAGTTTTTCTAGATGGTTTATGATTATAATGATTTTATATGTATTAAACTAGTTTTTCCCATAGGTGGAGTAACAATGATTGTTTTCATGATCTTGTGGAATATATATAAAGTTATTTATGATTACATGATTAGTGGGAACAAAATTATATATCCCTCCCATTCATTGAATAAATATTGACGTCATGTTAGTTAAAATGGAATATAAGATCTAATTAAAATCATGAAACAATATGGTACATGGGAGATTATCCCATTCCCAAAACAAGAGTGTACACATGAGGTTATCCCATCCATGGAATAGGGAACACATGAGGTTATCCCAATCCAAATGTAGGTATATGGGTGGTTAACACAAGACTAACGTGTTATCAATGTATTGGTCTGTATCATTGACAGATGATTTATATGATTATGATTAAGTCTCATTTATACCACTCTTTTATGACTTTATATTATCCTAGTTTTTTGTATCCATGGAATATGTTCCTTGATCCTTTTATGATTCATGTCTTATGAATTTCCAATCATTCACCCATGCCTCTTAGTTATGATATACAAATATTTTTGTATAATTTTAGAAGCCTATGTTCATATTATCATACCCATTATAACCATGTTATATTTAAATGATCATTGAAGTATCCCTTTTTTACCCTCATAGTAAATATGAGTTCACCATTTAATAGGTTTTCTTTTCCCCATAACATGATGAATAGTTTAATTTCAAAACACACTAACACATGTTGGCCCTATATAATGTATGATTTATTAAATTGGTAAAAAAACATGGAATGAAATCCTGATAGACTAAATAGTTTAGTTTTATTAGTTAACAAGATACATACATGACTTTTGAATTCCATTTTAATATTCAAATTGCTACACAATTTTTTAGAAGTGAATTATTTCTTATAGAATTTACATTCAAATAAAGCACATTACACTTCATCAAATAATATGTAATGATAAAAAATATCGCTGATATAAAATTAATTTAAAGGATTAAGTACATTATATGAAATCATGAATCAATAATAATAATCAATATGACTGGGTAAATAATTAAACACATGTACCATCAAATTAATAAAGTAAGAATGAAGTGCATCAATAACTAATATCAATATAAAAATATAATGGGTTATAATCAATATGGTAATTTAAATAACTAAAATCACATTTAATTTAATCAATAAAATTATTATCATAATTGTATAAAGCATAAATAGTATGGAATGGTTAAAAATTGAATACACAAGCCTCATAATCAATAACTCTGAATGAAATGATTCTATAGATAATATTATTGAAAAAATCACGTGGAGAATAATTACAAAATCATAAGTGAATTAAATTCATAATTATTTTATATCGTGCCTTAGGAACATGATACCCCTACCATCAATAACATTCAAAATATATTTTTTAGACTAATCAGTAAAAACTCATCTGGTTTGGCCAAATATGTTTTCATCCAACAGATTCATTTAATAGGACCACCAATGCATTGGGGAGATATATGAAACTTTTAATTAACAATTTTGTTAATTTTTAATGAATTCATTTTATATCAAATAATCTATTCCATTCATAAATAATTTTCTTTATCATCAAATATCTAGATTGAGTACAGAATATGGATTTTCAATATTTTCATAGAAAAATAAATAAAATTTAATGTAGAAAACCATAAGTAAAAATGATATAATATTCAAATAACAAACATATGAAGGATACAAATATATAGTTATTTAGGGGAAATTTAATTCCATTGATCACACGAAAGTAATAATTTCAAAGTATTTTTATTGACTACAAAAATAATTTAAGGAAGTGCATTTCAATATTACCATTGGTCAAAATAATCATAAACAGCCTATAGTGGGAGTAAGGATGGTATAAAAATAAAATACATACAATGTAGTATATTTTTAATGAAGTTAAATTTAATTGATGACTTGAAATACCATAAAAATTTCTTTAAAACAATTTTGAGGAAAATATAATTTTCATTTTAAAATTTCTTTTTAAAACATAGAACATTTTGAAAATACTTATCTTTGATGAACATATTTATAAACTAATAATTTCAAAAATATTAGGAGAAATCATTCAATGAAAATTACATTTTCAAATTGCAATGGATTCTTTAAAAAAGTGATAGTCATATAAGAGGATAATTCTGTACATGTCGTACAAGTTAAAAAGAACTTTTTATAAACTGTAAAAAGTTTATAAATGAGAATTTTTTAGAAACCAACAATAATATTCCTTTGTAAAAAAATTTATGAAATAAAAGTTCAGTACAAATTTCTTAATTATTTGTTTTTATAAGGGTCAAATAATTCGAAATAATTTTATAAAACAATTTTTTAGATGAAAAACTATTTTCGTCTCAATCTTGGAATCACGTATGATTTTCATTAAAAATTTAATCAATTATATTTAGTACTAAATAGTGGAAATAGTATTATTATATAAAAAATTATGAGTATATAGTGTTTAATAAAATTAAATGGATTTATATATAAAATGGTCAAACAATTTCACTCAACTGCATTTGAAGAACTAACAATCTCTATTAGAATGATATTTCAAAATTATCAATCATGGGATCATAAGGATAATGTGAGAATTAATAAGTGTATCAATTATGAGTATCAAGTATACATCAAAATAATAAAAGTGTAAATAATAAATAAGATAATCAATTTTCAATATACACATAATCTTTTAATATCAATGACAATAATGAAATAATATAACCCAATTAAAAGAAATAGTGTAATCAAATTCTTAACCACTTAGTAATTTTCCAGTCAAATCACTTAGGATTAAATAATTTTAATTTCAACATAAAATAAAATAATTCATTAATAATTCATGATATAACATGTAAAAAGGATATTATATATACCACATAAAATAAATTTGGTGTATAACATTACAATAGGACTCAATAAAATGAAATTGGGTAAAAATATTTTATAAAGATCGTATCATTAAAGAGTATATTAAAAAATGATTTGATTATGTCTATAAAAAGTAACTAAAAATAAAAAATGTCAATATATAACATAAAATTATCAAATCTAATTACAAAAAATATATTATCATGGTGTAATCAAGGATGTTTATGTTTACCCCAGTGAATTGAAAATGACTTAATAAATCTCTTACCTCATGATTCTTTGATGCTAAACATGATTTTACATCCGATATAGTGTTTTTAAACATGAAATTAATGTTTAAACAAACCATATTTATATTTTCAGTATAATATATTTTTCATTTTATAACATCTTTTCACCAATTCATTGTTAATCTTTCAGAAATTTAATTATTTCAGTTGTTCATTGCCTCGTTTTCCTAATCATTATTTTCAATGAATGTTACAGTTATTTTTAATTTTTATTAGTTTCATCACATAAATAATAATAATAATAATATAATTATCATATTTATATAGAAATTAAAATTTTGAAACTAATCATTAAATATGGTCTTGAAATATAGTTTACGTTATGATAATGGAGACAATTAGTCGTACGTACAAATGAGTAACATTTCCCTTTATCAATGATCATTATGGGAATGCGCTCTATAATATATTAAATTTTAATAAAGATAATAAGATCATATATACCATGTTACTTATTTAAATATACTTATATATGTCATCTATGTGGTGTGGTGATGAAAAGAGAGTCACATCGCTTCGTGAAGGCGGCAGTCTACATGTACATGAATGATGTTATAATTTTTCAATGTAAAACATAAAATGATATTTGTTATTTTAAGAATGATATATATGTAAATAATATCACAAATATTTGATATATATCACATATATTCATTAAATTTATCCCTATTTCATTTAATGTTACGCGTTTGTGAAAAACTAATCACATCGCTTCATGAGGTGATAGATCATCATACACACGAGCGACACTATTGTATCCCCTTATGAATGAACGTTTAAAACATTATATATTATATAATGAATAAATATGTATAATTATGATATAAATATCATATATATATTATATTTTCCATAAAACACAAAATTTAGAGGTGTTAATGGAAAAACGAATGACATCAGGTCAGGAGATGGTAGTCCACTATACAAACGATTGATGATTTCATAACCCATTTTATCGATGTGTAAAGGTTTTTAGTTCATAAATACATTATAAAACATCCCATTATTTTAAATATATATATTTTATTATATCATCACGGTTTCATAACAATTTGTATAGGTATTTAAATAAGTAAAATAAAAATGATCGTTAAGGAACATTACCTATTCCTCTGGTATCCTCCTTTTGTTTGCACCAAAAACTATCCTAGCTTTTAATTGTATTAAAAAAGATTTTAAGATGAGATAAGGAATGTTTGAATGTAATTTTGGTAAGTATTTTATAAACTGAAAAGGTGTTATGGTGTGAATAATACACAAGATGAGGATTCCTTTTATAAATGAGTTGAGTGGCACACATTTAATTTGTTTTGAAAAGATACAATCATACAATTTTTTCATCATTCCATGTGCCTACAAATGGGGAATTTAAAAAATGCATATATATATATATATAATGACTATATATGACAATAAAATTGGTTTTAGAAAATTTTTTAGGTCATTTTTAACCCTTATCTTTTATGTATAACCCCCTTGGTAAACCATTTTTACCAGAACATCTGTAATTACATTTTACTATTTTCGATACTCATTTTAGCCAAAATTTATTTCTAAAATATTATAAAGTATTAATTTTTTGGATTCAAAATATTTAGTACATTTTTATAAAATGTTTTTATTTAAGTGGTAAAGTATAATTTATAATTAATCTCACAAACGTGATCGAAAAGATGGTATTCAAAGGGAAAATATGTATGATATAACAATGATTTTATAATAAAACTAAATTATAAAATTAATCCAATGAAATAAATTGGATAAATTGATATAAAAATTTACTACTGTTACAATAAAACTAATTCATCATATAATTTTTCATAATATAATATTTAAATAAAAAGATAGTTTTTAATTAAATTTTAGTAAATGAACAATTAAATAAAATGAAACCTTTCTAAAAACAATAGAAATTATCCTACTACATTTTTTGTACTTTAATTTATAATATTATTATTATATTATCAAATAAATTTTCTAAATGGGGAAATATTAATATTAAATTATGTGTGAAAAGGGAGACTAAACTTGTTTTTGGAAACAAACATAGTCTTTTAGAAATCTATTCTTTTTTTTTGCACACGAATAATGTTTTATCCCTAATCAATAGATATACAATGAATTTTTTTGCATGTGTAAAACATATAAAATTCATAATATATTCATTAATATTTTTACCCTAAAATTAAATGTCTATGTTATAATAGAATACTATATTACAGTTCATTTAGACACAGGGTACCGTGTTCTGAAACCTATCTAAGAGATTAATTTTTTTAAAAAAAATATTTTTTGTGGGTTATTTAAAATAATTTATTTTTTACACATACTCTAAAATATAAAAATCCCATATATTATAATTTTTTGTTACATTCACAAAACCTTTGATAAATTGAATCACATCAATTTAAAGATGAACGTTGTATTCAAGGGTTTGATATTTTAAAATTATTTTATTGAAAACCGACAAAAAAAAGAGGGTCAATAAAAAATCACTTTATCAAGAGAGAAATGGCTGTACCAAAATCATATGAAATATCACAAGCCTTGGATTACATGTACGATAATATTGGTTACATTTGAAGATATATACATGGAAGAAAATAAAAAATATTTATAGGGAGTGATTTTTTTCATTGATCACAAGAAGGTGAATGAACAATGGAATGTTATGGGCTTCAAATAATAAATACATGATGACTAAAATGATGGTATGATTTATCAATTTTGAACATAATATGATAGATTTTTTTTGAAAGATGATTTTACAAATTCAGAGGAATTTTTATACTACACAATAATATAAATAATTATACTTACTTAACGCATTTCTTTTAATAAGAACAATTTCATCCATTGGTTATGCTTTGATCAATTTCAAATTTATTTACTCCATGAAATGAAGATCCAAAATTGAATTTTTTTTTTATGATGAAATATTATTCACTTCTAGTCGATTATAAGATCCATAAATGAGTGCCATGTCTGACCTTTTATCTCTAATAATTTGAAAAGGCCAAAATGGTTAGCATAACTTATTCAATATAATAAATTAATCTTTGAAAATTAAATATTAGCAACAATAGTTCATCATTAATATTAATATTTCAATTATTCTTACTATGTAATTACATGTTAAATAGTTATTCACATAGGCTAGTGGTTAGAACCAAACCCTTATTATCTTTTGGACATGGGTTCAATCCTTACAAACTTTTTAGAAGTGATTATTTCCCACCCATTATTTAGGGTGTCTTTTTTCAATATTGTATTAAAATAAACACAAAAAACACTCCAAAAAATTATGTATGTGACATCCTTGCGATAAGATTAATCCTAAATATCCATATTACTATATTTTTCAATATAACCCTTATTTACAAAATTTAAAAATCATATTTTATTTTTATTACACTATCATTAATGATCATATTAACCAAAAATGGTATAAATGCCTTTAATAAAAGTTTAATGAGTAATTACTCAAATAAATATTCCCTAAAAACATTTTATTTCCACAAATTTTTCCAAAATTATCCTTAATTTGTTCAAATCCCATTTCATAAATAACAAAAAGTGGTGCGTAATACTTTGAATATATGAAGAATCTCAAACTCAATAACCTGTGATGGTATATATAACACTTATAATAATAAAAGAATTATTTTTTTAATATTTTACAAATTATTTATCTATTTCATAAATCCTATAACCGAAACACCATTGGTAAAAATACATCTCTTATATAATTCTTTAATCCTAGTTAATAAATATTTCATCTAATTTATTTCCTGATAGGTCCTTCCTTGGTTTATGATTTAATCTTTAAAAAATGTAATTAAGTCAGATATTTATAGGTTTTACCACATTTTAGAGAACAAACCAGAAATGGATCTCTATGATGATATATACTTCCTTCAATCATTCTCATCATTTTCCCTTACAAATTATCTACCATATACCATTATTTTCCACCCATAATGAAAATTCCCATTTCATCCAGTCATGATTATTTCAATATGAAACACCTTTGGTTTGTCCCAGGTCATTCATTGTTTCCATTCAGTAAATACTTTATAATGGATTATAATTGAAATGTGAATTATCCTAAGCATATCCCCCCGAGTGTGTTAATACAGGTGCACAATAAAGCCTATTATCATTAACTAGGTGATGATCAAGACCATCTAAATGCCCAATTTATAGAGTTTTCACCTCATAGATACATGTGTTCCATATATACTTATACTATCTAGACATTGATGTATTATAATTACCCCCAATCTATAAATCTCTCACCTAGCCAAAAAGAGTTTGTTACTAGAACTCAATCATGCCTCACTTTATTCAAGATGATGACGACGTCAAGTATGGGTGTGATAGGTATAGTAAAGATACTCTACACCCATATATTTAATTACAAAATATTTTAATAAATTAAAAATAATAAAGATTCATGTAATGGATAAATAAGGGAAACCATATATCTAGAATATTGAAAATAGGAAAGAATGAAATAAGCAAATAATGATGAATCATTTAATGAAAAGTAGAGATATTCCTAAATTTCAAAAAGAAACAATAAAAATAATAAAATAATCAGACATAATATAATTTCAAAATACCCTGGTCATGAACCACATTCTTGTCCCATATCCAAACATTATCCCCTTCAGCAAGCATTTATTTAGAAAAATGGTCCCTTCATGTTGTCCAATACCACATCTATGTAATATTTTCGAGTACCAAATGGAATCTCGAGTAGGATGTGAGTAAAAACTAGTAGGTTGACACCACCATGTACAAATGAAAGGATTCAAATATCATGTTCATTAAATAAGTGATATGTATTTTTATTATTAAAATAATTAATTGAATATAATAATTGACCTACTCTAGTACCATACCAGAATATTTATAATCATGTTGTGCTACCATGATAACCAATAACCATATATCAATGGAAAACACACAAAAATATAGGCCAATAACATTTTATATAAATCCCAACAAGGGGATAGATATATTCCACACAATATAAGAATTATTGTATGGGACTATGAAAATATGACTCAATATAATAATTACAAAATGGTATTTGGGAGAGGCTACTCAATATAATAATTACATCATGGGACTAGGTAGAGACCATTCATTATAAGAATCAAATTATGGGAGTCGTTAAAAACTACTCAATATAAGCATTATAGCAAGGGATTGGATAAAGCCTTCTCTGAATAAGAATTGAATCATTTTTAGACCACAAGACATATTAGTAAGGATATCACATCATAATCCATAATGGTTAATTATAAAAATTATCATCAATCCTTAAATTTCCCATCTATTTTATCGAGTTTGTTTTAAACCATTAGAATGTGATCTACCTAAAAAAGAAAATCAATCTCTAAGGTGAGTCTATATCATAAAATCAAACGATTTTCATGTAATAAATAACAAACATTAAGACACTATCCAAATCATATATATTATTAAGGGTACTCCCACCCAATGGATATCCATAAGCTGGGTCATTATTAGTAGGATCCAAATGGGTCTATGAAATAATTAAATTAAAAATTAAATTAATTATTTTACACATTATGTTGGTTGAAATAGAATATTTTACATAATTAAAAATTATGCAATCGAAAGGGTTACCTGTAGACACCATACTTTATCTGGATATTAAGAAATAATTTATACTAGAATCACCAATAGTAATGGAGGCAAGGTAGATCACAAGATGGAAACTAGAACATGGAACCACCAGATAAAAACACAATACAATTGTAGTGAAGAGATTTACACCAGAAATATATATGAAAATGAGATAAGAGAGGGAAACCTAATAAAAAAACATAGTGGGGTTCGATTTCATAAATTTTATGTCTATAATGTAATAGGAGGCTCCAAACTCTCTTGGATGATTTATAGGGTATAGAGAGAAATGCTACATGCATATTAATGAATCAATCCTACACATGTAATGGTCATAAAATCATAAGAGAAAATAAGTTCATTTTCATTATTCCTTACAAGATGTGTATTTCTCAATTTTTGACATAAATAAAAAATATGTCACCTAGGCTTAAAATTTAACCATTATTTACTGTTTACATGAGTTTAATTTTTTTACATGACATGTAATTGTTTCAATCCATGCACATGTTTTCTATATATTCTGACACATTTTCAAGTCATGTAACAAGTTCAAAATGTGTAAAATAAAGGCATTGGGGATCATAGAGAAATCTGAAGGGCCATGTATTTTAAAATTTTCACCACTATAAAGAGGCAACATTTGTTTCTATGGAGATATAAAACTGGTAGAGGTCGGTGGATATTGCATGAATTTAGAAATTAAAAAATATATATACAAACATGAACTATGTTTTATTCATTATATGTTTCACTACAACATTTCATTGGAGAATGTTTCTTGAAGGATTCAATGATGAAACCCTCTTGATAAAATACACATGATTCAAGAATCTCTATGAATGTTTATCATGAAATTCAACGTACTAGAACGAAGACCTCATGATTCCCATTATATCATGATGATCACCACGACTCCATTCTTATGATCTGACAAGATTTACTTGGATCTATTTCTTAAACAGTGTAATTATCTCCCAATGATGCAAGTTGAGGATAGAGAAGTTCTCAATCCATTGAAAATTTATCTCTCTTACACGTGGAAATGATCTCCTTCTTTACTTATATATAGGATGTTAAAAATAGTTGGTTAGGGTGACTGATCCCATATTTTTTGTATCCACTATAACAGTAATAAATAGAAAGTTGTGATTAACTAACTAAATCATATGTATTATTTTTATTTTACCACATACTTGTAGTATATATTTAAATTATATAATGTGGGAAACCTGATTCATTAACACACCTTATAATTCTCTCTTATATTAAATGTACCTGGAATATTAAATATAATATTAATTCATATAATATATTACCGTTTATTTACTAATACATTAGTAAATACTTTTAGTATATAAATTCTAATGAATTATTGTATACAAAAATATTATTTATTTTTTTTATTTATCGGTAATTGATAAATCCTAGACAATGCATGGACAGCATGGTGGGGCCCACCATGACCTATATACATATTAATCAGAATATGGAAAAATCCTAAAATTTTTATTTTCTGTGAACCTTATTCCCTTATCTAAATAGAAGTGAATAATATTCATAGACCAAGCGTAGAATCCAAAAACCCATCATGGCCTATGAAGAGACACAGAGTATTCATATAAATGAAAACCATCCTGTATACATGAATTTTGTAATATAATATCTTTGTCATTCAATATCGCATAATGAATGTTGAATAATTATATAATCATATTTTCCTTGCATTTTTATTTTTTGGTCTAACTGGACAAACATACATTCCAATACAATAGCCATTGATTTATTGATGGTACCACCATCCTGACCAACTAGGACAAATATATCACTACCTCAACTTACAAGAGAGAAATCTTATCTTTATCATTCAACCTATGTCACACCATTAATAAAGAACCCAACAGAAACTACCTCATCATGAATTCCATGTCAATTTTTTCTATTTGAATAAACATACATGGAAAATGGAACACATAGATGATGATATCATGTACAGAGTTCGATACACAAGTCTGTAGATGGGAAAGTCCAATGACACCATAAACATGTGGGGTTTCTATTGGCATTTTTATCCTCATGATATCATTTACAAAAGATCACCATGTTAAAACTTCATAGGAAGAAGTATCAATGCTTTTGATCAATGAAAACCTGATCTTTTGACCTCAACTATGTCCCACAATTATGATTTATCATGAATATTTGAAATATATTTATCATTAATGTCATGGTATCTCAGGGTTCTCATTATAGCGTGAGATATTCTGTACCCTTTTGATATAAAACAAAATCTAAGTAAATTAATATAAATATAATACGAATACAAATATCAACACTATTATGGTCAGATAAAAACCTATATTTATATATATAACTATATACATGTAGTGGTAATCAAATTACCCACATTTCGGGTCTAGGGAACCCCATTTCAACACTACATCTTGCACTATCGCCACCTACTAACAAGTATCAATCAGGAATATCTCACATGAGAATCATGCTTCTGTTGAGATATAGATTTAGTCACGGGGTATACCATGTTAACCTATGCGTATAATCTTCTATCTACGACTTCACCTCTTGGTTAAATTCCTCAATAGTTAAAATATACGAACTATATTTTTGTCATTTTTTGTGACCCGGGTTCCTCAAAAACCACCACTCCCAATGTATTATTCCATTAAATAGGAATAATGTCTTCACTTAGAGATACAAACCCAATATCAATAAAAGTTGTTGTATCTAAAATACTTCCTATCAAGAACCGAAATATTTTATATATTCATATTCTACTATTTAATTAGAGAGAATAGGTTTATTTGAGATTCCCCACCTTCTTGAACCACAATTCAGGAAAAACTATATAATCAGCCTGTGATTTCAGATCATCATGAACAATCTAGAAACTATAATTAGTGTTTCTACTTATTACATATTTCAATTACCCTCCATACACTCGAAACATGTCCATTTTACACATCAAGTACTTTAGGAACGTTTTTATAGCCACTCAATGATACACTCTTATATTACATTCTTATCTACCCACCATGAATAAATAAGAAACAACATAATACCATATATATAACACAGAACACATGATGATCCCACTATCGATGCATAAGGTATTCCTGTCATTCATTCAATCTCTTACATTAATTGTGATAATCGGTTCTTGGATAGATTGATTCCATGTTACATTAGAAATAGTCTTCTCTTGGATTGTTCCATACTTTACCTTTTAATCACCTTGTAAATATATGAACATCAACATAGCCCAATTAGAATATGATATATATATTGATAGATCTTGATCCATATAATCTATTCTACATCATCTTTGTATTTCATGGGGAATGATTCATTTAACCATTTAATAACTAATTGTAAAACATTCACTTAAGTTCCCATAATTAATATGTCATCAACCAATAATACTAGGAAAGATATTGAATTTAAATTAACCAACATATATACATAATATTCATTTTAATTTCTGAAAAAACCAAATACTCTTATGTTGTCATCCAAATGAACACTTCATGTTTATGATGCCTACTTTAACCCCTATGTGGATCTCTAATGCTTGCATAATTTTTTGGAAATCTTTCTAATTAACAAAGCATGCAAGTTGAGTCATATAGACATCTTCAATCAACTACCCATTTTGAAATGATGTTTTGAAATCTATTTTCGAAATATCATAATCATGGAGGATAATAAATCATGTTGTACCCACTAATGACAGTGTGAGGAAGATGGGTATCAGTATTTTATCCAGATGCCATTGTTGCAGGGTATATAATGAGGAGAGTTTAGATCATTTGTTTTTTTATGGTGAATGGGCTATGGAAGTTTGGAGGTTCTTTGGTGAGTTTAGTGGTTTGTTATCTTCAAAACTTATTGGTGCTTCTTTTCTAGAAAAATGGTTTCATGGTTCAATGTGCAAGGGGCCAGAAAAAGTTACAAGATCAGTGATTTTAAATCCTAGATGTTACTGCATCTGGAAAGAAAAAAATAAGACCTTATTTGAAGGAATTTCTTTTACATGATATTCTGTTATCATAAGAACAAAATCCCTTTCAATTGATCTTGTTAGCAGTATTAAAAATTGCTGTAATGCTCCTTCATTGAGATTCATGCAGATGAATGCAATGGTTATACAGTAGTCTTGTCATTGGATAAGAGGTAAGTGGGTGTGATGATTATCGCCTATTATGGGTTTCAAACTTAACGTTGATGGTTTATGTATTTTGGGTCTTATACGTGGTGGTGGAGTGGTTAGGGACTATAGGGGAAGTGTCCTGCTAGTTTTTGTTGCATATTATGGGAGGGAGAGCTCCATCAAAGCAGAGGAAAATGTTATTTATTCGGGTGTTTGACTATGTCCTCAGAAGCATATTTCATTGAATCAGATTGAAACAGACTCTATGGTAATACATGATTTCATGCAAGGAAAAATCTCTCCTCCTTGGTCGATATCATATATCATCAAGAGGTGTCGTTCCAGCCTCAGCAACAACAACATCTAGGTGGTACACACGTGGTGCGAAGGTGATAAGGTGGCTGACTATTTTTCATCCTTGGTGGTGAAAGAATAAGGTACTTACATTAATTGTTTCCCAAATTCCAATCATATTTAACTAGAGGGAGTGAATTTGATTATGGGAGACCAACCTGGTCTTCACTACTTTATAAATCCCTACGATTGTATCTTTATCCTTGCCCATGACTTTTTGTGGGGGTGTTCTTTCTACTTTTAAATAAAAATTCAATTGATGATGATGGTGATATTGTATTGGATCATTAAATGATGATGATTCTCGGTCATAATCATGGAATCATTTTATTGAAATAAATATTTTTCAGGATTTCAAAATTTCTACTGGTGATATGCTTTTTTCATATCTTTTCATGGGAACTATATAATTTCTTTTGGTAACAGTCTTGATTTATAGTCATTGTCATTACCATCCATGTCCATCTTTTTCATGAATACCAGTTTTCACCCATTGGGTTTTACAATAGTCCGAGGGTCTACCAAAATCCAAACTTTATTTTTATAAATGGACTCCATCTCAGAATGTTTAGAATGATTTCTTTTAGCATCATCATTTCCTTCTTCTGCATCCTTGTTGTTTATAAGTTCATCATCATCAAGGAATAATGTGTATCCTCGCTCAGTGATAAGAAAAACATAACACACTGGTTATATTACATCTCGAGATGGCCTACAAAATACTTGTGTGTCACGAATATCACTCCCATTGTTTCTTAAGGATATTGTTCCCATAACAACTCATGTTCATCTAAGGTATCGATTTTGTCAAAGTAAAGCATTATCCCACTATTAGGATTGGAAATTTATTCCCTTATTAGATATTGGTCATTTATATCCATAAAAACATTTCTGTCGGAGAAGTGATATAGGTAATATCCATTTGTTTCTTTATGATAACTATAATGATACACTTCATTATTTTGGATGCTAATTTGGCACTAGGTATAGTCAGAAAAAAATCCCACATCCCCATATATTTAAATGTGATAGATGGGGTTTCTTCCACACAGAAACTAATATAGAATCCCATCTATATATTTAGTTCATACTTGGTTAATAGTATATGATGATGTCTATAATGTGTATCCACAAAGGGATAATGGATGAGTTGTCTAACTCATCGTTGATCTAGCCATGTAAAGAATGGGTTTATGCCTCCTTTCACTAAAACTATTCTACTATGGTGTGTAAGGTTAAGTTAGGTGGGATACAATACCATAACCTTTTATGTGATCAATTAATGATTGATTAAGATATTATCCACATCGCTCTGAGCAGAGTGCCTTTGTCTTATTACCTGTCTGGTTTTCCACTTCATGTTGGTATTACTTAAACATATAAAGGGAATCAAACTAATACTTCATTATTTATATATAACCATTTAAACTATAGTAATCGATAAATGTAATGATTTATAAAAACCCACCCCTTCTATATACTAGAAATAGACAACCTACATTAGTATGAAGCAATTCGAGTCATTCTATAGTTATATCTCCCTTACCATAGTGGGGTTATTTGATTATTTTCCTTTTAAAAAATCTTGAGATACATCCAATGGTCTTAAATCAATAGAGTATAAACACCCCATTTTATGTAATATATATATATATATATGCACTTCCCATTTACATGGACAATCATGATGTTCCCCATGTGGGTGTTTATACGAGTCATGTAAACTGTTTTTTTCATTAGTCTCCATTACGATGTTTTCGAGTTCAAGTATGTATAGTCCACTGTTCATAGGTTCAAAACCATAAAAAAATTACCATTTTAAAAGGGATTCAAATTATTTTAAAACTTGAAATAAAATCCTATTGTATCTAGGATTTATATTGAGATTAAGATTCTGTTTACTGAAGGTATATAATAACAATTATAGAATACAAGAACCAAACTAGTAGGGAATGATATGTGATAATATCCAAATGCCAAGGATACTATAGATACACCATCTAAAACTCATATATCCACCAAACCTTCTTCAATATTCATAAATCTACTTGGTTCCATCATTTTAATACAAATATTAGAGTCATGTGTTGCATCTAACAACCAATTTGTAGATGATGATAAATTAAATTCAATGATAAAATATAGGAAGAATAAGAGTCTAGTTTCTTCCTCTTCCCAGCTATACAATTTTTTTATTGGCCATTATTTACACATAAAAATATAAATCCTCATGCTCATTTTATCCCTCTTTTTCTTTGGATTATTTGAAGCAAAATTCTATGTTGTCATTGACATAGATTTATCTATAGACATTTTTTCCTTGAACACCCATCTATTATTCACAATAAGGATTGAATAATTGGTTTTCATTATATCCTTATTAGGTGGGATAACTGAAGATAAAGTATATTGAACTTACTTCATCGTGTTATTTATATTATAATTAACAATAAAAGATGAGGAGAAAGACGGTAAATTGGAAAGAATAATATGAGTCTCTAGTTCATGGATTAGTTAAAACCCAAGAGCTATAACTCTCTCAACATATAAAATCATATTGAGTATATGAGCTATTTTATGATTACCTTCCATTAAAATTCACTTATACAGTGCACTGAATATTTTATATCTTTCATTTCATGCTTTCACCAAGTATCGTTCTGTGAGATAGGTTAGTATCCTATAGGAATCTTAGTCCTCATGCATTTTCTGAGGTTGTCTAGACATAGATGAAATCATGATACACTCTATATATATAGTATCATCTATATTCATTTTGTTCTTTTCATTATCTTCCATTCTAGCTTTTTCTGGTGGAACAAAAATGAAATGAGGATTCCATCACATATTGCATCTTGTCTTGACATAGTAATATTTACATGTTCCTATACCACTAAGGGATGTTATGTCCAATCGTGATAATTTTTATATAGAATATTTATCACAATGGTAAATTTCAATAGGAATTAGTGATTTCCTTTTTTTATGTACAATAAATAAATTTCTTGAAGTCAGTACAGTATATTAATTAAATTTTTCACATTAATTTTTAATTAAAGTATTCAATGTATACCGCTATTGTATCAGAATTTTTTCCACCATATGTACTAGAATCTGGATACTATATCGTTTGAGTATTCTAGTGGAAAAGATCCTAAAAATCCCCTCATAATAAAATAATTGGCTACATCATTACATGGAGTGTTCAAGAGAGGCATTTAAATATTCAATATCATTAGGTTGTGACTCCGTGATCTGTTGAGTGAATTACCATCTTCTAAAATCATAAATATGATTTACTCAATGTTAGCCTCAAAATTTTTAGAATGATTGATTTAGATATTTATTTCATCCAACGTCAGTTAAGTCAACCGATCACCCTCATAAGAATCCCATGTGTCGGGAGATACCCTCAAAATTGGCTGATAATCCCTAATATAATCGATTTTGATCAAATCTAAACATTAAAACTATACAGGACATAATATTTCTATGACAGTTTTATATTTGTCGATGACTATAGTACATTTCTATTAATCTATTTATCCTATTTTTTGTTCTCAAAACTAAAAATTAACAAAAATAATAGTCATCAGGTTTTCATGAATTTTCTTGTTTATTATTTTAAGATTTCTCATAGAAAAATGAATATACCTAAAATTTTAAACAACTAAAAAAGAAAATAATTACCTGATTCATATTTATCAACTCAAATCGGTTTATCCATTGATGATTAATTGATCCACCATGATCTAGGTAAGTAACACCTGATTCGTGCCCTGACACTTGACGTAGCTTGTCCCCATTCTGGTGTCTCCTACACCTATTTTAGGTAGCGACACATCTTGTCATGGTACCCATATTTTATAGATATCAACATTCCTTGGTGTGGTTTGTGTCTTACAACATCATTATCAAATATTCATGAATACCCTCACGTAGGATAATGGTATATAGCTACAATATACAATTTATGAATTGGATGTGCAGGCCCTAACACAGATTGAATTAAAAATTGATGATGTGAAGAACATGTTAAATTAACAACTCATTACAGACATCACATGTAGTAATAAATAAATTAATTAAATGAAACAGACACAAATGGGTTCAGTCAATTTCTCATAACTACCCGATATGAAAAGTAATAACATGATGAAATTAAATTTCAATAAATTTATACTAGAGAGATTAAATATATATTAGATGAATTAAATATTTATAATAATTGACTTTGTTTGGTCCACATATTAATTTAAATTTCATTCCATATATTAAATTAATCGACTAATGTAAATTGAAACCGAAATTAAATTAATTATTTTAAATAATATCACTAATATTATTTTAAAACAATAAATTAATATTCATTTAACATAATTTAACTATAAAATTAAATTATTTATCTAAATTAATTTGCTGTGGAATTAAAATATTTCATGGGAATAAAAAATACCCTCGTGTTTTATTGTGAGTTTGTATTAACCCACACAGGCCCATTTTAGGCAGGTCAAATATCGCCCAAGATATTCATGGGTTAGGGAAGCTCTGTGCAAGGAAACATATGATTAGGAAGACCAGTTTTGATTAATTATTTTCGGTACGGACCCATTTGGATCCAATCTGGGTATTCAATATGATGAATTATCCGATCTACATACACCCATAGGGGTTCCAGTAAGGAGGGACTTATGAGAGTGAAGTTGGGGTCGATTAGAAACTGAATGTGTGCCATTGGGAGGCGTCGTGGTAAATTTTCTGATATAAATTAAAATAAAAAACAAATTACTATTATATGGTAGGGATGAAACATTTTCCCAAACTACAGTTGTGTGCGGGGAGCAGTCTCGTAGAAGAAAGAGCACCTATTCATAAGGTTCCTACTGTGAAAAACATTTAAAGAAGGCACTAGATAGAAAAGTGCCTTCTTTATAGGATGAAAAAAAGAAGGCACCTACTGATGAGGCCCCTTCATTAGAAAATATTTTAACAAGGTTCCTACTTAAAAGGGGCCTTCTTAAAAAATACATTTAACAGGGCGCCTTTGCAAATGGCGTCCACCCTTGTATTTTTTTCAAGAAAATGGTTTTTTATACAAATTTATTTATTTTTATTATAAATAATGTAATGGATTGTCTAAATAATGATAAAAATTTTGTTATTAATAATTTCTAATATTAAATATTAATAATGGAATAAATTACATATATAATTTAAAAGGCATTCTACCTTATATAATTTGATATTTCATGTTTTTATTATATATAACATGATGGATTATGAAACTAATAATAAAAAATATGACTATTAATAATTTCTAATAGAAAAAAAAATAATGAAATAAATAATATATAAAATTTTAATATCAAGAAATGGTAATAAATATTAATATAATCAATCTTAATTATTTTATTAATAGTTTAGTTAACCAAAAATATTATTACTAGAAATTAAAACATAAAAATGATAATGATAATAAAATTATTATTTATAAAAAAATTAATATTAAATCATAATAATAATATTATTCATATTAATATTATATAAAAATACAATTAATATTAACTGTATAAACAAATTAATAAATAAAAATAATAATTTTATAATGATAATATATTAATATAATAACAATATTAATAAATAATAATAATATTTTTATATAATAATATTAATAATAATACTAATATATAAATATTATTTTAAATATTATTAATATTAATAATAATAAAATAATATTAATAAAAATATAATATAATATTAATTGTATAACAATATTAACAATATTAATAATAATATTAATAATATTTTTATATAATAATGTTAATATATATTAATATAATATATAATATTATAATATTATAATATTATAAAAATAATATTATTATATATTATATATAATATATAAAATATAACAATAATTTAAAATTTAAAAATTGATAATATAAATTATATAATTATATTAATAATTATTTTTTAATATAATAATATTAATAATAATATTTTTATTTATAAACATTAAAAAACATATTGATAATACTAATAATCATTAATTCTAATTTTAATAACATTAATATTTTTATATAATATTAATATTCATATTAATTTTAATATTAATATAAATAATATTAAGATTTAATATTAATTATTTTCATGAATAATAAATTTATGTTTTTTATATTTAGTAATAATAATATGATTTAATAATATAATAATAAAATAAATAATATTTATTAGATTATTAATTATTACCATTTTTTTATATGGAAAAAATATATTATTTATTTCATTAGATATATTTGGTTTTAGAAATTGTTAATAGTCATATTTTTTTATTATTAGTTACATATACATCATATTATATAAACACAAAATATCAAATATAAAATTATGTAAGGATGGATGCCTTTCAAAATATATATATTATTTATTACATTATTTATATTTAATATGAGAAATTATTAATAATCAATTTTTTATTTTTATTTAGATAATCCATCACATTATACATAAATAAAACAAATAGATACATATAAAAAACATTTTTTTAAAATAATACAAGGGTGGATGCCTTTTGAAAAGGCACCTTGTTAAATGTATTTTTTATGAAGGTGCCTTTTGAGTAGGACCTTAAAATCCCCAAAAGGTTCAAGAGACATGCAGATACCTGCTCCCAACAAACTATAATAAAAAAGAGTAAATAGTACAAAGATACTCAAAAACTAGAAGCCTTACAAAGCCTTATATACAAAGCACCTTCCCGATCATTGCAAACCAAACTATCATAATAAGTAGGTAGAACAAATGACCAACTCGAACTGACCTCCATGATCGCCCTTTTGGAGAGGGTATCAGCAACCTGATTAGCTTCACGATACACATGAGAGACATCAATGCATAAACATTCAGCAAGTCTAAGGAAGGAGATCCAATCAGACACCATCCTCTAAGGAACATTCCGAGATCGATCCTTCAGAATCTGCACAGCAATAGAAGAATCCGACTCCAACCAAACTATACGCCAACCATAGTGCACCACATACCTGATAGCTTTGACTATTTCCCAACGTTCTACCTCAATTTCATGAGCATATCCAACATAATGAAAGAAATAGCCCTTGACGAAGCCCCAGTGCATTCTGATCACTCCACCACATCCAGTAGGACCCGGTGCACCGAAGGATGCCCCGTCCACATTCACATTCAACCATTCAGAAATTTTTGGAATCCACCAAATGTACTTGACCATTCTACGCTTCCTTTCCCTGCCATGAACACCAAGATCTCTCAAGATAACAAAGTCATATATTTAATTATTCTTAGAACATGTTTGAATCATCGATGTAAGCCTGATGCATCTATGTACCACCAGAACACAATGATAGTTTGGGAAAAAGTTTAATCCCAACCTTTTAAAGGGAATTAGTTTTTTTTAATTTATATTAAAAAAATTTCCAAGGTGGTGCAGGAAGCAACGCTGGCTTATGGCCGATGCGGTTCGCCCGTAGGTGTCTCACGTTTTGACAATTTCCGAAATACTCCCCGAATGTGGAAAATCGAGTCAGTTGATGGGAACGATCAGGGGTGTCCAACGCAAGAAAACTAGAATGATGAACCATTGGAATCTAGGTCCAGTTTAGGGAGAGTGGGGTTGAAAACATCCAAAGGCTGATAGGATGGCTAGAAAACTCAGACGACTAGGGGAGCACTTGGACTAGGACCTCATTTAGGTGTGGGGTGAGGCAGAATTATTAGTATCCATTATGGGTGATCTCATGTGGTGTGTAATAGGTGGGATGAGGGATGATAGACACGACCTACTAGGGGAGCACCGAGATAGTGGCCACATCTAGAGGATGAGTTTTGCTATGTTCTGAGTTTCCACTGCGGGTGATATCCTTCAACATCTATCGGAAGGGAGTAGGTTCAACACATCAGGGTGTAGAGGAAGAAGGAATACAAGGATGGTCCACATATTTCATACTGAATGGAGGAAATGTATGTAGTCTATAAAGCTTCAACCATGTAGCCGAGAGGGTGTTGTTTAGTAATCATTGGAATTTTTTAGCGAGACACATTCCTTTTTAAAATTTAACTTTATAATCCATGGCTTCCATTGGAAGCCAATTCACTCCCTAAAATGTAAAACACAATAATATTACCCATAAAAATAATTATTAATATTATTTCAAATTTTATTATTCCATTGGTTGAAAAAATTCTTGGCCAATTTTTTTAAAATATTTTAATCAAAAAATATTAAGGAAGTAGCCCTCACTGGTGAAAAAATAATCCCTATAGTGTGGTACCAGTAATCAGAATCTGGTCAAAACATGATCGTAAATTGATTGTTTTTTTTATTGACCTCAAAATACTAAAACAAAAAATATATAAACAAATATAATATTATTAAATTTGAAAACACGACATCTGATTTTTGATCCATTACAAAAATATTGGATGACCATAACTTGGTAATCACGAATTGAATCGACACATGTTCTGTTCACATGGGAACAATTTAAACCCATCTACAAAATTTAATGAATCTTTATTTTACTTTTACTCAAAAAAATTCATGATGCATCTGATAGGAATATTATGTTCTAGGGTTTGAAACAGAAGCTGGTGGGTTGAGAATTTTAAATTTTCAACAACATAATGACACAACCTTGTTATCTGTAGTGATATGATCCCTTGTAGAGGACTAAGGATATATTGTGAATACAATATGAAAAAAGAAATATTCAAATGTTCTTGTTATTTTATTTGCTGAATTTTTTAGTTAAAATTATCACTGGTGATTGTTTCTAGAAGGATACAAAGTCAAAGCCCACGATATCTTCAACACATGCTTCAAGAATATGCATGAATTCCAACCATCAAATTTTGAGTGTTAACACAGAGATCCAATGATTCCTTCCACATCATGATGATCACCTTGATTTTGTTACTATGTTCCTCGAATATTTCCTTGGAATGATTTATTGAACGATGTCTTTCTCTCTAAAATATTTAGGAGTATGAGAGAGAATCTCTCTCTACATTAGAAAATAAATTCACATACACATGGAAATGATCTCCTCATATAAATATAGTGGATATTCTAAAATACCAAACTAGGGTACCCAATCACATATTTCTAATGTACAAAAAGTATGTAATAAATAAATATTTATGATGAACTAAATTCATTGTAAATATTATTTATATTTTATAAGTTACTTCTAATATATATTATAAACATATTACGAGATAAACTTGAGTCATTAAATCAACTCATAATACATGCTAATATTAAATAAGCCTTAAAAATTATATATTATATTCGTTCATAAAATATTATTCCATATGATTACTTAAACAATTATAAATACTTTTATTAAATAAATGAAACTCAATTATTCTATACACTAATAATATATAATATATTTATTTATAGTTGATTGATAAATAATGGATAACTCTTAGATGTCATAGTGGGGCTGACCATGTCCTGTATACCTATTCATTTGTATATGGAATAATCTTTGATGATATATTTTATGTAACCATATAGGCCCATATCTCAATAGAGTTGAATAATATTCACAGAATAGTAGAGGAATCTAACCACCCATCATGGCCCCTATAGAGAGTAAGAGTAATCATAGAAACAACAACCAACTTGTGTACATACACTATTTAATATAATCTATTTATCATTTGATATCTCATAAATATGGATGCACACTTTGGTAATTAAATTTTCATTGATTTAATACATTTTAATCTAAACATATGGAATTACATTTTAAAACCATGGACATAGATTTAGTGGAGTTACAACCATCCTGATCAACTAGGCTAGAGACATCACTTCATCAACTCAAAAGTGAAAAATCCTATCTTGATCATACAACAAATATCATAACACCATTGACACGCCTAGGAAAAACTAAATCACCATGAATTAATTTTCTTAGTTTTAGCCTTGAACCAAAGTACATGATCAAATGGAAAACAATAATATTGATCCCATGTCTAGAGACCAATACACATGTTCATATATGGGAGTAACCAATGACATCCAAATCATGTGGTTTTTCCTATGACAGGTTTATCATAAATATATCATGTATCAATGATCGTCGGGTGATAACTTCATATGAATAAGTATCAATTCTTATGATCCCCCAGCACCCGATAGTCTGAAATCAAGTGTGTTTAGTCAATATGATGTATCTAGACCATATGATATATATTTAATATTAATGTCGTAGTATCTTGTGGTTCTCATTATTTATTAGGATAATAAAAAAAATTGACACCACATGTAGTCTAAGGAAACTACCATAAATCTAATGGATACAAAATTATGGACTATATTATGGTAAGATAAACACACACACACACACACACACACACAAACACAAACACACAAACAAACACACACAAACACACAGATATATATATCAAACTATATAATTGTAATATTAATCAAGTTCATCTTCTATTGGGTATAGGGAACCCACTTTCAATATAAATGTTCAGTAGATATTTCTTAGAGTAGTTTATGAATAAGATATATAATGACTATTGATTCTTTCCATACCATATAAAACCCTCAAATCCTATTTCTTACACATATATATTCAAAGGCCATTAATTCAATAAAACTAATATCACACAAATTTTGGTCATTTTATCAAAAACATATATTTATAATTTAATGATACATGGACACCAAGGCTCAATGAAAACATAAAACACAAACAAAAAAAGAGGTTTGAGAATAAAAGTAAAATTGAATAACCTAAAATAATATGAGATATTACAACCTCTATACCATATAACAAAACATCTGTGAAATTCTCCAAGAATCATTATGAGGTATATGTGAATAAGACTTTGCATTGTGCTCACATAATAGAATCCATCTTCTAGTTATCCCATTGAACACACCCATGATCACTCTTTACTCAAACTATAGGCATATTCATACACCTGAGATATTTATCAATATATTCAATAATTATTATTGGAATATACACAAATCATTCATGATCAAAAAGATAGATTTCATAGACATCTACATCATTATATAGTTTAATATTTCATCTCTAATGATTTGACAGATGAAACATGTCATGTATAGAACTACAGTTATACAGAAGGGGTAGTTGGTATTTCAATTGACTAAACCTCTCAAATATCTAAAATGGGCCAAAAAACATGGGTTCTATCTTTCCTTGTTTCCTAATACTTTATATCCCCAACCTAAAAAACATCTTATAGAATACAATATAAGGAAAGTCAAACTCCATTGGACATATCCAATTTTTAGAATATCATTTCTTATTACTCTTCATTGTCAATAACCTCCACTCTATCTACTTTAAACTACTCCTAATTATTCTATTAAAGGCTATGTCTAACAAGAGATTACTCAATTGTCTCCAACCAATGATGAAGAAAACATAACATTTTTGCACACAAGACAATGAAAGGTTCCATATGGATTGATTACTCGAATATTTTATTTTACAAAAAATACAAGAGTTCTATATCATTCTCTTACAAACCATCGAATAAAAAACATAGTCTCATAACATATCCTACTGAACCTAAATAGTGTGCTAAAATTGACAATCAATCAGAGGAGGTAAGAATACTCTCAAAGGAACGAACAATGTTTGATAATTCAAAAGACTATAACATAATAATTAATTGAAATTAATATATCTATAAAAAATATAATCCTTGGAAAACCATGAAAAAAACTATATTATTCATGTAAAGGATATACATACCATCAATTTGTAGGGTCTCCCTAGTAGTAAAGAAGTGTTCTTTCTTTTTTATTTGATCAAAAATCATCCATACATCATAATTTGAAAAACCCTAGAATTATAAAGGGTTAAATGACTAAATGATATTATTCAATTCGACACGGTGAAACTTACTTGTTGAGATCCTAAATGATTATAACCCAACATTAAAATGTGAACCTCCCGATGAAGTGATCAGGATGGGATCCCTTTTGGAAAATTTCAAAAGGTGTGTATGAATGATGAAAAATAACAGTAGAAGGAAAATTTGTGGGCCTATAGGGATGGTAATTAGACTGAAGAAATGTTCTGGAAATTGGGTTGGTCCTAGGTATGCGACCACATGTCAATATGGTAGTTGGTGGAACCTGGTGGGCTTGGACCTAATGTCCATTTTAAGGTGGGGCGTATGTATTGTCAGAGGGGCCCAATTGATACATTTGTATCAAAGGAGGAACCCATTCTTATGTTTTCTAGCGCTACTTGGGATTATATGTTGGGTCCAAAATGAGGAAATTATGCTCTAAAATGGAGGGGTGAAATTAATACCCCAAAATGATAAGGGGGTAAATGAATAAATGATATGACTCGTGTCAAAAGGTGAAACATTCTTTAGGGATCATTTCTTATTATAAATCCACAGTAAATCACTCTTTTCCTAGAGTAGTGATCAGGATGGGTGAACTTCTATGAAGTTTCTCATGGTGTGCACGAGTGGGGAGAGAAAAAATTGGAAATAAAATCTATTTTCGTATATGGAAATTCATTAGTAAGTTGACCTATTTAGGAACAAATGTGGGCCCTAGGTAGGGGACCACATGTCTATGGGGAAACCTGGTGGAACCTAGTGGACCAGGACCTTAATTCCATCTTATGGAGCAGTGTTTGTTCTATTAGCAGACCCTATTTATTAAATCATTATTATAGGTTATAGTAGGTAATCCGTTCAGAAAATCCATAGTGACGTCATACCATTTTCACTCAACAATGGGATGAGTATTCAAAATCCTATAAGGCCTCTAATGCTTGGATTTCACCTACTATCAAATAAAACATATTTAAACAAAACATGATACCTCCTTCATTCCTGACCACTAGTAATGCTTATAAATATCATGACCCATATTTTACAGACTAGGATGTACAACCCATCTAGATTCAAAATATTTTCACATCATATGCTCGTGAAACACCATAGGAACCCATACTTGACCATAGAAAAGAAGATAATTACTACTACAAAGATACCATCTGGTTTGTTTTTAAACACCATATAGAAGGCCTCTTAGAAAAAACCAATATTCGTCAAATATATTCTCTATCCTAATCATGTCCCAAATGTTGGGTATTACAGATGTTGAAGTTATAGATACTCATCATTGATATAGTTTAACATCTCAATGCATGTCTAAAAAGAGATGCATCATCGGCTACTCCTTGTATGACTCCCTCTCTTCAAATTTTAGCTTCTTCCATCCTAGTTAATCAGTTACAACATTTCCCTTTCCCAATTTTTATGATTTCTCGAAGTAGAAATACTGAAGATACTCAACCACATCCTCATACAATGGTTTAGGTCCCACTAAGAAATGATATACCTGAGCCTATTCTGGTATTTTGTTTTCACCAAAACCACTCACACATTAGATAATACCTATAGAATTTATTGGCATGAACCACCACTGATAACTTCATATCGTGACTAGGGTATTTCATCTCTTATGGTTTCATCTATCCAAAGACAAAACAAACATCACAATTAACCTATATCAGAACATCCTTGAGTCCATATTTATATAAATCATAGTAATTGGTTTGTACTTTACTCAGCAAAGGTAATTATTGGATAAGTGCTATGTTTATCCTACCCCTTAGCTTCTGAAAATTAATCTCACATGAATTTGACTAAAAAATTCCACACCCTTCATGGTACACATAGAGATCAGTGCATCTAGATGGGATAAGTCCTGGATAATGCATCGATAATAATATATTAAACCTATTATTATCCCAATCTTGGATATGTTCATAGGATACTACTAGGATAATAATTTTTCAACCTTCTTTTTGTCCTCTAACACTCCATCCACTAAGAAGACATATCCTATGAAGTGAGTTTAATCAATCTAGAAACTAATTTTGGATATATTTGAATAATTATGATACTCTCTCATTATAATATACAAGATTTCATTTTTCTTGGAATGATCATATGACATTTCTGAGTGAACTAAGATAACATCCTATAAAAAGAGCATAATCTAATCCTTTAAAGTATGAATGATCTGATTTATCCAGACCATGAATACTGATGGTGTGTTTATCTTCCCAAATGAAATCATAGTGAACTTATACATTCCAAATATTATCATTAAATAATTTAGAGGTATGTCTTAATATCTCACCTTAAAAATATTTTATATTGATATCAAATCTATCTTGGAGAATATCTTATCATCTCTTAGGTAATGAAATGGATTTTTCATTCATGGAATGATAGATTAGTTCATAACTATCATCTAGTTCAATCTCCAGTAATCTACTAATTGACTCAATGCCCCATCATCCATCACATAGAAAATAATTGGAGAACCCCATGAAGATATAAGCATCCATATGAATACTTTATCTTCTAGATCTTCTGACTGAACCATCATATCTCTATTATATAATGGTTTTATTATATAATGTAGAATATAATCTATCTCAGTTCCTAACACAAACATGTTTGTATAAATTATATCTTGGTTTTATATGAAGCAATATAAATCCTTTAAAAATGTATCTAGAAAATAGTCACCACTGGATGAAACTTATCCTACTATATTCCCCAATATTCTAGATAAATAATGGGTATATCACCTATAATACAACAAAATATTTACTGAATTGGTCTTCCATGGCTAGGATAAATATCCCCCTAACCCCGGTGAGTCTATTTTCCTCATTCTATATAATAGTAACTCTATTCCGGTAATAGTTGATATGATCCAAATATAGTAATATATAATCTGTAACCCTAATACATTGAAAACTGTTCATTACCTTCACTAATAGTTCTGAAAGAAAATGGTAGCCAACATTTGTAAAAGAACACATCATGCTATGATTGATATTTTTAGACCGTACACCCAAAATTGTATCAGGGGTAAAAACCAATTTAATATTTATAGATCCAAGATAAAACCATATTCAAAAAGGGAAAATAAATAATAAATTTTATGATCTTGCATCAAAATAATGAAACAAATTTTATACAATACAAGAAGAGTCCCTCTGATAGTAGAAGGTTCTATATCCATACTAGCTGAAGTAGACTATATAATGTGTTGCTGATTAGCCCCTCTACTCAAGGCTGTTGTTTGGATCCAATGTTCTACTCTCTATAACTAAAAATATCATTTCTAATCTAGGGTGACACATCCCCCAGATCAACTATGATTTCTCATGGTCCTCTAGAATTTTTTTTACTGAATTGTAGTAGAGTACTTCTTAGAATTTGGTACCATTCATGGTCTGATTCAACTTCTCAACTGAAACATTCCCCTACAATACATCTATATGTGGTACATCCTAACACAAGAATGACACTCTAATACAGGTTATGGACACTAAGGCTTCTTTAAGCCCAACATTACACACTGAAATCATTGTAATGGAACACAGTCCTATAGTACATTACCACTACTCTCACTGCACTATCCAAGATTTTGTTTTTATTAATAGTCATAGTGATTCTTATTTACACTATAGTAATATTTATTTGGTAACCCTCTCAAACAATCATGGCCTCTATTTGGGGCCTCTATCATATTCTCATATATTGTGAGTGCATAATTCATCACATCCTAAAAACTACTCAGACAGAGGATATTCTCTTATGACCAGAACACATAGTGAATCCATTCATGATAACTTCTCACAAAGGAGATCTCATCAGCTGTTAAATATGGTGGAAACTGGTGTAGGTCGGTGCATCTTCCATTGGTTTCCACCACTTACATTCCCTCCAATTTCAAATGCATTAAATCATGACACTCATATCCTAAAATGTATCATGATATAACTTTATCAATAATACACCCCTTGAATTCCTTTAAGGAAATATACTCTTGATACCCAGCTTACTTAAAAATGTTTCACCAATTCTTGGCTTGTCCAAAGAGCATATATGATATATGAGTTACAGTCTTATCGACGTGTATATTATGGTTCTTGGACATCATCTCGACTAACATGATCTAGTACTCCACTTCGTTGGGGCCTCCCACAAAATTTAACGTAGGAGGATGCAGCTATTTCTAAAAATCTACATCAAATCATACCTTGTATGCATGGTTTTAACATTCTATCAATCCACAGATAACATGACCCGTACAAAGATGTCATGAATATAAACATCCATTTGATCCTCTTGAGTTACTTAATTCTTGATATTGGATACTTAATGAGCATGATACTTTCCACCCTCTTGATTCTCAAGACGATGACATTTGGGATTAATTTTTTCTAAAAGAAAAAAAACTCTTTAGAACACTGGATAAAAAGAAGGGAAACCTTAATTATTGAAATCTAAAGATAATAATTGACACATGGTCTTTATAAACATAGATTACAAGTGTTTTATCATGAAATACCCATTTATATATTTATATTTATCAAGAATATTATATGTCACAATTCATATTTTATACAGGTAATATATATGATGTAATAAATATTTCTCCATCATGAACAATGGATGTCAAAATATATCCATGTGTACCTATCATGATTCATGCACACAAGTCTCACACCATTATTGGCCTTGAGTAAAAACTCATGAAGCAAATACATCACACAATATGTGAATCACTTGGGGTGAAATAACATCAATTGTAACTAGTGAATTGCATAAAAAACAAACATGTCCCTCGATACTCAGATTTCCCCCATGGATGGGTTAGCTACTCCCCTGAAGAAGCTCATTATCAAGACCTAACATAATATAGCATCCATCTATCATTTGTAAATTGTACAAAAAATTAAAATAATTTCATGTTTCTTTTGATATCACATTTTAACATCCCTCTATATCACACTCTCTCACATGGAAAAGAGGTTATGCTACTAGACCCTAATCATGCATCCTCATATGCAAATGGCTACTAGCTTTTAGCCAGGGTGTGAAACGTATACTGAAGAGAATATACCCTATAGTATAGACTTACAACATTGTCTAATAATCATATAATAATAAATATCGGGGTAATTAATAAACAGTATAAATATTATATCATACAATAATAAATAATTGGGGAATAAAATAAACAAATAATGATTAATCATTTAACGAAAATATGAGATTTATAATATTGTTATGTTGAAAAAATAGAAATAAATAAATCAAAAGACCAAATAAAAAATCAAAGGACCCTAGTCTCAATCCCCATGTTGGTCAATTCACCAAACATCATCCCCTTAAGAAATAATATAATATCCAATAATGTTCGATTCCATTTTCCAAACCTAAATCCATGTAATAAACTCAGGTAACAAACAGAGGATCGAACTGGGTGTGAGTAAAACATAATTGGTTCAAACTTCCATATCTTAGTAAAACCCATATGATGATAAGTGCTTGAAATAAGAAATATATAGTGTATTAATGAATCAATTATTAAAATATCACCGTCAAACTTCATCGGCACCATGATAGAATATCATTGAGCTTATAGAACATCCATTCTAACTATTAACCATATATACGGGAAAAAATCATAGAAATCTATGCCAATCCTAGTATATTAACATTTCAGTATTGTAATGGGTTGATCATTCTCAATATAAAATTAAATCATTGGACTGGTAAAATACCACTTGATATAAAAATTTAAGCATGGGACATTGTGGAGCCCACTCAATATAAGCATTATTTAATGGGATTGGGAATATATATCTCTATATAAGCACTAATGTATAGTATTGGGTATAACCATCTCAATATAAACATTATCGCATGAAATTTTCCATTTCCCACTCAGAAGAGGCATTTAAGCATGAGACTATATTGATCACTCCCTATATAATAATTACATCTTTTTAATGAAAAAAATTCAAAATAGAATGAGTATCACCTCTTAAGATAGAATGGTTAATTCTAAAAGTTACCATTCATATTTAAATTACCCCATTCTTTTATCATGTTTTCCTAAACAATTAACATAGTAACCATTTTAATAAATAGAGAAATTTCCACAGTGAGTCTATATTATTAAATCATCTAAATCCCATGTCATCATGAACAAACTTTTATTTAATATCAAATATGTTTTTTTCAAGCATTCACTCACTTAATGGGAAACTATATGCTAGGTCCCTACAAATTATATCCAAATATATCCAATGAATAATCCAATTCATTATTCATTTTATTAATGAGTGTGTAATAATGATGAATATGAAATATTTAATGTACTTTAGAATTAATCTGGATATATGGTTTGGTTTTAGACACATTACCTTTACACAGATATTATGAAAAGTTTCCAACTAGAAATCACAATATGAACTGATGTCAGGTTCATCACAAAAATGGTCCTATATTATGAAATAATGATATAAAACCTAAAAAACCACATTTAATTGATTTACACTGTAATGATGTAGGGGAATTGGCGAATGGAGGATATCAACAACAAAACAACATATCATTTTTCGATTTCATAAATGTGACATCTAAAATTAGAGTGGAGGATCAAAATTTCCCAAGATGTTTCTTATGGTCATGAGAAAGAGGATGCATGTGAGAACATGAATGAATCATATGCATGGAGAGATCTCAAAATAATTGGATCAGAGAAGTTCACATCATGTAGTCCTTACATGAAACATATTTCTAAATTTTTGACTTATATATAAACACATGTTTCCTAAGTTTCATATTTAACACTGCATGGATTTTATAAGATATGAACAGATTACTGGATAAGTACTAATTTCACACCCTACAATACTTTAAAACTTTTATCATCACATTTACATATCATGTAACACATACATGATGCATTAAAATCTTGTGGTATTTTCTCAATCCATTATATACATAAGATATCCAAATAACAATTACCCGTAAAAAATCATGGAAACCCCTTAAAAAACCTTTCATTCACATTTATACCTGGACTACAATAATTAAAAAAATATATAAATCCAAAACATTAGGTAATTTTACCCATAAAATATATCCATCTTTGAATGTGACTTTACCACCAGGGTTCAATGATAGTGGAAAACATAAACAAATGAGGTTTAAAAAAAACTCAAAGTGGGAAATACCAAGAAAAGGTCGATATATTACATGTATTTATAGGAAAATACACATATCCTTCACATTAACAAAACTTTTTGATGTAATTATTTTAATATACTAAATTTCTATCATAGGGTTATATTACCTCATTTATGTTTTCCTTAATCTGGTTCCCATGGTTTCTACTAAGCATCCTGTAATACTAACTATAGTGATGCTAATCTCAGTAACCCGTAGTTGATGTATTATTTTTCAAATTTTAATAAGATACAATTAAATCCCAAAAAGAATGAATATTTTAAAATTATTTTTAAACAGTATAATGAAATTAATAATTCATTACATTTGAATATAAAAAATACAACAAATAGTTTTTCAAGAATAAAATTATTCCCCCTAGTATATCATTACACATCAATCATACAAAAATTTAAGGACTAATGTGGAATGGGAACAACATAATTCTGGTCTAGAATTATTTTTAATGGTTATGTATAACAGAATATATTATAAATGAATAATAATAATAATAAATATACAAAGGTAATTAACTTAACACTCATTCCATGTAATCACTACACTAGGAATGATGTGTATTCAAAGATTATATCAATGAAAAATTTTAATGTATAGTAATCAATATTACAAGTAAATGTACTGAAAAAACTATATTCAATAAAAAAATTAATATAATAATTGGATACATAATAATAAAATGTAATGTTAAATAACTAAACACACATTTCATCTAATAAATAACTATGATATTAATGAAACTATAGATAATATCATTATATCATCTAATGGATAAGAATAAATGAATTTTAAATTAATAAAATTCTTAATTATTTAATGTTTTATCTTTGGAAAATTATACCTCAACCTTCATGACCATTTTTAAGAACGATTAAAATAACTGGGTTCAAACTCGTCTTGTATGGAAAAATGATTTTTAATAGCTTTCTGATTCTACCCATTAGACTAAGAATGCATAAAATGGATATCTTTAAATCTCCCCCATCTCTCATTTTATTATCCAAAGAATTACTCATATATATACTGATCAATTTAATTCAAAATCAATGTTCTATATAATAAAATATCTATATTGAGTAATGAATACCGATTTATCAAAATTTATCAAGATAAAAAATTTGAAATTTATTGTAGAACATTTCTTATAGAAATGATATTGTAGAGACCCAAAATTTGACGTACATGGACATAACATTACTTTTGCGGAATACCAAATACATAACAAAAACAGACACCAAAGGACCGTAATAGTTTAGTATCTTTGGAAAGTTGGAAGATAATCTTCTAATCTTGGTGAAAGATCTTCAATATCTCCCATACAGATCTTCCCTTTTTTCGTACCTAAAACCTTTCTTTATATCCTGGGGAAAAGAAAACATATAAAGGATGAACTCAAATTCTCATTAATGGTATGCATGGAGAAAATAAAACAAACCATATACATTTGAACTTAAAAACATGAACATAATGTTTAAACATCAAAATCCTGAGCAATTAAATATAACATGGAAGTACGTAAGAAATAGATCATAATGGAACATCAATCATGATAAAATATCATGGGAATAAAACATGTAATTGTGGAAACTCATTAAGCACTTGATATGATTTCTATATTAGTCAAGGCATTGTTTCCGAGACCATCTTAGTGGACATAGTCCCTTTCTGAATCGAGTTCACTCCTCGTTCAAGTCATGTATCACTGAACCGGATTAACTTGTCATTCTAGCCATGTCTATCTCATGATATATAAATCTTTACCCAATGCATTGGAGGAAGATATAGGTCCCACTCATCTCATAATGAAATCATTTTTACTTGTGCCACAACATTAACATAAATCATTCATCATAACCGAAAGAATAAAATGGGTTTCATAAACATCATCCCATCATAACAAAATCTATATAAAACAAATGGATATCATATCATAATAAGAGAATTAAAACCATGTAAATCATAGAGACATTATGCTCAAAACATAAACATATGAAATGATTTCATCTTATAAGGAAAATGGTTTTGATAAAACACTTGAAATAAATTATTGAAGAAAATATCCTTTCTTCTTCAAAATTATTTTCATTTCACAAAATTCCATGAAATTTTAAATTAAAGGTATTTTGTTGAAAATATTAATGAAATATTTTATAGTAATATCCATTAAAATAAGGCATTATAAAACCATAAAAATTCGTTCATGTCGTATAAGATAAAAAATATTCTCCTCGTACTTTTGTTAGAAAAGTCAAAAAGTTCCTCGTATGGTAAAAAAAGAAATATTCCTTTCATAAAATGTGGTAAAAGTAAAAAATGCATAAAAAGGACTTTAAGAATATATAATAACTCTTTTATAAAACATGGACATGGATGATAACAATAGACCCAGTAAATACATACGAATAAACAATCTCGGTTAAGAATGAGATTGGAGTAATTATCCCTTACCTTAGGTCAGATATGCTTAGTACGTATCTGAAACTCCTGTATAATGATTTAAATAATTTAATTGAATTATTAAATAATCATATTCATTGTTATTATATCATATATTGTTCACTTATGACTTTACATTACCCTTTCTTTTGTAAATTCCATGTTAAAGAAGCGTTTTGGGTAATATCATTTTGTTTATCATATGTGTTTGGACTTATTGTTCTTGGTATTATTATTACTTATATCATGATTTAATTACTTCCATATTGCAAATAATTATTTATATACCATATATATTCAGTATATATATATATATCATAGATAGATAAATGAAATGAAATACACCGTTCATGGAGATGGTAGGTCGTACGTTCACATGAACATTGTTTTCCTTTCCTTATTGACTTGAATGGAAGTAACTAGATTACATATATATATACATAAATCCAGTAGATTTATCATTTCATATATTTCATTATTATTCATTATATATAATTTATAATCATTCTTGAATGGTTAACATGAAGAATGAATCTCATTGCGTCGTAGACACTGTAATCTGTACATACGCACGAGCGATGATATCGTTCCCATAATTATTGAATTGAATTGTAATGGATGATATAATATCTAAGAATAAGTATGATTTTATAATAACTATATATATAGTTATTATTTACACCATTATACTCGTCCAAGTAAAGTGGTGGTGGAAAAACAGATTACCCCACAGCGTGGAGACGGTATTCCGTACGTACGTACGCGTGGTGATTTCATTTTCAGTAGGATGGATAGAAGGTAAAATAGGGTTGTTTAATTTTTATAATAACATATCAGTATATGAGTGATACTGATGTTATTAATTTATGATGAAACAAATAAAGAAGAATAAATTGAAGAAGAAATAAACTTGAAAGAATCGGTAGAATAGATTACCTATTCTTCGACGCACCCCTTTTAAGTTTCCTCTTAAGGCACTAGAGATGGTTTTTTTGAGGAGTCCAGAACCTCTATAATATTTCTAGGGGTTTTTATAAGGGAAATGGGCAGGTTTTGGCCGAGATTTAGGGCTCAAAATTTTGTAAATAGAAGAGGGAGGAGGTGCCCTTTTATACGGGATGAGAGGGGCACTTTAGGAAAAACATAATATATTATTTTATAATAAAGTCATATTCGGTTTATAATGGATCCAAAGTGACTTATTTCGAAGCTAAATTGGGTATAGTTCTAAATACACTTAAACAATAGGTTTTAGACAAGTTTAGTTACTATTTTAACCTTATCATTTAGATTTAACTCTAAATTAAATAATTTAACTTTTATCGTGTCTTCTTGTTTTCTTTCACTATAAGGTTAATAAATTTACTATAACAAGACAAAGGAACCCCAAGTGGTTAATTATTAATATATATAACCTTATCCAAGTAATTTGTCCTATCCTCAGATTTATAGGAATAGAATAACAATTAATAATATAATATTTGTTTTAAAACTGTTTTATGTCAATTTTGACAGTATTTGGTAATTGATTTTTATGAAAATAATAAAATCATTTTTATTTATAAAAAAGTTAATTGAATAAATACTAAAATGTTATATTAACCAATAAAATTATTGTAATTCATAAAATGTTTCAAATTAAATTTATTTGGGTATTTATAACATCAATTATGTTAATATTTCATTAATAAGGTAATTATTGTATCATAATTGTGTCATAAATAAATTAAATTATTTAATGTATAAAAATTATAAATATAATACTATTATGTAGGAAATATTTTTATATTTATAAAAAATATTTATAGTCTAATTTATCTTATGTATAACCCTATATTAATAATTTTTTAGTTATTAAACATTGATTTTAACTATTTTAACTCTTCTTTCAATAAAATAATAATAAATGTCCTAATCTAATCCAAGTGGACCTAAATGATAATATTTTATTTTTAAGGTTGTTTATGGTCGAATTAAACTTATAAAATAGAATTTGTACATGTTTTAGGGTAATAATAATATCATTTTACCCTTAATTACCCTATTTACATTTAACCATGGTAAATAAAAGTAAAAAGTTACTATTCAACAAAAATTATTTTTACCTTCTTGAACCACATTTTACTCCTGGATATTAACCGTGTCTCTCGTATTTTTTTAATTCCTCTCACAGAAGCGGTAAAATTAAGTTTTATGTAAATTTTCAAATTCTCCTAGGAGGTGGGATAGAGACGGTGAAAAGTTCAATAAATTTTTCATATATATATAATTATAATAAAATGACTCCAATGAATTAAATTGAACTTATATAGGTTTAATGTATCAATTTTGATCTAAAATAAATTTTAAAAAAATAAATAATTATTTAAATAAAAAGTTTGTTTTTAAATAGTTCCTAGTGTTTTCACTATTCATCAAAAATTTAGTGTTTTCAGAAAAATACCAAAAATTCACCCTAGGCTAATTTTGATATTCCGAATCCAAAAATGAAGTCCATTTTGAATGATAAATTTTATAAAATTTCAGAATGTGGGTATTACTATTCATAACGACTACTTCAGAATAATATTATAATAATATCTTGTTTAGTGAAACTCGGTAGTGCGTACTACACACGCTATTGAGGATGGTCTTGATTGCATGTAATACAAGCCAAGTTAGGGTTTCATGTAGTGAAAGCTCCGTTTATTGTTGCATATAACATAATAAAAACATATTTAATTTATAATTTAAATAAAATCTATACTCAATGTTGCGTAGAATAATTTCTACAAAACGAACTTGAAATTGTGTGTAACACGAGCCAAGAATAGTGTTGTGTATACTGAAAGCTAATACGGTGTTGTGTATAGTAAAATTTAATCTTTGTGTCGTGTATAATAGAAGACGTCAAAGAAATTAAAAAATAATATATCTCATAAAATCTCGGGGTGTTACATTCTACCCCACTTAAAATTAATTGTTCCCTCGAAATTTGTCGGGGTTATAACTCATTTACTACTTGAAAGTTTCTTTCATATAAACCCACATCGTAAAAAGGAATACTAAAAATTAATTTTAAAAATTGAAGTATGAAACATAATGGTTACCCAAATTGACTCATCACTAGGTTTCCACATAAGAGAACATAGGTGAAATATGGATATGGAAGAGAAATATAACCATCATGTTTGGATGAAGAGTGGTACAGAACATGGCTATTAAAATTCCAACAATCACAAATCCATAAATTTGTGAAAATATAAGGAACCATTTTATTAATCAGATATGAGGGCACTATGACAACATTTTTGGTTTTCAAGATCATTTCCCAAATGTTGAATAATATTTGAATTAAAAGAAATACTTACTTGATTTTGGTACAATCTTACTATTGCTCGTGCCTTGAACAATTTCCACTTCACCTCTTAAATAAATGAAGTTGGAGTTGTCTTTTAGAAGTGTTAATAGATCATTCAATATAATGATAGGTCATTCCATCTGTCTCAAACATATGGTTAGAAAACGTTATATACATAAGTCCATCTATGATGAGATTAATCGTATATGGTTCCAAAAATGGACTTATACATCATCTATCATACCGCTTAATAAAATAAAACTCTTTTATACTAAATAGGGACTTCCTGTCGGCTAGTGGTAGGCGATAAAGTCCTGTCGCACTTAGGTTGTGGGATCGATTCCCATAGCCTTGTTTGACGCGACGGGTTGTCGCTCGTACTGCATGTTGTACTTTTTCTAAAACTACATTATTATGACATTCCATCAATAATATGGAATCAATTCCAGCCTTATACAATACTAAAATATGTCCAACATAATCCATTTCAATATTTAGTCTTATCCAAAATACTTTTGTCCATTCTCATAAAATAAAGAAAACAATTACTAGAAATGTCATCTGTCAAGCATGTGAATACCATCATTTATCCCCCATGTATCATATGACATATCTTTTGGGTCAAATTATAATCATGTTAATAGATTAATCATGTATTCTCTTGGGAAATGAATATCCATTGAACCTTAGTGAAAATATTAATGCTGTCAAAATTTAACACTTTCCACATACGAAAATCCCAAAATTTCTATATACAGAAACCATGATAAAACTTTTTCAATGTATCAGTCATGATCTCATTTTATTTTTTCTTTATCCCTTCATTATTCACATATCATCTTCCTTCCAAAAATATTTCAATCACTTTTCATAGTTATTGGTACCATATAATTATTGAAAACCAATACATAGATATTCCAAAATTCAATGATACCATAAATGAGATTACATGATACTATTTTGAAATCACATTTCATAAACACTTAATAATTACACAACTTCATCGTCATACTCAACATCACAAATAGTGATCGCATGTTACTTCCATTTATCATTTGCCTTATGTGGTTTCTCACATTGGTCATCATTAACCCTTGTATTAGGGCATTGATTAGAATAATGCCCCATTTCCTTGCACTTGAAGCATTGAAGTGTTGGTGGTGCATTCTCTGCAGTCTGTTCTTTATTCAGGACATTAACAACCCTTTTTATATTATATCGACACTCAGATGCTCGATGACCTTCTTTTCCACACATAAAAAAAATTTCTAGTCCCTTTAAGAAAATCTCTACCATTCTTCTTTCCACACTTTGAGCACAAATAAACATTCATCTTCTTTTCACCATTATTCAGAAATTTCTCCTTGAACTCTGTATTTTTTTCTTGTCAAAACCATGAGATGGATATGTAACACCAACTTTCAGTTCTACCTTGAGAGCACAACACACAATTTCATCATAGGTATTGAAGTCTCTTATAGCTAATTCCCTTCGAAGACTTGGTTTTAAGCCACTTAAGAATCGATTAACTTTCCATTGAGGTTGGATGATAAACCTAGATGCATACCCTGAAAGACTTGTGAAATTTTCTTCTTATATACCAATAGATTCATCATCCTTTTCCTTAATCTCAAGTAAATACTTTTCCATCATTGTTCGAAGAATACGATGGAAGTACTTTTTGAAAAATAAGTTATTGAACTCATCCCATTCCATGGATTCATTTTCATCTTGGGCCTTGTATTCTTAATTAAAGTCCACCATTGATATGATTCACCTTCTAAAAGGTAAATAGACAGAGTGAATTTTTCATGTTCCGAACAGCGAATTATGGAAAATATCTTTTCAATGGTACTGATCCATTGGACAGCAACAAGTGGATTAGAAGACCCACTGAAAGAAGGTAGATTTTTCCTCATGAAGGACTCAATAGAATATTGTTCCCTTCTCTGCTCATTTGGAAGTCTATAATGATTCATAGCTTGTGTAATTATAGAAATAAGATTTTTCACTTCATCTCCCATAACATTGGTTTGTTTAGGAGGAGAATCTTTGCATTGTCCATTACATTGATCAACATGGTTCTTTCGGGTTCCATCCATCATCTAAAACCCAAAAAGAATAGTTTGAGAGAAAAAATCATGCTAGGGAAAACAACATTATAAAGGGGGAGTACCTTCAATATATAAAATCTTACGGTTAATTCTAAGATTGTTACCATAATTCTAGGAATATAACCAATACTTATACTTAACCTTAGGGACATTCCTAGATATCCCTTAGAAATATCTCTAGGGAACTCAATAAAGTTTTCACATCCTAGTTTACAAAGGGTAACTAAACCTTTCCTCTGAAACCAACTTTAGAGACCCAAAACTTGACGTAAATGGAAATTACATTACTTTTTCAGAATACCTAATACATAACAAAAATAGACACCAAAAGACTATAATAGTTTAGTGTCTTTGGAAACATGGAATATCATCTTCTAATCTTGGTGAAAGATCTGAAACATATCCCATACAGATCATCCCTTTTTTTCTTACCTAATACCTTTCTTTATATCCTGTGGAAAAGAAAACATATAAAGGGTGAGCTCAAATGCTCAGTAAGGGTAAGTATGGGGAAAATAAAACAAACCATATACATTTTCACTTAAAAACATGATCATAATGTTTAAACTTATAAATCACGAGCAATGAAATAAAACATGGCAGTACATAAGGCATATATCATAATGGAACATCAATCATGATAAAATATCACGGGAATAAAACATGCAATTGTGTAAAATCATTATGAACATGATATGATTTCCATAGTAGTCAAGGAATTTCTTCCAAGACCATCTTAGTGGACATGGTCCCTTCCTGAATCGAGTTCACTCCTCGTTTCTGTCCTATATCACTGAACCGGATTAACTTGTCATTCCAGCCATGTATATATCATAAGATATAAATAATTACCCAATGAATTTTAGGGAGATATAGTTCCCACCCATATCATAATGAAATCCTTCTTACTTGTGCCACAACATAACCATTAATCATTCATCATAACCCAACGAATAAAATGGGTTTCATAAACATCATCTCATCATAGCATAATCCATATAAAACAAATGGATATCATTTCATCATAAGAGATGTGAGACCATGAAAGTCATAGAGACATTATACTTGAAACATACACATATGAAATAATGTCATCTTAGATGGATAATGGTTTTAATAAAACACTTGAAATAAATTCTTGAGGAAAATATCCTTTCTTCTTAAAAATTATTTTCTTTTCACAAAATGCCATTAAATTATAAAAGAAAAGTATTTTTTTGAAAATAATCATGAAATATTCTAGAGTAAACTTCATGAAAATAAGGCATTATAAAACCGTAAAAATCCTTTCATGTCGTATAAGTTAATAAAATATTCTCCTCGTACTTTTGTCAGAAAAGTCAAAAAGTTCCTGATATGGTAAACAAAAGAAATATTCCTTTAATTAAATGTGGTAAAAGTAAAAAATGGGTAAAAAGGACTTTAAGAATACATAAAAACACTTTTAGAAAACATGGACATGGATGATAATAATATCCCCAGTAAATACTTACGAATAAACAATCTTGGATAAGAACGAGATTGGAATAATTATCCCTTACCATAGGTCCGATATGCTTCGTACATATCTAAACCTTTTGTATAATGATTTAAATAATGTCATTGACTGATTAAAGAATAATATTAATTGTTATTATATAATATATTGTTCACTTTTGACTTTACATTACCCATTCTTTTATAAATTCCATGCTAAAGCAGTGTTTTGGGTAAAATCGTTTTATTTATCGTACGTGTTTGAACTTGTTGTTCTTGATATTATTATTACTTATATCATGATTTAATTACTTACAGAATGTAAATAATGATGTAAATATCATATATATTCAGTATATATATATATAATAGATAGATAAATGAATGAAATACAACGTTCATGGAGATGGTGGGCCGCACGTACGCATAAACGTTGTTTTCCTTACCTTATTGACTTGAATGGAAATAAGTAGATGATATATATATATATACATAAATTCAGTTGCATTATCATGCCTTATATTTCATTATTATTAATTATATATACTTTATAATAATTCTTGATTGTTTAACATGGAGAATAAATCTCATCGCATCGTGGAGACGGTAATCCGTATGTACACACGAGCGATGACATCGTTCCCATAATTATTGAATTGAACTGGAGTGGATGATATAATATCTCAGAGTCAGTATTATGTTAATATGAATATATATATAGTTATTCTTTACACCATTATACTCATCCATTTAAGGTGGTGGTGGAAAAACAGATTACACCACGACGGGGAGACGGTATTCCGTACGTACGCACGCGCGGTGATTTCATTTTTCGTAGGATGGATAGAAGGTGAAATAGGGTTGTTTCATATATATAATAACATAGAAGTATATGAGTGATACTGATGTTATTAATTTATTATTAAACAAATAAATAAGAAGAAGTTGAAGAAGAGAGAAACTTGAAATAATCGGCAGAAGAGGTTACCTCTTCTTCGACGCACCCCTTTTAAGATTCCTCTTAAGGCACTAGAGTTGGTTTATTTGAAGAGACCAGAACCTCTATAGATTTTCTAATGAAGTTCATAAGGGAAGTGGGTGGTTTTTGGCTGATCTTGAAGTCTCAAATCGTTGTAATGATAAGAGGGAGGAGGTTCCCTTTTATAATGGGGGAGAGGGGCACTTTAGAAAAAACAGAAAATATTATTTTATAATAAATTCATATTCGGTTTATAATGGCTCCAAAGTGACTTATTTCGAAGCTAAAGTTGGTATGGGTCGAAATACACTCATACAATAGGTTTTAGACATGTTTAGGTTACTTTTTTAACCTTATCATTTAGATTTAACTCTAAGTTAAATAATTTAACTTTTACCGTGTTTTCATGTTTTCTTTCACTATATGGTTATTAAATATACTATAACCATATAAAAGAACCCCATGTGGTTAATTATAATATATATAACCTTATAAAAGTAATTTTTTTCGAACATTAGTTTTTTAGTAATAGAATAACTATTAATAATATAATATTTGTTTTGAAAATTATTTTATGTCAATTTTTACACTATTTGGTAATTGATTTTTTTGAAAATAATAAAGAATGATTAGTTCAAAAAAAGTTAATGGAATAAATAATAACATGTCATATTAACCTAGAAAATTATTTTAGTTCATAAAAAGTCTCAAATTACAATTATTTGGGTATTTATAACATCAATTATGATAATATTTTATTAATAAGGAAATTACTACATCATCATTATGTCATAATAAAATTAAATTATTTCATGTCTAAAAATTACAAATAAAATACCATTATGTAGGAAATAGTTTTATCTTTCTAAAAAATATTTATAGTCGAATTTATATTATGTATAACCCAACATTAAAAATGTTTTAGGTATTAAACATTGATTTTAACTATTTTAACTCTTCTTTAAATATAATAATAATAAATGTCCTAATCTAATCCAAGAGGACCTAAATGATAAAATTTTATTTCTAAGGTTGATTTTGGACGAATTACACTTATCCAATATAATTAGTACATGTGTTAGTGTAATAATAATATCATTTTTTCCCTTAATTAAACTATTTACTTTTATCCATGAAAAATAAAAGTTAAAATTTACTATTCACCAAAAATTATTTTTATCTTATTGAACCACATTATACTATTTGATATTAAACATGTCTCTAGAATTTTTGAATTTTCACTCACATAAGTGGTAAAATTATGTTTTATGTAAATTTTCAAATTCTCCTAAGAGGTGGGTAAAAGACGTTGAAAAGTTCAATAATATTTTTACATATCTAAAATTATTATAAAATGACTCCAATGAATTAAATTGAACTTATATAAGTATTATGCGTCATTTTTTACCTAAAATAAATTTAAATAAAATAAATAATTATGTAAATAAAAAGTTGTTTTTCAAATAGTAACCTATTGTTTTCACTATTCATCAAAAATTGAATGTTTTCAGAAAAATTCAAAAAATTTAACCTAGGATAATTTCGATATTACGAATCCAAAAAAGAAGTCCATTTTGAAAGATAAAATTTATAAAATTTCAAAAATTGGGTATTACTATTCATAGCGGCTTGTTCATAATAATATTATAATAATATCTCGTTTAGTGAAAGTCGGTATTGTGTACTACACACGCTATCGAGGAAGGTCTTTGTTGCATGTAATGCAAGACAGGTCAGGGTTTCGTGTAGTGAAATCTCTGTTTGGGGTTGCGTATAACATAATAAAAACCTATTTAATTTATATATTAAACAAAATCTATACTTAATGTCGCGTAGAATAATTTCCACAAAATGAATATGAAATTTTGTGTAACACGAGCCAAGAAAAGTTTTGCGTATAATGCAAGCTAACACGGTGTTGCGTATAGTACAAGCTAATCTTGGTGTAGTGTATAATATAAGACATCAAAGAAATTTAAAAATAAAAAATATCCTTAAATCTTGTGGTGTAACAGATATGTTGTTTAAAAATAAACATATCCCAAATAAATAATGTTTTTATATACAGGGATTTTAATGTCCAATGATCAGAGTAATGTGAACATTTCTTGTAAAAGTTATTTAAAATAATAATGAATTAATGAAGTGAATGTCAATACTATCCTTCTTAAAAATAATCATGAACCAACTCAAGGGTGAATAAGGATAGTATTAATACAACATTTCCATGTTGTAGTATATATAAAATGAAGGTTTCTTTCATTGGTAAATAGAAATAAGATAAAGGATCATTATAAACATTCTGAAAGAATATAAAATTTTCTATTTGAAAGACAAATTTTGAAAACATAAAACATGTTGAAAATTCATTTCTTTAAAGATCACATTTACAAACTATGAATTTCAAAAATATTTGGGAAAATATTATTCAAAGAAATATTTTTAAACAATTAATGTATAATTAAACTAAATTATGTTCATGTCATTGGGTAATTCCATTAATTTCATAAAATATAAAATTAATAATCCTTTTTCATTGTATAAAGGGTTAAAAAAATTCTTGTTTATAAAACACACTGAATATTCATTTTTAAAAGACTAGAAAAAATATTAGTTTAAATTTCTTTAATAACTATTTTTTTGTTTAATAATATTTTTCATTGTATTTTTATAAAACCTAGTTTCTGAATAATACGAATGTATGATGAAAAAAAGAAAATATGTCGAATTTTCATAAAAACATTTAATCACTTATTTTAAGTACATATCATTTTAAAATAATTCTATTATATTAAAATATCATGAGTAATAAATGTATGAGAAAATAAAATGTTTTTATTTTAAATATTATAAAGTAATTTCCCCGAATTTAAATTCTTAAAGAAACTGTCCTGATCAAAACATGATTTTGAAATAAACACCGAAAATGTTCATAACGATGAATTGAGAATTAATAAATGATTATATTATGTTTATCAACTATAAATACAAATAAAAAATAAATAAAAAAAAGATAATAAAAAATAATTATAAACATAATCATAGAATATCAAGGACAACGAAGACGTAATATCACACAGTGAAAAGAAATTGAGTTTTGAAATTCTTTACCACTTGGAAATTTTCATTTACAATACTATTTGGTGACATAATTCTATTGGAAACATAAAATATCATTAATTATTAATAAATAGTGAAAGGAAATTCATAGAGGAATTATATACAATATATAAAAGAAATTAGGTTCAAAACATTACAATATGCATCAATGAAATAAAATTGAGACAAAATCCCTTAATTGATCATAACATTGTAGTATAGATTAATGAATTAATTAATTATGTGTATAAAATTTCAAAACAAATGTGCAAATATATCTTAAAATGATAAAATTTTATTATGAACATTATCACATTATGACATAATCAATGAAGTAGAGTTTTAACCTAGTGAATATAAATTGAGTTATGAAAACCCTTAAAATACGATTCCATTTGGTTGAACATGATTTACCATCATTTATAGTGGTTTTAAACAAGTAATTAAACTATGAAATAACCATATTAATATTTATTATATTATATATGATCTTTTATATCATATTATCTTTCTTTCATTAATAATACCTAATTCTATTCATTATTTCTGGTTTTAATTTCCTTATTTTCACATTTGTTCATTTCAAGGAAATTTTATTATATTATTTATATGATACAATTTCAACATTTATGTAATAATAATAATTACATAATTATCATGTTTATAAAATAATTATACTTTTAAAAATAATCAAGAAATACGATAATGAAAAATCAAGTATGTTGTGATCATGGAAATAATAGGTTGTACGTACGCATAGGTAGATATTCAATTTTTCAATGATCATTATGGAAAGGGATAAATAATTTTTTACTTTTAAATATTATAATAATATAATATAATCAATTTTATTTCCTTAAATATACTTATATATTCGAACCAAGTCTTTTAGTGAAGAAAATAGATTCATGTTACTTTCTGAAGGAAGGAGTCTATATGTACATGAATAATGTTATCAGTTTTAAGTGTATGAAAATATATTAACATTTAATAATTATATATTTGTCATAAATATCATAAGAATTTAATTTTCATCACATTTATTAATTAAATATATTTTTAATCCATTCCATATATGGTGTTAGTGGAAGAAAAATCACATCACTTTGTCAGGTTGTAGTCCTCTAGACACATCAAGGATGTTATCATAAACACTTCAGAATGTAAATTAACAAATTATATATATGGTATAATTAATCAATAGGTATAATTATGTTTTAAATAAATAATATATAATTAAAATCCATCATTATACCAAATAATGATAGGTGGTAATGGAAAAATGATTGATAGTAGTTCATGAGGATGTAGACCACTGCACACAGGAGTGATGATTTTGAAACAAATTTTATAGAAGTGGATATAGTTTTAGGTATTAAATGTTTAAAAAAAATATTTGTAATATAATTTTTTAATTTATCAATAATTTCAAATATGAATCTACAGAAGTGGAAAAAATAAATATAATAAAAAAGTTTATTGAAAAATGTTACCTCTTCTTGAGGAATCCTCCTTAGGTTTTAACCTAAATCCTTCATTGGTTGGATTTCGACCCCAAATGAGTATTTTAGGATAAGGTATGGAATTTTGGAAGTTATTTGGGATGGTATTTTCCAAACAATATAGATGTGATGTTGTGAATACTTAAGGAGATTAGGTGGTATTTACAATGTGAGGCAAGTGGCAATCATATAATATTTTGGATTGATTTAATAATACACACATTTAAGATTTCCAAAAGAGTGTATAATTTGAAAATATCAATCCTATAATAGTAAATGTATATATATGGATAGACAATTGATGTTGAAAAAAAATATTTTATTTTTAACATTTATATTCTTAGTTTATCCCCATGTAAATAAAATTTCACCTTTTCTAGCTTAGTAGTTTTTACTTTTTAAATTATTAATTTTTGTAAAGAAATAAGTTTACCATTTTTAAAATTATTAATTTTTACCATTAAAAATAAATAATCATTTTTTTCCATTTCAATTCATAAAATTGAAAAATTCAACATTAAAATCAATCCCGCAGATGTGACAAGAAATCAGGATTTCAAAGAGAAAATGTCTAATAAATTAATAAGTATTTATGTAAAAAGTAATTTTAATATTATTTTAATAACCTAAATTGGATTAATTGATATAAAATTGAACTATTTTTTACTTCAAAACATTTTATAATTATAATTTTACATTATAAATTATTTAAAGTTATGTCATCTTTCAAAGAAAATTAAGTATTTTTTAATATTCATAAAAAAATAAATCCTTTAGAAAAATCCCAAAACGTCACCTTAATATAATTTCTGTATAATGATTTCCAAAAATATTTTCATGTTTTAAAAACAGTATTTTTGATAAAAAAAATAATTTTAAATAATGTGTGAATAATGTGACTAAATAGTCTTTTACAAACAAATATTATTTTTGAGAAGAAATTTCATTTTAATTCAGATTATTATTGTTTTATTCCTAATAAATAGGTAAAAATTTATATTAAAATAATTTCAAACCATATAATTTTCATAATTTATTTTATAATATTAACAATATTTAATTTAATATCTGTGGTATATCGATAAATTATATTGTGCTCCATTTTCATTCTTGATAATGTGTTCATGAAGAAATCAGAGAGATTAAATTTTATGAAATTTGTTTTGGGGGTTATTTTAGCATGGTGTTTCGTATCAAATCCAATATCCACTAAAATGTTCTTATTTATCAATTTTGGGGCATTACATTAGGTATAAATTTTCTAGGAAATGTGATAGTTATAAAGAACTAAGTGGGAGATGATATAGATCGCTTATGAAGAAGTTTTTTATGTATCATTGTTTCCAATGATCCTATACCCATAAATAATGAAATGGATTATAATGTTCATGAAGGAATATTAATATAATAATATTTAATATTTATGTATGAAATGTATGGTTTTTAATAGTTTGTATCTGAGATCAAATTAGATTCCTCTAGAAACAATTATGAGAAATCATTAGTGAGAACCATTAGGATACTCCTATGTAGAGGATAATATAGACAATTATAGTGATGAAAGGATTGTTGTATTCCGAAAATATATACCTATTTTAATTCCAATCATGGACATGTTTTTGTTGTAGAGGAGTCTAGGGGTAATAACCCTAAAAAAATTTCAGTTATCTTCCGACCATTATTCAGGTACATGGTGAGTTTTCCTTTAATGTGCATCAAGTTTCATACTCCTAGAAGGTATTATTGGGTAAATTAAATTATTCATTATCACCCATCATGAATAATTTAAAAATTGATGATTATAGATAACATATGATGAATTTATGGTTCTATATATTGAAATAATGTGTCGTGAATTAGATATCAAAAAAATAAGTTTTAAGGATTATGTAGTTTCCAAATATGATTATTATATATCACACTATAGTTTTATGATTTATTAATTTATAGAAACCCAATAAAACTGTGTCAATTATAAATATGGAAGGAAATGTTATGATTATCCTATTGACAATACAATTGTGATGTGATATAAAATTAAAAATATTATTGTTGTTCTTATGCATATTTCTCAATTAATAAATAATGCTAAGATTCCAAATGATTAAAGGAGTAAAAAATAAATGTTGGACTCCTCTAGACATAATGATCACAAATCATGCTTAATTAAGTGAAATTATGTTAAATTATGTTTAATCATGTTTATAAAAAATATTAATCTATTTTTTAGTATTTTATATCATAAGAAGACTTGCTAAAATACACTAATGGATGAGTCACTATTAAGGCTGAGTCGCCGTGAAGATGAAGTCGCTCTTTGACATTTTACTGATGGAAGATAATTTGATAATTATGAGTTGTAGTTAATGAAGACTCACTGTTGAGATGTCTCACTGCCAAGTGTCTCACCATCAGCACTGATTCAGAATTATTTCAAAGGATGAGACATCATTTTTTAACCCACACTCAACAGCTTCTCAGATTTTTTGAAAATTATAAGTCATTAACAAATAAATCCATCGTACTGAGAAATTCATAATTTTTACAATGTATGAGTTTCCAATTGCATGAGTCACCACTAAGTCACCTTATTGTTATATACAAGTCACTATCATGTCGGCCTACCTCCAGAGAGACTTACCGCGAACTGACTGACTATTCTTGAGCCACCGATCCAAATAGAGTTACAAGATATGTCCAAGACATCCTTCCAAGCCACCATTAGACCATTTCACCATATAGAGACACCATCAATTTTTCATTTTTTATGTAAAATTTAATTTCTCTATAATGGTCATATTTGTGAAATTTAAAGAAATTGGTTATATTAATGACCTTTTTTAGACAACATTAAAATCATTATCAAACTACTCTATGATGTATGTTGTAAAAAATATGATCGGTATCATTCCCTATATTGGAAGAAGTGTATAATGAAAATACCCAAATAAAAAAATAGTAACAAGTCGTGAATTTTTGTGCATAAAAAAAACATGATAACTTCTTGTGGAGGACATAAAGAGATACTGCTGAGAACTCAATGAAAATAAAATTTTCAGATAAAAATACTAAGGGAGGAGTATAAGTCATAGAGAAAATAAATACCTCACTATAAATAGAATAAATAACCTCTAATGATGCTCTATTTTGATTAATATTTCTAAAAGTAAACTCAAGCTATACTTCAAGATAATTTCCATGAGTCCTAATCTTCATTACCTATCACATATATCTTTTTAAATAACTTCTCTAAAATTTTCTCATCTTGTGTACTATTTTTACATTACAATTACTGTGTGTCTATATATATTCTACGAATACACACTAACTATTATGAATCTCAATAAGATACATAGATATCATCACAATCTATATTTTATGAACTACATTCCCAAAGATAATAATGGTAGATGCCCAGTGTGGCAAGTTTGATTTTTTACTCCCACCAAAACTATTGAAGATGTCTTGTTCATGTGGAATTTTTTTTATGTTTTTTTACCTCATTCTAGGGTAAGGATGAATATAGAGATCAATTTCAATACTTAAATTAATAATTCATGTTATTTTAAAAAATAAATAATCACCATTTATGAAATCCATCTAATAACAAAATCTTTTATAAAATGATCCTTTGGTTAATTTGTTCATTTTTATTTCAAATTGAGGACTTTAAAAAAATTATACAGAAATTTTTTTAGTAAATCAATTCCCCCCACCCCCACATTAGTTCCATATTCTGACTAACATTTTTTATCAGTGAAACAAGCTTTTTGGGTTTCAATGTTTTTAATGTTTTTAAATCTTCTCAACTGTGATTTTAGTTGTGATTTAAAGATCTCAAAATTGTATCAGTTAAAAATATATAGTTATTTAAAAGTTTTTTTATTCCTAAAAATGAAATATAAATAGGAAGGTGTTGCTAACAATAAACCTCCATTTTTCAAAGTCCAAAATTATGATCAGTGCAAAATTAAAAATAAAATTTATTTTGAAAGCATGGGTTTTGAAATTTGGTAATAAATTATTGATGATTATATGATCCTACCTATAGCTATAAGTACATTGGATGAACCAAAGAAGGTATCCTATAATTATTATTGAAAATATATAAATACATTATATTGTTCTCTTGGTGATGAAGAATTCAATATTATTTCTTCTTGTAAAACATCCTTTGATATTTGGGGTACTTTAGCTATTTCACTTGAAAGAACTACTAATGTTAAGGAAATGAGGATAAACACATGTACTATTAAATATGATAACTTAAAAATGAAGCTTCAAAAACCAATCTCTAACATGTACCTCAGGTTTAGTGAGATAGTAAATAAAATGAGTTCTCTAGGAAAGCCAATTGAAGCTAATGAAAAAATCACATAGATACTCATATTTTTAGCTGAAAGATATATAATAATTGTTGTATCAATAAGTGAATCCTATGACATCTGTATATTATTGTCTTAAATAATTAATATAAAAAATTATGATGTGTGAGGAAATGATGATGTTTAATCAATAAAAAGATGATGAAACTAAAATAAAGTTACTGGATTTAAAAACCACTACATCCAAATAAAAAGAAAAAATTCAAGATCATACTGAATGTTTTAACAATTAGGATTCATCAAATAATAGTGATGGGTAAATGTATCATCTAGAAAAATGATTTAATAAATTCTATAAAAATAAATAGTTCTTTAGAATTCCATGCTATATATGGAAATAAGAAAATATGGGAAAATATAAAAAGTTTCTGAAAAGATGTGAGAATATGAATGAGATAATTTTTTATGAATGAAAAATAAAAAGACATGTGAAGTTAGACTATCCAAGACTAAAGTACAGGAGTCAAATGAGGAAAAATATATCAAATACAGGAAGTTAAGGAAGACTACCTTGATAGCTTTTGATGAAAACTCCAGTTAATCTGAATAATCTCATGATGAAAATGTTGACAATAAAACATAGGTTTTATGAAAAATCAGTTGAGGTAACCTTAATATCTCTTGCAGAGAATTCATACTATTATAGAGATGAATCTGAACCATATGCTTCTGAAAATATGACCAATTAATAGATGTTTTAATACTAATAAATTCTTGAAGACACTATTAATTATATAAAATAAAAATAGAAATATCTCAAGAAAAAACGTGTTCTTTGTACTAATATTTAATCTAAACTCACTACATAATATGAAAACAATGCATGACGTATAAATGAGAATACTGAACGTAAACATTCTAATGAGAAATTAAAGAGATATCTATAAATATTTAAAAATGGAAAAAGTAACATAACAAATTATTTGGTAAAAATTCTCTCCAAAATATACAACTGGTATTAGATATCATCCAGGTAAATGAAATTTTGTTAAAAAAATTATATCCAAATCAAAAAAATTCATTTTTATATGTAGATATGAATATCTTTTTTGACATTTCCAGTGTTGGAAATTATTTTACTACTTCTAAATATTCTTGACCTAATAATATTTTTTAAAAATTATTTACACATTACTTATAGAAAAACCATGAAGAAGGTGTGGGTTCCTAAATCCTTAATTAAAAATATTACTAGAGCTTAGAAACATTGTCTACCAATGTATTTTTTATAAACTATTATTTTAATTTTTTTTTGAAGAACTCCTATAAGAGATTATAGTTCTTGGATTGTGGGTGTTCAAGACATATGATAAGGGAATTCTCTAGCTTCATGTTCCTCATAAAAATTGATAGTTTACATGTCACCTTTTGTGAAAATGAATAAGGTAAAAAAATCCCTCGAACAAATTGGTAGTAAAAATTAAATTTTAATTTCTAGAGTTATTTTTGTTGATGCTATAATGTACAACATGCTTATAATTTCACATATATATGATTAAGTTTTTCATATTAAATTTTAAAATAATTCTTGATAATTTTTGAGTTCTAATAATAATTTAGTATTTACTTCCTTTAGACTTGAAAATTTCAATGTTTTTAGTCAAGAATATTTAGCCTCATAGAATGATTCATTTTTTCATGCCTTTCATAATGAGTCTTGTCTCTAGCATATGAGACAAGGCCATTCTAACTTTCACTCTCATAGAAATAATACTATAAATGTATTAGTCAAGGATCTACCTAAACTAGAGTTTCTAAATACATAAAATATATGTTAAACCAAATAACAAAGTTTCCAATTCTCAACCTCTTATGGTGGTTCACATAGATTGTTTTGGAACATCAAGAGTTTCTTGTTTGAATGGGGATCACTATGTCTATATTCGAGTATATGCCTTTTCGAGGTATATGTGGACCTTTTTTTAGATCACAAAAGTGAGGATTATTCTTTGTTCACCATGTATTCAAGATCGGTTAAAACAAAAGTGAACATAGAATAAAAACCTTGAGAATTGACCACAAAAGTGAGTTTTAAAATAATAAATTTGAATATATTTTCTCAAAAAATGTCTATAGTCATAAATTCTATACTCTTAGGACACCCCAGTAGAATAGAGTTGTAGAATGGACATATATAGACATACAAGAGATAACTCAAACTATGCTTAATGAATATGATATACTTGTTTATTTTTGGGTAGAATCAGTGAATACAACTTTTTATATAATAAATAGAGTCTTAATTAGACATATTCTAAAGTAAAATCCCTATGATTTATAGAATAATAGTAATCATATCGTTAATTAATTAAATGTTTTTTGTTGCAATGTTTTTATAATTAATAAAAAGATAATCATGGAAAATATTCTTCAAACACTATTGAAGGTATTTTACAAGGTTATTCAATCTCTAATAAATCTTATGGAGTCTTTAATAAGTGAAACAACTATGTTGAAGAATCTGTTCATGTCAAATATGGTGAAACATATCCACCAGAATTCGAAACCTCCTTAGAAACTTTTGAGGATAGTCTGTTTAATATAGACTTAAATAACAAATATTTTTATTCTATAGTTAAATTAGAAGAATAATCCACTAGTTCTAGAAAATATCGAGATTCTGACCATGTAGAACCTGAACCTATAGATGAACATTAAGTGACCAACACTTCATTTTCTAGACCTCTTATAACTCTTAATAATCATGATTTTATATGATATAGATCAATACATAGATAAGGGAATTAGGACAAGATATTATCTAAGAACACATGTCAAAAATCATGACTTGTTATCATAGCTTTAACCTAAGGACATCAATGATGCAATCAATGATGAATTATTGTAGATGAATATGTACGAAGAATTAAATCATTTTGAAATAAAAAATGCATGGAAACATGTTGAATGACCTAAGGAAACCATATCTATATGCCTTCAATGGGTCGTTAGAAACAAGATTGATCATGTTGGAAATATAGTAATGAATAAGTCTAGATTTGTGACACAAGGTTAATGTCAAGAAGAAGGTGTAAACTATTAGGAGAACTTTTCAGCAGTTTCCCAACCTTACTCCATTAGAATACTACTAGATTATATAGCACATTATAATTTTAAAATTTATCAAATCCATGTCCAAATTTCATTTCTAAATTTTTATATATTTGAGATTGTTTTTATTAAAGAACCCCCCGGATTGGAAAAATCATTATTTTCCGAATCATTAATTCATTTCAGCCAAATATTTTTATGGTTTAAAGAAATCTCCAAGATCTTTTTATGATAGGATCAAAAAAAATTTATTTCTAAATGTTTTTATAAATTTATAATTGATCTTAATATTTTTAATAAAAACAATATAAAAGATATTTTATTTGTTAAAATATATATTGATGATATTATTTTTGGATCCTTAAAAATTAATTTATAAATTGAATTTTAAAAAATGAAGAAAAATGGGTTTGAAATTTTTCTAATTATAGATGTAAATTAAATCATAGATTTCAAATTTTTCGAAATTATGTAGGTATTGTTTTTAATTAGAGTTACTGAACTAAAGATATATTGAAACATATTTTCATGGATATCAATAAATGTTAAGATACCCTAATGAGTACAAAATTTAAATTATATCTTGATAAATATTGAAAACAGTGGATCACACCAATTACAAAGGTATTATTGGATATCATATCTACTTGTCTTCTAGAAGACATGATTATATTCTTAGTGTATGTATGTGTGATCATTTTTTGGAAATTCCTAATGAGTATCACCGATTTTTCTTGTCAAAATAACCTTTGAAATAGCATAAATATTCAAGAAAATTAGGGCTTTTCTAACCTAGAGGACAATCATTTAACTCAATTAGTTATTCTAATACCAATTTTGTTGGATTCAAGTGAAATATAAAAATAACATCTTGAACATGTTACTTGGTATAAATGTCTCTAGTTTCATGAAGGAGTAAGAAGAAAAATTATGTTTCATAATCTTCTGCGGAAGATAAATAAATTGTTTTTTTAGTTGTTATGCTCAATTTTTCTAGGTGAATCAAACATTACTAGACTACGTATAAATTTAGGATTGTACCTATAAATTAAGACAACACTAGTTCTATAAACATTTCTATGAACCTGGTTTCTCCTTCGATAACAAATCATATTTATGTAATACATCACATTTTTGAGATACCAATATCGATAAAGGTGATATAAATCCTGAATTTATTGGCACCAAACATAAAATTTCTGATATTTATACAAAGCCATTAAAATATAAGAAAATGTGTTTAATCTTTCATGAGTTGGGGATGATCAATTTTGGATGACTCACCATTGGGACTAACCATTGATAACTAGCTTTTGGGGCTCACCATTGAAGACTCATCATTCTGACTCACCATTCCTGACTCACCATTGGGAATCACCATTAATAACTCATAATTGTGAATCACTGTCAATGACTTAATGTTGGGATGCACCATTGATAACTCACTGTTAGGACTCACCGTTATGTCATACATTTCTTTACCTTTTCATTTTTCAAGCTCGGACTTACAAAATAATTATTATTTATTTCTATTTATTTTATTCCTAATTTTATATTTTTTATTTTCAAATCCATAAATTTGAAATCATGAGTCATTCCAAATCACATCTCTCTTACTCATTCAATTTTCTTCCAAAACCAATCCATTATATCCCAAACCTATACTGCCTCTTTCCTTCGAACTAACCCCTCTCAGTCATTCAAAATGTCTCAAGTAAGGAATATCTTCGAGACTTCTCTAGAAGAGTTTCATTGATTGATGATGAAAAAAGAGAATCGAGTGAATATAAAGCCATACCTATAAAAACCAATCTAGGAAATTGAATAGACATTCTAGAAAAGGATGTTCATGCTGACTATATATTATCATGTAAGTCTCTCGTGTTGAATGTGTTTCAAGAACGCAGTCGGTTGTAATGGTTCTACAAAACAACAAATATCCTCTATATCCAAGGCTAATTCATGAATTTTATCAGTATATAGTGTTTTTTCTTGAGGGATAATATGAATATTGAATAAATTCTACAATAAGTGGCCAAAGGATTTCAATTTTTTCTAGGTAATGGGATGAGTGATTAAACTCACCTTGTGATGGTATTAATTAAGATAACCAAGGCAGTGCTCCATCTACAAGTGACATATTTTGTTATGAAGAAGTATTTAATGAGATAACCACAAGTGGAATTATCAGAAGGCCCATAGACACTAATCATGAAGGATAATTAATAGTGTTCTTTAATTTTATTAGGCATCAGTTATTTCCATGGATAAGTGACTTTTCCCCTTCAAGGTATCAATACGTTAATTTAATTATCTAATTATACTGGTATAAAAGATCAACCTATATAAATACCTGATGGTTCATATATGTGGTATGATATAACAACATTCCATGTAAAACTCCATTTTATATTCAAATTTTACACCTTTCGTGTTGAAGCCTAAAGAGATGGTGAATAAACTTGAAAAAATTATAACATATTGTGAAGGATTTTTAATTACCAGTGATATATGAAAATTAATGAAGATAATATGGAATCCTTGGAAGAAATAGTGTGTATAAGATAATGAAAAAAAATTATGAAGAGTTTTATCCAGTTCAACACCCCATAAAATGAAAGGGTATAGTTTATTCTGATATAGGACCAGATTAGGTAGTAAAATTTTCAGATGAAGAGGAAAAATAAACTAAATATAGTGAAGAAAAAAAAATATATTTGATGATAGAAGATATCCTAAAATTTTAGGATGTTATATAAGAATTATATTTTGACCTATTATCCCTAAAAAAGATAAGCCTGTAAGAGAAACTATCCTATATAATGATGAAAATAATGGGACAAGAGAATCTAAAATGGTTGAATATGCAAGTGGTAGTGGATTTGAGGAAGAATAATTGAATGTTAAAGAAGAGGAATAATGTGAAAATGAGTAAGAAGTATAAGAGGAGGAAGAAGATAATGGTGAAGAAAGGGAATGTGATATAGATGATGAAGGGGGATAAGAAGAAAATGGTAAAGCCGATGGAAAATAAGATAATATTTAGAATAATCAAGGTCATAATGGAGAACCTAAAAATATGGATGAAACTAGTTCAATAGAAAATTAAAGAGTCTTGAAATATCAAAACACTCCAAACTCATTTTTAGTTGATGATGAATTTTAAAATTTTCAATTTCAATACTAAGTTGTTTTTCATAATGAAGCACCTATCGAGTGGTAGAAACAAAATCATAGAGTTAAAGATGATACTATTACAACATCTGATTTTTCTATTGTAGACGAATTGAAATTATATAATAGATATGTCATGCTGGGGTTATACTATCTAGACTCTGATGTTGTGGAATCTAATACTAAGGGATCCATGTTTGGTGAATTTTGATCAGCTGTAAAAAGTATTCTTCTAACTCAACCAACACAAATATCAAGTCTTAGTAAATGTGACACTTCTATTCTTTCAAATAAAGTTATCTAACAACATCAATATCAAATATTTTTTGGAAACTATGAAATAAGAATGTAGAATAACATTTTAAGTGATGAACATGATTCTCTCATACCTATAGGTAAAGGAAAGAAATCCAAATATAGATAATATTTGGAAAATGATGCAAATGACTTGGAGATAAATCTTCTATTTCAACTCATGATGATACAAATCATCCTATGGTACATGACTTGGATATGTTAATATCACTTATTTGAGATGAATTAAAAGGTACATCAACCTTAGCTTCTCTGACCCTTGACCTTGATATGATCATATCAGTGGTACAGGAAGAGATTCTATCCTTGATAGAGAGTTTTATTCAGTCAGACATCATTATAATACAACAGAACAGTTATCATGTGTAGAAATGCTAATGAATTACATGAAATAGTCTAAATCAGATCATGATGCCATAATGAAAAAGGTGGGTTATGTATGTCATTTATAATAAGGATCATCTCAATTCTAATTTTAAGTACCCGATTGAGAATTTAAAGATATTCTCTATCACCCAAGCCTGCAAAGAACAATTTGTTAAGATCAATGAGCATACTACTTATCTCTAAATCTACATGGAAAAATGATGACTTTACTAACCTAATGGAGAAAGGTGGGAAGATATCTTGGATTTTATAATCCTTCAGATGCCCTATTTCATGTTTAGAGTACTCCCAATGTAGATCCATAGGCCATCACAATTTAACCTACAACTAAGAATATAATCTCATGTTCCATATAATGGTCTATAGATCCTCAGTTTATGGAGAATTTCACACAATATCATTTTTCTCATCTTCCTAAAACCCTTCAATGTTTTTCAATGTCTCCATCTTGGTAACATCGTCATATGAGTCTTGTTATATATAGATAAAATATATCCCCTCCTACTTAAACTCAAGGTATTACCTATACAGTTTCTTATCGAGTTTATATACCTTCAAAGAGTTCCTCGACTAACCTTTAACAATTCTATTCCTCGTCCACTTTTTTACAATTTATTTATCCACCTTTTTCTTCTAATGCGGGCAAAGCGGCCATGGATCCTTACTTAGAGAACCCTTGATTGGATTTTTCTTTGATAGGGATGTATTTTTATATTTTTATCACATAATATATTCTTTTATATCATCATAAATATTTACAGTTTTCAAAAATTCTATTTTATTTTTCCCTTGTTATTTGTTCTCTTTTTTGTAATCACAAATGGAAGAGAATTATTATATTATTTAATTTGAGAATGATAAACAATATTGTATTTAATTTTATTTGATTATTTTTCTCATATAATTTAATCTCTCATGATATGTATGACATGTTACGTTATACATTCATCATTCATACATTGATAATTAGAAATGACCTATTCTACTTTGAATAATTCCTTGATTTTTTTATCATCAAAATGGGGATATTATTGGCCTCCTCCAGTTTTAATGCTCGCAAATCATTCTTCTCAAGTGAAATTATGTTAAATTATGTTTACTCATGTTTAAATATAATATTTATCTTTTATGTTAGTATTTTACATCATATAATAAGTTTATTTAGTATGAAAAAGTATGATTCATAGACATGGTTTAGTCACCATTATGGTTGATTCACCATTAAGATAAAATCACATTTGGGCATATCAATGATGGCTAAAAATTGGCTATGTATGAGTTAATGTTAAGGAAGAATCGCTATTAATATTTCTCACTATCAATTGTCTCACCATAACCACATATGTTCAATTATTAAAAAAGAAAAGACAAAATTATTCTGTACAATGTAAACAGATTCTCCAAATTTTCAAAAAGTATGATTCACCATCACATATTTCCACAGTCAGTCTCAATATATAAATTTCACAAAGTTTGAGTTACAGCTGGCATGAGTCACCTCTACGTCGACCTACTGTCATATATGAGTCTCTGTCAGGTCGACCTACCGGTAGAGTGAACTACCACTACTTGAATCACCGTTCCTGAGTCACCAATCCCATTAGACTTACAAGCTATGTCTAAGACACCATTACAAGTCACTATTAGACCATGACACCAGTCAGAGACACCATCAATTCCTCCTTTATCATCTAATATAAAATATCTTCTTAACAGTCATATTTTTGAAATTTAATGCAGCATATTAAATTAATGACCATTTCCATGAAACAATAAAATCATTGATAGAATATAATATGAGGTACGGTGAACCATGATATAATCGATATCATACTCTATGTCGACTGTTATGTATAAATAAATACCCAATCTCGAAGGAGATGAATTATGTGTGAAGTGGTGTGCTTGAGAAAAACATGATATCTACTTTTTTATATAAAAGGAGATGCTGATGAGAACTAAAATAAAAGAACATTTTGGTGGAAACAAACTAAGAAATAAAGAAAAAATCCTAAAGAAAATCAATACCTCACTAGAAACAGAAGATAGCAGATCTCACAATGCTATGTTTTTCTATCTATTTAAAAAATTTGACTCACGATATACTTTATGATAACTTCCAAGAGTCACGAGTTTCATTTCCAATCACACGTATCTTTCTAACCCTCATCTCTCTAATTTTCTATACATGGGTACTATTTTTACATTACGATATGTGGGTGTCCATTTATGTTCTATAAAAACAAAATCACTCCTATGAAAAACTGGAAGATACACAAATATCTTCACAATATATCGTTTACACATTACATTCCCATGGATAAAATTTGATGTTGTCCATACATTTCCTGTTTGTTTTTTACACCAATTAAATCTATTAAAAAGGTATTTTTGACCTGGAATGATATGTATATTGTTTTTTACACCAATATAGGGTTTGTATCTATGATTATTTATATAAACTAATTTTTAGTGGGTGATTTTGAAGTGGAGATTATTAAGTCTCATGTTGGGACTGATCCTCTTGTTTAAATTCTACTGTGTTCTTTCACATTTAGTTTTATCTGTATGTATTTATTTAATTTAGAAAAATTAACTTTTATTTTATAGATAATATTAGATTGTGTTCATATTTTAATTTTTTAAGTTGATCAATTTCAAAAATTACAGTATTAATTTATATTTTTTTAACTGATAACTAATCACTCTTTTAGAAAAACTTCACAAAACAAAATATTTTATAATAATCTCTTTCGATAACACCTCCATTTAAAAAAAATCAGAATATTAAAAATATGTTTTAGGATGAAATTTTTATAGGATCTAAATTCACTACCCCATTGATTTTGGAAATCCGACAAATAATAATCTATAGAGTCATCCATGAGGAACCATCTATTGTTTTTTTGATTTGAAAGTCCACCTATCTCTAAGAAATGGATGAGTACCGTTGAAAAAGTATTTCTCATTCATTACTATTCTGATCATGAAAATTCATTTTTCCTATTTATAATTTGGAAGCTGAATGAGATTAATGGTGTGACCTACACAAAAATGTGGAAACGTTAATAAATCGAAACCATGGAAAATTTAATTTCATTATATTATACATATGAATATGGATATGGAATTTTTTGAGCTAAGGATTATGAATGAGGAATCCAATACTGCATATGATGAATGTTTTTCAATATTTTCTACGTATAAATATTGTATTATCAATAAACCAGATAAAAAGAATGATTGTTTCTTATGCGGATCAAAATTAATCCTATGATGTTAATTAAACATAATAGACATTAGTAGTTGTGAATACATCATTCTATGTGATACAATTAAGGAAATTGATATTATTATTCCCCACTAATCTTATGGTTTGGATGAGAAATGAATGGTGGAATTAAATGGATGTTATTATAATGATAACCATTGAGGAAATAAGATGAACCAACCATTATGATCAACATGTCAAAGGGTACGTGGTGGAAATTTCCTTATGGAAAATGAAAATTTCCTTTAGTGTGTAATGGAAGGTCATCAGGTAATGTAATGTTATATTGATGGTAATATTTTATCCAATGATGGATGAAAATAATCATATAATACACCCCCATAGAAAAATGTTTCTAATGTAAATAGTATCATCATTTTTAACCAATTTTCTAATAATAAGGCATACAATATTGATGAACTTTAATATCCTCTTAATCGTAGAGACATATTTAAATCTCAGTCGATTATTATTTCTAGTGAGGTGTGTGATAAAGAAGAGGTGAAAAGAACATGTATATCCGATGAATTTTAAATATATATCACTATAAGACCTCTATTATTTTATATTTAATTATTAATGAAAATCAATAAGGTATAAATGATCATATATTAGGTATATTATTATTCATCTATTAGTGTTTTTCGGAATGCGCTTCATGAAAATATTGTTATTCCCACTATAGTTTAATTTTTTGTAATATTTGGCTTAGTTTGGATTTATTTACATAAAAATAGCATCATTTTTTATTTTAATTGATGCAACATTTTATATTATGAACCATACTATGATCATAGAACAATGAGATGAAAAAAATAAGCATCTAATGGAAATCACATCCATTATATGGGTCTTGATTCCTATTTTAAATGGTTGTCTATCTCATATTGTTGGACATGAACTCAATATTGAATATATGTATATTTATAATGGTTTTTATGTATTTACCAATTATTTTTTTAATTCCCCGTGTTTTTAAAATTTGGAACAATGTTCGATTTCATATGTGATACAGAATATTGAACCCAAACAAACAATGATTATTTATATATGATTATTCTAACCCATATATTAAATTATCACACATGATTATGATTAAGTAAATTATTTAATATATATGATATTACATAATATATTTATAATATTTTTGTAAATAATCAAAAAATATTTAGTAATGTCTTTTTCTTCTTGAAAATATGATTTATTCAGAATGATTTTTATTTTTTATAAAATATATAATAAATATATTCTAAAAAAATTTAAAATTTAATTGATGAAATTAAATCAATTTTTGATATCATCATATCAAAATTACCTTACAGATAATGGTTTTTTGTTTTTCCTAAAATAATGATTTTTCATAAATAGTGAATAATACTGTTTTTATGTAAAAAAATTATTTATTTTGATAAATTAATTTATATAAAACCTAAATTATTTATATAATTTGATTTTGAGGTTAAATAAATATTATATAATTACATTTAATTCAATTAACTATATTTAAATGATATTTATAATGGATTTGAAAAATAGTTTATTTATAGGATTAAAACCTATTTTTTGGAAAATATTTTAAAATGAATAATGTTTCTACTTTGTAATTAATTAAAATAGCCCCCAAAGAGAATTGATTTAAATTTAATTTCTATATTACATATCTATATTTATGAATTGTTATTAATATAGTGAATATTAATAGTTATATTGTTAAATCATCTCTTCCATGAAAAATGAATTTTTCAAAATAATGATTTACATTATTCTTGTGGTTTTTATTAAATTATTCCACCAATGTGAATTTATTTTGATAAAAAGGATTAAATTTTTTTTAATCATCCAAATTAATATTAGGTAATAGGGTCAATTTTTTTTGATAATATGAATAACTACCTAATTAAATATTATTACATGTAGTAAAAGTATAATTGGATAATTAAAGCAAAAAATAATTTAAAAAAGAAAAGAAAAAAAGTGACCCAAATAGTATGAATATGTATATTTCCATTTCAATTAAATAATAATTATATTAATCTTTATTTTTTTACATTTTAAATTATTTTTCACAATGTTTAGTGAAAAAAATTATTTTTATACGATAAAACTCAAATTTAATATTGGTGTGATATGAAATTTCCAAAAAAACATTCATCTTTTTGAATTAATGGAGTTTTTAAATAAGAAATATTTTAATAAAATATTATTATCAAATTAATATTGATAAAAGTGACTTATTATATAAATTATATAATGTCAAATTCAATTTCTATAACCATTTAAAAATTGATATCGTTAATAACCCATTATTTCTCAATACATGACAATGATATTTTTAATTGTTAAATTCGTATATTTAGAGAAAAATGGAAAAATAAATATTATATTTTGAATCAAGACTCTAAAGTAATCCAATGGTGAATTTTATATAATTTTATAAGACTCTCTAATTTTCTGGTAAAAGGTAAATAAGGTATAAATATATATTGCGCATCATAATATCATGATAACAAAACGATGATGTAATAAATTCTATAAAGGGTATACACAACTAGATCTCTGTTTTTCATTTATCATTATTTATTTTTTTGTATGGTTGATTGATTTTACAAAACCTTTATGAATCATCCAAAACCTATTACATACTGTATGGTTTTAAAATCATTTCATTAATAGTATGACTCACCATTACATCAACACGAGTAATATTTTAATAATTTCATCCATTGGACTAACAAGAAAATTAAAACCACACCTATTTGATAGATACCATTAGAAAACCTTATTTATGGTATGTGGTCTATGTAATTTTATTATATAGACTAAAAATCCCAATTTAGGAAATAATTAATAACCCCGACACTTTTCCTATATATATCTTAAAAAGATCCCATTTCACTTTACTAATTATAATTGGATATAATGAGCAATTGTATTATATATTGAAAGTAATCCATTTTCTCAGAACATTTCATACATTTCTCAAACACACACACAAATACTGTATAAGTTTATCGCCTTTTGAAACATGGAAACATAAACAACTGGTTCATTACATATGTACTTATCCTCCCTCTTATTTAATCATAAATAGAACCTTTATTTACAAATCTGGCTTAATGCCACTCCTTATATCCTAGGGAAAAGAAACATAAGAATGGGTCAGCTCAGATGCTTGGTGAGTGTAAATATAGGAGTGATCAATAAAAACATAATTATAAGGAATACATACATAAAAAAATTTGAATTTATTATCATTTATAAAAAATATCCCGATATCATGTCAATGAATAAATCACATATGTTAAGAAAGAAACAAAGAACATATTCTATTATAGTATAACATATGACATGGAATTTTTGACTATACCTAATCATAGAAAATGATTTCAATAGTAGTCAATGAACCCATTACAAGGTTATCATAGTAATAATTTTTCACTTCCCATACCATCCTTGTAGTCATGGTCCACTTCTCTGACCATATTAGTAGTCATGGATCACTCTCATGACCATCTTAGCAGACACAGTCCTTTACTAAATCAAGTTCACTCCCCATTCTGTTCATGTAAATCTCATGAGATATAAATATTTACTCATTTCATCGGAGGGAGACAAAGGTCCCACCAATCACATAATAACATTCTTACATATGTGTTCCAGAAGAACATAAATAATTCATAATATTAGAACACATGAAATGAAAAGGGATTCATAAAAATCATTCAATCTCAACATAACCCATAGAAAGAAAATTGATTTCATAAATATCATTCCATAATAAACAAAAAATATGCATATAAATAACAAAAATAGTATTATTTGATCATGACCTATTAAGACATGAGTATCACCAACAGATTTCATCATAAATGGAAAATAATTTTAACAGTCCATTTTGAAAAATTTAATGAGGTAAATATATTTTGATCAATGAAAAATTATTTTACCATAATAAAACATTTATTTTAAATTTTTCATAGTAAATAACATTGAATACATATAAGGAAATATTTGAAACCATTTTTTGAAACTTATGAAACCCATTTTCATGAAAATGATTAAATGTTCATTTAAAACAATATTAAAATATTTTTATAAAAAATTATTATGATTGATAATAGATTTTTTAGAAAATATATAATGTCATTAAATTAATATTAACATACCATGAAAATAATTATATTAATGATCAAATGTTTCAATGGTAATCATATACACCTCATAATATAATATAGGTTCATAACATAACATGTGTCTCCAAGAAGGAAAATTGATAAAAAAAAATTACAATACTGATTTGTTAACATTTGAACCGTAAACCCCATGAAAGAATAAAATAAATTGAAAATTTTAATAACATGAAATAAATTAAAATTATGATTCATCATTTAATATTTAATTATATACACCACAAAATAAGAATAAGTGGTCATTATCGTATATATCTCAAAAAAATAAAGTAAGATGGTAAATCCAATACATTATATAGTTACTCTTAAAAAACATGTGAAAACCTCTTGTATAACAAATATACATTTTTACACATATATTATAGAACAATACTAAATTATATAAAATCACAATTTATTTACTTATGGCATTATATTTCCTATTTTTTAAAAATTTCATGTTAAAGTTATGTTTTGGGTAATAAATGCATTGTTTTTCACATGTGTTTTAATTTTCAATAATTTTTTCCTCAGGATTATATAATCATTTAATAAATTTTAAAATGATATTGATGAAATAAATATTAATTTATTAACTATAAATGTATTCATCATATAATAAAAATTATGTTAATAGAAAATTAACTACAACGTTCTTGGAGATGGTAGGTCATACAAACGCATGAATGTTGTTTACATTTTCTTATTATATTGAATGAAAGAATAATACATATATGTATATATATATATATATATAATAATTATATTATAATTATTATTTCATATGCATAATATATTTTCATTAAATTTTTTCTTAATAAATTCTATGGAAAGTGTGAACGAATTACATAGCTTTGAGGAGTTGTGGTCCACACGTCCACATATGAGGTTATTGTATTTACAAAAAAATGAAAATCATGATGGAACATTTTATATAATAACTATATAATAATAATAACATAATAAATACCATATATATCTTGTAAAAATACTGTTTTTATAAAAATTCCAAACCCTGAGAGGTGGTAAAGGAATAACTAACAACATTGTATTAAGTTGTGGTAGTTCACCGTACACAAGAAAGGTAAATTAATTACCTATTAGATGGATGTGTGTGTGAGTGTAGATATAACCCATATAATAATGAAATATTAGCATATTGATGATCATTACTAAATTATATATCTATCGAATAGTAATAAATGATGGGGTTCAAGGAAAAATTAATATGAAAAAATTAGTCGATAACCATTGTCTCTTCTTTGGGCATCTCCTTTTGATGTGCACAAAATGACATCTTTAATGAATTCATAAATTTTTTTTGGATTTTATGATTATGGAATATGTTTCTTAATGATATTTAGACATATATTTTCTAATAAAAATAGGTACTGAAGTGAAAATATAAGAGAAAAGGATGTATCCTTTTAAAAGAAATGGGAGGGAAACTTTCTGAATTTCTCAATAGGCTAATTTATTAAAAATTCAGTATCATCCCAAATACCTACCAAATTCCATTTATTAAAATATAATATATTATAAGTCTATAATATCATCAAATTATAGATTTTAGACATGTTTTTTGTCTAATTTTAGAACTTATCCTTCCTTTTAAAGCATAATTAATCCATTTATATTTTAGTTATAGAGTCAATGTTTTTAATATTAAAAGGATTTTATTTTAAAATATAAAGAGTCAATTAAATTATAAATGGAAAATTTATGATATTTTAGGGCATATATCATCCCATTTTTCCTGTTAGTTGTTTTTTTTATTTTTATATAAATTAATAACTTATAATTTTTTATAAAATATCATAAGTGTCAATTTTGATACTACACTAAACATTTACTTTAATATATTCCAACCATCATTTTCCCTTTTAAGAAGCTCATTTAATACAAACCTGATATATCATATTCACCTATAAAAGTTTTGTATCACATTAATTCATCTAAATTGAACTTAATTTAATATTTATAATTTCATTTCATTGATCACTTCATCGATTGATTAATTACAAGATCATTATTTTTAAATTCATTAGGAAACCTATTTATTAACTAAATATTAAAAATAAACTTTTATGATTTAGATAAACATTTTTTATTCCATAAAAAATATATATAATATAACCTAACTTATCGTTACACCAATATTAAAAATATTATAAATAATAAAAGTATGAGTGTGACATTTTGTCACTTCCTTTGAGATTAATAGTATTTTGGTAATTTTTTTAGCCAAATGTCATTTAAATTATTCAATTTCAATAATTATTCAATATAGGAATAATTAACTTCTTCCAATAATGTTTTATCATGTTTTATTTTCATTTTATCTTCAATTTCACATTACATTTAAATTAAATAACCCCAATTTCATTTTATCACATTAAACAAATTTACCAAAGATACTATTCATATTGGCCAAAAATAAAAAGTGACCTATTTAATAAATTTTTATCTTATGATTAAAAATATTCAGTCTGATTTTCATAATTCAAAACATATATTTTTTTAAATAAATTTCATATTAATTTCTTTTATAGAATAAGAATATAATTTTTTTAAAGTGAAAATGTCCAAAAGATTGACATTTTTAATCCAAATTCATCATGAAATTTATTACAATTACCAAAATTTGAATAAATTAAAATAATTATTTAATTATACATTAAAACCAATAAAATTTATAATTATATAGTATAAATATTTTTGTTGAAAATTTTATTTTCTATTAAAAACCAGTATTTATCACTCTTCATCATGAAATTAAACTTATCAGAAAAATATCATTTTTTAGAAAGTAAATTTATATATAAATATTTCAAATAAGGGGTTTATTCAATCATATAATAATTATTAAAGTGTCAAATTTTTTTTTAAAATGGATTCTTTATTAAATGGTGGCAGAGATGCCTTGGTAGAAAAATTCTTCTTTTATCCATAAAATTTGATTTGTTCATATGTCACATATATGGTAGGAAACTCAGCCAGAGGTAGGCCCCTGACCATTTATTAAGATAAATGACAAGCACACACAAAAAACTAGAAAAATGATTACATATCATAAAAGTCATACCCGTCACCACCCCTATGATAGAGTTCTTCTGTAGACACTGACACCCATTCTGAACCATCATAGTGTTTTAGGATCTTGGAATACTTTTTGCTAGGGTTCAATTTCTCTAGTGATATCTACTCCTGTGAAGAATACATGAAATAGGAACTAGTTGACATTGGCTTCGGCAAATCAGAGTAGTCCTTTCTCGACCTTCTATTTATTGTAGTGGACTTCTCAATTTCATCCTTCTTTTTCCCATCCTTGACTACATCAATATACGAATTCCTAACCATATCACTAAGGATTTCCTTGTCACTTTCCAAGACCCCCCTCCCACCCTCTAATATCCAGATACAAGGACATCTTGGGAAACATTTATCACCTTCTAGACCTACTCATGTATAATGTTACAGTCAATCATGCAAAAAAATGTGACTGCTCCACAACCTCTTGGCCAGCTTGCACCTCCTTCAGTGCACCTACTAAAACAATCTGCATAGTGCTGCCTTCTTTCATTGAAGAACTATGCTCCACTTGAGATACCTCTCTAGGATCCAGCGCTTGAATCTGGTTGTAAATATCAACTTCACTCTATTAACCATCTGGTTGCAGTTGTGCATTCAGAACCTTACCCACAAGACAGAAAGTTTCATCATTGATTTCCCCATCACTAGCTGAACTCAAAATCATCCCACCATCCTTCGAATCATCATCATCATATCCATCACTATCAATACATCTCTCAAGTCCACTATACCCATAGTTCATTGGAACACCTACATGATCTTACTCTTCAGAAATTCCTCCATGCTCAATGCCACCTCCAGGATTAGCACCATCCAAATTATCACAATTCAAACCATCCCCAAGGTATGATCTTGCTTCAGCCTCTAAAACACCACAGCTACTATCGAGTGGGAAATTCCGACTACTGATCCAACCAACCCATTTCTAGACTTAACAGAATTAGTGATCTTCTTTCTCTGGCCAGAGACCTTACCAGTTCACTCCACCGGGACTGAAGTGGATCCACTATGCCATTGACCATCCCGGTGACCTAGATGATGACAAGTCTGATAGTAATCATCCCATGATTCAAAGACATCTTCTTTCTTCTAATATAATTCCTCGCCAATAATGATCCAAATCCACTAAAACAGAGTCATCAAAGATTACACCTCAATACAAAATTGCAGATTAACAGGATGACTTACCGATAAATTGCGTGCAACAGAGCAGATAAATCTCCCCACCAAATTCTCTAAAATATGGATTATAGAATGATTCTGAAATGGTAAAGGAAGGAGAGTAAATATTACTAAGGTCATGATAGAGGGAGATTCATGATTCATACGAAGATAAAAATTCCATTGGAGGAGAAATAACATGCATATTCTACATTGTCAAGGAGCTTTAGACCATGTGCAGACTAAATCATCCTCTAAGGATAAGCGTATCATCAGATGATTCTTGTCAATCATACCCACCACCGCGCGATCCTACTGGTACCATTTAATAAACATGAATCCGTCAAATTCATTAACTAAAGGCATTCAATGATTGAATTGATCCACTAGGGTCTAGATCAGAAAACAAGAGGCCTCAAAAAATCCAGCAGTGAAATCAAGAGTTGAGGGTCCCCAAGATGCAAATTTGGAACTTTTGGGTTTAAATCTATCAACGGAAAGTCAGGTAGAAATCCAGGGTTATTTAATGGTACAAAAAACATCTGTGGATCCAAAGGTGGTGAAGGAAAAGCCTCCCCCCATCCCACCTCTAGGAATGGAGGGGGGATCCATCCGTGATCACCAACTATGGTGCATCACCGCCATCTCTACCCAAGACATTGTCAATAAAAAAAGTGTTGTTGGGTAACAAGGTATTGGTGTGGCCTCCCCACCTACGCGTCGCATGTCCCCAACGAGGCCCATGGTTGCCTACCCATGGGCTTAGGCCAGCTCCCAAAGGCGTAGAGGGCCCCACAAGCGGTTTGTTAGCATATAGTCTATGTTTCCTTGTGAGTACACGAACCCAGAAACTCGAGGTCAGGTTTCCACAAGCCTTAACCAACTCAATTGTGCCCCACGGGAAAATTTTTTTTGGGTAATGAGGTATTAGGGTGGCCTCCCCAACTGTGCGCCAAACGCCCCCAGCGAGGACCGAGGTGGCCAACCCTTTGGATTAGGCCAGTTCCGAAGGGGGTAGAGGGGCCCATGATAGGATTGTTATCATATAGTGAGCATTGACTTGTGAGTACTCAAACCTGGATCCTCAGTGTGAGGACACCACCACCTTTAACCAACTCACCTATGCCCCGTGGGAAAACGTGTTGTTGGATAATGAGGTATTAGGGTGGCCACCCCACCTGTGCACCGCACATCCCATTCAAGGCCCAATGTAACCAATCCTTGGTCTTAGTATAGTTCTAAATAGGGTAGAGGGTCCCACAAGAGGTTTGTTAGCATATAGTGTGTGTTTCCTTGCAAGGACTCGAACTCAGATCCTTAGGGTTAGGACTCCACCACCTTTAACCAACTCACCCATTCCCCATAGGAAAAAATGTGTTGGTCGGTAATGAGGTATTGGGGAGGCCTCCCCACCTGCGTGCCACACATCCCCAGTGAGGCCCATGGTGGGAAAACCATTGGAATTGGAAAGTTCCCAATGGGGTAGAGGGGCCTAGGAGAGGTTTGTTTGCATGTAGTGTGTGTTTCCATGCGAGGGCATGATCCCAGAACCTCGGGGTCAGGATGCCACCGCCTCTAACAAAATCACCGTTTCCCCATGGGATATAAAAAATATAAAATGAATTATAGACACTAAAATAAATAATATATATATATATATATATATTTAGCATAATTCAAAAAAAATATTTTCTACATATTGGTATGAAACAAAAATGTGAATATTTAAATAATTTTACAGATGAAAAAATTTCCTTTTATTTTAAAAAGGTTTTATATTAATTTATAATTAATTTTTAAATGAATTTAGTATAAAAAATGAGTAATTTAGTTAATCAAGTTCATAAAATTCATTATAATAACTATTTTATAATTTTTTTTAATTAGTATTATATGAAAATGATGGTTTGTAGAAACACAGTGTTTCATATAAGTCAACTTAAGTTTGTGGTTCGTGTAATGAAAGAAATTAAATAAAAAAAACATTTAAAAAACAATATATATTTTAAAAATATAGGGTTCTTACATACCCCCCATAAAAATAATGTATCCCTTGTCATTCATCTATGTTATTAAATTATTAATTCTTGCAGCATATTTTCATAGAAACCCAAAACGTAAAAATAAATAATAAAAAATCATTTTAAAAAGGGAATATTTGAAATAACTAGGTTTCCACATAGTGGATCATATGTGCTAACAGAGAACATTGACATGGAATACTAATCAAATTGTCAGATTGTGATAGAGAATGGTAGAGAACATGGTCTAGATAAAGTTAACAATCAAAAGGAAATAAATATGTGATGATCAAGGGGGTCATTTGTTTCATTTTTATGTATGTACTAGGATTACATTTTTTTCAAGATCCTTTCCCTATAGTTGAATAATGATTATTATAATAAATACGCACATTATTTTCTCATATTTTATAAGAATAATAACATGCTTTCATTTTTTCATGATGAATTTCCACTTTTTCACTTATTTCATGAAATAAAGGTAAAATTTTTCATTTCTAATGCAATAGAATAAAATGAAATCCATAGAATGATATATTATTCAATATACCTGAATATCAAAACATAAAGGGTAATAAATGTTATCCAATGTTGATAAATCATCATATTGAGATATAATACTTCAATCTCTAAACCATGATCCTAATCTCAACATAAACAATATCATAAATGGTTACATTTTTATCCTTTCCAAGCATTAAAATCCATATTTTTTGAAAGAATGTAATTAATTTAAAAAAATACACTGATCACTAATCCCCCAAATAATTAGATATAGATTTTAATTTTTACAAACAAACATGTGTATACCATTAACATTTACTATATTGAAACTAGATAACATACTTAATTACAATATAGAAATTGTGAAAAGATTAATTATTTAAAAATATATCTCCTTCCTCATAACATAAATCTATAAACTAAATCCTTAATCCACCTCATCATCATATTAAAAAAATTATATGGTTATCAATATTATCACATTTATCTTATCACACTATCAATCATCTCATTATCCTATTATTATCCGGACATAATGCATATATTAAGGGTTATCATTCTATTAGTCATGTGTTATCGAAAAATATCACCTTACCACTACATTTTATTTTCATGGTTATTAATACCATTAAACATATGATTTTATATACTTAGGGAGATACTATAGTGAAAAAATACTGAGATATTACATTATCTTGTAATTCCAAAAATATATTTCTATAACTTTATTCTTAAATTATAATACATAAACATTCAATATTTCCAAAAAACAATGATCATACTCACTATATCCAATAGTGAACAGATGACATTTCCCTTCATATTTGGATTTAAGTGGTTACTGATTTTTATCATCATTGTTAACCCTTAGATTTGGGATGTGATTATAATAATGTCCATTTTCATCACACTTTAATAATTGAAGTGTACTTGTGAATTTTTCGTATTGTTCTCTCTCTTCAGATCATTTAGTTTCATTTTCACATTAGTTCAAAATTCAAAATGCCTCATGACCTTCATTTACCTATTTAAAACATCTTCCAGTCCCATTATGAAAATTTCATCCATGTTTCTTTACACATGTTTTGTATAAAGAAAAGATCATATTATTTTTTTCATAGTTTTTATTTTTTTATTAGATCTCCACCTTCCAATACATATCAATACCATGAGATTGATGTGTAACATAAACATTTATTTCCACATTGATATCACAACATTCAATCTCTCCATAGCTACAAAATTCCGTTATGGCTAACACCCTTTGAATACTTTTTTTAATCCATTGTAGAATCTTTCATCCTTTGATTCATTATGGATAAAAATACTATAAATATTTATTTTAAGTATTATAAAATTTTCCTTTTAGGTACCAATGAACTCATCATCTCTTTTCATTAAATAAATTTACTATTTATCCATATTCATATGAAGAACATGATGAATGTAATTATTGAAGAATTATTTCAGTAAAATGTCCAGTTCAATGATTAACTTTCATCTTGATGCCTCATATTATTGATAAAAAACCTTCACTTGTCTTATTAGGTATCTTAAATATGAACAACAAAAATATATTTTTCAGTTTCTGACTAATGAAAGACATAAAATATATATTTAGTGGTACTGATCCATTATTTAACACCATGTGGATCAGAAGACCCACTAAAAATAGGCGTATTATGCCCCATGAAGGAATCAATAGAAACATATTACCTCCTATTCTCATTTTGATGTATATAATTATTTGTACATTTTTTTAGTCAATCGATTTGATTTGTTTCCTGTCTCCCCTAACATTTGTTTTCTCAAGTGGAAAATCATGGAATTCCCCTTCTATTCATCATTAACATGGTTCTTTTAGGATGCATCCAATGACTAAAACTATAGTATAGTGTCTATAACAATATTAATATTGGAAAAATAATATAATAAAGTGAAATTGTTTTCAATATATAACATCATAGTTTTAATCTTGATTTTTTATTCATTGTTACCAGTATTGTAGGATTATAACCTACATATAGACATATGCTTGGAGACATCCCTACACATTTACTTAGAAATATATATAGGTATCTCACTAAATTAATCTCTTCCTAATTTCCAAAGGATGACAAAATATTTTCTCAATATACAATGTCTAATTAAAAAATCTTATTGTACATTGAAATTTCATGATTTTTTGAGAACATTTCAAAAATTACACCAACACCATCCCAAATACTGTATTAGTTTAGTTCCATCAAAAACATGGAAAAATAAACAATTGGTTCATACAACATCTACATATCCTACCACCTGTTTCTTCATAACTAAAATTAATTTTGACATATCAGACTTAATAACATTCATCATATAATATGAAAAACAAACATATGAATGGGTGAGATAAAATGTTATGTAATGGTTAACAAGGGATAGATCGATCCAAAAATAATCATAAGAAATATGTACACAAAAAATAAATTTTAGAATCAAATATTTTATAAATACAATATCCTCAAATCAAATCAGCGAATAAATAATATATGTTTGGAAATAATCAAATAAAATATCCAATTAATGTATTACTTAATACAAGGAATTGTGGAACACACATAAGTATATAAAATGATTCTATAGTCGTCAAGGAATCACTACCAAGGTTATATTTTTCATATGATTTCACTCACTATATGATCCTGGTTGTCATGGTTCACTCCAACAACCATATTAGTATTTAAGGATACTCTCATGACCATCGTAATAGAAAATGACCTTTACTAATCTGAGATCACTCCGCATTCCAGCATTTCCAATATCACGAGATATATAACTTTACCCAAATCATTAGAGGGAGATATTGGTCCCCCGATTAAAATAATTAAATCCATACATATATTTACCACAAGAGCATAAATCATTCCTCACATCAAAACCCATGTAATTAGAGGGGTCTCATTAACATCATTTAATCCAAACATAACTCGGTGCAAGGAAATGGGTTTCATAAATTTCATTACATCATAAACATAATCTATTTATAAAACGAATAATAATAGTATCATTGGATAATATTTCCTATAATTCATGAGTATCTCCAACAGATTTAATTTTATATGGATTATAATTTTGATATAACTTTTCAAAACATTTCTTGAGGAAAATATCGCTTCCACTTTGAAAAATTATTTTAAAATAATAACATATTTTTTAAATATTTTTTTTGTAAATACTATAAAAAACATATAATAGAATATTTGAAAAAATTTTAAACATATTTGAAATCAATTTTATTAAAAATTGGTAAAAGATCATATAAAAAACATTTAAAAATTTTTTATAATTTATTTTTGAAGGAACACATATATCATACCGAAGAGATAATAAAAGTTACAAAGATATTGTAACAATGATTATAATATAAAGAGGATGTAAGTTTTGAAAATAGAGTAAAATATCACCATAAATATTAATTTTTTTTATATTTTTGACCATATATCACTCCATTTTCCCACTTCAATAATTTTATGACTTTAAAATAGTTTTATAAAAAATCCTAAATTTTCATAAGTGTAAATTTTTAACACAATTCATGATCTCAACTTTTAGAAAATCCATCCACTAATCATACATAAAAACAATTCATTTAATTCACACCTAATAAGTCATATTTACCTAGAAGATTAATTTATAATATTAATTAAGTAAAATTATATTTACATTACTATTTATTATATCATTTATCTTTTTGATTAATTATTGTATCACCATTATGTAATTATTTAGGAAAGTTATTTTTTCAGTAAAATTTAAAAATAAATTAATATGATGTAGATAAATAATTTAGATTTAATAATACTATATATAGTTGACAATATCTTATATTTAACCTGATATTAAACATATTAAACATATTAAAAGTAAGAGTGTGACATTTGGTCACACACTATGAGTTTAATATTATTTATGCAAATTTCTTGGAAAAATGTACATGAAATTGTATAATTTAGATACTTGTGTGTTAAGGGTATAATTATCATCATCACCTGAAATTTGGTCCAGTTTTTGGGTCATCTTATGCATTTTGTCACATTATAATTAACTTAAATTATCCACTTTTCCTTTTACCATTATAATTCAAATTACTGATGTTAATATTCAAAATTTCAAAAAAGAAAAGGAAAATATTTACTAAATCTGGAACAAAAGATTCTAAATATGAACTAAATTTTTAATAATTCAAAAAACATAATTTTATAAAATTAATTTAAAATTAATCCTGATGAAGACACGAGAAAACATGGTTTTAAAGTTGAAATGTCCGAAATATTTACATGTTTTTATATACATATTTATTGTGAAATTGATTCCAATGAAATAAATTGAACCACAAAAAAATTTGTCAAATTATACGTTAAAATAAATTAAATATATAATTATACATTACAACTGTTTTTAGTGAAAATGTTGTTTCCAATTAATGTTTATTATTTTTAATTATTCATCAAAACATGAAACAATTTAGAAAAATACCAAAAATTAAAAAATATATATAGTGATATACCGCATTAAAATAATAATTTTTTTAGTATAAAAATTTTAAACTTTCAAAAATTATATATAATTGGTTTCTTTATTAAAAGGCATCAAAATAGTATTTTTAGAAAAAATTCTTCTTTTATTCATAAAATTTTATTTTTTCCTATATCACTACAAAAAAAAAACTCATAAAATGAATTTAGAAAAATAAATTGAATATATATATAACATTAATATATTTAAAAAATAGTAATTTTCAAAATTTTTGTATAACACATGCTTGGTAATATTTAAATAATTTTTCATAAAAACAATTCCTTTTATATTAAAAAGGTTTTACATTCATTTATAATTAATTGGTCAAAGATTTATGTGTAAAAAATAATTTCATAATTCATCTATTCAAGTTAATACCATCCATTCTAACTTATACTCTATAATTTTCCTATTCCAGAAATTATAATAATAACATGATGGTTTGTAGAATCTCAGTGTTGCAAGTGACACAAGCTATGTCAGTGTTCTGTGTAACACAAGATATCATAGAAATCAATTTTTAACAAAATTATATAACTTATAAACATATTAGTTTATTACATTGGATAACAACGTTAATCTACCATCTCCTCCTTATATTACTACCAAGGTGCCCCCATTCTCTCATCAAGCTCCTCCAAAGAATTTGGAGTAACACACTCATATAAGTGTTTCATTCCTTCTCTCCTTTATTCATGTTTATTTATTATCTCATTCCTAATATTTCAAACTCCTAATGTATGGATATATATTTTTATATCCCTAATTATGATGATTTTACGAAAAAATAATGAGACACCTCTTTATCTATCATCAACCAATTCTATTAAATTTTAAGTGACATTATTATATCACTGAAATTTCACCACGATTATACATACCAAAACAATTTTGTAGTGACTTCCATACTCATTTCGTATCGAGGATGTTCACCAATATACAATTATACTTACTATAAATGGGACATACATGTATGTATTCTACACTCATTGATCATGTAATAAATATGATTATGGATGAATATATGTTGTATAATCTATGTGGAAAACATAATTATGGGAGAGCAATGAAATTGAGGGGATCACCCTAAATAAAATACCACTACAACGAATTAAAAAATGTATATTTTCATGAGACACAATGTCGGGATAGAGAGTAATCTTATTTGGTTATTTTACTTTTTCCATCATGATTCATTTTCATTTATCATGACAATTTTTTTAAATAGTGTTTTCATTTATTGCCACATTTCCCATTTCACTTTTATGTAATATTGTTATATGATTTCTTGTTATTCATATTTGTGTTTCTCACCACTTTTATTCCCCATTTATATGCCTATTGTCCAACATGTATTACTATATTATTGTTATGACATATTTAATCCCTTAATAGGATTTCATTGTTTACCCATTGTTATGTATGTACCCAGGATATCCCTTACAGTTCTATGTATGAAGGAATATTATGATCATGTTAATGAAGTATTCAATAGAAATATTTTATTTCATGTTTTAAGTTGTAATTTCATGAACCTAATTACAAATGGAACTATAATTCATGAAGATATGGGTCATATTATGTGTAATCTTTTGTAATAAATAATATATTATTCTGAAATAAAGAAGATGGTAGTCATAGTTACTATCAAAGGGCAATTTTAATTATTATTGGGATTCAGATTAAAAAACTCTAAAAAATGTCTGAGGGATAACCTATGTATAAAAAACATCCCAAAATTATTGTAAGTATAGAGTGAGTGGTTTATCATGAAAATAAATCTCTATCATGATACTAAAATGGATGTGGCTCTATTGTAGATCTACATAGGGGTAAAAAATAAAAACATCGTGTTGAGCTAGTTTTACTAGAAACTAGTTCACAATAACAGGCCTTGATTCACACTTGGTTTGACACTCTCGAGGGATATTCTTTAGATAATTCATAAGATCATTATGAACCATTATTAGGGTAACATTAATACCCATAATTATATATATTTATTAAATAGATAGTTGATAACTTATATTGAATCCTATAAATTCCTATGTTATTTTAATATATTCAATTTCTTAGTTACCCCTTTAATGTTATTTTGTATCTTGTTTGTATGTTTATTAGTTTGATAGTACATAATATTAATTTCCCCATTGTTAAAAGACATTGATAGAAAATAAAAACAAATGAGCTAAATTTTACATTGTAAGGAAAGAATATTTTAAAGGTGTATGAATGTAATGCCCCATGTTTTTAATAGATAAAACGATGTTCTATAGCAAATGTTATATGCAACATCAAACCAAAAAATTATTATTATAATTATTTAAATATGACTCTTTTAAACATTATTTTATATTTACACACATTATAAGGATTAACTAATTCATTATATATATATTTTAGTGTGTCTGTTCGAAATATATTCATAAATTATTTCTAAATAATCAATAAAGTTTTAGTAATTTTTTCTTATTCTTAAAAATACAATTTCTTCAAAATGAGATTTATTTATTTATATAAAAAATATTATAATTATTTTACATAAAATATAATTAATTTATTTTATAAAATGAAATCCATTTTTTTATATCATTATATCAATATTATATTAGGTTAAATGTTTGGGATTTCTAAGAATATATAGATTTTTCAGTGAAGAGTTAGTAATTTCTTTTTTTTAAATTTACTTTCATTTAAAAAATATTTTTTATCAAAGAAAAATTTTATAATAATTTTACCTCATGGTAAACTAATTATTCTTTATTAATATTTATTTCAATTAACTACATTTATGCCATATTTTAATGCACATTAATACAAGTTTATTTTAAGGACTGTAAATTCATTTTCCAAAAAAAACTATTTTAAAATTAATAGTGTATCAAATTTATAAATAAAAAAATAACACAAAATAATAAAATATTTAAATGAAATTTTTTTATAACAAATATATCATTATGAATTGAAATTAATATAATTAATATTTATATTCATATTATTAAATATTCTTTTTCCGGAAAAATGATTGTTTTTTTCAGAAAACTACTTTCAATATTAGTTGTGGTATTTATTAAATTCATCCACCTCTGTGAATTTATTTTTATAAAATATATTCCATATTTTTTAGTCATAAAAATTAATATTAAGTAATTATTTCATAATAATTTTTGTGATTATATAAATAATAACCATACTAAATAATTATTACGATTGTAAAAATAAAATCTGTTAATTAAGGGTAAAATAATTTAAAGAAACAAAAAATTAAAGTAACCCCTAATATTTGAATTTTTATATTTAATTATAAATTAATTATAGACTATATTTATTCCTTATTGGTTTTAATTTTTAGATTATTAAGTAATGAGTTTGGTAAAAAAATATTTTAATACGACAAAACTCAAATTTATTTTTTGTGTAGAATGCAATTTCAAATAAGACATTTCTTTTGATGTATTAACGAATTTTAGAAATAATTTTTATTTTAATAAAATATTGTTATTAAATGATTATTTATAAAATTAATTGATAATATAAATATTATATTTTCAAATGTATGTTATATAATTGTTCAAAACATTTTATTGTCAAAACCCATCATTTCACAAAAAAATGTCAATTATTTTATAAATGTGAAAATTCATATATATGTATAGAAAATTATTTTGATGAAATAAATATTATTTAGTGAATCAAAACCTAAAAATTATCATATATTTAATTTTTCAAATTTTTTCCAAGACAATTAAAATTTTAGGTAAAATTTAAATATTGTATAAGTTTATGCAGTGTATTACGACATCAAGATTACCCAAAAGTGATATAACAGATACTTTAAAGGGTATCCACCACAGAATATATTTTTTACTTTAAAATAATATTATTTAATTTTAATTTTATTAATTTTAAAAATCATTTATGAGTCCTCCAAAACCAAAAATATATGTTACCGTTTTATATTAATTTATCAAAGAGTATGACTAACCCCAAATCACCATCATTAAAATTTAAAAAATTTAGGCCCTTAGACTAATAAAATAATTAAAACTATAAGGAACTGGCCTTAAAACTTTACATAATCATGAATTAAATGAATAATTCACATAGAGGATCTTTTTGAGGTTTAGAGTTTTTGAGAATTAGGACATTACTATTACATATCAAAAGATTACAAAGTAGACACTTTTACTAAGTTTCCATAAAATAAAAACTCTTAAAAAGAAATATGTCTAGTGCCATGTTTTAGATAGCATGTCTTTCCTTGATCCCATCCTTGACCCATTTCATCTTTATTTCATGTGGAAAACATTTCAAAAACTTGGGATGAGCATAAAAATCATAGTAAGTGATATAAATGTATGGAATGAAAACATTAGTCCATGTATACATAAGAATTTATGAAATCATACTTTACTCATAAAACATAATCACTTTATCATAACTCATGAAATCATATGTTTTATGAATAACTCATAGAAAACATAAGACATAAAGGTAACTTGAGTCATTCATAACATTCTTACATTTGGAATACCCACCATAGTATATTACCTAAATCTCTTTGGAGAATCATTAGTGTTTAACTCATTCGCATTACCCAATGCATTGGAGAGCTATATCGGGCTCACATGCCCATAGTTTGTCACAGAACCACCCGATTTCATAAACATTTCCCAAGAACCATAACATAATCATAACACTTAAAACATGCATAAAAGAAACATAAAATTTACACATTTCAATCACAAGATATCACACCACGATATTATCATAAATAAAAATATCTAATAAAATCATAAAAACTGTATGAGAGAAAAATCCCTTTATACATTGAAAATATTAAAACAAGACATTTAAAAGATATTTTAGAATCAAAGTGTCCCATACCACTTCGAAACATTTGAAAGGGTTTTAAAAAATTAATTTCCCTATAAATAAATCCTTAAACCCATTTTTAAAACATGTACATGGATCATACATTTTTAAAATAATAAAATTTTAAAACCATTTAAAACAATGTTTTAATAAAATAGTCCTTTTCCATTTTGAACATTTAAATTATAATCCACAAGAAATTAGACCTTTTTAAAAACATTTAAATGACTTTAGTATAGACATAATATGGATATGGAATGTCAATGGGGCTGTATATAGACTTTATAAAAGAAAGTATTGTATTAGAACAAAATATGCCTCAATAAAAGGTGATTGAGATGAAGTCTCATACAAAGTCGGTATCCATAGATTAAGGATAAAGCAATTACATAATTATGTGTGAAAAATATAAATACACCCGATATAAGAGGATATAAAGTGTAAAACAATCAGAGGTCATCCACAAATATTCATAGTATGAAATAATCATGAATTAGAGGTTTAACCCAAATAATTGAAATTGGGTTAAGATGTTCCCTTACAAAAATCTGACAGCCTAACGACGTCACTTTAAAATTCAGAAAATGAGCTGATGAGATAGAAAATGTTATCTCATCACTTGGACATAAAATTTACATCAATGAAGATATATAATAACATATCCCAACATAATAAGATGCAAATTAAAAGACATAACAAAATAAGTCTTTTAAAAATAGGAGGGTGAAAGGTTCCCTTACCAATTTGGGTAACTTTCGAAACGTACACCCCACAAAAGAAGGACAATACAACATCGATGTAAATATCCATAAACGAAAGAACATTACAAAAAGAGTATAATAATGTGAAGTACATACACCACTCAAAGGAAATAGTGGAAAATGTAGCATAAGCCTCATGGGAGTAAAGGTAGATGAAAAATCCCCTATGAAAACTCGGCAGCCTAACGACGCCACTTACAACTTCTAAAAAGGATTGATGAAATAAAATAGGTTCTGTCATCATAAGAAAATAAAATTTATAGTAAGAGGAATATAAAAGAACATCCCCCAACATAATAATGAGTATATTACAAGAAGTGACATAAAATAGAGTACTTAAAAAGAAAGAGAGAGGTTGGATCCCTTACCTCAAGTCCGACTTGTCTTGTTCATTTATTTATATTCTTGATTATTAAAATAGAGTTAATTTATACTTTCTTAAGAACCTTTTTTAAGTTCATTATTCCTTTTATATCATTTATTACCATTTTATGAACATTATGTAATTATTTTAGTTAAAAACAGTCGTTTTGTCGATCATTGGTACTTGAGTCAAAAATAAACATCTTATAATTACAAGTTGTTCATGTGGTAAAATATCCATTTTATCCAAAATTATATTAATGATATAGATATCATATATATATAGTAGATACATTCATTTATTATATTACATAACATTTAGAGGTAAGAAATGAAATGCACCGTTCATGGAGACGGTAAGCCGTACGTACGCATGAATACTACTTTCATTTATATTTCATATTTAATGAAATTAAAAATAAATGAGATATGTATATATTTTAATTCCAGTATATTATATATTATATATAGGTTATATAAGTTCATTAATTTCATTTTTTATACATTCCATGCATTTCATGAACGAGTCACATCACTTGAGGGGGCGGTAGTCCACACTCCCTCAAATGAAATTATAGCATGTGCACAACATGAAAAGCATAAAGGTATGTATGAAATATAAAATACAGAAGCATTAAGAGGAAATAAATATAATATATATCATAAATAAATATAGTTTCATCATAATGTCCACCATGAGAGGTGGTAGGAGAAGATATAACAATCATCATTTCATGAGGCAGTAATTTTCCATCCACAGAAACAATATGTTCTTTAACCATTAGAAGGAGTTGTATGTAAGTGTAGATCTAATCCTTATCATAATAACATCCTTGTATATTTAAGATACTGGTGTTGTTATAAAATAAAGGAATAAAAATATTTTTGGGGGTTGGAGAAGCAAAATTAAACAAAAGAACATTAGGGAGGGCATTACCTTTTAATCGGGTAACTCTCTTTGGTTTGAACCAAAAGGGTTTCTTGAAGAGACTTCTGCCTAAAAGAAGGATTCAATGATGAATAGAGGGATGTGGAGAGATAAAATTATCAGAGTTTGGCCGATACAATGTCTTGAGAGGTGTGGGTAAGGAGGTAGAGTTGGGGGCCTTTTATAAGAGGGAGGAGGGGCACTCTTGGAAAGTAAAGAAATGTTACTTTACATATCTATCTTTATTAATACAAATTAAAAAAATTAAGATTACTAGTTATGTAGTTAAATCATCTCTTCCTTGAAAAATGCATGTTTCAAAAAACAATTTTTTCCATCTTTGTTTTGGGTTTTATTAAATTTTTCCACCTATGTGAATTTATATTGATAAAATTTGTTCCATATTTTTCTGTTATAATAATTAAGATTAGTTAATAAGGGAGAATTTTTTTTGGAAAATTTTAATAATAACCATAGTAAATATTTTTAACTATTGTAAAAGTAAATTCATCTAATTAAGGCTAAAAATAGTTTTAATAAGAAATAAAAAAACTAACACTAATGGTATGAATATATATATTTCATTGTACATGAAATAATTATTATATTTATCTCTTATTTTTTAAATTTGTAAATGATTATTTCATATGATTGGTAAAAATGAAATTTCAATACAACAATTATCAAATGAAATTTATATGTGTTATGAAATTTAAAATTAGACATGCCTTTTGATGAATTAAATGATTTTTTAGATAAATAATGTTTTAGTAAAATTTTATTATTCAATTATTCTTGATGAAATTAATTGATATTATAATGTTTATAATTTCAAATGTTATTTATATAATGGTTGTAAAACCATTTTATCAAAAACACATCATTTCTAAAAAAATGTCAACTATATTTTTTAAAAACCCATACCCCAAGGTATTCCCCTACTAGGCTGGAATTGTGAAAAGGTAGACAGTGAACTTTGATTCAACCCTCCAGTAGGCCTAGGTTTGAGAACTAGCAGCAAGGGTATAATAAACACACAAATACGAGGCATTACCATTAAAGAAAACACATCCAAAAAAGATATATAAGATAGAAAAAACCATATACAAATTAGAATTTAATAAAAAACCCACATACATATATCTAACTTCATAAAAGAACTACTACAACATAAATAGAAATCTGCGAGTACCAAAAAAAGTAAAAGCAACAGCAACCATGAATCCCGAACAACTCTTGCAACCCCAAGTTAAAAGTAACCATCCTAATCTCAAACCTGCTCCAAGTCACCTGATAAACAGTTTTTATATACATATGGTAAGTATAATAGTATAATTAGTAGGATCCTCCATATATCTTCCTGTGAAAAAGTAAATAAGGGATGCTAAAACATAGTGAAAAACATGGGAAACTAACTTGTCCCCTAAGAAGGTATACAAAGTTCCCAACCTCACCATGGTTACTCTCATCAAGTATTGCATAAAATTATATAATATAATAAGTAATATCAAGGGTACCCCGGTACCACTTCCCCACTGGTTTGCTGCTTTTCCCCAAGGTCGTACGTCCTAAGAATCTCTCTCCAAAATTGCTTGCCTGAGGACACCTTGGCATTGCACCAAAACATGAACCTTGTAGTAGAAACCACCACATCCACATAAAAAATGTAACCAGGTAGTATTCAAGATCCCCCAAAGCTCAGATAACATGTATCATATTTCGGGTATTAAACCTCAATCCCTTATAGCCAATATAATTACTAAGGATCTTGAAGCCATCACATTTTATACATGTTACACCTTTTTTAGTTCATATGAAACTATATCTATAATATATGTGTGTGACTAAGCACAAGTCATTACAACCCACTACAACCATATATAGGGAAAACTAATTTTTATTCCTACCAACATAAGTAACTTCTAAGAAAAGAGATCGATGCCAAAGGGGTTAGTAATCCATCCATCCTCCAACCAGAATGTTGGGGAGAACACCCCCCAGAGCTTAGAATCCGCGAGATGTCTGTTTCCCTAACTAATGGGGTGGAGTAGTGTATAAAAACACAGAATGTAAAGGATATACTATATCTCAAAACCACAGTATGGGAATAAACTAGTATTAGACTCAATTGCAGATAACGTCTCTCAGAATCCTGGAATCCGCTACCAATACTAGGTATCCTATAAGCACACAACCATTTAAATATATTTATTACTTTACTTAATTACTTTTTTTCACATGTTTCACTTTATGTTAATTAATTATATAAACATTAATTAACCTGTAACAATTTGACATTATATTTTAGTAACATCACACAAAATTTTCATGTACTCTATGTATAACAAAACCAATCCCACAGTGTCTTAGAAATATTAGCTAAAAAATGCATCATAATAAGCGAAAACCCCATATATTAATATCATTTATTCAATACCTTAATAATATCATTATCATTTTCCCATATTACTAAGAATTATAGAAAAACATTCTAATCTATTAAACACAATAGGTCTTAACATGGGGGGTAAATGAACTACCAATCAAGTCTTTTCCACCTATAGTAATAGCGTATACCCATCATCCATTGAGAAGCTAAACACGGAAATCTCATGGCATACCCTTCATTTATTCACCCCTTTTGGAAGGAGGGTAAGAAAGACTAGATTCCTTTGAGTAGTGGTTAATTTAAAGTAGAAAAACAACCAACAAGATTCAGAAAGCATCCAACATTCATATCCAACATGTTTCAACATCTCTAGTGTCCTCCCTGACAGAAACATGCATAAACTGATGCATCTTTCCACTCTAGTCATCAACTGTTGCCACAACCAAATGGCATACCTGACCCCACATATCACAACAGCTATACAGGCTCACATCACAATACAAGAAGTAGGAATCAATCATCACATCAACTAGGATCTTAATTCATTTTTCAAATGCAATGAGTGGTCACATCTCGAACCATAAGGCTCCTGTCCTCTATAAGAAAATGGTTAAAACAGAACCCTATGAATAATTATCTTAAATTTAAGAGCCAGTTCATTAATTCATACTAAATTAACTAATTCATTAATAGTAAGTTACAACTATGGGAAACCTAAATATAAAGATATCATAGCTATCACAAATTTATATATTATTACTATGCTAATTTGATTAACAGAAAATTAAATCAACAAAAACCCACTTCATTTAAATTCCAATTTATCTTTGAAAAATAATTAAAATTAATCCTAGATTATTTTCTTTAATTATTTCCATCAAGAAATAAATTTAAAACAGTAAAAGAATAGATATCACACTCTCTAGAAAAATAAAAGGAAATAACTTACGACTGATACCAATTGATTTATCAAGTTAAACGATTAATTATGTCAATTCCGTTGTGTTCCAGTGGATAAATGAAGTTATATCAATGAATAAACGTAAAATAGTAGAGAAGAAATGAATCCCCTACCTCAAAATCTTGTTGATGTTATTTATAAGATAACGATCCACACCATGGATTATGACATCCTCTCCCGTGACAATTGCATCCACCCAAGGACATCACGGCACGACCGCACCAACCGAAACCCAAGAAAAATAAATTAGAAGCATGGATATCACAATCCATAACATGGAATTTGTAAAACTAAGGAAAAATGATCAAGGAAAACACATTAATGGAGGTAGATAATACCTTCTGTCGATGACAGATTGATACTTTCTGCTTGCACCAAAACATGGGGTGCTCATGCAGTTGGAATAATCTTCAAGGGGAAATGATCCAAGGATTAAGGTTTGATCACACTGATCTGATGGGAAAAAGGAATGGTTTGATCATATCTCACTAGGGAAAAAGAAGGTAGAATAAGGGATGAATATATCTCATCCATAGAGAAGATTTAAAGAGTAATGGTTTAAGATATGCTGGATTTTTCATTAAATGATGATTACATTAAACAATGTGGTTTTACCAGGTAATAGAATCCCAATCATTAGGAAAATAAATATAGGAGTTATGGGACTTGAATCATCCTTCAATTCCTTAAATAAAGTCCTTGAAAGAATCTAACATCAAAGAAAGACTTAAATGGGTGAAACTATAGGAAGATGGAAACACTATGCACCTACCAATGCTGGAAACACTATACACCTACCGATGTTGGAAAAATTGTAAACTACTGATACTTATAACCCTATAATCCAACTGTTACTAGAAACACTATACACCAATCGATACTGGAAACATTGTACACCTACCAAGGTTGGAAACACTATTCACAAAATGACTCTCCGATGGCATGGTTCACAAAATGACTCATCGATGGAAATGTTCAAAAAATGACTCATCGATGGAATGGCTCACAAAATTACTCACCAATGGAACTATTTAGAAAATGACTCACTAATGGAACTATTCAAATCAGTCTCACTAATGGTCTATTCACAAAATTACTCACCAATGAAACTCTTCACAAAATGACTCACTGATGTCACTATTCAAAAAATGACTCATCGATGGCACTGTTCACAAAATGGCTCACCTATGGTACCGTTCACAAAAAGACTCACAGATGGCACTGTTTATAAAATGAACCATATATGGAACTATACACAAAATGACTCACAAATGTAACTATTCACATCGATCTTAATGATGGAACTCTTCACAAAATGACTCTCTAATGACACAGTTCAAAAAATGACTCACTGATAGAACTATTCACAAAAAGAGTCACTGATAGAACTATTATCAAATTGAATCACTGATGGAACTGTTCAAAAAATGACTCACCAATGGATCATTTCACATTGGCCTTAATGATGGAACTATTCATTAAATGACTCACCGATGACACTGTTCACAAAATGACTCATAGATGGAACTGTTAACAAAACTTGAAACACTATTCGTAGAACTGGAAATTTGGAAAAGTGTTGTGGATAAGTCACCTTAACCTCCCAGAAAACCTTAGATACCATATTTCAGCAAATGAACGGATAATAGTGGTTTGGTCCATTACATCTGATACCTCTCAAAACATTCCCGTCTCATGAATTCAACAAAACCAGAAAGGAAATAGAAATGGCGACCAGAAAACCCCCAATCAAGATTCTTATCAAAAGAGAGTAGGCCAGAAGATTGAATAAATGGAATCCATCTCATAAACATGAAAGGACTACAACCATAAAGTGAAAATTATTATATGAAAAGAGTTAAACATCAATCAAATATGGGTACTGAGTACGTATCTATGTCATTCATTCCCAGGTACTCTCCTACATTCTGTTGTGTCACCACAAGACACGAACCAAGGAGACAAAATCCCCCACAACACCTTCTCTGTGTGGTCTAAGATCACCATAGGAAACTCCTCAAAGGTTGAGTTATATTCATCCTCAATCTTGCCTTAATCGATGGTGTGACAGTTATCATGAAGATAATGATGAAGCTTCAACACATAAAAAACATGTATCTGGATCATTTTCGGGAAAAGTAGTACTCAATATGCCATGGCTCCAAAAAGATCCAATACCAAAAAAGTCCCCACACACTGAGGAGACAGGTTACTACCACAAACAAAACTTTTTTGCCCATCATAGGGAGTCTCTATCAGAAACACATTCTCCCCAACATGAAATAATAATGGTCTCCTCCTTTGATATGCATACGATTTATAATGATCCTGCCCTGCCTTCAACCTCTCACGAATCACCTCAACTATCTCTGCCATATTCTTCACTAGATCTAGTCTGAGAATTTTTTATTCTCCGACTTCATTCCAACACGACGATGAATGAAATGGTCATCTATAAAAGGAATCAAACTATTCTATACCAATTGTGGTGTGAAATATGTTGTTTTAAGTGAACTCCTCCAATGGTAAGTTCCTCATCCACGAACATCCAGAATCCACGTTACAAGAGTGAAACATGTCTTCTAGAGTCTGGATGGTTTTCTCTGTCTAATTATCTTTCTATGGATAAAAATAAGTTCTATTCATAGTTGATAACCAAAAGCATGTTGTATACCTCTCCACATCCTATATGTAAAACGATGATCTTTATCGAAAATGATTGTCCTCGGGACTCTGTGGAGTCTCAACACCTCCTCCAGATACTGCCTCGACAAAACATCCACCGATCTTGACTCCTTGAACTTTATGAAGATAGATGATTTCATTAAATGATAAACTACCACCCAAATAGCAAAATGTTCTTCCTAAGCTCAAGGTAAACCCATAAAAATGTCCATTGATATTTCCTCCATCATCCACCAATTAATATCTAATGGATGGAGAAAACGATTGGGGACATGGTGCTGAGCCTTTACATTCTGGTAGACCAAACATCTAGACAAAAACTCTGCTACTGCACGATTTAGCCCAGGACACCAAAACTGACTCCTTAAGGCTCATTACATCTTGGCCATGCCAAGAAGTACCAATAATGGAAAACCATGTTACTCTCTGAGAACTGTCTCATTCATCCCCAATGGAATTAAAAGCCTTCCCCAATACGACACACAATTTTTTCATCTTCAGTCCAACCATCATGGACCACTCTATGAACAACTTGATCACTCCAGAACTCCACCTCTACAACCCCCAACTGGGACTCTTCCAACTAATGCACCATAGATTAATGAATAGTCATCTAAAAAAACCACTACCCCCATTCTTATCTGATATCGAGATGTCATGTTGAATGTTCTTAAATCAATCCAGCAAAATAATTATATTCAGACAATGCATCACTTCATAACTTCCTTCTCAGCACATCAAATACAAATTACCCTTTCTAGATGTATATAAAATTTCAATGTCATGTTCCTATAAGAACTCCATCCACGTATAGTATTTCAAGTTCAAGTCATGCTAGGAGAAAACATACCTCATGTTCTTATTATTGGAAAAAAAACAAAGCACTCACCAATGAGGTAATTTCCCTAGAACATCAGAGAAAACACCATATCCATTAACTCAAGTTAATGTGTGGCATAGTTATGTTCCTGGGGGAGCAACTAATGAGACCCATAATAAAACAAATAATATTTAATGCATTAGAACACTTCCTAACACTATATGTGAAACATCACATAGAACATCAAACTGAACTCCCTCTGCTGGAAGAAAAAGAACTGGAGAACTTACCAACATTGCCTTAAAATACTCTAATGATGCTTGAAACTGATTGGTCCACTCAAATTGCTAATCCTTCTGGGTCAAATCTATCTGAGCATTCTCAACCTAATAGAAATCACAAAATTACCTCTTGTAGTATCCTTCGAGACCAAGGAAACATTGCACCACAAAAACTATCATGGGTGCTGCCTAAGACTCAATAGCTTATATATGAGATGGATCCACAACTAATCCCTGATAGGACACTACATTACCCAATAAACGAATATCTTGATCCCAAAAATCACACATCGACAACTTCCCAAACAGGTAATGTTGATGAAGAACTCCAAAAACTTCCTGAAAATTCTCATTATGATCCTCCTCAAACACATATTATACAAGGATGTTGTTGATGATAACCACCTAAAACATATCTAAGAAATCATGGAACACAACATTCATTAACTCCATGAACATAGCTAGAGCATTCGTCACACCAAATGGCATTACAAAGAACTTGTAATGCCCATGACGACAATGGAAAAAAGTCTTCAGGATATCCTCATCCATCACATAAATATGATGATATCTTAACCAGAAGTCAATCATTGAGAACAAAATTTCACCCTTCAGTTGATTGAATAAATCATCAATATTCAGAAGAGGATAACCATTCTTCACTGTCACTTTGTTTAAGTGAACTTAATCGATAAACAACCACAAACTTCCATCCTCCTTCTTTACAAAAAAACCTGGTGCACCCCACAATGACACACTCGGCCAAACATAACTACAATGTAATATACCATAAAGATGTATACGTAGACCTCATAATTAAGTATTGTCCAACCTATATGGATCCATAGAGATAAGAGACTCTTCTGACTATATCTCGTTCCCAAACTCGATCTCTCATCAAGGGGGTATGGATACAACCTCTTCTATAAAGAAGTGAGGGTATTCTCATACGAACCTGGAAAACACCATCTAATGAACATCCCATAAATGTAGCATTAGCTCAACCATCATAGATTACAATGATGGAACACACATATGACCCATCCTAGGGACTCTCTTGCCAACAAACACAATTGGATCTTCATCAGCATCGAAGAACATTGCTTGCCTCCTAATGTAATCTACCTTAGCCTGAACCAAAAACAACCAATCCAGGAAAATGATGACATAATATGTTTGTATCTATAATCATATGAAATATCCCCAAGAGCGGTGCTTCCCCAACACTAGATCATAGTCTCTACATACTTCAAACAAGTCATCTCGACGTCCAACTGGGGTAGTCAATGCCAAGGGCACTAAATCCACTCTACCTCAAGTCCCAAAGCATGGTCAAGGGTTGGTTATATAAATGATTGAATCTCTCATAAATCAATCAGGTTATACCCCTAATTATAAAAAAATTTAATGGGTACCTTGAACGATGTCCAACTCTCCTTGTGTTGGAAACACTAAAGCATGAAGATGACATGATAGAAGGTATGATTTACATCCGTTCTTGTGTTTTCATAGATCCTTTTTACCCTATTATATCTTTTCCATTTTTTGGCCTATTATATTTATGATTTAATGTTGTTTTCTTGGGTTTCAGTTTGTGCGGTCATGTCGCGGCATCCTCGGGTGGATATAGTTGCCACGGAGGAGGAGATCGTAATCCATTGTTTGGATCGTTCTCATATAAATAACGTCAAGAAAAATTTGTGGTTGCGGATTTGTTACTTCTCAATTATTTTATGCTAATTCCATGATATATCATGATTTATCAACTAGGCCACAATGTATATGAAATAATAGATATTTGAATTGGATAATTCAACACATATCGAGTGTTTTTTATTGCCTCTTGTTTTAATAGATATTGTGATATCTACGGTTTCCTTGTTTATCATGTCATTCTTGAAAAAATAGGTCATGAACTAAAACTGGGTTAAATTTTAATTAATTTTAAATTTCAAAGAGACATTTTAATGAATCTGGTAGTAGTTGTTGTAATTATATCTTAATCAAATTGGCGCATTAAGCTTGTATAAATTTGTTATAGTTATTATAGATTTCTGTTTATGTTTCCCATAGTTGGAAACTACTATTAATGAACAAGTTAATTAAATGTATTTTAAATAAAAATTTTATATAAAAGATAATTAATAAAAGGGTTTTTAAATACCCTGTTTCTTGTAATGGACAATAACCTTATCTTGGGAGCTGTGAGAGCTCACTGCGTGTGAAGGAACAATGCCTTATTTAAGGTCCAAGATCCCAGTTGATATGATTTTTGTATCATATTTCATGTGTTGTGATGTGAGCCTAGATGTCTATCATGATATGTGTGGGTAGAGAGTCCAATTGGTTGTAGTAGCAATTGACGCCTCGAGTGGCGATATGCATCCGTTTATACATGTGGGTGTCGGTGAAGACACCATAGATGATGAAACGGGTTGGATATGAATGTTGGATGATTGGTGAATCTTTTTTTATCTACTTCACTTTCCCCACTGCTTATGGAATCTGGTCTTGCTTACCAACCTTCCAAAAGGGGAAAAGATGAGTGGGTTATGCCACATACTTTCCTTGTTTATCTTCTCGAGGCAGGATGGGTCTATGGTCTTTATATATGTGAAAAATACTTGAATGGTAGTCAAACTACCCACCATGTTGAGAAACCTTGTGTTTAGTATCATAGAATGTTTTTCTAGAATTCCTGGGAATATCAAAATGTAATAATTCTAATTATAAACAATTAAATTAATGAGTTCAATACATGAGGTTTGAGCTTGCTAGGATGCAATGATAATTTAATATTTATGAGAAGGTGTGGACGTGATTTTGTTATTCCTAGAGATAATTAAAATTTTTCATGATGTTAATTAATTATAATTTGAAATTATTAATGTTTAATTAATTTTTAAATAATTAAATAATATTAATTCAAACTTGTAAAAAGGGAATGAAGTAATGTAATAAATCTCTTTAAATGTTTGTGTGCTTATATGATACCAAGTATTAGTAGTGTCGGTTGAGAGTTCGAGATAAGTTAGCTATAGTTGAGTCTAAGACTAGGTTATGCTCATAGTGTGGTTGAAATCTATATTATGTTGTGTACATTTTGTGTTTTTATATGGTACTCCATCATGTCAGTTAGGGAAATTGACACACCATGGATTCTAAGCAATGGGGGATGTTTTCCCCAACATTCTGGTGGGAGGATGGATGGCTGACTACCCCCTTTGGCCCCACTATTTTCTATTGGAAGTTATATTTTCTGTTTGGAAGAACATATTTCTATACTCGTATATGTGTGTAGAGGGTTGTAAAGGGTTGTGTTTATTCACACTCATATGTTCAGGACATAGCTTTTTATTCACTATTATAGGTGTAATGTGCATAGGATATGATAGCTTGAGGATCATTACTCGGTGTATGGGATATAATGGCTTGATGTTTAATAACAAACGTACTATATACGTTATGCGAGTAGTTGTGGCTCCCAAAAACTACAAAGTTACTATTTTTACATGGATGTGGTGGTTTTTTGTAAGATCGAGATGTTTTGGTGCTACACCTAGGTGTCTACGGGAAATATTTTTTGGAGAGAAATTCTTTAGACACGTGATATGGATAAAATCATAAAACTAATGGGGATGTTGTAGTAGGGTACCCATGATATTCTGTATAATATTATATAATCTTGTATGCAATACATGGTGAGATTATCCGAGGTGATTCTAGGAACCCTGTATACATGTTTAGGTGATGAGTTAGTTTTAATTGTTGTTCAATGTGCCTTAGCATGCTTTTAATACTTTTTCATGAGAGGATTTGAGGAGGATACTACTAAGTATACTGTTATATTTATCCTACATATATGTAAACTGTTTTAAGGTAACATGGAGTAGGTTGTAGATCGGGCTAGTTGCTAGTATCTTGGGGTTGAAGGAGCTTTTCAGACATCGTGGTTGCTGCTGTTTTTCTTTATTTTGGAACTCTCATTTGTTCCTTTTAGTTGTAGTATCTATTGCATGAAATTACACATAAGAGAATGGGTTTTATTTTATATTTCTATCTGATATGGAGTTTCTTGTTGTCAATCTTATCTCTCTCTTTCACATGTGTTCTATTATAGGGAAATGCCTCCAATTTGTTGGTTTATTATACCCTCGATTCTAGTGGTCAACCCGAGGCGTACTAGAGGAGGTACTTGGGGGGTCACTATCACCATTCTCATATTGCTAGCCCCAGAGGGGTATACCTTATATGGAGGGGGTAATGACAATATTTTAGAAGATAAAATACACAGACACACACACACACACACAAATATATGTAACTATTTTGATGAAATAAATATTATATTTGTAATCATAATATAGAAATTATCCAATGTTTAGTTTTTCATTATTTTCATGATAGTAAAATTATCTTTAGAAATTAAATATTGTATAATGATACATTATATATTATGATATCATAATGACATAAAAGTGACTTAATAAATGCTATAAAGGCTATCCATGAACTTTTATATGTTTTTAAAATTAAATAATGCGATTTTATGTTTATTTTATTATTTTTATAAAGCCTTTATGAATCCTCCAAAACATATTATATATTTTCTGTTTTTAAAATCATTTCCTTAAAATTATTCATCCCCTGCACATCACCATGTTTAATTTTTTTATTAATTTAGGACCTTGTAATAATAAAATAATTATAACCAACCAACATTGTATATAACCATGTTGAAAATGATGGTAATGTTTGTCGTTTTGGTTATTATATTATATAGAGTCCACAACCAAACTTTTTGAAATAATAAAAATTTCCATTCTCTTTTCCAATATAAACCACCCAATATCAAATTTATATTATCTAAATATCCTTAGAGTGAATCCTTACTCATACCTCCCCTCTCTAGAGTCCTCTCATTGTTCCCCCAAGCACTCAAGAAGCTCCTCCCAGGAATTTGTTATCACACACTCAAGTAATGGTTCTTTTCAATCTCTCCATTATTCATGAATCTTTATTATCACATTCCTTATATTTCAAATTAATATTGTTGGAATTTTTCATTAATTTTCTCTATTTATACATATTTTATTTCCATGTTATGAGAGACCCATTTTACTATCATTAAACCATTTTATGGATTTCAACATGACATTGTTATGCTACCAAACTTTCCCCATAATTTTCAATGCCAAAACAATTGTGCATTAAATACCATTCCCATTTTCAATCATGGGTTTACACCGTTATTCAATAAAAAATTTATGTGGTAATTAATTCTATTAATTACACACTCTTTGATTATGGATGAAATTTTAATGATTGATCAATACATGTTTTATGATATATGTGGAATACATAAGTGTGAGAATAAAATGATGTGATAGGTGAACCAAGAATTATATAGAGCTCTAATGCATTGGGTATTATTTAGTGTCCTGATACATCATGTTGGGATATCGAGTAAACCTGACACTTTTTTGGGGCATTTTCCATCATGATTCATTGTATGGTTTCCTTGACCAAGGTTTATGATGTAGTGTTAAAATTTGTTTCCACATTTCTGAGACATCCATTATGTTATCATGATATATCATGTATTATAATTCATGTTTCTGAATATCATCCATTTTAATTGGCATTGATATTCCAATTTTCTTAATTATATTACACTCTTCATTTTATTCCATTTTTTACTCCAGTACTGGGATTTATTGCTCACCTTTTTTTATGTGTGTCCTTAGTTTATTCCACACAGTGTTATGTATGAAAAAATATTACGTTCATGATAATTATGTTTTCAATAAATATGATGTATTTACAGTTTTATATTGTTATTAATTTCCTAATTCCAAATAAATATAAAATTACATATCATCTGGGTTTTATCACCTGTAATCTTATCTAATAAATAATGTATTATTGTGAGATAAAGAGAAGGGGTTTCACAATTTTCCTACATTGAATCAAGAATTTTTGTTCTAAATAGATCTCATATATAGTCTAGAAATATTTAATAAATTATTTTAATGGAATCGATTATATTTTTATTATTAAATATGGTACTCCAATTGAATATTTATTAGTGATTTATTAGAGAAAGTACATCACCTGGGGGAGTTCTTGTTATTTTTATTATGAATGAAGGTGGATCAGTGAAACTATTCATCCATTATTTTGAACATGAAAATAAAATAATCAATAATTGATCCACTTCCTACATCAATATATGTTCCCACACCCTAGGGACCATCCTCCCAAATTCACACTAATTCCCTTGGAATCCTAATACAAAGTAATCTGGAAAAATACCCATGATCAGCAATTGATTCTCATCCCACATCACGGTAGGAGAACACTCAATACCATCACCTAGAGTAAATCCTTTTTCCAAACCATATCTTCCATTATAGGTCACAACATACTCGTAGGTCACACAAATAGTTTAATCCACCCATAATTAGGTGTTTCCCTATTATACACGAGACATATTATCATCTCACTTATCACTAAAATGCATAATCTCCTCATACATAACCCACTAGATCATGAACCTCATCTTGGTTTCATTCATATCATCTCAATATAAAAGAATACCTCAATCCCCTTTTAAACCAATCAACACCATATCCCCTTGGTGTAATAAGCTTTAGCTAAATGGGTTTTCTCTATCATTAATAAATAACCTTCTTTAAAAAATGTATTTCATTTATGCCCTACCTCTAGGTATATCAGGTTCTTTAATTGGGTTATATTTATACCCTTGTAGGTATGTATGTAACATAAAATTATGTTATAATAACTCCCCAACCATTATCAATTGAGGATCCAAGATAGTGCTAAAGGGTCTATGTTGGCCCTTGACATATTATTCATTCGATGGGAGTTTATTAAAACAATTATATTATATAAAAGGTCAATCAAATGTATTTGATGAGAAAATATATCACATTTTAAATACAAATATCATAAACCATAGGGAAACAATCATGGAACCTATTCCTTATATATAGTAACCACTCATTCAATGATTCATATGTGCTTCACCAAGCCTATCCATGCCTTTCCCAATTCTATAACAGGACCCAAATGCATATCTACATCCATAAAAATGAAATAATTAAGTGTAAATATTATAATTTATCATTATTTTTAAAAAATGTAGGTATAATTACCTATAAAATCATCAATCATCAGTACTTCACAAATGCCTCTTGGAATGGAATTCCAATGTCCTGTGACTTGTTCATCATAAAAATAGGCATACAAAAATATTACACATCATCATGCAACTATTGATTTATTATAATTTAATAAGAATCATTTAAAAATTTCATAAGGAAAATTACCTCGAATAATATATCATTTAATAATATTTTATTTTCCTCCCAGTATATCTTGTATCAATCACACACAAAATAACCATTATTTTCATATAATTTTCTCTGTACTTTAGTGAAATTGCTTCCAAACATATACTCCAAGAAAATATACAATTAGATTTTAAGGTATAGATATTTAAGGGAAATGGGAAAATAATACAATGAATATCCATATAAAATGTATAATACCACCCCTAATCAAAGGGAATATTTTTGTGGATGGATATAGGGTGATCCGACAAAAAATGGACCTCCTTATATTTATCATGAACCAAAATCCCTAAGAGGGATGATTTAAAAATGATCGACGTTGACTTTTTAAAAAATAATGGGAATGGTAGGTAACTACATGAACCATCTGGGTTACATTTTGACTTTCCCAAGGCAGAAGGCATGACACCCCTTCCTAGATTTATAATGACGTTACCCCTATGAATCAAGGTTTGATGCCACATTCCCTAGATGTATACCAATCCTCCATAGCATAGCATATCATCTCCCCATTACATAGTTCTATTTGATCTAGTCCATAACATCACTGAAACAATGCAAGGCCTTCAATATCATCTTTCATGGGATATTATTGAGGGTGGTTCATTGTGGGCATCATTTTTCAAATACAGGTACATAAATCATTCGAAGGGTGTTGAGTCTTGCAGAGGTTGGCCCTCTCGCATGGAGAGGTGTTTGTTTCCCATTATGGAAGAGTTTTAGAGCTCCACATTATGGATTGTGAGGAAAGGCGAGATCAAAATCCATTCACTAAACTAGGAAGGGGAGAAGTTGACCTTCTATAGTTGCCCATCTCAATACAGTTCTATCATTGAAGCGACCAGGTACCCGAACCTGGTTAGGTTGTTACTCCATTAGGACCAGTGGGATGTGTTCGATAGAATCTCCATGAATAATGAGGAAGATATGTGTTGTTACAATAGGTCTATTTTGGGATCCTTCTCAATACGTGACTACATGAATCTCCACCATGAAGAGAAACTGGACACGGGGTCAGGAATGTTGTGATGCAAATAGTTTCCAATAAAGCTGAATTTCTTCATTTGGTGAGTTAGTAACCATGTCATTCTGTCTAAGGAGAATGTTAAAAGAGGGTAATTCAGTTGGACTCCTATTATTTTTTTTCTCGACCATTCGCTGAATCTAAGGGGCATCGATTCATCCTTAGCAAGTCTGTGTCAACCTTGTGGTCCTGCATTGGGAAACAGATCTCATTCAGGGAGGGTCAGACTTCCATGGAAACTCCCATCACTGCTTGGTTTCATGGGATGGATCAGAGCATCATGGAGCTCAAGAGGTGGTGTATTACTCTCACGGACATATGTTGGCCCATTTGGGAAGCCTGTAATCATGTTAATTTGGGTCAATGGATCTCCCTTAACTTCATCTATTTGAGGATGCAGTTGATGTTAGTGGAGTTGGATTCTCTACTGCATGGGGATCGTGTATTATTTCTGGTATCCAGGATACTGAGAAAACCTGGATTGGGTGACAAGTCTATTTAATGATTGATAAAATAAAGACCCCCACTGAATGACATAATGATTAATGTTGGGGGTTCTTCCTTCAATGGCCAAATGTGTGGTGGGGGGATTCTTATAGACTCGGCGAGTTCGGTCTGGTTCACTTTCATCGCCTTTTATGGCCCGAGTGGTTCTTTGGGGGCAGAATTCAGGGTGCCCCATTCTATTATTGAGTTATGTAATGTCTTTTGTTTTTAGGTGACAAAGATAGAGTTTGACTCAGAGGTTATGGTCATGATTATTTAGGGGAAATGCCTGTCTCTGTGGGAGTTAGCGTACCTTTATAGAAGTTTCTCATTGGACACTAATGGAGGCCAGTGGGTAAAGTGTTTTGGGAGAAAATCGAATTTTTTAACTGATGATATTTCTCATATATAGAACTTGAATGACTCTCTCATCATATTTAATTCTTTGGGTTCACTTTCTATGGAATGTAGAAGTTTTTTTCCAGGGGATTCCCTAGGCCTCCACTGATTCTACCCTCCTTGAGGATCTCTCTTTTTGTCGTGGGGTCTTGCACTCCCTTTTTGAATAAAAATTTATCTTTTATCCAGTAAGTTTCATGATGGAAAGAAACTCTTCACCATGGTTTGATAGCCTTTAGCATGACAAGATCCAACTTCTTATGGGTTTTTTCCATAGAAAAAAATAAGAAAAAATTCATCCATCATTCCATGAATCCATCTACCATGGAATTACAGTCTCACATACAACATTCATTGAGGTGTGACCTATACAATTAATAATGTATTATATATAATTTTATAAATTTTTTTTAGAGAAAAATCCATTTCATAAAACTCCTTACCTTGGTGAGATCCCCTCGACCAATGGAAGATTCCCATTTGTATGGGATTTAACTTGGACAAAACCCACAAAAATCAAAATTCATTCCATGATGCCTTCATCCATATAATTACTATATATTTATTAGAAATACCCATAATGTTATCTTCAAGCTTCAATATGTGAGTATTTTTTACAAAAAACATTATTAGAGAAGTATTTTTACCACACATAAACATTCAAAGAAGAATCCAAAAAACCTCATGGCTTTCAATTTATACCCATAAACACCTCCTTGAGATCTACCATCCCTAAAAAATCATTATATGTCTTCCAATTCTCAAAAAACAAATTTAAGACTCAAAACTAATATTTCTAATGAATTCAAGATCATATAATAATATGGGTCATTAAAAACTCTACACCATAATAGTTATTGTCCTTAATAAGCTACAATTTTCATCTAACCATCATTTGTGACCCTCGTTTGTTATCAAATCACCATTAACCAAATTTTTACATTCCATGAACATTGAATATACTTAAGGTACATGACCCCCCCATATAAGGTATTTTATTCCCCAAAATTGAATTTATATACTCATCAACATCACCCACACAATGATTACACTCAACATAACCTTTCAAACCTGATACACTAATGATTTATCAACCACGTTAACCCCGAGACTATAGTCCTTCCACTATGTGCATCCTATTAAGAAATTTGATTCCAGAATATTGTTATACTAAAAATAGGTGAAATCTACCAATAATAATCTTCTAGTATCCTATATAAATTTCCTATGATGTTGTTACCTCAACTCACTGAATTCCGTACAAAATTAGTGGCCAGTCTAACTGTAACCAACCTCTCTAAAAAATTATTGGTTTGACCTACAAGTGTATCCTCACCTCTCTTGATCATTAATCCTTATTTCACACAATAATAATGATAACATCCAATACCAACAAAAAAGATCAAATCTGACACTTCATTTAATTTCTTTATTAAATGCACAATAAAAAAATACCACTATCATACTCTCCACAAAAACTAGTGCACCTATAATCTAAGTCACACTCTTGACCCAAAACCAATTCTATCATGATCCTGAGAATGACATGTGAACTCTATCTAATACCACATCTAAATCCTAAATATATTATCCTACAAATGAAAAATATTTAATTGGAACCTTCTTTAAATTATAATCCTGATAAAATCTAGATCATCTGCCAACCCATCTCACTAAATCCACAACCATAACAATATAAAGGGTATACCTATATGATTGATTCGATTATTCGCAACATATACATATATATATTTACACACTATTGAACTAAAACACAAATATTTAAATCCTAATCTCTTCCCATCAATGTATATAATGATAGGATATTACCATCCCCTCCATTTTCAATTTCCATCACAATAATCCAATTATCAACCATCTCCCACCCACTAGGAATGTCTCCCTTCACAACCACAATGAGTCTCACTTATTAAAATATAAAATGTTTAACTCCCCACTTTGTGGATTATCTTATACCAATACTCAATCAATTACAATGATAGGTCATATAAACACTTTGCATGTCACTCCTCCTAAGTTGTACTCATCCGTCCTGAATACTCCTATGATGACACAAGCTTGGATCAACCATACCACAATACCCTGATTCATCCATGAAGTCTCCTCCCACTATAGAGTGAAACCTATTATTCTTATCAAAACTCTAGGAAACTATTACCATATATATTTCATTGAGACCATTTTCCCTTGGCCCACACATATCTGATCGGTGAACCATGAACAAAAATGGAATAACACATGACCAGTGTGTAATTTCACATACAAATAAAATATTTCCATTAAATTACTAGTAAATACCTGCCCTCATCCCCCCAAGTTATATAGAACAACTAAGGGACCTATCATAGATTCACATATGTTAATTAAATTTTTCCTGTTCAAACCAGATGGTTCTACACTTATTTTTTATCCAACCATGTATCCCAACTCATGCTCCCATGTGTCAAACACCATATAACATAGGACCATACACCAAGAAAATTTTATATTCCCTGATATATGTATATATCATATATCTATAAAATCATCCATTATTTCATTCCAATGTTCCTGAAATTTCCCCAATATAAATTCTAACCACATGATCAACCATGAAACAATCTTCATTCAAAAACCACAAAGAATCTACATAGTCTCCATCAGTAATATATTTGACTATGTGGGATCAAGTAAAATGATTTAATCATGAACTAAAACCAAAATCAATTGGCTTATGCATCTATCATATCTTTCCATCAAAATCCAACTTTAATAATAAAATCACTCAAAGAACTTCACATCATGAAAACCATGTCATCTAACATGACTTTACTCAACCCTCAAAGGGGTATCCACATATATATGAAAACCCACATCCCAACAAAAATGACTACTGTTATCATATATATATATATATATATGAATAGTCACATTCTGAAACAACAACCCACTCTAGGGGAAAAATCCACCACTGAAAATATATATACCATACTGCCACATTTAGGATCACTGTAACATCTCAACATATAAAATGAAATATCCTATGCTAAAACATATTGAGTGAAACCATAATCACATGGTTCAGTTAAATTGAAACAAAAAATTAATATATTTTTTCATCCCGTAACATCCTTGAAGGGGAGTTATGAATCTGGGTGTCATCTTTTTATTTTAAACTGATGGATCATGTTCCCATGTTGTTTGAAACCTGTTGAACCTATCTTATAAATATGTGTAGAAAAACACAATAACATGCAATGAGAATACAAAAAAATACTTGGTTCACCTCCAAGGGATAATCCAAGTAGCATACGCCAAAAGGTAGTAAGTCTTACCAAAGTCCAATAATATTCACTAGTTGTGGAGTATTGTATTTCAGATATAGTCACTCTATTACAAGGAAACAAACTTTACAAGATTTTAGGGATATATCACTGCATCCCCTAAAACATTTTTGTTGGCTCCCACTATCTCACTTCCTTGGGAGAATTCTTACTTAGTTTATCGACTTGAAGGACTATTCAATAGATTGGAATTTAAGTATTTTTCTCTGTCCACCATGAGATTTTTCTTGCATCGAATTCCTAAATGGAATCCCTTGGGTACACTGGTCAAAAAAATAAGATACTGAAATCTTAGTAGAAGAATAAAATTAAACATGAGTGCTACACATACCCTTGTATGCATGGTTTGTAATTTTCATGCAAGATGGATTTCATGCAACAAATATTTTTCATGCAACCCTTATCTTTGATGTAGCTACACCATAAGATTTACTTTGTCTTTAATGACTAATGAAATGAATTTTTTGGAAGATTCTATATCTACTTATCTTCTATGGGAACATCTTTTATGTAGAAGAGGAACCATATCTTTCCAGAAAAGTTCTATATCTTGAGATGGGGGAGCTGCAAATTTATAGGCCTCAACAAACATGTAGACATGATTCTGACGCATATTTTTTGGCATGTCTAAGTTTCACTATGAGCATGAAAACCCCGTATGACATCGTATTTGGCATGTATGTCTCGTTTACCCTATCTAATTTTTGCGCACATTCGGAATCATTTACACACTTTTTCCATATTCCATATTTTTAAGTGATGATCCCTAAACATTCCTTCTAACCATTTTTTCATACCTACATCAATATTGTTCACTAAAACCTTTTCTAATAACAATTTTCTCTAATTTTTTAATTTTTGGACTCAAAAATCTGGCAACACATGAAAACTAATACCACCTTTGAAAATGCTACCAGCATGAACTATATGATCCCTTTCCTTTCCAACTCCCTAGTCTTCGATGTGCTGATTGACAGAAAACACAAACCATATTCCATTTCAAGTCAAGTACATCCTTTTAGAAAAATATATATTGGAAAATAATAAATAATTATTATTGAGAATTTATATAATGGAGCCAAAATCATAATTACCATTAAGGGGTAAATCACCATGGAATCTAATTCTTATAATGACCCACTAAGGGTTACAACACATCCTTTTCAGGAAATGACTGTCTAACCATATTTATGAGAAAATATCTCATTATTTGATCATAATTATTTTCCATTATAAAGAAATTATATGTTTATGTTATGTAGACTTCATATAATATGTAATTTTTGAAGAAATATAGATAATTTATTTTCGACAATTTAAACTATTAAACACTCAAAAATTATTTAAATCATTCACACCAAAACATCTGTATATTATGTGAATCATATATTTAATATAATGAATAAATACCTACATCACACTACTATGGTCCAAGATCCAAGAACATATATTAATATCATAGTTATAAACATCATACTTGAATGAATATCCTAACTATAATATATAAATCTAAAAAAACCAATAACCCCGATTACATGTACTTCCAATATAAAAATATGTTCCCAAATCCCCAGTTTCGAGTCTATCACAAGATCTAACACATTCATACCTATCATATACCATACAATAAATAGGAATATAAAATGAATATATTAATTTAAATAACATTGTGATTCTCTTGGGCATGACATAACTCATTAGTTCCTATGTGGAGTGTAACATGACCTTTGGGTTTCCATCCCATAATTCATATGATACCGAGTATAAAAGATGGTCTTAGGAGTTATTTATAGATACAGTACCCTCATATTAAATTAAAAAGTAATTAAAACTAACCATAAAACAACTATAACTATAATTTGAGTATAAAGAGAAACATTAAAACTCCCATGCTATAAAGCATAAAATTTTATCTTATAAGGATATAAAAAAATTGATCACAAAATAGGCTGATAACACACAAAATTATAAAAAAAATGAAATAAAAAAAATAATTATTATCTACTACCATCCCAATAACAATCCTCTTATAGTCAATAAATCCTTATTGAGATTCTCTATCATGATCATCAAATAATAGGCATCTTCCCTACATTAACCTATTATCAAGAGGTCTAATTAGGTTCCAATGTGTCAAGTTACCCTAGAATGGTGTAATTAAAAATCAAAAGGCCACCACCAACATAGCTCATAACTCAATAAGAAAATAAATTTCTAAATGGAGTGAGATTATCTAAATATTAAAAAATTATTAATATAATAAATAATTCATTATCGGTCGTCAGGTTCAACGGTGACATGTGAGGTTGACCATACGTACATTGACCAATATCATGTTCCTCTAATAATAAATAAATCTTATCAGGGGGTTCCTCTAGGATACAATTGTATATGTACCCCTTGTGAGGAGATACATTCACTCCAGAATATCTCCTTATATACCATATTTGGGGGAATGGATCCCCACCCAAAATATCTCAAATATATATAATCACTAAATGGGAATGGAACCCCACACTAATCATCCGATATAAATAAAAATAGTTGAAAATGGTAATGATTCCATAATATCTCATATAATATAACATGGGTAATGGATCCTAACTCTTAATTTATTAGACATATATAATCACTCGGGGGGAATGAAGGCCCACCAAAACTATATCATATATATTTATAATGAAGGCAAGGGAACCAAATACATAATATCTTATATATAATTTCAAATGGAATAAAACTCCATATGTAATATCTCATAATAATTTGGGTGGAATTACTACACAACCATAACATGGCGTACATCATATTCACAAGGTGGAATACACTCTCATCAGGATCATTATTAGGAATAGATGTAATAGGGAATCATATCCTTCCACACAAACTCATTATCTAATCCCTCATACACCACTATCACAAATATATCCCCACATCTCCAGAAACACATTAATTTTCATCTAGAAACATTGGTTAATATCATAAAGAAATCCTCAACTATAATATCACATCATTCCAAACCCATTCCATTCACATATTTCCTCTATGGTAACCCACTATAGGTTTTCAGGCTTATCTCACCCTCTGGACATCAATACTATGTCTCTTATAGCATCCATGATGCCAACCTAGACCAATAGGCTCCAATAAAACCATATATTTAGTAGTATATTCTATCTCCTAATCTAATTCCTATATTCTAACATAGTCCACCGAATTGTGTTTCATCCCCAATAAGTCTCACTAAGCCCCTTATCGTACTTGTGAAAATTAATATATGAAAATACCCATGACCCACACTAGGTTCAAATATTGCATCTCCCTATGATTACACATGATATAATCACTCGAAATAAATATTCCTCATCAAAACATATCCTAACCTAATGGGATGATCCTACACATGGAACTCATCATGAGTGAAATCCACCCATGAGAGTGTGTTTCCAAATGATGTGAGAGACATTTGATTCTCTAAATTATCACTAAAATATATAGTCTTCTTAAACCTTCTCAATTTTATACAGAAATATTTATAGGGTATTTATATCTCATTTGGGATATGATATTCACCTTATAAATCTAATAACCTAATCAAATTCATCACCAATTGGTGATATTGTCACTGAGTGACATAGTTTTCCGTAACTCCACTAGAAAACATGCTCCATATATTAGTGTCTCTTTTTTCATCATACCTATAGTTCTACCATTTTCATTATTTTTATTTCATTCATACCCCTCTTATTACAGGTTTCATGTAGTTCACTTTTATAATCATCACCTTATCCATTGATGTCCACGGAATGATACCAGTTCTCAAGGATCAGTCATGGTCTTAGAAACATAGGTTACATCGAGGGAGATCAGTAAAAAAATCATTTAAATTTAAGTTCAAATAAACATCATAAGTTATAAAATATATCAAAATATATATAGGAAATTCATAAAACTTTTGGATATGTTCACATACCTCTTAAATCATACCATGTTATTACTGATTCCATGATCTGTACGTCCTCATCCAAGCCTATTCAAACCTCATACAGGATGGTTTCAACACATGATCACTTATATCACAGCCCAATAAACAAATAATTAATTATAACCACATATAATTAAGTATTCAATTTAAATTATAAATTTATATTCACCTGAAAAATGAACAATGCATCACCACATCAGTGAATCATACGGAAATGGAATGGAAACATCTTGTCTAATGCTCCAATTATACACCTACAGAATGTTCAATAACAGATCACCCTTCCACTCACCAATTTCAAATTAATTTAACAATCCCCATGTAATTTTTCATAGGGAAACCAACATCCAACTAATCAGTCATAAATAGTGTGTGATCCTCCTTAGAGGACATCTGTTATCCATCACATGTGAAACACCTTCATTATGGAATGGTTTACACCATACTCTAGAAACATTACAATTAAAACCTGATTCAATGACATTAGATCAATTACTAACAGTGTGGTAGAATAATTGAAGTCAAATGGGAATAATCATACCTTCAATAATTAAGGAAAATGACCACGAACCATCCCTCGCAAAGGGGAATAAAACCAATGAATTAGGGTGGAGATCCGGATAAAAAATATCCCTACCCAAATATCTCGTTAACCCATAAATTAATGGTTATTTACTATAATAAAAGATTGGTTAAATCCCTTTTTAAAATATGGATGATGATATGATTTTGCGAAACATCTTTGGGTCACACCATGTCAGATTTTTGCTATGGAATGACCCCTTTGGGTCGTCATGTGACTACCACCTAGCATTGGGCTCAATGCCACATCATATCTATATCAACGAGTGACCACTATAGATCAAAATGTGATTCCACTTCTGTATAGTGTGTCCTTGTACTTTATATTGCGACATGTCTTTTCACCATAGTGTGTCACTCTTCACCTATGTTTATGACATCCCCTGTTGAAAATCATTGGGACATTACCATTTTTTCAATCATGAAAAATAAAATCTAAATAGAGGGTTTTACATATCAAAACATAAAAATAACCATAATATCATTACACCATCCCCTAAGGAATGATTCCCAATAGTAATTTGATTTCACTAGCTAAAATCCTGAATTGGAATCCACCATAACATGAATACATCGACTATGGTACAACCATCTCAAACTCAGTTTTCATTGCAGAGTGACATGAACCAATCATATTATTATGAACTATCTACAAAAAAATTATTAAAAAGGTAAAACAAAACACACATAAAAATTCACATGATCTACTAAAAAACATATTATGTCTCAATATATACATAAAATCAGCTCCTCCAGACATTCCAACCCTAATATTAATTATTCAAGTCTCAATTCTCAATCATCCTCCATTATTATAAATACAATTGAATTTTCATAGAATTACATATATCACAGTGATACATGACCTTTCACCTTCTATAATGAATATATTATCTACTAAAAATAGTATAAAATATTCACTCATCTTTTTGGTCTTCATTACTATGGTGCCTTTATATTTCATTTCATTATGGAACACACAATTTGAGGGAGTCCCATATTATTATAAATGAAAAAAATAATTTTTATGTTTTATTTTATTTCCAAAACTATTATAAAATATTGATTCTATTCTATAAAAAATAAACCATCGTCTCTATATTTTCTACTTTAATCAATGATTTAAATTTAATAGGCCTTTATTTTTTATTAAACCATAATAATTTCATCCCTTTATTGTGTTATTTTTAGACATTAATCAAGAATCCTTTCATTTTTTCTATTCATATCCCTTGAAATTCAATTTGATATATTCATACACATTCCTATTTTCATGGTACATTCATGGACCACTGTTAATCACCAATATTTCTGCTAACGTGAACAATGTATCAATTAATACCATATATCATTATGATTTTTTATTTTACTATTGTTTCCATAAAATTAATGGTAAATGTTTATTAATAGAAAATTAATCTTTATCATAGTTAATATCTCTTAAATCTCTAGTTTTATAATTTTATCACATCTATATTTGTATTCAACACCCCTTTATTCTCATTTCGTTAATAAATATACATATTAGTGTCAGAAATCACTATTTTTTTCATTTATTTCACTCTCCTTATCTAAATTTTTATAGGTTTAGAATCCATATCCACTATGATATCTACAACTCTCTAAACATAAAATTAACATTATTCAATTAATTTATAAATTATTTAGTTAAACAAAATATCTTTTATTCCCTATTCATTGATAACCATGAAATATTTGATATTTTTTCACTTATGATTCTTTAAATTATAAATAATCTTATGAGATTATGTTATACTTCTAAAAGAAATAATTAATTTTTATCTCCATTTACTTATGATGAGTTCATATTTAATTATGGATTATCCAAATCATGATCTCATAAATTTTTTGTACATTTAATAGCGCATTGTTTAACTTTTTCACATCAAAATCATATTAGTAGAATCATGAAAATAAACAAGACTTTCCATTATTGATATTTAATGAAAGTAATGATATTTCATCATCAAAATACGTTTCAATTATATTATCCTTGATGTAAATATAGTTTCTAGATTTGAAATAAATTTCTTCTCATGTATCCTTCACATAGGATCAACATTATTCATCCTTATTGTGTATTAAATAAGGATGAATATCATATTATCCAAGGGTAACAAATTGTGATATTATGACGCAAAAATGTATACATTCATATTGAAAATATGATTCATCTTTTATAGTATAATATTAAAAATACAAACATAATCAAGTATCTCACCATTTCCATACATGTCCATCACAAGTACACTTGTGCGCGTAAAGAGTGCTTGCATGTCTTTTTTTGAGTACATCCCCATTATTAGTATTTTTACTTAATTTCTTGAATCTTGAAATATTTCACCTTTGATTCACCATCATAAATTTTTATATATTTCACTCAAATTGATTAATGGTTCTTAATATCACCATCTTCAAGTAAATCTTATTCTACAAATCTCCCACAATATATTATGTTCTTTTTTTAGCATACAACTCCATTAATTCCTTTTCCATAAGGGTATTAAATTCAATGTTGTTTACAATACCATGTATAAAAAGGGTTTTCATATCAACTAAAATTACTTTAAAATATTTTTTCATTTTATTCTTATATCGTTTAAGGTCATACTTATAAAATAAAAAAATATAACTTTGATTTATGATTGGTCACATATTATCTAAATATATAAAACACTATTGGAAGAAAACAATAAGATAGTAAGCCATATTTAAGACCCACATAGAAATATAATCTATATTGTATTATGAATTAGGGTTTGTGAATTAATAACATCCATTTAAATTATCTTTTCCAATGCTTGTTTTTAGCGCATATGTATTTCATACTATTTATACAAATAATAAATAACAATAGACGAGAGAATTTTTATACGGTTATTATGTATTAGTACACATATAATGAGAATATAAAACTGAGGTGTTGATCTAACAAAAACATTAATCAAAATACTTTAATAAAATTTATTGGTGATTTTCTGTTAATAATTATTTCCATCCTTCACCTATGAAAGATCTCTACTATGTTCATAATTTACGATGAACATAGAATTATAGTTGAATAATATGATATGTGAAAGAAAAACCAAAATAAGAATTTATCCAATGAAATTTGAATCAATTTTACCTCTATATTCATAATTTTTATACACTATATCTTCTTATTCTATCATTTGAAAAGTTTGTTAACGAGTGTCAATGCTCTCTGATTTTTTCTCTTAGTGAAATTAAACATTATTTCCAATAACATTTTATTTAATCGAGTAATATATCAAAGTTGATCTCTTATATCTTATTAATATATCATATATTTAATCCTTGATTATTTTGGTGCCAAAAGGAATGAATAATCATAGAAAAATTATTTCAAAATTATCCCTTTAATTCCTTTATAATTTCTATCTTTTAATGATATATAAATCTTTAATTTTAAAATAAAAATCTCCAAACCATGACATTATCCTCTCAAAAAATATTTGGTACCAATATTCAGACATATAATCTATAATAGATGGATTTTATTTCTTAATCCTCTTGATTTTTTACCCATTTTTATAAATTCAGTTTCATCATTAGTTTAAACCACAATAAATATCATTATATGAATGGTGTTATTTTTTCTAAAAAACTACAATATTACCATATTAAAATACATAGATTCATGAATTAAACAATAAAAATTGATTATTTAAAATAAGAATATGTGAAAATAAAAATTTCACTATGTCACTTATAATAGGGAAAATTCCTCTACAAGTGATGTAAAATGAAAACTCCATCAAATATTCCCATTAAACTGAATTATATTCTCATTTTTTATATTTCTAATATATCTTCCAAAAAAATAGTTACTCTATTTCTAATAATTTTTAGAATTATTTTTTTTTAAAACACTATTCGAACCATGAGTTAAACAAAATACTTTTTTATTATTTAGGAATATGAAAGCTTTATCTTACAACTATAGTAGAACACCATCAGCTTGAATTCATTTTTACGAAAATTTACCCACAGAACATTGACAATTATAGTGTAGTATGTATAATAATGTTGTGGAATTTTTTTTGGTCAAAACATTTCTATTTTGAACAAAAACTCAACAATCTTTGTATATTTATTTAACGATGTCAATACGAGTCATTTAAAGGGTCTTTTACAACCTTAGTTGAAAAATCAATCCAAATAATACTTTATTGGATTTATTCTAACAACAAACAAATGTATTAAATAACCAATAAGATGATGTGGATTTTCTATAACATAGTATAAACAAAAAAACGGGTTATAATATAATATTTAAGATTATTTGATTAGGTAAAACAACTAATTGATGTATTATAAAAAACATTTCATGATGGTATATCATGGATTTAAGATTAAACATCAAAATGTAGGGGTTAATACTAATATTATATTTTGAATATATGAAGTGAAATTATAAGATCATAAATTTATGATATTTATATGATAGATCTGAGATTTAACTCAAGGTTTGAAGAGGGTATTTTTACTTGTGATTGATATGTTATTTTTAAGATAAACATTATATCTTTTTCCATTTATTCACATGATCTATTGATTACAAATATATTTTAATATATAATTCCTGGATTCATTTAATAGATATATTTCTAAAGTATATCTACACATTGTTGATCATATAATTATTATTTTTAAATTATTGATAATGGATATACAATCGATTACAAAAAATTGACAAAAAATAATTGAAAAAAAATATAGAAATGATAAATATTATTATGTAGTAAAGATTATCTCACTATCAATAACAAATTATAAATAGAAGAATATGATATATATATATATATATTGATATAATACTTTTTTAGATCATAATGAAGATATATTTGAATGAAATGTATTATTATTGACATATAAAGATTATGGAGAGAAAGTCTCATAAAATGATGATTATTTTAAAAAATGTATAATCCTAGAAGGAGAGGTTAATAGGGATACTAATGTGGAAAATAACCTTAGCTTGTAATTTATCTACTATGTATCTTTGTTGATGGATGATGATGTAGAAATGAATAATGTTTATAATAAATTTAATTAACATTATTGATAGGTTATTGATCTCATCTACCAATTTATGATGATGTATCAAAAATGAATGTTAATGAATAATAAAATATTAATTTATAGTGAACTATACATTAGTTTTATAATATTGATTATATTAAATACTACGTACCTAAAAATTATATATAGTTCAATAATATTGTGGGTGAATAATTATGGGGGTTATCATTGGGTTAGAGTCAATAAATCATTATCATTTTAACCATATTATAGTGATTTTTTGTATTTTATTAAACATAAACACTATCAATTCTATGATCTTTTGATAATCCTAATGAAATTGAACTATAAAAAATCTTTATTATTTTTTATGCATTATATGATTTTTGGTTACACATGAATTGAGTCATTATTCATAAAAATTTAGTAATAATATCAAAAATTATAAATTTATTTATGAATATGTTTACATTGGTGGTAACCTTCGTTCACCAACTCAATCTAGATGTTTGAAAAATATTTTATAATTACCCATCCTAGAAAACATATTAAAACTACCTAGAGCACTATAATATCTCAGATGTGATTACTAATCACCATAGTATTATGAAAATTTCATGTAGTGAAGTATAATTTAATGGGAAATAGTTTCAACACATTTTTATTTAACTAAGATATAAAAAATACCTATATAAATCCTAGAGTTATTTATATTCATATTGGGAAAAATTTTAATAAAAAATTTCTCTCAGAGGAAAACTTATTCACCAATGGAAACAAGGGTATTTGAATGATAATCTATACATATTTATATAAACATGAAACATATATTTACACCATAATATTAAAATTAAAAATATATGTATATATATATTAATAATCTTATATAATTACTTAATCATACATATACAAAACAAAATATAACAAAAAAAATTGTGTGGTTAAAGTTAAAGGAATGAAATATCACAAAAAATTTAAACAATGATGTCCTAGAAATCCCTCTCCCATGTACTCCATAAAAATACATAAATCATCTAAAATAACTCCTATATACCTATCCTTTGGAACCCACTCTCAATTTACCTCACCTTTCATGGATCATGAAAAAATTATTTATTCTTATCCTAAAGGACATGTATAGAGTGTGAGTAAAACATATATAGTGGAAGGATCCCTCCTGACCCCAGGAAATATATTATAAACCCATGTGTATATATTAGTAGAATATGGTAAAAAATATATACTTAACCATAATTAATAATCATTTTATTACATAAATTCTAAAATTAAATAATCCCAAAAACAATGGATGCTGGTTTTGGGGTGTTAAAAATCCACCATGTAACCCAATCATACATTTTTTTATCAAAATTCATCGAATCCATGCAAAACAACCAATTCACTTGGTAATGACTAGAATAAATAAATAAATATGAAATCATGGCACTATAATATATATTTTATGAATATTAAATGACGTGCATATGAAACCTACTAATCAGGAATTTGAATATCATCTCATAACCAGAGGTAGGTCCCCCAATACTCATATATATATATATATATTGTGTTGATGGTGTATACAGGACCATGTGAATTTGGTATACCCATTACAACCTTTACTCAATTATTAAGGAAAAATAATAGTATGTATATGAATACTCACTAACTATGTTCTACTATATCATATGGATAAACACACATAGACACACACAGACACACAGATATGTGTGTGTGTGTCTGTACATGATTTACTATTTAATTATCATGTTCTATAAATCCATAATTCAATTTATCTACAATTTGTATTTACAAATTATAATTTAATAATGATTTAATATTTAGAATCTATACATATACATGATAATGAAATGAAAAAAATCTTTAAATATTTCATGTTCATGTTCTAGTAATTCATAACCAATAAACCGACATAATATAACTATCAATGTGGGAAATAATCATAAAAACAAAATCACAAAATAGTATTTATCCGAATCAAAACAATTTAGTAAATAATATGTAAAAAAAATTAAAATTTTCATTTTATTTTTGATTTAAAATATACCCCATGTCACCATGATCACATACATTATAATATTGTGTGTGTAAAAAATTTCACCAACCAAATTATATACCAAATAAAATATATAATCTAAATTAATTAGGTGGGAAATAACATTTTGTAGTTAATAAAAATATTATAGTATTATAAAAATTTATATTAGTTACATTAGAAAATAATAAACCATAAACATTAATGATGGATTTTTCTTATATTCAATATAATTTAGTTCCTATAGTTGGCCATTGATAGAAAAATCAATGGAGTTAATAGATACATAAAACCTATCCGATATTAGTTATTTTGATTTTTATATTATAGTAGAAAATTTCTAGAAATTATAAATAAGTGGGATAAACATAACTTACTCCACTAATGGAAGGTTATAGAAGCTACTTTGATAAGCTCAGATCGATATTGATAATAAAATCTGATAAGGAATCGAATGGGATAACCAAAAATGGTTTAAAAATGGAAACCGATAACTATAATAGATAAATAGTGCATGATTTTTACTATTTTTTTAATAATATTAAAATTTAAAATGACACATTTACTATATTAAAAGAGACATCATTATAACCCACCATAACTCAAATGGATATCCATTGAACTTTTCATGGTTATAAAACTCCATGAAAACACCCATTTTTTAACCACCTAAATTACCAAGAGTTTCCAAATAATTCTCCAATAAAATATTCCACTTAATTAACTCCAAAATCCTTTCAAAACCTCGTATATAATTCTAATGTATCCATGTAAAATAATTTTACATAATAAAATTAAAAATTTGAGACTTACATGGATGTAATTTTTGGTAACAAAATATACATGATGCTGAATCTCATCTTCAACATTCATTAATGAAATTCTTATATAAAATAATTCGGTCATTATTATCCTATTTCTGTCTCTAACTCTTAGGATTTATCTTGAAATATCCCATACTTATATTATATACACACAAGAAGAATGATATTCTCGTGTAGAATAATCTAATTTTGTTTGAAAATAACAACATGTCATTCGTGGTAGTAAATATCACTATGAATTTCAATTTTATCCAACTAGAGTACATGATTACAGTCACATATATATTTATTTAGTTCTAAAAACATAAAAATATTTTTTTCATATCACTTAATTTAAATTTTCCAAGGCCTATTAAAAGATGATTATCAAAGTTCAGTCCAACATAATATTGAATTAAAGTCCTACTATAGAAGTCCTCAAACGATCCATTAAAATATGTAACTAAAAAATTATATTACAAAAAAACACTAAGAGTGACATGAAATATTCCAACAAGACACTAAAATATAGAATATAGAATTCCATTATTTATTTCAGAATATTCTTATCCTGCTTAAAGTGATCATTGATCAAGGGTTGGTATTTTTTACTCATGTTTAACTGATTAAATAAATTTCATTGCGTGCCTCACCCGAGTTTGAATGAGAATACTTTGTCACAATTAAAAAATATTCAGTTACAAACCCCGAAAAATATAACAATTATAATAATATATAATTTTCCCCACCTCATTTATGGAATATGTTTCCAAATAGGAATAAAATAAGATTTAGTAGTTAGATTGTCTAACAAAACCCAAAATGTATTTATTCCCTCTCGAGACCATGAAAAACAAGTTATATAATCAATTTTTATATAATCCCATTTCTATAGAGGTGTAGAAAGTGTTCTAAATATATTTTTAGGTCATTGATGTTCTATATTAACCAATTGAAAAGTGATATTCTTGAAAAAAGTGATCTCCCATTTTATAATAGGATTACATAACTACCTCTGAATATTATGATACATCATTGTTACACAATGATGAAAAATACACCTATATGGGTAATATTATTTTATCACATCATCCATCATTATATTAGGAACAGTAATCCTACCCTAGAGAAATAGATAACAATAAGAATCATGAGATCGATTTTCATGTATCAGTACATTATTGAGTATTTATTGGTTAATGATTCAATCATGACCATCAATTTAAAATTCCATAACTCATTCCACAATGCATAGTGTTATTTTAATTTGAAATGGATGTATTTAATCATATTCATCATTAAAATCCAAATTAATATCTAACATTAAAAGAATAATTTCTGCTTTAATTTCTCCTATATAATATTTTATGGTTGGTATTATTGACTAATGTATTCAACATTATTATTACACAACCTAGGATAATACAGAAGCTCAATATAAAAAGACTTGTTTTAAATACATCATGGTTACTGGCTCATCATTAAATGTCATTCACAAAATATATATTGTAATATCTTATTATCAGTATATGATATGAGTGTGTTGATGAATATACAATTATCATGGATCTTTAATGTTTTTATTTTTATGGATAATTTCATATCCTAGTCTGGGTTATTATTTTTATATTTCAAGAGTTATCATGACTCTTAATCTATCACTTATCAATCCTACATTATAATATAACCAAATTATGTTAAATTAAAATCATAATAGAAAACTTTTCCTCTTGTATAGCTATTGTAATATCAATTTATGTATCATATTCAAAAAATTATTTAACTCATGAAATGATGCCTTGAACTGTTGAAAACATAAAAACATAACTATATTATTATTCTTCGTATTCATCAGTGTAGTGGTTCTATAAAAATAATAGATCTAGTGATTGAAAAATCATATAAGCCCCAAAAATTATAATCATATTAATGTATATATAAACTTATGAGGGTATAGTTTCCTATATATTCTTATGATCTACGCGTTATTTCATCTTATAAAAATAAACAAGATTATATCATGCCTTATTAATCAAAATAAGTTCTTTATTAATTTTATTATATTGTTTTTTATCCCCTATTGTTCCCCAGATAATCCAAATATGTATATCATACACATTTTAAGATTTACAATATCTTGTGATTTAATGATCAATAGAAGAAATATAAAATTCATTAATTAAATATATAATCTTGGGGAAGTATTCAACCTGCTAGATTAATGAGGCACTAAAAATGACGATAATTACTATAAAATATTATTAATGTAAAATATTATAATCTATGTCAAAGTTAATGGCAAATTGAATACTAATTAAAATTTATTATCAACCTGAACAATTTCATTTTATAAAGTGAATTATTTATTTTATGTAGAAGATAATTATTCATAATCATAATTTGTTTTTATTTTAATAATCCTCACATATTCATTAGATTCCATCACATTTTTTTGGAAAAAAATAATATAGTTCTTTAGGGAGAAATTCTAGTTCAAATTAAACACTTGGCCTTTTGACCATCCAATTAATTATTAGTTCCCTTGTCACAATTGGTTCTCTAAAATTCTGCGGAATAGAAATAAACACCATTCTAATAAAAATTAGATTGATAATTCCTCCGTATTCTTGATGAAGGAAAAACATAATAAACACATTATTTAAGAGAAAAACACTTGGTATAATATTCTTAGATCATTAAGTTTGATAACCCCAGGAACTATAATAGTTATTTATTTATTAACATCCTAAATTTTATCTAGATCTTTTCTATCCCTACTAATATAGACATAAATATATTTAATAATTATATATGGCATAACATGCAGATAGGATAAGGAAACCCTCTTTTTATAGAAGTTGACCTAAGATCAAAACAATATTAACTAGTCCATACACATTATTAAATCAAAGGATAACGTATCGAGAATATAAAAATCCAAAAAACTCTTTTTGTTCCCTCTATAATAACACAGTGAAGAGATAATTTTTACCATAAAAATATCATTCCTATGTAAGTATCAATATGGTTAAACTATGATGAAACTTACATTGTTAATTTTATAATATATTTAAAATGCATTGAGATAAAATAATGGGAAATAAATGTATTAATTAAAGGAACTTAAAATTATGATAGATCTATTACATCAAAAAATAAGTATTGAAGTTTCCTCACGACAATCTAATTTCTAATTCTCAATGAAATATATTCCACAAGTACCCTCAACTAATTCTAATACAAAAATATCATTACTAATGATGGTTTAGATGATTATAAACTCTTTTTTCGCTAAATACCACACTATCAATATTTCCTTATCCAGACATAATAACCACTTATTGGTTACCTTTTAGTTAGTTTTCATTTGATACTATTTTCTAGGGTAGGTTCAAGGAAATTTAAAATGAAATTTATTAGAAACCATCTAAAATACAAAAATAGATGAAAAAAATAAAACTAATTTATTATAAATGGATAATTGGTCTTTATTTAAACGGGTAATCCATATTGATAACATTTAACTATAGGTCATATAAAGATAATAATATAAGGTTCACGATCAATATGAGAAAGGAAAAATGATATACCCCTTTCCATCTACTCATAATGCCTCACCCTTCCACTACATTAATACCAAATACATGTAGTTTATCTTGGAAGGGAACAATCAATTTTTGTACCACTTTTAGAATATATATTAAATATGATGTATTTTATAACAAAATCATACAATTATATATGATTAAAATTTTTATGGGAGTATGAAGATGTTATTTTAATCCCTTCCCAAACCACTTAGAATTTGACTCCCTGTCGCATGTTAAAAGCATATAAAAATAAACTAGATGATAAATGTTTCATCATATTCCATAAATATCATCATTCCCAACCTGTGATTCATATATTCTCTTGATTTAAAATAATTAATTGTGTAAATGTAATATTACTCAGGGAAGAGATATTAAAATACAACACATTTTATATATTAGTCCATAGTGACATTGATCATCACATCCCAATATCAATGAGTTTCCCTAAAGAGAATAAAGGTAGAAAATAAAACATGTTTCTATTGGGGTTTTATTCTCTTAAATATCAAATTATTATGATCAAGCCCATCATTATGTTATTTAAAATAGACATAACCCAATAAATGATTGGTGGTATAATTAAAAATCCATCCTAACTTCAATAGTAGTAGGTTCTCATCATGGTGTTTTTAGGAAGAAGGCATGTGTAATCCCCTCTGGAACCTAAAAATAAATTATAGACCAAGTGGGTAGAGGGGTCTCATATAATTCCTTCTGTCTCCCTGGCTTGATTATCCACTCGAACAGTTCTTTATGGATGAATCCCGTTAAAATTAGGCACACCTCCACATATGCCAACGTTTTCCAATAGGTTGCGAGTGTGTGAAAAGTGATAGTGGGGAGATTATAACCTAATGAGATGATATAATAATTGTCCAAGAATAGATGTAATAAATAGTGGAAGAAAAAGTCCATCTGACTCAGAACCAATAACCCTACCATGGATGAAGCACAATAATAGCAATCTATATTCTAATAATCACCAAATAATAGAAGTGATTATAAATAATCAAGTAAATATGTAATTTTTAGATTCTAAAATAGAACAATCATCCAATACGGGTCATAAAATTCAATAACAGAGATCAATTCCCCCATGTCCAACAATCAGTAAATACATGCAAGCATCATGTGGACACAAAAAGTAACATAGAAAGAAAAACATCAGCTGACATAGAAACCTTGATGTCCATATCCTTCTATATTAAGAAAACTCAACCACTAATATTGATCTCTAGGGACCAAACCCATACCTAAATTCATAAAAATTAAATCTCTATGCATCTTGAGGGTCATATGTAGGTTATAGAAATGAGTTTTAGTGGGACACCACCATAAAGTGACTACAATATATTTGATGTTAACTGGGTGTGTAATGAAAATAAATTATGTTAGCACCTGAAATTTATAATTACATGATTCCCCAGTGCTCCATAGTCAACATGAATCTTTCACCTACATAAGATATCCTTGTAATCACTAAGTAGAATGGGTTCCTTAGATCATAGATTAAGGAATACTATGATGTCGAATATCCCAATTGAACCCATAGGTTCCACCTCTAGATGTAACCCAGAACCTTATTCCATCATCGAAGTACCCAATATTCTGACGGAAACTGAATCAAAAGAATTTGGTCCTTTGGAAACCTCTTTGAAATAACCCATTGGATCGATGTTCAATATTTGGAGGTACCATGATACCTTCCCTCATATAGTAATAGTTGTCATCACAATTACTAATACCCCAATTAATGGTTATTAATGTGCTAAAATTTTATCATGGTCGAATGGACTCATGTATGTTGAGCCTCAGTCTCCAACTGATAACCTCTTCACTATCTCCTAATGGATTCTCACCATCCCGCAGATTTCAATAGTGATGAACTATATCATAAATTAATAAAACAAAACTACCAGAGGCCTTTACTCACACGGGTGGTAAAAACAAAAATCACTAATTCAACATATGTTAAAATGACTCTAATTGATTCTTTACATTCATTGGTGACTAGTATTCACCAAAAACAACCTATGGCACAATGACCCCAACACCTAGTTCCCATAATACCATGTATCTATATCTATATTCTATGCCATACAACATCTAGCAAGACATTCCCATATCATAATAACCATGTTTCCACAAAAAATGTTTGAGTTACCAAACCTGTGATCGAAATCGCCCAATGTATATATATGTATATATCATGACACACCCAGAATGATGTTCACATCACCTCAAATCATAGAATAAATGCTCTCTCCATCCCCGGGAGATGCCCTTCATAATACAATGGAAGTCAGCATCACATAAAAATCATTTTAAATTTATATAACCATTCAATATAATTGAATTGAATAAATTGAATTCAATTAAATAAAACTATTTACAACCAACAACCTAATTTAATATAAAGAACAGCCCTATCCCAACTACCCATGGTCTCAGCCTCTCGCCTGACTAAACAAAATTGTAGGCTCTATTTAGAATTCCCATAGGAATCTCAGAGGGTTTAATTAATTACATAAAATAAATAATTAGATTATTATGGTCCCACTCAGTCCACATAATGGCACACTAAAATCTACACCCTTAAACACTCACGAAAACAAAAATTAAGGTATGAACCACCTACCTCATAAATTTAGATGTAGTAATGTCTAATATTTTCTATTAACATTGATTAATTTATAATAAATTTACATTTTATATAAATACCATAAAAATAGAAAAAATGGATCATATAGATTTAGCAGACTTTTAGGAGAGAGAGAAAGTAAATAGATACAAGTGAAATGATTTCCTTACTGAGTCAGATCCAATGCAACCAGTGTCTCAAATAATATATATTAGATGAATAAGGTATATAAAATCCATTCACGGGGGGGTCCCCCTTGATGTGGGTATCCCATGAAGAAAGGATTAGAAAAAAAATAAATAGAATTGTCAAAGAAAAGGTAAAATAACCACTTTTATGATCCAAATGGTTAGGGGACTTGGTTTTCCAAACCGTGTGGCCTCCATGTGGAACCTACAACTTAGAATCCATGCCCTGCGTGGTCATAGCACATGGTTAGGCCTAACCATGAAAAAACAATTCATTATATAGTGTGAGGGAACTTCCCGTTTGGCACTAACCGTTCATACTGGGCAATATGTTTCATATCCATGTGTAAACTCTATGTACTCCCATGGAAAAAACCTGTAGAGGCTTATAACATATCATGTGCCACATCTCGGATGGTTTACCGAACCACGCTATGTGAAAAAATGGGGGTGAATGGTTTTCACTAATAGGAAACACTATTGAATCTAGAAGTGCTCCTCAGCCTGCACTTCTCTAAAATAGGCCCTTCGAGCCTCTTACACACCTAAAAGCAGTCCAAAACCTGATCCATTTTATAAAAAAATAATCTCATCTAAAATAATATTTTTGGTTAATGTAAAACATGGAATTATGTTCTGATTATTGATAAAAGACTTGGAATACCAAAAAATACCAAAATTCAAATTATGTGAGGATTTGAGCCCACTTAAAATACTAGGGACATCAGAACTTCCAAATTTAACATAGCTCATCATAGAGATATAAAACACCACTTAAGGATGGGGTCTCCCCAGCTTAATAGTTACCTAATTTGTTCCCATCCCAAATAAAAAATCAAATCAAACTGATCATCCATCCATCCTCCCAGAACTCAAGTACTTTATGAATTTATCGTAACTCCTACAACTCATCATTTTCTCCATTTTCATAATAGGACCCCATTAGATTCATGCACCGAATTGGTGCCTTCCTAGAGCATATATTGCACATGGAACCTATGAGGTCTCACATATAACCGGATTCTCAAAAGTACTATTTCTTCACACCTTAGTTATGTCTCGAATCGCACGGATTCACATATTCCAAATCACCTCTCATAACTTTAATCTCTTCAATTCCCTAGTCCCATTGCTCCTACAAAATAACACAACCAATGATTCTTACAAAAAATACCTTTATTGGTCCACCTATACACATATACGTAAAACATCTGAAACAATTCCAACCTACTGACCAGCGTCTAGTCAGTCCATCGATACAACCCCTAAACCTCATCCACCCAAAATAGACATTACATTAAAAATTCCATTCCAAATCCAAAGTATATATAACCTAGTCATGCCCCCATAGTAAATTTGACAATTATCATCTCACAAGCCTACTCTAACCATGGGGCTACATGGTGTGAACCGACCCTGAAGCCCAACTTCCTAATGCCTTGAATCCATGTGATGTTGCACCATCCAATATCCACTAACTATGTAGTTGGGTCCCATGATCTCTGTTATGACCTCCATGCCCAGATGAAACTTGACTACCATCCCTTGGTACCACTCCTAGTTTGACCTCGTTACATTGTTTTTTACCTAGTCCCTAGAAACTAACTTCCAAAGAAGAATAATTATTTAATCTGTTGAGTTTCCCAACATATCCACATATGTAGAACTCTTTTAACGGATGATTGTACTGATTATGGGAATTTCCTTGCTACCACACTTGAATAACACCGTATATGATCCAGTATGAGGTGGTCTAGTTGACTCCTTGGCTTGGCTGACCTACCAAAACTCCTCTCTTCCTCTCTTTCTTCTATTTTACATGTCATCACTGATGTCACATAATGTGTTCACCCATATTGAATGCAAATAGTACATCAAATTTATCATGTATATAAGAACAATGTTCATCACCTTTGAGAACAAATCTTACTAGAATATGTTCACCTACAACCTAATGGTGTGGTGTTAAAAATCCTATAAACACCTCACCCATTAGGTGACATCGGTCAAAATGTCATGTGAAAGAGAAAAAATTTAGTGAATTTCATGGAATAGTCCATGGTGGACATGTCACCCGATAAAAGGCTCATAAACTATTGAGCTCTTTCTTCCCTCAACATATCTAGGATGATTTTCTTTAAGAACCTTGCATCAATGACCGACCAATCTAGTCCCTCATGTCTGTCTTCCTGAACATTCATGTCCCAAAAGTGTTTTTTGGGTCCTATTACTATGTAGGAATCCATCATCACCCTCTATCCTAGAGAAGTCCCTAGCTTCTTAAATATGATTCACATCAATTAGATCCAGTTCTCATCCAAATTTGGTCCACCCTCACCATGAAGATGTGGTGGGTGTTATTACTGGAACTCCCGCATCAGATACTCCATCGAAGTCTCTTCTCCCAAGGATCTCATATCAATCCCATAGATAAAACATAGCATACATTATTTGATCCTCTTATCAAGCCACCATCCAACAAATACCATCTCGGGTGGCTACCCTCACACATTGGAGCATGTATATGTGGATTTACCCATGGATCAGGATCTTACTAGCCCTTTGGGGCTTCAACATACATGTGCTCCTATAGAACCACATCACCACCTGATTGGCGCTCCAGTCGAATTCATTTAGGGGGAGACCCATTAAATACCATTAAATGATCAGAAAACCTGGAAAATATATATATATATATATATATATCACATATAGAGAAATTAGTAACCGGAATCACAATCTGACTACCATTATCCTCACCCACCACAACTATGTCACAAGACATATGAACTCATGTCCTCTTTATCCTCCCCTAAAAATGCCATTTATCAAAAGTTCCTTAGGACACACACATTCGAGAAAACCACATAACCTCAAAATGATGACCATGTCACCCAACCATGTGATAAACATCACCTAATTTCATCATACATGCTTTCTCCAATAAAGTTTGGTCATATATCACAAATAAAAAAAAATTATATCATCTCACATGTATATATATAATTAAATATCTTATGATCCTAATCAAATGAATTACATGAATGCACCTCATATAATATATGTACAAGGGTCATGTAACTCCTACCTAACCTCACCATGTCCGAGGACACATATCATTATAGATACAAATCACATTTTATGTGTTCAACTCAATGTGGAAATTAAATCAACTATAAAATGTGAAAATATAAACTGTAATTCCCACCCATAGAAAGAGAATTCATCTCTCATGCTGGGGGTGAAGGAACGTAATTTTTAGTTCTAAACCCAATTCCAAATTCATCTAATCTGCAGTATATCATAACCCAAATACAAAATCGAAAAAATGAAAATCGTATTGATATGATAAGTATCCAAGTAAAAGATACTATTATTTCCAAGTAAATAACTTCCTTAATATCATTTTCAGATCCACCACTATATTAGCCACCTAAAACGTGCATTTGGGTTGAGTTCAACAAGCCTTATGTGGACCTCTCCTGATGCCAAAGGAATCATAACTAGTAGTGAAGGTGATAAATAATGATAGTGGGAAGAATATAACCACAGGTTATGATATAATAAAATTCCAATTATATATACAATAACAATTAGATGAAAAGGGCCAACCGTATCAAAAAAAATATCTCTCCCATGGACGAAGAACAACAATAGAAATAAATATTGGATGAATTAGAAAAAAATACTGAAAATAAATAAACAGATAAATATTCTCTTTGTATATATAAAATATAACATGAATATAATATAGGTCAAACCATTAAATATTAGAGAATGGGTTTCCCATGGTTAACCATCAATAAATACTTGTAAATAAGAAGTTGATACCAAAAGGATCAAAAAATATAAACTCTAGATGATGTAAAAACCACAAGGTCCATACCCTTCTATATTAAGCCAACTCAACCACTATGATCCATCTTCAGATCCCTACCCCTTACTTGAACACATAAACACGAAATCTACATGTTTTCGAAAGGGTCCCATGATTGGTGTGAGAACTAGTCATAGTAGGAGACAACAAACATATTCATGTTATAAATTTTTGGTTAACCAAGTAGTTAATAAAAATAAAGAAAGAAAATTATTTCAATTTATAATTACCAACTTCCCTGGTTCTCCACAAACTTGAGGAATATTTCACCTTCTTTGAACATCCCTAGAATAACTGAGGATGAGAGGATCCTTAACTCGTAGATTAATGAATCATATAATGTCAAATATCCCAAGTGAAATTTAAGGTTCCACCTCCAAATTTCACCCGACACCATGTGACATAAACCAAGTACCTGACATCTAGAATGGAACCCCAATCAAAAGACATTATTCCCTCATAAACTTACTTGAAATCAGCTATCACCTCGAAGCCCAACATCAATAGGTAAAACCATACATGTACTCATATTTTAACTTTATACTTCTCAACAAATGACTCCCCAATGAATGGTAATGACAATCCTAAAAAATTATCATGGTCCAACTACCTTAACCTTGCTGAGATTCATACCCCCACCAATGCTCCATAACTGTCACCCGATGGATCCTCACCATCCTGTGGCTTTCAACAACAAGTAAAAAAAATAATAAATTCTTATTACAAAAGTAATTGAGTCATGTACAGAAATTAATGGTCAATCCCACCACATCACTAAGTCCACCTGTGTTAAAATGACCCCAAACAACCGATTGGCCTTCACGGGTGAGCAATAATAACCAAAAAGAATCTAATCCACACCAACTTGGAAACTTCGTTCTACTGCGACTATGTATCTTAATATGATGGAAATTCCATCCAACATCCCACGAGCCTTGCCCATATCCTAACTACCATGTGTCCTCAAATGATGACCAAGTCACCCAACATGTGATCAATGTCACTGAAAGTATATATATACCGGTCTAGGCATAGCGCGAGAAGCACTTCACGTAAAATCCGATATCCAACCCAATCTTGATCATTGGGAAAAGCCCATAACATTCTATCAGAACTCATTATCATTTCAAAATTCTTTCAAATTTATATAACCATTCATCATAATATAATTGAGTAACTAAAATTCAATTAAACAAAACAACATACAACAATCAAAAAAATATAATATAGAGAACAAATGCGGCCAAACTACCCAATGCCATGAGCCTCTTACACGACTCAAACCATTTACATACTCTATTGACCTTCCCCACAGGCATATCATAAGATTCAATTGGTTAATTAAATGCTACTTTTATATTATTAGGGTCTCTCTCAGTTGTCACAATGGCATGGTGAAAGCCCCCCCCCCCAATACTCCTAAAAACACAAATTAAGAACGGAACCACCTATTTAATAGTCATATCCATAAGAACATATGAAATTATCCTATAACTCCAACTAATTTGGAAGAAAAAGAAATTTTAGTCGAACTCCCTAGAAATAGTGAATAATTAATCATACTTATTTAGTTTTATATGAAGAATGATCAAAGGGAATAGGATAAATAAAGAGGAAAACCTTACAAAATTGATCCAGTGCAACTAACTGCTTGATGAATATAGTTTGGATGACAGAGGTAGCTCAAATACAAGGGTATGAGGAGAATGAGGGTTTCTCTTAATGTGAATGACCCATATAGGAAGAAGGACAAGGAAATAACTTAAATATAATAGTGGTTAAAATGGTAAATTCACCAAATTAATGATCCACATAGTTATCTCACACAGTTTTCCAATCTATGTGGAAACTATGTGACACCTGCTGCTTAAGAGACAAGCTTGTAATATTATCCCACATGATTATACCTAAATTTATGTAGACCATGTGTGATTCAATGTGAGGGTATTTTATATTTTTCACAAGCCATGCATATTGGGAATGACTTTACCTAACCATTCACAAACAGTACATATTCCCCCTAAAAAATATTTGAGGTTCAAACACTCTCATGCACCTCATCAAACATGATTTTCCAAACCGTGATCAAGTTAAAATAAGGGAAATCAGTTTTCACTAAGAGGCCTCATGGTTAAATATAATAGTGATCCTTATCCTGCACTTCTCTGAAACTAGGAATTCAAGATTCCAACACACATTAAATCCATACGAACAACTAAATAATCTTTTAATCCTCCAAAGCCATATAAAAATAGGTTTTTTGGTTTAAGGAAAACTCATAACTATATTCTGATAAATACAAAAAGAGTTGGCATGCCCAAAAATCCAAAATTCAAAATGGGTGAGGATTCCACAATTGTCCATATACACCTTACTTTACATTCCTACATGTCTATTGGTGGTCTCTATGGTTTTGTACCACATAATAAAGTATATACTAACAAATTTTTCCCTTTAAAATAATTTGAAACATAATATTTGAAACATTATAGTAAAAATTAGTTCATAAACACACCCCACACTTTTATATTTACTTTTTTTAACTTATCAAATAATTTAAAACACAATTTTTTAGATCTTAAAATAATATTATAAATATATCCAAGGAAAAACTAACTGATGAAATAAGTTAATGGAATGATAAATTTAAATAAAAATATTTTATATTTATATTAACTCAAACATCAATAATAAATAAATCGGGAAAATATACTAATATATTATTGATGTTATAGCTAATTTAATGTTTTAAAAAAATTAATATTAAATGAAACAAACCATATAAATCATAATTTGTTCCATGCCATCACATAAATTTCTATGTATAGATTCCCACACATGATATATGATACTTAAAATAATAGGCCTAAGTCTGTGAAAATACAAAATGTAACTAAGGATAACTATGAGTACCCATGCTAACTCAAAAAATAAAAGTAATTATGTTTTATAAGAAAATTAATTGTTACATTTTGAGTATCCATATATTTATTTTATGAGAACTGTCCATATAACTACCATTTGAATGGCACCAATACCTTTTTAAATAACCCCACATAGATAACCCTTTAACCCAAATTATACCAGAGAACACCTCAAGAAAACTTCCCAATTTCGAAAGGCTATTCTAAACACCATGGGGTGAAATATTTTGAAATGTCAGTTATTATTTCCTTGGTATTATTTAACATAAATATAACCAAGGCCATTAAAAATAAACTAGCATAGTGTATGCGTAAATAGGACATAAGTGAAATAAAACATTTCCATTGATTTAAGAACATATATATTAATCGATACCTTGTTTATTTGAATTATAATATATATATATGACCCCTATATTTATAAATAAAATATACAATCTCATTCCAAAAAATTTAACACTCTTTAAAAATTTAAAATAACATTCATTTTAAACATCATGTGGGATCCCTAAAACAAAAAAAATCATTTAAATCACTACAATTGAAACGGGGCCCAAATATTGACTCTAAAATGAAAGAATGAAATAATTAATATGATGATCTCTTGTGGTTATTAATAGGTTGATATATATTGAAAAATAAGTTAATATATGGTATAAAATTAAATGGATTCAAGGAAATAAACCCTAATATATAAACCACCTCAAAACATGTGACCCAACTAAGTAAATTAGGTCATAAATTGTGTTATAACCAACTATTTGTGATTTTGGATTCATTTATTGAGTAAAATACTATAAAATAACAAATTCCCACTACTATAGGGATACAAAAACATGAAAGAGAAGATAAATTCTACCCAAAAATAAATTTCAATTTCAATTTCCACTAGGCGGAAATCCAATATTGAGCGATATATTTATAACCATTCCCAAGTAGTTAACATCAGTAAAATGAATACATACAATAGATAACATGAATTCATCCACCTATAAGTAAACCAAACCAACTATACGATGTCCTTCTCTAAATAATCATTAAACTTCTAATCGTAATGACCTCTACTATCAATTCAAAGAATGTAAAAATATTCCCCTAAAAACATAAATAATAGATGCCATAAAAATAAGAGAAAAAAATGATGAATATACACATGTGTGTCAATATTTACCACTTCAAGGAAATGAAATTCACTAGAATGATATAAATAATAAGAGAGTGCCAGATTATTTTCATGAAAAAATATTTAGAAACTAGATCACAACTAGAATGTAAGGTTGGTATTTGAAATAGAATAGAAAAAATCAATTTCAAGCATACAATTGAATAATTTTAACTAAAAAATTGTAAAAGTAATAACAACAAAAATAATAATCAGGGTATCAACAAAATCTAAATTAGGTCAAAGATGTGTAAATTATTAAGAAATAAGCATTTATGATATAATAATAATAGTTACCTAAGTGAACTATATGTAAGTTATAATCATGGAACAATGATAAGAGGACCAATGTTAGAATTACATGACACTAAGGGGAGGTTATGAAAACTGTAATACTTTAAGGGAATGGTTTATATTGACCACATAACTTGTTATGGAAGTTCACTATAACCACACCATGCATATTGATGGATTCAAAAGGCATAAAATAATTCATATATTAATTGAGTATACAAGGAAAAAAAGTGGAATACATCAATAGTGAATGAGATCCACATAACTTAAAAAATAGAAAACCAATTAAATAAAAACCCTTTAACCCATGGGTAGGAAGATGAACGAGGGACACATGAGAATAAGAAATGAATTCTAATGGAAACATTATAAGAAAAAAAAGTAATTACATATTAAGAACACTTAAAATATATTAATTTCCATGTTAAACCATGGGAAGTAAATAAAGAAGATTACATAATTCTTTCCAATAGAAAAAAAATAAATAAAGTACTCTAAGCCACCGGGAAAAGGAAACATCCAAAATAATTTAAAAATAGGTAGAATTATATATAAAATAAAAAATTAGTAATTTAAATTGTAGTTGATTGAATGGTGACTTCAATACACACCAATAACAACCATAAAACACAATGAATATGATATCATTCTCTTGAGAGAGATAACCAAGAAGAATAAAATTTTATCAATGATATTTATAGAAAGTCATAATATTCGTTAGTGTATTAAAAAATAAAAATACAAACCAATTATTAATAGAAATCACTCAAATGGATATATTAATTAATTGGGGGAGAAAATGGGGAAACTATGGTTTTGATGAAACATGGATTATCTAATATCTCTAATAAGTAAACCATGAATAATATAGAAATTCCTTACCTGAGTTCTCTATTAAAAATTTGAAATTTTAAAAAATCACTCCATGGTCTCTGACCAACAAATCACATGATCTCATTACTATATCAATTATATATTACATATAAAATATCAACATGTGTCCTAAAGGTAACATATATGGTGTGATAAATTCATTCATAGTAGGCATTAACTACCTGACCCTTTGGAATCTATCATCAAACAATGTTCAAGTAGATGAAACATAAAATTGTTTTTATAAATAATCCAAAAAGTAATTATTATTTTTAACATAAATTCTGATAAAAAATAATCTTGAAAAAACCAAGGTATATATTGGGGTTTTGAATAAGGAACTAACGAACCGAACTATACAAGAATTCATTCATATACTAAAAATCCATTCCTTCAAGCATTGTCAATAATGGAACACCAAGAATAAATAAAAAATTGCCTAAGGATCCCTCATATAGAGAATGTGAATAATTAAATAGTTGATTATATACCCCCCAAATAATTCATTGTATGAATGTATCATTAACATAGGTTGACGGTCTTAATTCTAATCCCCATAAATATATTTTAAATCTAGTTTAAACATGACCACAAGTAGCCATTGTTCTCATATTGACCATTAATCAATCATAAAGGGTCAATACTGAAATCTAGAATGATATCCACATACCATTTTTGACTTTAACTCATAGATACATATATATTTATGTCATAGTATTTCTAATTTAGTAGTCATGTGCAATCAATCTAAGCTACATGTCATATATATTGTATATTTATAAAAAAATTAAAATAAGAAAGAAAAAATTAAATATTTAAGAAGTCCATATTTATTTCAAATATAAGACTATCTTCATAATTAAATTCATGTTCTAATACTATATAATAAAAAAATATAAAACAATATAATACAGTAATTAGCATGGTAATATTTAGAAAATCAAAAGCTTATATTTATATATATTCTGGTCAAAAAATGATACATATTAGTCTTAATAAAATGATTTCATTTCATAGAAAAAGTTGGTTTCTTCTCATTGCACCCCTATGTTGTTGATATCCCATACACTGTAATATTATGAGAATATATAATTAGTAACCTAACTAAATTCATACAAAATCATATCTATAGGGCCGATGATGAATTTATTCCACCACTTAAAGGATTTAAGAAACCTATTCTACCATATTATCAATAACAATAATCATGAAAGTGAAATTATCGATTTAGCGTAGATTAAATAATCATAAATTATTATAAAAGGTAAATTAATGAAAATTCAAAGGAGAAAAATAATTTTTAAAAACAATATGAATATTTAGATAATATAATTTTTATTATAATAGAATATTTATATAATGTGATGATAGATGGATTCCTTTACCCTTCTGTAACAAAGGAAGGTCCTTATAGTCACCTAAATAATCATGATTCAACCTTGAGAAATAAATATACATGGGATATGAGGGGGATGAGAGGAAATTATACGAAGGAATAAATAGAAGCTAATAATGAGATAAAATTATTATATATCCATTCTTTATTAATTATGAAAAAATATAAATATTCATATTATCGACTTTTCCTTATTATAAAAAACAAACCATTCACAAACCATTAGTAGTCTAATATGAATCACTTAGATTTTTTTATCCACTATCATTTTAATGACTAATTGTATCATTCACTCATATCATATTTGACTCCACTATCAACTACATTAATTTTATTTTTTTATACATCCCCAACAATAAATATAAATTTTATTAAATGCTAAATGATAAAAAAATAAAAAAAAGGATTGAACAGAATGAATATATTGATTATATATTTGGGTTGTGTGGTCCTAATATAGTAATATTAAGTATGCGAACTCAAAAAATCGAGAGTAATCCCAATATTAAATGAAATAAGAAAAAGTATCATGTTGCTTTTTTGGAATATAGAACATTATTATAGGGGGAAGCTGTGTAGGATAAAGAATCAATGTTCGCCCATGAGAAGACATTTGGAATCCAAGAATATATAATAAATGAAATATAAATTTGATATATATATTTTCTCAACAAATATGAATCTATCTACTAAATATAATTATCTTAGCTTTTCCTCATTTCCACGTGTCCTTCCCTCCATTCTCCATGCTCCATTGTTACATACCTTCCATGTCATTCCTCCACATTTAGCGACTCCCTCCGCATTCAGCAACTCTCCTTGGTCCTTCAATTTATGACGCCAAAAACCATTGCTTACCTCCCTAGTTCGAGATTTACCTCTAGTCTGGTAGGGTAAGTGCTCTACTCTACGACTCCTCTATCTGGGTCCCATTCCCAAATCTCCTATACAGTTAACTGCTCCTCCACCGTCTTCTCTTCCTACTACACCTTAGCTCTTCCGCCTTTGGCTCCTCTGAACTTGGATCCCCAACCATCGGCTCGTCTTCCTATGTCTGCTCTGCATTCATTTCCTTCAAAACCAACAACTACACATTCGGTCGTTCCACGTCTGGGTCCTCAACTCCAACTATGGTTCAAGGATCCATCGAGTTCATAGAATGTAACCCATTACATGTATTTTAGCCATAATATCTATTTCTCCCTCCAACCCCTAAAAATACACACTATATCCCACCCTCGATGGGGATTTACCTCTAGTTTTATAGGGCTCACACTCATATCCCCTAATCCCCTATTCTGACACCACTCTCAAATATTCTCCACAGCCTCCTACTCCTCCATCTCCTACTCCGCCTCGGCTCCTCCACCTTAAAATCATCCACCTAAGGCTCCTACATCTTTTCCACCTCCTCCTTCGACACCTTCATAGCTAGAAAATACACCTTTGGAACATCCACATTCGTGTCCTCCACTCCACCAATGGTTCCTGTTTCACTCGACTACATATCAAATGTCCCATTTCATGGATTTCATATCATTTTCAAGAATTATTGTCAGAAGAAATTATCAGTGGAATACTCATGGAGATTCCATGACATTGAGCATTGATCCAAGGAAGTATCGATAGTGAGGTCTCTCTGTAATTTCATTCTCGATTAAAGATGTTTATTCTCTTCTCTCTGATTTCTGATTTATGATTCATGGTATATTTATCAAGTATAGTCTTTTGATTTAGTTTCTACGATAAACCATGAAATCGATAAGATATGAAAATTCTAATGTGGTACATTTGAATTCTTCACATATGAAATTGAATACTATAAGAAACTCTAGATTTTTTCAATAGATAATTTTATTAGTGATGATATTTTTTTATATTTGGGGTTGATGTTAATTTTAAGTTCTCTGATGAGACTCATGGTAGATCTGGTTGAGTAGTATTTGCAGAAAAATACTATTTGTATAAATTTAATTTTGAAGATATTACCCCTTGAAGGTTTCCTGGTCATTTGTATTTACATGTAACATTGATTCAATGTAATTCCCCTTATATATTTTTCAACTAATTCAAATCAAAATTTTTGTCTCATCTGCTTCTTACTTAGGAATGTGACATGAAATCATAATTTTTTTAAGGAGGTACGACATAGATAATGAGTAAATATTGTGGCTAAAGGAATTGATGAATTCTCAAAGGTGTGGTTGAATCCTACTAAAAGGTTGGATTGGAAAACATTCATTGTGTTTTTCATTTCCTGGATTGACTACATTTAAATGAACAAGGATTCTTTTTTTTTCATGAATTCATTTTTAACCTGTTTATAGAGGGTTTTGAGTGATGGTTGGATCAATTTTTAAATTAACTATGAACTTCATCTCTTTTCACCCACAATTGTACGATGAAATTTAACCATATCTTAAGAAAACTTTTACATGATATTGTCCATTATTGATATTTTATGAAGTAGTTCATTATTTGTATCTTTGTTTTAAAATCTTATAATTGATTATTGATTATGGTCTTTGAGTATGAAAATAATAAATAGAGATGTGAGTCTTAATTTTTTTCCTTTTCTTGTAAATTATATTCTTGGTTCTATTTAACCAAGATACTTGAAATTGATGCTTTGTGATCTATGACCATGGACTAACTGAAACAGCCCAAACATGAGTTGCTTGTAATTAGGTTAGCATAGTCCTACATTTCGTTTAGATACATATCACTCTATTGTACTAATTGTTAGATCAATAGGTATTGTGGAAACTATATCTATCAACCGTTATTATATCTTTAAATTTAAATGCGTTCTGACTAGATTTTCCCATGTTGATGCCCAGGATGAAGATAAAAAAGAAAAATGAGGGGGAGGATATTTTGGGCATGATCATTTCCACTTGATGTAGCTAGAGAAGTGTCTTCACAGCAGATTGAGCAATCTGATTGGGAATAAATTGAGTGGTAACTTTATTGGCTACCTATCCATTTCCATTTGTATATATTTTTTTTCTTATTCACTTTTATTCATTTCTTTATTCATTTAATTTCTCCCTTAACTCTACTGCCATCCTTCTCCCTTAAACACAATCTCCCATAGTACATGTATGTTGTAGACATAAAACAAACAAATCACTTTACATTTTTATATTGATTATCAATTAGTTAAGAATATATATATTTTTTAAATAAAATAGTTTAATTTGAAAAGTTCAAGTTTCTGGCCTCAATTTTTCATTAATATTTATTAATCTTTTTAAATGTTATCGTATCTGCAGAATGTAGCTGCTGAAAGATTTTTAAGCTGAAGAATTATTTCAAGAACAACTAATTCTATTACAACATGAGTCTTAGTATCACCATATGTACAACTCATTCACGTAGACAACATATTTAGTTTTAATTCAGTATTATTGATTTTCCATTCCTCTTTATTTATTTATGTATCCATTGACATTTCAATGAAATATTCTCTTAGTTTCTTTTTTAATGTGTTATGAAATCACATCAACCTTTATCTGTTTTCCAATTGTAGGTATGAACATGAGGTGAAGGGTATCAAATAAGGGTATGTTATCAATGTAATGTAGAAATTATGAACTCAATAAATGGTTAATGTATTACGTACCGATGATGAATCATGATTTTTTATTAATTTCAAATTTAGCAAACATTGAAATTTAGGAATTATAATCTACATTATTTGATGTGATAGGTTTTACTAATAAAGTTCTAATATATTTTTTCTATTAACAATGAGTACTAACATGTTGGTTATTCCAAAGCAATATAGGTTGGAGATTAATTTTAGCAAATATTCAATTTTCACTCTCTCTGATGTGCATTCATGTATACATCAAAACATTCCAACCATCATAAATCACACTTATAACTGATTTTATAACATTTTCATCATATTGAAACAAATTCATGCACTCACATGACCATCAATTTGTTGTCTATGATTTTGAGATGTTCATATGCGGTTTCTTTGTAGGCTAGGATTGGGTTTTGATTTATTTTCTTTTCTATTCATGTAGATATCAATTCATGAAGGGGTGTATACAGGGAATACCTAAAGAAGGAGCTTTAAACTTTAATTGATAATCTTATCTCTCTCTACAACCCTCCATCCCTCAGAATCTAAAACTATCATAGTCCATGTATGAACATATAACATTTCAATTTCTATTTATCAATGATACACTTCTTCAGATGATGATTCTTTTCATGGTTGATAATTTTATTCGGATGATAATGAAATTATTGTGGGATTTTACTATTCTATTATTATGTATAACTCATTTCACATTATTTTCTTCTCACCAACATTTCTTATTTTCATATTTCTTATGCAAGTGTTTCCTGATTGTATATAGTCACCATAGTAGGTTCATATCGATAGTTTTCAATTCAGTATTAGTATATTCTGTATAAATCCTTATAGGATATGAATTTTTACTACCTAATTTGGCCACTGAAAATTTCATTAGTATGTATTCTTATTTTTAAAATTTTCTGTATTCTCTGGTAAAAAATTTGGATGAATGTATAGGTTCTCAGCTCCATGCTTATTACCTCTTATTCCACCACTATAACTGCTTCTAACAACTAACGACCCAGGTATGACAAAAACATTATTCTCTTGAAATGTTTTCATATTGGATATCAATAAGTTAACATACAAATGTTAGTAGGTACATTTTCTTGAACTAAATCTAATATGACATGTTTTAGAGTAGTGAAACATTTTTTTCCATGAATTTTATTTCAATACTGGATAATTTTTTAGAGTAGTGGAACAAGTTTTTCATTTGATCTGGAGTCATGCATTTTCATTGGGTATTGGATCATCTGATTTGATAGACCAGTGGATCATGTGATTTGTTTCATCAACAGATCATTTTTTAGAGCAACAGATCCTGTATTTTAGAAAAACAAATCATGTATTTTAGGAAAAAAGATAGTTATATTAGTTCAAATAAATTTGACATGACATTTTTTTGGATTAGTGGATCATTTTATTCTATTTTATTTCAGTTATTAGTTTCTTTTAGATCAGTGGATCATGTATTGGTTTATTTTCTACTTCTCCCAATCAGATTTAGTACATCTTCATACTTAATGATTTATACAATATTGATGATGTATCCTTATTTTATAGTAATGGTTTATCATTGCTACTGGTTTTTTGTGTATTTTTCTACAGTGGTGTTGGTCGACAAGTGATAGATATGGTTTGTGAGATCTAAAATGGAATCCCTTAGAGATTGGGCAGTTTTATATTATCATAATCACTACTATAAGAACATTAGCTGAATCTTTTGACGTTTAGGATTTTTTATAAGGTGACATAATCATTTGTTCATTTGAAAGCTTCAACTAAACTTCAATGAATGTTAAAAATAGAAGCATCAATATTTTTCCCTGAATTATTGATCGATTTTTTATCATTGTCTTCTCATTTGAAAATTTCACGTAATGATTATTAAAACCAATATCTTCTAATTTGAGCTTTACAACAGTCTTGAAGGACATGAACAAGGAGATGGTCATGAATGGTCATACAAACATCCAATGCTTGAAATAACATCCCGAACTATATTGTAGCGACTACCACGCTGATGCTACCTTTCGGTGCTCATTTACGGATTTTTGTTACATTTTATTTGATTCTATGGATGGTTTGTGTGACGGACAAAACTCAATAGTTGAGGTTTGAGGTATTTATTACGCTTTATTTGAAAAATGCATCAAAATTGATGTATCTTACTAAAAGGTAACAACATGATTACTATTGGTGGAATAGTGTCTTTATAGTAATAATTTATTGTGTTAATGTTTTAGTTTAGCCCATTTGTGGTTCAGTCATTATAATGTTGAGTCATAATAAGTAGTTCGAAAGTTTTTTTCCTTTAAAATTGATATATAGTACATTATTTAAGCAGTTTCAGCAGGTGTTATCCATTTTCATGCTTAATTTCAACTTTTCCTCTACTCACTTTATCAATAGCCCAGCTCAAGCACATAAATAAACTATTTAACATTATCTTAACTCAATATAATAAATAATTTTTAACTTTGAGAGGGGTGGATAGAGAGAGGGGGCACATGAACATCCTTAAATAATATTAAATAATTCCACAACATGCTCTCGTTAATAGAATAAAGTGTAGAAAATATTTAACTGATCAAACTAGTTTGCATGTAGAAATATAGGAACCTGACACATGCCCTATAGTAAGGGACAATATTTTTCACACCCCTAATAACAGTAAGGATGTCTTTAGTTATGGATAAAAACATTACATGTATATCTCCTCGAAATTGGTCCTATAGGAAGAATACTAGAATCCAAATCAACCATGATGACATTTCATATAGTACACAAACCATCAATTTCATCCATGTTCCAGTCATTTTCCCTGTATGGAGCATTGGAAGAATGAAATTCCCACGCAGGTTTCATTGAAATCTAATATATATTATGTTATTACTATAAGATAATATGTTTTTCAATATGATAATTTCTTCCATGTTTTGTTGTTTACAACATTATGTTCTCAATTACATCATAATTTATCATAATTATCATAATTTCAAATGTCAATTTCAATTTTATTTTCATTCAATGCATTCTAATCTCCGTACTGAAAAACATTTTTTATTTCTTATTGATTATTCTATATTTTTTCAAATGTATTTATCCAAAATGTAATATACTATCGAAATGATGTTTCTATATTTTTTCTAATTATATTATGATAATAAGTATCATTAATTTTTGATTTAAAAATATTGAATATTTAGATTTAATATTAACATAGAAATGTTTTATTATCTTCTTAAAGAAAGCATTGAACCATATCAACATGTGAAAGCATAATCTATGAATTGTGTTATATCGCTGTGCGAATGCACAGGCGAGTACTAGTGTGTATGAATCTCTAGAAAAAATCTTTGGAGTAACATATTTAAATCTATATATATCTATCTCCCTCTCAATATGGGTTTTCATTATAGTTCATTCATAGGGGGGAAGAAATTTTTGATTTCTTCAGCATCATCACCCCCTCTCCTTCCACATTTCACCTTTCTGATTCCTATTTCATTATATGGATGTTTTCTTATTATTCATCAATGTTGCATGCCCTGTTTATTTGTCTATTTGATATTTTTAATAATTTTTTTACCCATTATGATTATTTTCATTACTTGGATGATCTTGACACATGTCTTCATTCTTTTCTGTAATCCTATATCATCAATTCATTCATATTTGACGTCGCTATGTTTTCCAATTTATAAGGTAATAAACAAATAAATTTTATCATCAGGAGATGATATATCTATCTTTATCAGTTTTACATTGTATATTTTGTTAGTGTTCATTCTAGCCTAATATGGAATTGCTTAATTATCTATGAGTTGGTGGTTCCCCATCACTTTATTTAGTTCACGGTCTCTAGTGGAGGAGTGTTAGATAAAGTGTTCTTTTGTCCTTTTTCTATTTTTATTATGGGATTCTTTATTTTAATTTTCATTAGTGAATGTTATGTAATATTATTTCTTTTCACCCATCCTAATGTTGGATTTTTATTTTGAATATATTTTTTCAATGTCCCTTCCATCAACCAATTCTTCTCATTCATATTTTTATCTATGGAGGCTATTTGGTATGATTTTTTGGTGATTATCTTGGTAGAGGTTTGATTTTTATGAGTTTTAAGGGCCTCTATAAAATATGATGTGGTGAGAGAGTTATGAATATAAAGGATGTGGGTGGATATATAACTAATAGAATTAGATTTTTATGTGTTATAACATGAGCTCAATGGTAGTTATGTGTGATTAAGAGGATTTTTAGTTGGTATTTTCTTCATTATTGATAATATAGTTGATGAATATTTTTGTTGTGTACTCATATTGGTTTGGCCTATGGTGAGGAAGAGACAAATGGAAAATGTATATTTTCCTTAATTTTGAAGTTTCTCATGGTCTAACTCTTATTAAGTTCCATGTTTTAGATGGTTGATAGAGAAATATAGTGTATATAAATATATTTTAGGTGATCATTTCACACTATGTGATCTTCTTTTCCACAAAAATTAATCGTGTCCATGACACACTGGTCCCCAATTGGCATTCAGGTTTACCATCGTATCTGAGTATTAGAGCCTTGGTGATTTCATATCTATTACATAGAGTGTGTTATGGTTTATTTGGTTCGAATGTGATTCATGGATGGAAAGTTCAGGCAACTGGTTCCCACTTTTCAATAATCATAATTTTTATAAATTACATAAAAAGTGAATGAAGATAATGAATATATTGGAGACTCACTCATGTGATAAAGGGGTTTAAATATGAGACTGAGGTGAAATATAAAGATGGATTTTTACCTTATTTATTTAAAAAAATATTATGACACATCTGCAGGTTTAATAATATATTTCATTTAGATAATTATTTTCAGATTTTTTGTATGATGTTTGGATACTTTTGATACATGTTGAAAATATTTTGAAATTTATTAATAAAAATGAAGATCATAGAAAATCATATATAATTGGGGACATATCGATGATAATGGTATAATACTTAGAATCCTGTAGATATATAGATGAATTGAATTCATATAAAATTATTATTAGATCTATACTTCGATATATTTAAGAGATAAACGTTGAAGATATTTTTAGAATATTTGAAAACATTTTTGCAAGATCATCCCAGAATAACGAATCCTTACAACAATAATTCAAGTTGAAATTATATTTTTATGTAAAAACGACAAAATATTTCAATGATCTATATATTTATAGGTCAGTGAAATTATATAATAACCTAATTGAAATTAAAAATGAAAGGATATAGATATAAATAGAACTTGTAGATAAATATAGGGTATTTTATGATTTTAAAAAGGATTCTAAAATTTAATGTGACCAAATTCGTATCAAATGAAACTAAATTTAAATTTTAATGAATTTATAAATTATATATAGTTTAAACTAAAAAATATATATATAATGAGACTATATAAGAGTTTACAGATAATTTTAGCAAAATATATTTTTAAATTAATTTTAGGAAATACTATTACAACTATAGAAAATATATATTTGAAATTAAATATCAAATAAGGAGGTCCTAATTACTTTTTTAGAGAAAACAAAAAATAAAAAAAAATAAAAACTATAACAATATACTTTATCATTAATTATTTAATCATTTAATGTAATTTTTTATAAGTATCATGTGACAAATTCATAAAAGGTGAGTACAAGAATCCTATAAAATGCATCAAAATCATAGTTAATCACTCATGTTCCCAAAAATAAGTTTGATTGGGTATTATTGGAGTTTTTAGTAAATATAATAAATGTTATATATTTATTTTTATCATTAATAATTTATTTATTGATGCTTATGTTTTTTTTTCAAATGGGGAGAAAATATTAATGATAATTTAAACTGAAAATATATCCACCAACTTGTTTGGGATGAAACACACTCCCTTCCCTCAATTTTTTCTCTTGGATTTTATTTTAAAACGGGGATAAATGGCCCATTAATATCAGGGGATAATATCTACAAATATATTATTCCATTGAAAAATAGGAGAAAAAAAATACAAAAATGGTTTGAAAAAATTTATGGATTAAATTATTGTTGTGCCTTACATGTTTAAGAATGTTTTTATATTCCATCACAAGTGAAATAATAGTGACGATGAATTATTTTAAATTTATTGAAAAAAATGAAATGGATGAAATTTAGGAGCACGTGTCGACATTAATATATTATGTATGTACATATTTTAGTGTTTATTATAGTTTTTTTAATAAATCATTAATTAGGTAAAATAAAATGTAAAAAAACATCAAAAATGTAATGAACACATATTATTGTGAAATTACAAGTGAGGTTGAATATTAAAGGTTGTGAAACATTAATAATGAATCCATTTAATGAAAAAATAAAGAAAATTTATTATGAAGGTGAGTCAAGAAAAGATTTAGAGTCATGTGGATGGAGATAAGAAAAAAGTGGAGTATAAAGACTCCATAGAGATAAAACATAAAAATACATTTAAAACAAGAATTTATTTTAAATCCTACTTAATTTATACATTTGGATATACCACATTATGTGTATTTCATATAAAAGTTGATAATTTCATAAAATATATTAACATTATGAAATAAATCATTATATGGAAACTCTTTAAAAAATAATCAAACATTATAAATCAATTATGAAGAACCAATCTTTATTTTGTATATAAAATATAATTGGTAAAAATAATTATTTTATTAATATAACATAAGTCAAAATCAATTTTAATAACATAGGACATTTTTCATCACCCAATTAATGAATTATATTAAATGATAATATTACTTATAGAATTTAATATCATAAATTATTGATGTGAGATTGAAATAAATGAGCTATGTAGAAAATTGAATATTCAAAAAAGTATAGATAATGTTTTATAATTCCATAGATCATATATATTATTTGTCATGAAACATGATTTTATTAACACATTGTACATGTTTTGAATATCTATTTTACCTATTTTATAAGGATATATGTTCTTCAATTGTATAAAATCGATTGATTATTTATAAATTTATTGAATAGTTGTTTTTATATCATTTAATATTGAAGGGAAGCAAATAGATTATTTCAGTCACGTATAAAAAATAATCATCATCTAGAAAAGTATATGATATTTCAATAGAAAAATAAATAAAAAAATTAAAGAATAATTTTTTCATTAAACGTAATAAAAAATAATATGATAGATTGTAAAAAATTTTCATTATAAACAAGAATTATGGTCATATAAGACTGGGAGGTTCGAAATCATTCGAAAGAAAACTTTTCTATGGAAAAATATTAGTTTAGGATCATTTTTTATTTTTGAATATTTGAATTTCTAGTCACAATATTTGAGAATCTAGGTCAAACAAGATTGCACTGAAACCATAGAAATTGAGCTAGTGATACTTATGAGTATTAATTACTTAGTAATTGATGAGATGTAATATATATAATATAGAATATTGGTCATAAAATGTATATATAAATTCCTTTTAAAGAATATATATCGTGATATGTGAATGAACAGAAAATATTAACTATAATAAAACATTTTCAAATCCACAAGACACTGTTGAATAATTAGAAAAAATAAAAGTAAAAAGAACAACATATCCATGGTTAGTTTATTTAAATTATATGGTATAATATTTTATTCTGGTTGATATAAAAATATTTATGGGATTAATTTTTGGTGTGTAATTGTGGATAAAACCATTGTTTTTTGGAATTTTTTTGGATTTATATACTCTAATCATTTAATAAAAAATATATTTCTAAATTAATATTTTATGTATAACATTCCATATATTATTTTAATCATGTATGGGGTTTAAATACGTTATTTGAATATGCTCTATATAAAATATTATTGGATGGTTTCATCGAATATATTCATGGTTGGTTAAACAGAATGTTTTTACATGAAAAGAACATACAATAATAGAATATTGTTTTGGGTATTGATATTTTTTAAATGGTCAATGAAAAACAATTTCATTTTCTGTAGGTTTCCCATTGTCAGATTTGAGTACATGAAAAAATGAAATAACATACACAAATAGAAAAAATTTGATATCAATTCATTGAAACCATAATTAATGTCTAGTATTAACGATATTTTGTGATATTACTTATTTAACCTGTGATATGAGAAGAAGGGATTCCTGAAAACAAATGTTAAAGAGTTATGTACCTATGATTAAAAGATGTATATGGCCATAAATAATATCAGACATTCATAATTAGTATTACATGATGATATGTTTTTTGAAATTTATTAATTTGTTATCTTCTATTCATGATTGAATAATATTAAATAAAATTGTAATAGCTAGATGGAAATTTTTTCTAAAGAAATCACTAAATTTAGTTTTCTCATATGATTTGATAAAAAACAACATTTATTGGTATAGTGATTTTACTTTTAATTTTTATTAATTTGTATTTTTATTGATGGTTTGAATAATAAATAGGGGAATAAAATAAATATCATATACTGAGTATAGATGTGAGATGCTACTATAGATCATCTGCGGACATATAAGAGGGGGGTATATCTGATTCTACCCATTTTTTCAAAATATATTTCTTATTTTTTATTTTCTTACCCCTAGAAATTTAACCTCTCTATCCTATTATGGTATGAATTAGTCTATTTGAACACTTAATATACAATAAATAACAACATCCAATTAAATTCAATCATGTAAAGATAGAATGAGGTATTTTTACATGTCTTGGCACTTTCATGATAGACCTGCACCTTTAAATACTTGGTTAATCACTCAAATACTGGATTTTCCATTATAGAAAATATCATATGAATATGTATGTGTTTCATCTCACACCTACATTGAGTCTTATAATACATACAATTTCCACTATATCACAATATTTCATATTAAAAAATATCCCAAAATCATATATTGACATAATGTTTTCATTATGAACATAAAGTCACATTGGTTACATAACATCCCACAATGTATATTCAGGTGATATTTGTTATCCCCATACAAATTAGAACTATGATAAGTATAAGTATTTCACTGCGTAAATAGATATTTGTCCTTCCTCATTATAAAAGTGTCTTCTAATGTAATATGTTCTTTATGGGTAATGCATGAAATATGATCCAAATTTCATTTTATATTCACTAATAATCTATAAAACCTACACTCCTACATCTCTTAATTAAAACTCATGATCCTGTGATATTTTTAAATCAATAAAATCCTCACTCTCTAATATGATCTACACAAGAGAAATGAATAACAAAACATATTTGGTATCTCCCCAATATCGTATTCTAAAAATTATTCTTCTTTCTAATATGACTGGATATATTACAAAATAATATTATTTTTATAATCACAATAAGCTTCAATAGCTAGAGGATGAATTGTTTTCATTTGTGTTTGAATTCTAAAATATATTTTAAATTTTATTTCATTTATACAAGGGTTTCTCCCTGTGTTTTTTAGTTACTCATTTAACATAACTCAGTTATATCCAACGAAATGATAAGGGTGACATGTGTTTGAAAATTTTCCAATTTCCTTTTCCCAGCCAATACTTCTTATAGACTCTTATACCTATAGGCCTTGATTCGGTTCTAATCCACTTCATTATCTTCTTAAATTTTTTAAATAATCATTTCCCAAGGTTCTATTAAAATCTTTTAGATGTTTTATTTTTGGATCCACATAATATTTTTCGAGAGGTGAAATATAAAAATATATTGCACTCTAAAAAAATGAATATTTTCAAAACATTCAACTATACTAATATTCTCAGTTTTTATCTTGAACCATAACTTTTCTATTGATGTTTAAAATAATTTAATATTTCCTGATCAAAATTAAATATATTATTCATTTAAACTCAATATATTCAGTTTCATATTCAATTCATCATCATATATTTGAATTAAAAATGTTGTATATTTATCATTTATGGAAGATTATAATAGTATAATTCAAATTTAATAAAAAACTTTTGTAACTTTTCAATCATTGATTATTTTTTCAATCCTGGAATAATTTAATTGTTTTGAAAATTTGAATTTTGTAATCTCATAATATTCATAAAGATTAAATTATCCTTATTCTATCAATAAACAATTAAATTATTGTGAGGTTAAAATTTTCCTTAGCGTTTTATCATTATGGATCATCCTTATGATATTACCCTTATAGGCTAGTCATTATGGGATCATCTTTAAAGGATCATCCTTATGGGAATACGATCTTTATATGGGCCTTCATTATTATACTCCATACTTGTAGGAAATAATGATTATGTGGGTCTTCATCCTAATAGGTGATCATGGTAACACTGAAATTTATTCTTACTAACTGATAATCAATAAAAAAATCCATACATATAAAATTGAATGATCATCATGGAACATATCCATATTGGTTAACCCCTACGGATCAACATATTCCTTACATAAAATTATATATCCCATTAATATAACATCACAGACACATAAAATCCACTAAAAAATATATAAAATCATAAACTCATCTTAAATGTATTTTTGAATTTATCAATCCTTCTCAAACTATCTCAAAAATATTACCAAGGAAGTGCATCACATAAAATTATCATGATAGAGTAGTTCTATAACAGTTTCCAGATATAAATTATTTATTCCCATTTCCCTCTTTAAAATATAATATCTAAGTGATTTATTCACTAAAATAAGAATCGAACATGTTCAGTAATAAAAAGAATGATTCTTGCTAACATTGTAACTTCTTCAATCAATTAAATCAAGTTATTAACTATATTAAATATAGATTACTCAATTCATTCACCTAGAAAGATTCTTTTCTCTAGATTTCACTTCATATATATATTATATAGAACATTAAACTCTTTATTACATGTGTTCCACATGATCCCCAACTCATTCAATCATTTATTTTATGGGTCTTTAAACCAATAATTGATATTATTCTCTCATTAACCAACATTCTTTATTTTAAACCATCATCATCTTGGTTGGGTTTTTTATTATCCCATAAAAAATGATATTCAAGATATATATTGTTATTATCATTAATAAAAAATAAAAACACAATCTAATTGTCAATTAGATCTCACAATTTTATTTTTGTTTTTATACTTTGAACTTCATAATATAATAAATTCATGTCAATATCACTATGGTAGTTTACTTTTCATATATCCATTAGTGAAAATAAATAAAAAGGTGGAAATATTTTTCATCCCATTTAACACAACATATATGCGATGGAATGTCTTCCATGGAAAAATTCATCAACCACTCACTTTTATTAATTTGAAAAAAAATCATCTCCCCCATTTCACTCCCACTTCCATTTTATTTATTTATTTACATGATGAAATCCTATGAATTTTGGTTTATTAGTAATGAACCATAGGAAATTCAAATTTAAATCTATGTGGGATAGTCTAGTGTAAAAATAGGATTTATTTTACCAAACCATCATCATTTACCATATAAATTCATAAATATGGTACTAACTTTGAACCTAATTTCTTATGGTTTCCAGTCATACATTTAAGATTTTGTATTTACCATAAGCATCAGTTTTTACTAGGGATTTCGTGATAATATATTTAATAAGAAACTATATATATAATCTTTCTCTTTTTGGTAGATCACACTCAATATATTAATTATATAATTATTAATCATTGTAATTTTCATATACTAACTTGATCGAAGTATTTTTGGAATATGTTAATGCCTGATAACAATTTAAATTTCAATACACCATAATTTATTATTCTTTGTTTATAATGGAATCACAAGATTCAATATGTTTTGCTGCATATTTAATTCTCTTGTTGAATATACATAGAAAAAAATGAGTGTGAATAATGTGGGTTTTATTAAACTCTATATAAAAGTATTTTTGATAGTTTTATATCATTGAAAAAATAATAATTAATTGTAACAATATTTTTATGCATCTATTAAAGCTTGAATTTTCAATAGATTTCCTTAACTGGTCATCTTAAAGAAGAGTGGATTTCTTCACTATATCATCTACCTTATATGGTGTATTTGGAATATTAAAATTTTAAATTAGATCCATTTTGTATCTTTTAACTTAATATAATATATTTTACTCTTCTAACTAATTCAGACATATAACTAGACACTAATTTTTTAATTATGAATACTTATTCATAGGTTCATGCTTATCCTTTATAGTATCATCTTTGGAACATGGAGTAAAATTATTTTACTTATGAAATTATACATATGTTTTTACTATAAATCAATGTCGTATATATGATAGTTTTGTGTCTTACCTTCTTTAACCTCTAAATAAGATCATTTTATTTTGAATTTCCCTTCTATGGAATCTTCTAAAATACATTATTTAGAATTTCAAAAAACATTATAATCATACTATATATTTCATGGTGTGATTACATTTTATTTTTAGATTTATATTTTTCCAAACCACTCAAGTTATTCTTATAATGGTCCTTGATATGTTCTTTCCAACAATAACTGAATACTTAGCACATTTGTAATGTAAAATCCACTATACATTTCTTCATGAATGAACATTATTTTTTGTTCCACATTTTTTTTAAAAGGAAGACATAAAAAATTACATTTGATTATATTTTTTAAATCATTTATATGTAGAATAAAAATTAAATTTCATTTTTAAATACCAAAATTCATAAATTCTAGGACCATTTAAATTAGAATTTTTATAGAATGTCAGTAGAAAGAAAAATATGTTATTTCAAGAAAAATTATTATTAATTTCTTAATCTATCTTCAGAAAGGTATTTATTCATTTGATAACATGTCCAGTCTTCATAATTTTACATAGAAGTAAATTTTTTACATTACAATGTTATGATAGCAGTCTATGGCTATATTTATGAACGTCAAATATCGACAATATCCACTAACAATTTTCTTCCTCTTACTCAAAAAATCTGTCATTCCATATTTAAAATAAATCAAATTTTTATACATTTTAATATAAAATTACACTTAATTTTCGAACATACACATTTTATAGATACTCATATAATCCATTGAAATATTTTTGGGATTCTCGTTATTTTCTCCACCAATTATTTTCCTAGATTGGTCATTTTAAATGACTTTTCCCAAAATAGAATTACTTTAAACAAATTCATCAAAATTTTGGGATAACATTCTCCATGATCATGAGTGATATTATTTGATAGATGTTATAATGATATTTTTACCACCAAAATGACTCCCTTTCTGAAAAAAAAATCCTGAACTTGAGTGGCAGTAATCTTTCTTTCCGCAATTTAGGACGGTCATGCTTGTATTGATTCTATTTTTTTCGAGTTTTGTATCCGTTCTAAGACTGGTAATGTTTAGATTGTTCTATTCATATTCCAAATATCTCAACCTATATTCCCAATTGTTGTTTATATATTATATTATTACATCATACACACCCCTACTTTCTTTCAAATATTTATCATGGTCCCTAGATCATTTTTTCATTATCCTTTAATCGAGAAGCTTTAACCTCAATGGATTATTTCTTCTACTCTTCCATGTCATGAATCTTTAAAGAACTAATAATATTAAACATATCTCACTCATTAATAACTAATTTCTTGACTCCTTTAACCATTAAAAATTTATCCCTAAAAATATGTAATGGTTGTTCCTTGCATTTTAAATCATTGATGAGATAGTTTCATTTTACAACTTTCAAAATAATTATTTTTTCAGTTCATTATAATAACTTTAAAACTATTATTTTTCAACATATAAATATTGGATAAATTCAATAATTCATTTAATAACTTCACTATTAATTGTCTTCATGATTTCTCTAACCTCAATGTTGAGATCTTTAGAAGACATAAAAACATGAGTCTCTCCACATCTTTGCCTACTATCACCAATTTGAGTAAATTCAAATATTATTAGATCATATTTATTAATATGGGATCTATATACTTATAGGACTCTTTCTTCATGTTTTTTAATAGTCTTGCTAGATACTACCATGTGTACAATAACAATAGGAATATGATTTTATTTGTCCAAATGAGTCTCAACTATTTTAAATTAAAAGTTCATCAAATTATTAGAAAATATAATGTTAAAAATTTATATATTAAATCATAGGGAACCTATGAATCAATACAAATATATATTTCCTCAATGGTCATTTTTTAAAACCTAAGAGGGAAATTTAATTATACGTGTCCTATTTTTAATAATTTCTAATTTCTCTATTTTGTTTTCAACCCTTTTTACAAAAACCATTATTACTTATTTAGGCAATAATGAATCTATTCTAAGTCATAGTCAACATTAAAAACCACATGTAGTTAATGAAAAATAAATAATATAAAACACATTTTATATTTATAGGGTTCTTCCCCTTCATAGGAAACATAAATTTTATTTTTGTTAATTGATCTTAATCATAGATTCTCTAAAATAATGAGATCCAATTTGTAATTGGTGTGGTGTATATAATTCTAGCATAATGTGACATTGGGAATTAAATTTCAAAAATCTGAGTGAAAATCACACAACTATATTTATAATAGAATCACGATTCAATTCCATGATTTCTTTGTAAAAGAATATTCACACTAGTTCAACATCTCACTACTAGGCATACAAATTTTATTTCATTCAAAATAATATGAAATAGATCTATACTCATCATAGGGATTCCACTAAATCCAAAAAATTATTTCCTACATCATTATAATATATTCATAGAAATCCAAAATGTCATCAAGATAAATGAATTCAAATTGGTCTATATTTACGAGTATTAAAAAAATTATTCCACAAAATCCACTAAACATGTTTTCTCAACTAAAATTACAGATAACATGATCTTTAGAAATAAATTATATACTCACTCTCTAGAAGGTTATACATCATATATTTTTATAGGAGCATCATAGTTGGTCTCTCATAGTATCTTTTTCTCAAATTTATTCTTCTCATTTCATTGATTTTTTCAATATAGAATAATCATGTTCGATGTATTCTATTTATCATATATGATAACAAGATGATTAAAATTTTTATGCATGTGATATCCACCATACTCTTCATAAAATTCCATTAGATATATTAAATTATTACCACTCGACTTCACCATATAGTTCACTAGATTTCAATTACACTAGCCTCTATAAATATTTTTCTCTTTTATATATAGATCATTATAAATAATATTTTCTATATATAAAATATTTAAAACATCCTTTGTATTTTGGTTCAATGTTACAATTTTTTAAATGGTTTTTATATGGTAATCCCTGATTATCTCATTTTCATTTTCATGAATTTTCACATGGATGTGTCTACACATTTTTCAATTATTATTATTCCATTACTCAACTCTCACAAATAAACCTAATTTAGTGACCTCCATTTTCTAATATTCTCATTTTATTCATCAATTTAATATTTTCTCTAGTTATTTACACTTTATGGACTCGAGTATCATTTAATCTTTTTTATCATCTGATTGAAATATACAAATTAATAATTATTTACAGATATAACAAGAACATAAAAATATTCTAAAAATTTCTTAGATCAACTTTATATTTGTGAAATATAATTTTAAAATAAATATCTAATTAGATCCACGGATATTTTCTAATCACCCCACTACACTCATCTTCTCATTTTCTATATTCAATAAGTACATTTTTGGATGATTAATGAATTGATGAACTTCTCAAGAATCATCAAATGTATGTTTAACTTTTAATAAATATATGTGGTTTCATATTAAATACATATTAATTTAGTATATTTAATGATATAATTTGATATTAATTGTATGAATCTTATAATATCAACATTAATATTACAAAAATCATGATGTTTTAGTAATTAAAATTCATTTTAGTAATTTATTAATTTGATTCAACAAATAATTAAGTTTATTGAAAAAATAAATCATTACAAGGAAAATTGATATCTAATAGAATATAATTTTTTATTATACTTATAGGATTATACTTTTGGGAATATCCTTATGGTATTTACTTAATGGAACAATCATTAAAATAAATGATCCTTACACTGGCCATCATACGAATATTCCTTCATGAATTCGGGAAATCATAATTATAATAGCGTTAATTATTATGGGTGGTCATGATTAAACTGGACATCTCCTTATAGACTAATCATTTGCTTGGTAGTCATCCTTATATAATTTTATTATCCTTATGGTACTTAATCATCTGGGTTTATCCTTACAGCATTGGATGATCCTTACAAAAAAGTATAGTTTTCTTTATAATAACATATTGTCCATTCTAGATCCACTCAAGACTATATAAAATAACTAAAATCATAAGAAATAAAATTTAATAAATTTATTAAAATTCATAAAACCATCACAACACCATTCACAGGGTCTTACATCATGTAATATACTTATGTTGGAGTTTTAATATTGACTCCAATACCTCTAAATTTTTATTTCCCTTTATACTATTAAATATAATTCATCCTAAAGTTTTACTCCAAAAAATTATGATCCAAAATGTTGTTTAAAAATATGATATCATACATTAAACATCATCATATTATCTCACAATTTAAGATAAATTTTAAAAATATATAGACTGATGTTCCCATGTTATTCACAAATCCATCTTTTTCACTCTTGATTTCTCTAAATTTAATTATTTTTGAAAAAACTCAACTACTCAATATATTTCTCACATGACAACCATTTCAATCAGTCATTTGATGTATGGGGTTCATACCATGAATCCATATCATACTACTATTTCCAAAAAATTTATAGATAACACCATCATCAGATTTGGTGGGTGGGTAATCAATTCATATCCCTAGATATTCAATATGTATATGAGAATTATCATTGAAAACAAATAAAAAACTCAAATTATAACTTCAAGAAGAATAAACTTTAAAAACAATAAAGTTAATAGTTTATTTTCTTCTATGAAACTCATTTGATGTGCCCGTGGACAAATTTTTAATAAAGTAAATGTGACCATTAATATGAAAAACTGATCATGACATTAACATATAGCTAAACTTAATATATGATAACTTTATAGAAAATAGTATGTGAATAATATTGTGAATGTTTACATAATAGGTAATTAGATTTTACTCAAATCATAAAGAAATATAAAAAAATAATTTATATGAGGATAAAAATGGATAAAATTTTATTCAATGTGTCTCTTATATTATTTAGTACACATAATTATTTGTTCATTATGATTTATATAACTTGAAATTAATTATGGTTATAAAACACAGTCGTTTATATTACTTGAAATATTATATGATATCACACTTAGAGTCAATAAAAAAAGAACTCACTTTTTTATAGAATATTTAAAGTGGGTTTTTTATTTACATTTATAATAAAATTATAATCATGGTTAAAAAATAATTTATTTCATGTATGCTTACTCCAATAAGATTATTTTAATGGTCATGAATGATTTTTGTTGAGAAATAAATTAATAAAGGAGTGCTTTATTTTTATTGATTTTAATGACAATAAATTATCAATGCCTATAATTATGAAAATATCTTCCTCAAAAACTAAATGATATGTCTTGTTCACTTGAAGGTGGTATATGTCATCCCTTTATAGATTTTAGGGATCTAGTCTCTATTGTGTTTCCCCATCCCCCATGACCCCAGCCATATAGAGCAGGTTCTTAGATTCACACATTGGTATATGATACAAGGAATCATATTCCAAATGTCTGAACTGTTTAGTAGTCTTGGTAAACTAGATACATAAATTAAAATTAGATTACATTTTAAATGATATTATACACAAATAAATTTCTTTGGGAATTCTGTTTTTCCCCTTAGTGTATCCCTATATATATTCCAACAAACTTCCTCATATCTTGTGGAAAATAAAACATAATAAATTGGAGACAATAGATGCTCATTAAGGGAATGTTTACCACAAAATATATGAATATATATGGAATAATAAATATGGAAGGTTAAATAACTGAAACATAGGCCAATTAGTTAAGAACAAGAGCATAATATGGTAGTAATATATAATGATCAAATAATTACATATAAATAATTACATGATCATAAAACCTTACCATGGTATCCTAAATAATCCAATAATCACATGGAATATCAACAATTGAATTCATAAAGATGGGTTACATAATGATATAATTCTAGAACATGTTGTTGAGGACTTCTGCCAATTAATCTATTACTTTCAAGGCCTTGTGCCAAGTTAACTAATATTATTGGGGCATTATACAAATAAATATATACAAATGTGAATGACCTAATCCAAAACCCAATATTTTTTGTCTCATGAGTTCTAATAATACATTAATGGTCTATATCAGGCCTCACTAGTCACTGACAAAGTCCAATGCATTCCTCATATTTAAGAGATAAAACATAATGCTCATAGATGTTCGTATTTAACCTAGCATATTAAATGTAAATTAATTCCACAATTAATATATTTAATCATAAACCTTACATACTAAACTGAATGGTATCACTATAATATATCCCTAGAATATTTTATATAAAATAATGGGTTTTATCATTTATTAACAAAAATACACTAAAATATTGTTGAAAAAGTATTGTGGAAAATATCATTTCCAATTAGAAGAAAATCATTTTAAAACAAAAGGTATGAAAAAAATTGACTAAAATTGTCATTGTAAAAACATTTGAAACATAAAAAGGATGTTTAAAAACATTTATTTTTTATGATAGAATTAAATTCTATACAATCCATGTAGGAAAAAACTGTGATTCCATTAACTATTTCAATAAAATCCGAATGGTAATTATAATGAAAATGACATGAATATTCTATTTAAAACTTTTTCTATAATTTATAATTGGTAATAATATCAATATATATCATATATAATAGTTTAATTTTTTTAATAAAATATTTCTAGAAAGAAAAGTTTTAGAATAAAAACAATTTCCGGCTGATGAAAGAATGGAAGTCGAATTTATTAAAAAAATTCAATAATTTTAAACACCAAAGAGTTGTAAACCATAATGTTACCTGAAAATTGTCATTAATTACCAGATTATAATTTTTTTTGACGTTTTATAAAACAATGATAAAATAATTTACATCATTTGAAATTTAAGTATAACCATTCATGATAAAAATGATATTTTCAACAAACCCTTGTAATGATCATAATATTGATGTGGGAATTAATCAATGAATCCATAACATATAAAAATGTAAATCCAATTGAATAATGTGAAAATAAATCATATGATAATCCGAATTCATTTTAGTCATAATCATCTAATATTTGTCACAATTAAGATATAATGTAACACAATGAAAAGAAATTGAGTTTTATAATTGTTTACGGATATGTAAATATTACATCAAATCCCCATAGAAAAAATAATGAAAATTAAAACAAAAAACCCCATGAATTGTAAATTATTCATGATATCACATGAAAAATGGATATTATATAGACCATATAAAATAAACATGTTTCATAAGATTACAATATCCCTCAATAAAATTAAATTGAGATGAAATCCCTTACCTCACACTTCCTTTTGGTTGAACGCACTTTAAACATATGTATATTTCTTTTAAACATGTTATAAACTTATAATATAACCATATTAATATATAAAATATAATATATTATCCTTTTATAACATCATATCACTATTTTCTTAATAATCACTCTTTTTTTTAATTATTTCATGTATTAATTTCCTTTTTTCTAATTTATGTTTTCTCATAAATTTTCTAGTTCTTATGCATGTAATATAGATCAATCATCTCTAGAATATTAAAAATGAAATAATTACCTTATTTATTAATAAATTATACTTTTAATAAAATTAATTAAATAATGTTTTGGAAATTGAATTATGGTATGATCATTAAGATAGTTGGTCCTACGTATGCATGGGTAACATTTCCATTTTCAATGATCATTATGGAAGTGCGGAAAGTAATATTTTATCATTAAAAATGTTAATAATAGAATTAATAACCTATAATTTATTTAAATAAACTAACATATTCCATTCATTTGGTTTTCTAAAGAAAATATATTCATATTGCATTGTGAAAATGATAGTCCACACATACATGAATGATATTATCATCATTAGGTGAATGATGTTATCATCATTAGGTGAATGAAAATTTAATGAATAAAATTATATATTTTTTTATTATATTGTTAAATATTTCATGAAAATACGATTATGTAAGTTATATCACATATCATAATTAAATTCATCTTCATAACCTTCGTTGTAAAGCATTACTGAAAAAAGAGTCACATCACTACATGAGGCGGTAGTCTGCCATACACACGAGCGATGTTAACGTATCACCTATGGAATGTAATGTAAAAAAAGTAATATATATGATATAATATCCCTAAAGGTATAATTATGTTATAAATATCATATATATTTATATATTATTTTTATCCATTATCATCCCCTACTGTGAGAGGTGGTAATTAAAAAATGAATGTCATCAGTTCGCGAGGTGGTAGTCCAACGTACACACTAATGATGATTTCCAAACCCTTTTGATGGAAGAAGTTATTTCTTTAGGATGTAAAATTAGTATTAATTTTTTTTTTTAATTTATGGAATATATTGAGGTTATTATCTGATAATGTATTTATAATAAAACAAGTATGTTGAGGAATAAAGAAAACAAATTGTATCATTAGGAATATTACATTTTCTCGGACCACATCATTAGGATTATGCCTAAAGTATTTGTAAAATTTTATCATGAAAAAAAATCATGGATTAGGATATTTAATTTTAGACTCTATTTATATATTTATTTTCGAAATAAATATGGGTTTTAAAGTGTGTATCATAGATAATAGGGGGTGGCCATTTATATGTGGGGTGAGTGGGACACTTGTAATTTTTGAAAATAAAAAGTTGTACCCACGTTTTTCATATTTGAAAATGGTACCAAATGGAGTATTATAATTCCTTAGATATTATAAGGTCTTAATAGTCCGAAAAGGTATATTTTATTCTTGGTTTTAATTGATTTGAACTCTAATCATTTTAGTTTAACCAATAGTAAATCGATTTTTTTCTTAATCGTGGTAAATAATATTTACTTTTTTGTTATTAATTATGATGAAAAATTAGATAATATTATTATATAATATAAATTATTCTAATAAAAAATATCAAGTACATTTCTATAAAAAAATATTCATTTAATTAAATAATTTTAGTTTAAAATTAATCTCTCACATGTGAAGATAAAGCAGGTGTTCAAAAAAAATTGATAAAAACGTTCCAATGTTTTTAAAAAAAAAATTAAATATTAACACAATTATAATGACATGAATTTTATTATTATATATATAATTGAACTAAATTTTAAATAAATCCAATATAAAATATAATCTAACTTTAAAAATTATATAAAATTAAGTCTTCAATTGTAATTCAGAATTTTATGAAATTTATCATAAAATAATAATTTTAAAAAAAAATCAATAAAATTCACCCCACTATAATATTGAATTATATATTATAAAACTAAAGAAATATTTTTCAATTAAAATTTTAAAGGAGTTAAACATTAATAATAAAAAATTTTCCCAAATATAAAAAACAAATTTTATAAAAAATACACTTTTTTAGAAAACATTTCTTTTTCATTAATGTGTTTCTAATTTATCTACAATAAATTTAATCGTAATTTTATTTATTAAATACATGAGTAAACAATAAAATATTATAAATTTATCTAATACAAATCATAGCCTCCATGTTAATGGCTTGGTGAAAATTTTAATTTATATGTAATAATATTTTAACATATATTTTGTTCTGTTAAAACCTCATGTTGTGTGCATTAAAATATAGCAAATTGATTCAATTTATTTAAAAATAAACATATAATAAAGTATCAGTTTTTCATATTCCATTATATTATTTTTAATGTGTTCTATAAATGAAATAGATTATGATGTTCATAATTCAAAATATTAGTGTGTAGCATTCATCCCAACAGAAATAAATTATGCCCTCATAATTTAATATTGATATAAAAAATCAATATTTTTTCATTTGAAAATAACCTTCTTTAAACCTATTTCATGAAAATATCTGAAAATATAGCTACTTAATGTCATTATATATCAAAATAAATATTATATATTTCAGATATGATTTTATATGTTTTCACTTCCTTGCATACTACAATATGTGAATATCAAAGAAGAACTTTTATGTAAAAATCACTAAAATTATCTTTTAATAAATCTCAAGAACAAAAATAGAATGAAATTTATTTCCATATATTTATTATGATAGCAAAATGGTTTTTACATGATATAAAATATAAATAAATCTTCATATAGTGAAGTAATACTTCAATATCTAAAACCTTGCCAAAAGTTCAACATAAACCATTTTAAAAAATATTTAACCGTATGATCCTTCTAATTGATTATAATCCAAAACATTATAAATAATGTCACGAAATTTCCAAAAAAAATTATTGTTCCCTGAATCTAAATTGTGTATCTCTTAATCATTACATAACAATCTTGTGAATAAATTGATTATGTATTCAATTGATACATAGAAATAAACAAAATTACTATAAAAACATTTTGAAAAATGCATTTTTCATTAATCCCTTTATATGACACGTATTATTAGATATATTACAAAAAATAAAAAAAATTTAACCTCATCAGTGCTAGCATTAATATTTTTTCAAAAAACCATTAATTTATTTTGTTTTAGTATTTAATATCCAATAGACATTATACATAGTAATAATATCTTTATCTAAACATCATTGTCAAAAAATCATTAAAATATTAAAGGTTGTATTTCCGAAAAAATGGGTTTTCCATGAATTTAAATTTTACTGACCCAAATTTTCAATGTAATGTTTTTGGATATTATATGGATTATTTCTGAGAGAAGGATCTGAGACGATAGTGATTTTGAGGCCCTATGTGTGTGGAATAAATGTTAAAAATATATTAAATATATAAAATTTCAAGTGATTAGAATTATCAAGAAAACCTAGAATAACTTATAAATTGGTGCCTAGATTTAAAAACTAAGGGCATAGTTGGGTTTAGAATGCAATTATTACCCTAGGTGCGACTTAACCTTAGTCATCACGAGTCATTTATGAAAAATTGGTCCACGGAATAAAAGGAATAAAATTATTAATTAAATTATTTTATTTTTTTCATTGACTTAGTAACAACACAACCTAATTCTCATTCATTAAATACAAATTAAAGAAAAATCATAGGGTTATCTGCATAACCCTATAACCCTTATGGAGATTTTGGAGATCATGAAATGAGATTTTTTTGGCAGATGATAGCCAAATCAAGGATTGATGAACAAAATGAGACCAAATAGAAGGATCTATCCAATAACTATGGTGTCACATCCCTCTTTTTCAGTGATTGATCAGAACCATGATATGGGGGTTGTTTGATTTGTTTTCATTTGATGTTCTTGAATTACTATGACGAACATAGATCAATTGGTAAATATATTGATCCATAGATCAGGGGTATTTTTGGTATGGGATTATTATGGGATAAGTTTTTCACAATTACATTGAATTATTGTGTTCTTCATTGTTATTTTCATGGAAATAAATTAATATCAACACAAACATCAATTAAGGCTCATTCCTCTCAATTTTTCTTCTTATTTTCCCCACTAGTTATTCATTCACTACAATCATTATTCATTTGGCATGGGGTATATCATATCCCAATCAATTAATCATTGTTCACATACTTCATGGATGAATAATAAGATATCAAAAATTTGGGATCGGTATGACCTAATGGTGGTGTGATAATAGCGACAGAATCAAATCATTTGATGTTAATACCATAATTTCAATTTCTTCAATACACAATAAATAAAAAAGGTTGCCCCATTTTCTTGAGTGAATCAAATGCCTGGGTTTTTTTGATTCGATGATTGAATGAATTGATGAAGCTCAATCAACATTTGTGGAAAAGAGATCACTGAATCAAATATCGGAGCCACTGCTAGGATGAATGTATGAAGTTCTAGATTTATGCAAAAATATACATTACAATGCATGTAATCATGAACTACATGTTGTTTGGGACCCCTTTGTTCTGGATAGGGTTTATGGTATGATTTGAGGATCGCACGGTGTTTGATCCTATCACACAACATGTGAACCATCCTCGGTGACTCAGTGTGTAACACAGAGGGTACATAGACAAAAGTTGGAGTACCCTGGTTGGAGCACATCGTGTACTCCCCCACACGGACATGGCCTAGACAAAGTACATGGGCCAAACCATATAATTGTACAAGAGAACATGTACATGGATTTAATCCATGTACTGGAACACGATTAGATTACATGGGTAGCATACACATCATATACTTCTACTAGGACACCGGAAAGAGATACATGCCATTTTCATGGGTCAGACCTGGGGTCAAGGGACACGGTGTGTAACCCTTCTACATGCCATGTACTTTTTTATTAATAGATTATATTCCATTTCATTTGTATCTTGTAAAAGTTTAGTTATTGTATGTACCCCTTGTCCTTTCCCTAAGGGTCACTATGTAATCATCTCTTACTCCTTGTAATATAATATCTTCAGCATGACTTCATGGATAAAGGCGTTGGAATTCCTCCTTGGGGCTCTGAGTGATATCATCTATTCATCATCATGTCATAGGTGTAGTTCATGTTGTTTTCATGACTAACACTACGTGTGAACTGATCCACTACATAGATGTTTAATCTAGATTGAGTTTTTGGTATCACCCCATGGACATGGTAGTGATTCACATATGTGAATCATATTATTATCATAAATTCGGCATGTTATTCTAATAAAGATACCCAATTAGCAAAACCTTTAAAACAGACATAATCAATGCTATCAGACCAAGAAATGTGTTCTTACATATCACATATTGTGGAATATTTGAACTAGATTACTAGTATAGTATGGTTTTGTTTTTACATACCATTTAAATGTGTTTCTTTGTTGAGTATATCTGGATATACTTGTTATATGTACAATAGACATATATCATTTTAGAGATGAAAATTATTTTCCTTTGTTGTATTCTTTATGGTTTCGAGGTTTCTGGATGAGTATTGTTATAGTCACCCCTACAATGTATTTGATAGTACATATCGTGTCATGTACAGATGATCGGCCATTCAATGGAGTCCTAGAGGGACCATAACAAGATGGTTTTTAGTGATACCAGGAAGACTGAGTTGTGTTCCTATGGATTTTGATATAATTCTCTATAATATACATTCTTCTTGGAATTGTGTTTCAGACACTTTTTTGGTGAGATTGTATTTGGACCTATTCACTTTTATTTACTTCTTGTTGTACTTTGGTTATAGGATTTAGATGTATCAATGCATGATTTATATTTATTTTTACATTTTATTATTGTATAGTCTTAGAGTTGTGTGCATGTGTACATATAATTAGTCTAAGAAAACACTTGTTAGTAATATTCATACTAAGCACTAATCATCGGCCTCTGGCCTATTGGATGCGTTCTTGAGGAGTCATAACATGGGTACCACATTGATGGGTCGTGATAGAGTGGTATTAGATTAGTTGTCTCTACCATAGGACAAAAGTATCAAAGATTAGTTTTGGGAAATAATGATATGTGGTTCAGGTATGGTTTTAGACTATGTAGTCTAGTGTTTCTTCAATGCTAGACTTATCCATAAATTTGGACTCTGATCACCTTTTTTGACTCATTACATGAAACCATTTGATGTAGTGAAAAATTGTATTCACATCATATAAGAATGGGTTTTGGTTCCTATTTACCTCTTGATGGAGCTCTCCATATATAATAATTTCCCATGGTATATCTTTTTTTATTGGATGAATCCAAAATTTATTCTATTTAGTATTAAAAATTAGGATAATGAGGATGATCCCCTCAGTGATGAAGCATTGATACATGGACTAGTTACCAATGTGCTACCTCTAGGTGGTGTTATAGCTATACCACCACCTGAAGCACAGCACCGGGTACCCGTAGTACTTGCATACAAGGCGTACAGATTGATAAAACTTCCCAAGTTTCAAAGGAATAGATCGCTCAATATCTGAGGTGATCCAAACCCATAGGTGACTGAGGACTGGCTTGAGGCAGGGACTAGAGTTCTTTGTATGGTCAGGACACCAGTAGATCAGATTGTGGTCCTAGAGGTGAACCTTCTTCAATGCATAGAAAGGTGATTATAGGGTCTAGGGACACAAACTTATGAAGAGGGAACACTTTTAGGGAAAGAGTTTGAGTTCTATTCCAGATATGTGATCTAACCATCCATACTGAGGGATATATGTATCCATGAACATTTTTAGTTCTAGTAGGGATTCTCGATAGTAGATGAGTATTCATCAAGGTTGAACAATGTCTCCTTATAATCGATGGATGGGGTTTGTAATTAGTTCATCAGGGATCAGACTATTATGTAAGGCCTTTGTAGATACATCTAAGATAGTTTTGTCCCTCTATTAAATCCTACCTATTCTAGGGTGATAGACCGACCTTTAGTGGTTTAGATATTCATGGATGAGAAGATATAGCTGGTGGTTTTTAATGGTGGGAAAGGAGGAGTAGATACCTTGGTAGTCATGAACTATAGTCATCCCTAGAGTCCTAGAGAAGTTATATGATTCATGAGGAGGTCCCAAGAGTGATAGTTTATGTTATAGGGCACAAAAGGTTGTCCTAGTTAGCCTAGAGAGAGGTGGTTCTACTCATGTGTTGGTAGATTACATCTTGCATGATATTTTCTGACCCTTCATACTACTAATAGATAGATTTTGAATTAACTTTAGAGGAAGAGGATATAGTATGAGAATATGGGTTCTTAAGGTGGAGTTGGTGTAAAAGGAGCTGGGGGAGTAATGGGATGTTGTCAACACTTTCACTTATTACCACCACCACCCCTAGGTGGTCCACTCCTAGCTCAGGGACCTGGAGGACAAGGGTGAGGATAGCTGCATTCAGTCATATCATACAAACTTGAGGGTCCAAGAATTATTCAATGTATAATATATTTCATTTATAGAATAGTATTACAATTAATGGATGTATGTTCTAGTCATTACATTCATGATACATATATTTTATGTGAAATATTGATTTCAATGGATCCCTTGTGCTGACCGTTAATCTTGGACACCCAAAATGGAGAACACTCAGTGATAACTGACTTGTGCTAACACTGTGAATGTACTATTGGAGGTGATATTTTTTGTTATAATCTCTTGGTAATGACACAAGGACCTTAACACTCCATTATTCGTATTTACTAATTATCTATATTTCATGCCCAATTATACTGTTTTATGTGAAGGATGTGGTGTGTCTATAGTCAAGGGGAAAAGTTTTCCTTTTTTAGTGAAAGGTAAAACCATTCAATGCTGGATAAACTCTTACATAGGAGGGAAAACCGATTAATAAATAATTAGATAGATTAACCCTTGGGAAGTGGATGTTTTGTGTTACCAATTTCCTTAAATGGTGGGGTTGTACAAGGAATTAATCCCTAATAATGTTCTAGGTTTACCTATACTCTAATAGATTGATTTATACACTGATCTAAACCCCAAGAAAACACTAATATCTACAATAGAATATCATACGGAACCTATAGAGCTTCATGAGATGAGGATGACTTTGGATGACTTGAAGAAAAATGGATTTCTTGGACCCATTATTTCACCATGGGCAGCCCTAGTTTTCATCCATGTATAGAGACATGATCTTGAGGATGTATGTGGAAAAAAAGTACTTGAACTAAGTTCCTGTGAAGAAAAAGTTTCCAGTATCAAGGACAAAAGACCTATTTAATCTTTTGAGAGGGGCAGGATAATTCTTGAAGGTTGTCCCCCGGTCAAGATATCACAACTTTTGATTATGGGATGAGGATATACCAATAATGGAATTCTTATGTCGCTACCATCATTATGAGTACATGGTGATACCATTTGGCATGATGAATTCCCTAGAAGTTTTCATGGGACACATGACCTTGATATTCCATAATTTCATAGAGATGTCTGGGGTAGTCTTCATAGATGATATGCTTCTATACTTAATTTTTAAGGAGGTGTAATTAAGTCACTTGAGGGGAGTTTGGGCAATACAATAAGAGCATTAGTTTAATAGAAAGATCGTGATATTATAGTTCTCGATTGTGGTATCCCACTTTATGTGACACATTATCACAATAGATGGAGAGGATGTGGACTGGTCCACATTTTATGAAATGTTAATATGGGATCCACCCATGATTGTGATGGAGGTGTGGAAATTCCATCGGTTTACTAGCTATTATCAAATATTCATATTTTATTTATAAATAGTGTCAACAGCTATGAAAAAATTGACCGTAAAGGGGATTTTTTTCATTTGTAAAGAGTGGTTAAATCAGAATTTTTAGTTGTAGAGGATGAGTTTTATGGATGATCCCATCTTGAGAGTTCAGGATGAGGGTGTCGAGTATGTAGTGTTTTATGATGTATCATGAACATGTATTGGTTTTTTTATGTTGGGGAATGTAATGTTTTCCTATGTTTTAGGCCAGTTTAGACCACATGAGAATAACTAAACGGCCCCTGATCTTGAGATTGAATTTCTAGTCATCACACTGAAGATATTGAGACACTAAATGATTGTTGAATGGTTTATTGTCTACTCTGATAAAAAGTTTCCCAATAATATATTCTCACAGAATGATCTAAAATTGAGAGAGAGGTGATGGACAGAGTTCCTCTACGATTAGTACATATGAATTGTTTATAATTCTCCAAAGGAGAGAATGGTTTAATAATATCTTATTTGGATGTATTATTTTTAATTTCTGAATGAGGAATCAATGAAATCTGCCATGTTGTAATTATTATTTCATCATGAAGATGGAGAAGATTACCTCCAGTCGATGGTTGTCTCCCATACACTCATGCAGCGATTCAAGGAGGTGAAACTAGTGTATACTGACTATGAGACAATATGTACTCAGTTATTCACTTTGCATGCTTCTGATGGATTTTATAATTGAGGTGAGCATGTTGTTCTTTTAGATTATTCATGATGGTACTAGTGATGTTACAGGAAGAGGTTCCATGACAGTTTTGTACATCTTCATTGGTGGTACATCTAGGTTTAGAATCTATGTACTCGGAAAATCGACATTATTTTTGGTGTCTAGGGTTCATGAAAGGTGTTTCATAGTTTGTCTCTCGATCCCTTACTTGTCAACAAGTAAATTATGAATACCAAGTTTTAGTGGGTTTAGCACAACCCCTTGATGTTTTAGAATGTATGTGGGATGGGATATCCATGTACATAGTAATGGTATTAACACACACATATAGCGGACATCATTCCATATAGGTGATCATAGAACATATCACCTAGTCGGACCACTTCTTAGAAATTCAGGATCATTGTTTAGTAGATATCTTTGGACACCTCTATGTGTAAGAAATAGTCCAACCCATTGAAATCCATTGATTATTAATTCAGACCGGTATTCTTGATTATCATCCTGGTAGTGGGAAGGATCACATTAGGAGTTCGGGACATAGTTAATATTTATAATAGCATTCCAACCATAAACTGATAGACATACTGAGCAGCCCATTCCAGTTTTTCAGTGAATGTTGCAAGCTTTTATGTGGTACTTTGGATGTAGTTTGGAGGATCACCTACCACTGATAGAGTTTTTTCACAATAATATATATCATTCCCCGATCATTAGAGCACCATTTGAGGCTTTTCATGGGAAACTATGTAGGTCACCACATTACTATACTTTCCTAGAAGAGTTTGTACTCATCAGCCCCAAGTAAGTTTAAGGGACTACCAAGAAGGTAAAAATCATCCAGGTCAGGATGAAGACTATAAATAGGCACCATAAGTCTTATTATGACATACAATATATTCTTTTAGAGTTCAAGTAAGGTTACAATGTTTTCATATGAATTTCACCATGATGTGGATTACATTGATTTGGCCAAGGTACTATTCTTTATTCGAGATTTGTTGGGCCTTTCAAGATATTGTATTGAGTTAGTGAGGTGGTGTACCACTTATCACTACATTTAACATTAGGCTAAGTACATGAGGAATTCCATGTGTCATAGATAAGGAGGTATGTGCATGACCCATAACATGTTAGTGATTGTGGTGAGCTGGATATTGAGGATGGAGCTACCTTTAGTGAAAACCTGGTAGAGATCATGACCCGGTCGGATGGGATCCCCAATGAGTGAGAGAGTCCTTTTGTTCATTTGAAATTGAACCATGAGAATCATCATGAGAGAACTTGGGAGCAGGATGTTTAGATTTGTTCTTAGTACCTACATTTTTTTATGTATCCAGTGATTTGGATTTTTAGAGACATATAGACCTAGGGTGGGTAGAATGTAAGGATTAAAATTTTCGATGAAATATTTTTGGTTATTTTATAGATTATTTTTTAGATTTGATGTTGAGATGGCATGTGATTTTGATACCATGGTTTTCCAAAATAAATATTATAAATATATAAAATATATTAAAGAGCGTGTGCATATATGTTTCCTAAAAATATGAAATAACATCAACACAGTTTCCCATATTAGGAATATAAGCGCACCTTTGAGTTCAGAATGTGAGTTTTACGATAGGAGTGAATTAAAATTAATTGATGAGGGATGTTGGAGGAAAATCCATCATAGGAATTAAATGAATACAATAGTTAAAATATTTTAATTAATTTGTTTCTTTGATTCAGTGATAGAGAGGCAAAATTTTCTCTCTTAAAATACTACCTTAAGGAAACATTGTAGGGTTTACTTCAGTCCCTAAAAAATAATTCGAGAGAAATCGGAAAGCCAGAAATGAGATTTTATTTGTAGATGATGGCTGGATCAATTATTTATGTTGGGAAGGAGTCTAAATTGAAGTATATCACCAATGAATATAGTTCCATATTGTGATTCTTCAGTGATCGATCTGAATCAAGGTGGGTTAGTTGTTTGTTTTTTTCATTCCCCTTTATTGATTTCCTATATAGACCACATATCAATCTTCCAATAGATTGATATATGTATCATTTTTATTTGAGGTATGGGTTAATTATAGGGTGATTTTTGGAAAATTAGTTTGAATTGTTGTTTTATTAATTGTTATTCCCATAGAAATGAATTGAGATCTGCACAAAAGTGGATCAAAAATTGGTCACCTCATCTTTTACTATTCTTTTCTCCATCGATTATTTGTTTTCTAAAAATGTTATTCATTTGGATCGGGGATTGACATATCCCAAACAAATCAATCATTGTACACTCATTTCATTGGGTAACAATCAGATATCATAGATCTTGGATAAACATGACAAAAAATGGTTTAATAAAAGAGATGGAAGAATCTTAGACGATGCACATACATGATCATTGTGTTCTTTGGAGGGAACTGAAGAGAGATGACAATATAGTTTTTGGAGTGGATCAAAGGACTAGTTTTTTAATTCATTGATGGGATGAATCAATGCACCTAATTCTACCTTTCCAGAAGAAAAAAGTTCTAAATTAAATTCTCGAGAAATGGTTATGATGTGTGGATCCGGATCAATATTTCTAGAAAAATAAGCATTAACCAACTTGTAATCCGAATCTACATTACATTTGGACCCCCCCCCCCTTTTTGTTTATGGGGTTTAGGAAAAGATTTAATGATCACAGGATGTGTGACCCTATCACACAAAATGAGACCCATCCTTGGTGACTTGTCGTGTACCCATCAGGTTACATAGTCATGGGATGGAGTACAGAGGATGGAGCACACCATGTACTTCCCTGCATGGACACAACCTGGAACAAGTGCATGGGATAAGCCATTTACTATTACATGGGAAATTATACACTGGTTTAATTAAACTACTAGAACAAGGGTATACTACATGGTAAAACTACAAACTATGTATTTATACGTAGACATGGAGAAGAGACACAGTTTTTTTACACGAAGAGGGCCTATGTTCAAGGGAAAGCACATGTAACCCTTCTACATGTAATGGAATTTTTATACATGGATTATATCCCTTTTCACTATATGTTGGACAATTTTTGAAGATATATCCCCCTTATCCTTTCTATAAAGATTAATATGGAATCATATCCTACTAGTAGGACTACGATAACTTCAGTAGGACTTCATGGATAGAGTCCTTGGAATCCATCTATGTGGCCCAGAGTGAGATCACATATTCATCTTCATGTCCAAGGTGAAGTTCCTAGTTTCCTCGTGACTAAAACTACAAGTGTTCTGATACTCTAATTATTGGGTTAATCTAGACTGGGTTATAGGTATCACCCCATTTTTTGGATTTTTTCCTCATCTTTGTATCAAATTCTCTTTAGAACTTCTGCATATAGTACTATTAACCAGACTAAATGAGCACTACCTCTGGGATATGCATCATCAGTTCAATTAGAATCATGAGTGTGTTATTCTATATGAGTTATTGTGGAATCTTCTTGATGTAATCCATGGTTGGTATACTGTAGTTTTGAATTACCATTGCACAATGTGTCTTTTTTATTATATCTGGATATTGTAGTTATATGTTTTTTATACATATACCTATTTATAGAGGACTCTATTTTCTATTTTTTTATGATTTTTGTTTTTTTGGTGTTCTATAGAGTATTTTTATTCTCACCCCTACATGGTATTTTCCCATACATTTCATGAATTGTGTAGATGATCGACCTTCATATAGAGAACTAAATTGGCCTTGACCAGATGATTCTTAGTGAAACTAGAAAGAATGAGGTGTGTTCCTATGGATTTTGATAGTAGTACCCAGTATTTATTCTGGGTTAGACTTGGGTTTCTAACTCTTTTCGGTTGGCTTGTATTTGGAACTATTCACTTTTGATTTTTTTTCTATCATACTATAGTTACGAGATTCAGATACATGCATGCATGGTTGTGAGTTATTTCTGCATTGTATCAATTTACAAGCTTGGATATGTGTGTGTGAAGGTTAATTGGATAAGGCCTACCATGTCATTGATAGGACTACTTGGTGCTAGTTTCATTCCCCTATCATATTGGAGGTGGGCTTGGAGAGTTAAGACACTAGGCACATTGGGACGGGTCATGATATAAATCTCCACAAAATCATATTTCATGGCCAACAATAGTATTCTACATATTCTTTGAAGTCAATAGTTATGAATTAATACTATAAAATCCATGTACATTTAATAATTATTATAACTATGATATTATTCAAAAAATAATAATTTGGCCTAATTTTTCTTCTCAATATAAGGAAATTTATCCTTCCACATTCTATGTTGTAATATCATGTCCTTGATCATGATATATTAGCTACTTTTGAGATATATTATTTGGAAACATTAGGCATTCATTTTCTTACTGGCCCATATCCTTGTAGTTGATGAATTGAAAATATTCATCTATTGATTCCCAAGAAATCAAGAGCATGGTTTCCTCTATCTCCACAAGAATAGAAAACTATCATTCCCATTGTTAAATTAATCGGTTGTTTCATTCCATAATTATCCCATGTGGTAAATTCCTTCTTTTCATTATTTTCGTTATTCATAATTTCCTCTATTTCAACTTTCTTATCTATCTTTTCTTCAACACAATAATACTTAGATATGTTTTTTCTCTATCTAATTACAACAAGATAATGTGTTCTCATAAAATGAGAATGTTTTTCAGACTAGTACCCTTCAAAAAATTTTATTATGACTATCATTGAAATATTAATTTTTACTCTTCGGATTACATGCATTGAAGGAGTAAACATATATTTTTTAGAAAATTTATAAATGATTGAACACACTATATTAGATTATATCATTACAAAAAATAATGTATACTCTCAAAACGTGTGAAACAATTAACATAAATTGAATAATTTATTCATAGATAATATCATAATAATAAACATGGTTTCCTTGAAGATATATTTAATTTTAACTTCATCATAGTGGTTGTTATAAAAAAAATATTTAACATAGGAATTTCCTCAGAGAGTTCCAAACTAGATGTTACTTAAGGCCCATTTTCATGCACATTATGACAATGGGGTCAAGGCCAATGTGCACTCATCAGATTTATTACCCATAAGTACATCTGTTCCAGAACCAATTAAACATATAGTTTCCAGTTAGTGATGTATTTTATATGAATACCCATATAATATATTCCTCACAAAAACATTATGATGTTCTTCTATACTTATCCTCAAAGTATATCATAGTGTTATGGTCAATAATATTTCTTTTACTAAATATATTTCCCAAGGTTCCTTCTAAACTTTTTATAATACCAACTATATAGACCTCGATCCAAGTAACCTAGATCCAGTTTCTATTTTGTTACATTGGTTTAAGATGCAAGGGATTACATACGTAAATAATAAATGATTTTTTAGACATGGTAAACTAGATGCATACATCAAATTCACTATATACTTCAAAAAAAATAACTAAAAATTTTATTTTATAACTCTTTTATTACCGTTATGGTATCCCTTTATATTAATCACAAAACACTTTCTCATATCCTAGGTAAAATATAACATAAATAATGGGATATATCAAAATATCCATAAGGGTAAGTATATAGTTGAATATTTGATTAAATTTTTTATAATAAATATGGAAGGGTAAATAATTGAAACATGTGTCATTTGATCAATAACTATAGAATAATATGATAGGAATAAATGATAATCCAATAATTACATAAAAATATTCACATAAGAATGACACTTAACAATGTATATTTTACTAATCAAATGATCACATGGAATATCAATAACTGAATTCATAATTATAAAATTCTTAATGATGGAAATCAAAAACATACCATCAAGTCCATGTTCCAAGATATCAAATACCATTAATACCATGTTCTAAGACATCTAATATCATTGAAGACATGTACAAAGTTATATGTATATAAGTGTAATACCTTATCAAGAACCCAATCATATATTTCTCAAGATATCTAATGATTTATTGAGGGTTTATAGAATGATCATACCATCATAGAGTAAGTTCAATTCATTCCTTAAATTAATGGGGGTGAATCATAATTCCCATTAACATTCATATTTAAAATAGAAAATAAAAATTAAACACTTTCCTATATAAATAAATATATTTATAAATAATCCATATTAATATTGAATGGTATCAATAAAATATATCCATATAGAACTATAGATAAAATAAGTGGTTGTTTTCAATGAAGAATATAAATGCCATAATTTTTTTCAAACATTCTTATTGAAAATATCCTTTTTCATTTTTTTTATCATCTTTTAAATCTAAAGGTTAGTAAAACACATTAAAAAACATTTGTTTTAAAATAACTTATCAAACACATAAAACATGTTCAAAAACATGGATTTTTTATTACATTAGGAAATTTTTTATGTGATGAATATATTAAAAAAATCCTTTCAATTTTTCATTGAATAAAAAATAGGGATATTTTTAAAAAAACATTAATATTCATTGAAAAATAAAAAATAAAGCTAAAAACTTGAATAAATTATTTTAATAAATAATTTATAAAAGGTTTGAAAACATTTCCAAAATTATTTTTAGAAAATGTTTTTTGAAGAAAAATTATTTCCAACCGAATAGAGAAAATATGTAAAATTTTATTTAAAATAATTATAAATAATTTCATGTAACTTAGATTGGAATGAATGGTATTATTACTTATGAAAGATCATGAATAACTAGAGGATAATTGTCAATTATATTTAAAAGTGATATTAAAAAAATATTAGTTCAATTATATATTAATTATTTCAAATTATTCCATTTTAATAATTTACAAATTTAATTTTTATATAAAAACATTTGAATCTTTTACACATTTTCTCTTCGAAGACCCTCTTTCTCTCTGAATTTTCCAGTGTAATATAAAATTTAAATTTTAAAATTATTTTAATTTAATTTTAAAAAATGGATTACATATTTTTAACAATCTAAATTTATATTATTTAATTTTTTCATTTATATTTTTACAATAATGAAAATTAAAAATAGTAAAAAACTTATACCATGGTTAAGGTAAAAACTAGTTTAATATGCAGTTAAACAAAAATTATAAGGGTAAAAATAAACTAAAAACCTATATAAAATATATTTATAGAATTATATGGACATTATAATGTGTAATATTTTTAATAATATGTTTGGGACCCTTTTGGAATGTGAAAAATGTGGGTATTCCTTTTTTATTTCAAACATTACAATTGTGCCACTCATCTGACATTTACAAGGCCACCCCTCTCCTCTATTATTCAAACCTTAAAACCCCCTTAGTTTGGACAATACCTATAAAAATTACATAAAAAATCCATAAACTCATACTATAATACTATTTGTTTAGAATATCATTTTATTAATTTGTTAGGTATAATCCTAAATAAGAGTTTTGAGAAGTGGTAAAATTACTAACTATATTTTTTTTGTTTTAATTATTTATCAACCTAATTAAATTTTTATAAAAAAATGACGACATTATATTTTAATAATATTATATTTAATTTTTTTATGTTATTTTCATGATGCAAACTCATCCCCACTTCTATCAAATGGGTTACAAAGTCATCAATCATGTGTGCGATAGACTACCACCTCGAAAATTGATGGAATTCGTTTTTCCACTACCAGCTATATTGGTTGGGTATGATGATGGATATAATGTATATATGTGATATATGTGACCTATTTATACCAATATATTCATTATGTAATGTATAAATTTATTAATTTTCTATTTTTTGGGGGATAGGATAGCTTTATACTTGTGTATGACACACTACTCTCTGCAAAGCGATGCTATTATTTTTTCACAAACACTTTAAATATTATGTAATACAGATAATTATAAGGATTATTTATGTTATAAGTGAAATAATAATGATATATATTATATATCTATCATTATTAAAATATAATATGTAATTTTATTTCATACCTTTTCACTCACATAATGAAGATAACATCATTCACGTATGTGTAGACAACTTCCTTCCGAAAGCGGCATGACTATATTTTCATGACCACACCACATGATTTCTCATGATTCATTGAGGGGTTGTATGAGTCCCCTTATACCATATAGTAACGTTAATTCATTCCTCAAATGAATGGGGTGAAACATAATGTACATAAAAATTCTTATTTAAAATAGAAAATAAAAATTAAATACATTCCTATATGAATAAAAATTATCATAAAAAATCCATTTTAAAATTTAATGGTATCAGTACAATATATCCAAATAGGGGTATAGGTAAATAATTGGTTGTTTTCATTGAGGAATATAAATTCTCTAAAAATATCTATTAAAACATTCTTGTTAAAAATTTCATTTTTAATTTTTCAATCACCTATTATAACTCAATGTTAACAAAACACATTGAAGAAACATTTGTTTTAAAATAGATTTTGTAACATATAATGGATCTTCTAAAACATGGAGTATTTATGACATCTTGAAATTTTTTATGTGACGAGTACGTTAAAATGATCTTCCTTTTACGTTTTCATTAAACAAAATATTGGTCTTATTTTGAAAAAACATGAATATTAATTTTAATTAAAAGGTAAATGTAAAAACTTGTATAAATGTATTTAATAAATAATTTATAAAAGGGATGATAAATTTTTCAAAATTATTTTTATAAAGCATGATTTTTGAAGAAAAAAGATTTCTGACATAATATAGAAGGGATATCAAATTTTATTTAAACAAATTATCAATAATTTTAGGTAAAATAGAGTGTAAAGATTGATAATATTACTTTAAAACTTTATTAATAACTAGATGATAATAAAATTAAATATTTTACAAAACCATGATAAAATAATTTCCTTTAATGGATATTTTGGTATAAAAAATCCTGATTAAAATGAGATTGTTAAATAATCCCATACAAATTTCATACCATTTATATAGGAATGAAAAAAAGAATATATGATGTGTGTAAAAGTTAAATATAGATATAATATTTATAAATAATGTTTGACATAATCACAATCCATTGCACGCATAATCATTCAATATTTATGACAATGAATAAGTAATTTAACCTAATTAAAATAGATTGAGTTATGAAACTCTTTAACACTTAAAAACATTAAGTAAAATCTAATTAGAAGAAATAATTCAAAATGAAACTTGCAACTCCGTAATTTATTAATTAATAAAAATATTACCTATCAAATGGTATGTATAAACACTATATAATATTAATTATGTTAATAATATTTCAAGGTTTTTCAATAAATTTAAATTAACACGAATTCCCCTACATCACACTTCTTTTTGGTTGAATTTCCTTTTAACTCATGTATATGGGTTTTAAATTTTTTATTAAATTATAGAAGGACTATATTTATATTTATAATATCATATACGATCCTTTTATAACATTTTATCTTAATTCTTTATTAATATTTCATTATTTTCATTGTTTCATGTGTTAATTGCATTGTTTTTTCATTTGTGATTTGTCATGGATGTTATGGTTATTATGAATTGTATATATTTTCCAAATATCGTGAATAATAAAAATAACATTATTACAATATTAAATAATAAATTAAAATTTTAATTACAATCATGAAGCTTTTTTAAGATAATGAATTATGATACGATCAAAGAGATTGTTTGTTGTACGTATGCATGGGTAATGATTCCATTTTCAACGATCGTTATGGAAAGGAGGTAAGTAATATTTTATCCTGAAATAATTATAATAATATAATAACTACCATATTATTTCTTCGAATATACTTATATATTTCAGTCATGTGGGGTGGTCATTAAATGAATGTCATGTTGCTTTTGGAATAAAGTAGTATACACGTACATGAATGATGTTATCTCCTTTATGTGATTGAAAATGAATGAAATAAAATGACATATTATGTTATCATAATGATAAATCTATCATATATATCATTATTATGTCACTTATAACAAAAATACTCCTTATAATTATCTGTATTACATAATATTTAAAGCTTTATTGAAAGATGGATAACATCAATTTGCAGGGAGGTAGTTTGTCGTACACATGTGTGAGGCTATTGTATCCCCAAGGAAATGAAAATTTAATTTTTTTTATAAATTATATAATTATTATATAGGTATAAATGTGTGATATATATCACATATATACATTATATCCATCATCATATCCATCTAAGACAGTCGGTAGTGGGAAAACGAATTCCATCATTTTGCGTAGTGGTAGTCTACCGTACATAGAAATGATTATTTTGCAATCCATTTGATAGAAGTGAGGATGGATTTCAGTCATGATAGTAACATAAAAACAAAATTATAAATATAATATAATAAAAATATTATTTCATCATTGTTTTATAATAATTGAATTGGGTTGAGTAATAATTAAGACAAAACAAATATAGTTAGTAAATTTACCTCTTCTTAGAATGCTTCATTAGGATTATACCTGAGGAATTCATAAAATAATTTTTTAACAAGAAAAAGTCTTCTATAATGAGTTTATGTTTTTTGTGATATGACTTTTATAGGTATTTTCCAAATGAAGGGGGTTTTACGGTTTGAATAAGAGAGAAGAGGGGTTTTCTTGTAAATGTTAGGTGAGTGGAACAATTGTAATGTTTGAAATGAAAAATGAATACCCACATTTATCACATGCCAAAAGGGGCCAAAGCATAGTATTAAAAAATTACTCATTATAATTTCCATATAATTCTAAAAATATTTTATATACAGGTTTAATGTTCATTTAAACCGTCATTGTTTTAATTGAACCACCTATTAAATCAGTTTTTACCTTTTACATGGTATGTAATTTTTACTGTTTTGAAAATTCATTATTGTAAACATATAAATGAAAAAAATTAAATGAAATAGATTTTTTTTATTAAAAATATGTAATCCATTTTATGAAATTAAATTCAAAAAAGTTTTAAAATTTAAATTTAATAATGCACTAGTAGATGCGGCGAGAAAGATGGTTTTCAAAAAGAACTTTTTTAAAAGATTAAAATGTTTTTATGTCAAAATTAAATTTGAAAATGATTAAAATTGACTAAATTGAACTGGTGGATATATTTTTGAACTGATTTAAGTTTGAAGTAATAAAATTATCATTCCTATATTCAAAAAAATATAGTTATTCTATATTTTTTCTATGTGATTTTTAAAAATGGGTTTTTATTTCAACTCGAATACTCAATATCACTTCCTCCATGTTTATATTCATTTTCCTAGAATCCCTTCTATTATACAATTGTTAACAGTCTGATGTCCATTTTTCATGTGTTTGGTATTTCATTAATAATTTATTATATAATAAATTGTGGTTCACCTATATTCTGTATTTTCATTTTAATATACATATATGGTTGAAGGAATCTACCTATATTGATTTGGATTGAAAATTAATATAATGGTTTTACATTCCCAATTATTGTAAATGAACTACATCAATGATTCATATATTGTTATATATTAAAACAAATCACTTTTCTTGGTTCATTTTCTTCTTTATCATAGTGGTGTCTCTAAGGGTATGGTCTATCAAATTTGAATGAACAACCTTGGGAAAATGATGAGGTTATTAAATAAAAAAAATTATAACTCAAAATATTTACCTATTAGCTCTACTTAATAAAATTTAATGGTTGAATTTATCAAATATGATGTTGTATATTTGAGTTAAAATATTCTTGAGGAAACTTTAATTACATTAGATGACATGAATCCTTCATGTAGCACCATTGGTTTGATGTAATTAACCGATATTTTGTGCATTTTATGTATATAAAGTGTTGAGGGTTATATTTGGGAGATTATGTAGATAGTTTTTATTGTTTTTTTTATTTTATACAAGTGAAGGATGGGTTCAGTGTTTTCAAAAAACATGAAACACCTATTGGATTTCATGGCCAGTGAGATAGGGTTTAAAGGGAAGGCTCATGGGCAGTGCCTGAATTTTTTAAACCATATGTATTCCAAGGGGAAACCATTCAAGGCGTGGCAATATCCAAGAAATGTGATTTAGAATGGTCAGTTCATAATTTGATAATGGTCCAATATGACCATACAAAGTCCACCCTTGAGTTATTTTCCAATGAATGGTTAGTACATGGGTTTCCTAACCGTGTGAATAACTATCTATGGGTTAAAAATGAGATCCTAAAATTTTGGATCTCGCTCCTTTTATTATCCAACTCCTTAATTTTTCCACTTATTCTGCCCTAACACAATATTCTATATTCCCAAAGGTGAAGGAAGGTTCTCCCATTGTTCAAAGGTTCTCTGAGAGATTACCTTGGTGATTTGAATCCATATTATCAAGGTATGTGATCTTTCGTGGTTGTTCTTGGTAGTTTTATTAGATCTACTTCTCTTTATCTCATATTGTTAGATATACGCCCAATGTGGGTAGATCAAAGGGTTTTGGATGGAAAATGTGATCATTTTTTACATGGTGTTAATGGCGAAAGATATTTAATGTGGGATCATGGAGATTTAACATCATTTCATGGGATTGTTTTGGTCATTCTTTGTTTTCATCATTAAACGTGAGGTAGGTGTATTCACTCTCAACTCCATTTTTTACGACATGAATTCATAGTATCAATTTGTTTTAATTCCATGATTTTGAGGATGAAATTGTGATGGAAATATAATTATAAACCATCTTTAGTGATGTTTTATGGTTTTTGAATAAATTTGGGAATCGAAGTAAATGGTTGTGAAATGTACTTTGGTTTCTTGATTTTAAATTTATTATTTTCAAATATGGAATTGTTGGATTTTTTAAATGGAATGATGGAGTTTGTTTCAATAAAAAAGAACTTTTATAAAAAAGGCTTGAAATTTTTTGGTTGAAATGGCCTTGGAATTAATGGTTTTTGTGTGAGTTCATTTTTGACATGCTCAGAATAAGGGACGTGTACAGGTGGGGTACAATGAATGTGACCTTGGATCGGGGATGTGTGTTAGTGGGAAACAATGTCACTAGATGAGAGGCCACTCATGATTATGGAATTTTCAAAGAAGATTGCATATGTGGTTGTGTTGTGAACCATGGAATCAGTATTTCGAAATAGAATGTCAAATGATTTAAAGAATTATTTTTGTTCTTTCCTTATAAAACTATTTATTGTCTATTTTGTGTATATATTGATATAAAATATTTTATAAATGTTTCTATACAAATTTTCCTAACATGTTATAACTTAGTGGAATTTGTAGGTAATTCATTGCAGAAAATATACTATGTATAATTATTCTCCCCCTATTTAGATATTTGGTTATTTTGTGGATATTGTCTATCATATATGAGAAAAGGTCAAGTATCACACATCTTTAGTACTACTTTGTCATAGTTGGGTTTCTTGGTGGATTGGGATCTTGTGGCTTCTGGATATTTGGGGTGTGGTTCTTGTCTTGAGCATTGATAGTTTGTCTTCCACTATTTAAGTTGATGATAGTAATTCTTTTGATATGGTCCACTATATTTGGTATGATATAAATTAAATAATTTAGTTGTATTTCATTATTATATTACATCATGTAGTGTTTTATTTGGTTATGGTATGATGGTTAGTTGTTTGTCTTTAGAGGAAAAATCCTACCCCAAATTAAAAATGAATCCATTAATGTTTATTGACAGCCTTTGGTGTCTTCAGGTTATCCCATAAGGCCAAGTAACATCTAAAGTGCCTATCAAGATAATAAGATTTGGTGGGATGTTACAAGTGTTATCCATTTTGTTTGATCCGAAATAATTATAATTTACTTGAGAAAATTCATATCAACTTGATCCTTCCTTTGTGGAACAAGTGGTAATATATTTTCATGGCCTATAGTTGAGATTCAATTTGGAAAATTCCCTTATTGGGAATCATAGAAAGGATAAGATTGTTGAAAATATAAATTTATAGAATAAAAATATGCTTCTAAACATATTATGTTGAACTTAAAGTTACCAATATGTTTGGAACATAATTATTTTGAAAGAACTTATCTGAATTCGAATCTCATTATCATGGATTTATCCAATGAGACAAGTGTGACATTAATTAAGAAATGACATCCCACTTGGTGTTCAAATTTCATTTTTATTAATGATATATGATTTGGTTCAATGAGAAATAATTATTGAAAAATATAGAAATTGTTTTCAAATGAAAAACATTTAAATAACCATGATTGTGGTATTTTGAAAATTTGTTTATTTTCCAAACCATGGTGATATTTTCATAAAATGGTTGAACATGGTAATGGGTGATTTTGGAAATAACATTTATGACAACATTATGTGGTCGAAATTGAAATTTCAAGCCATTATTTGATAGAGAGTGGAACATATGTTTTTTGTTTTCTGTATAGAAAATTTCACCCAATAAGCGTTAGAGAAACCAACCCAAACAATCTACGGAGAAAGAGGATTCACCTGAGCTCCATGTGAACCAACAACTAGTTCAGATTATCGTCCAAGCATTTCAGGCGATGGATATAGAGAACCAGTGGGATGAGCCAGGAGAATTGGATCATTCCATCCAGTTCTAGAAGTAGAATCGACAAATCTTTTGGGGTGATTCAGAAGTAGAAAAAGAGGAGGTTTGGTTGAATAGTATTATTTGTATAATCAATTTCAACAGAACAGCAGCACAGTTGATAGGGAAGATAGTGACATATATGCAAGCAGATATTTTACGCTAGTGGTGGGACCTAACTATGTAGGCTTAATTGATTCAAGTCCTTGTTTGGGAGGAATTTGAAGGTTTTTAGCAAATAAACTTATCCTCACATGTTCAGGATTCAAAAAATGATGGACTTATTCATCTTGAACTAGAAAAATCTCTCTATCAATGATTACATTGCTAAATTCATGAATTTAGTGACCTTTTCACCAAAGGATGTGGCTGGAAGATCCATGATGGAATGAATCATTGAATTGGGATTGGGACAAAAGATTATCTCAATGATATTTTCTCTCAATGTTACATAATATAAATAAATATTTAAAAGGAAAAAATAGGATAAATGAGAAATATCATGATATTTTGGAGGAGGAAGTATATCGATACCGATGGGAATGGTGGTAACTCTAATTTTGGGAGAAAGAGGATGAGGGACACCTATTTCCCAAGTGGGAGAATTAACCAAAATTAGAAGTATAGATCAGTGAACCTTCCTCTATGACCATAGTGGAAAGAATGATGTTTCCAATATGGTTCTCTTGACCACATAATGCATGAGTGTATGAAAAAAACTAGAGTATTCCATAACATCAACTAGATGGGGCATACTTAGTGCAATTGTCACAGTTATCTAAGGTCAGGTGCCCTAGACACTTCCCTGGTATCGCAGGAATCAGATAACTTGATTAAGAAAGGGAATCATAAGAAATATAATAAGTAGAATTGAGTTATCCATGGTGATTCGATGAATATCATGGCTACACAGGTAGGACCATATCAATAGGGAAAAAAGAGCACAATATTTATGGTATGAAATTATAAAGAGATGAACAGTTTATAGTGCATGATCAGTCTAGACCATCTATGTTGAGAGGTAGAATTCATTATAATTATACCCTTATATTGGTAATTTTTTATATAGGTTCATTTCATTGGATTATTTCTTCTCGAACTACTGTATTTCTGAGTTTAAAACATGAGATGGTGTCTTTTGTAAAAAAACACCAAACTTTTATTGGTCAAAGAGAATGTTGATCCTTTCATTGTAGAGAATAATCTAAAACTATTGATGGAGGTGAGATAAAATAAGACTTCATTATGCTACAGTTGAATGTATATAAGGCAATCATGGGTATCTGTTGGTTAACAACGTTCAAGGGTCACATTAACTATTATAGTAAAAAGTTATTTTCACAATTATAGATAGAATCATGTATATATTTAGAGGAGAAAGGAATGTAATTGAAAGTGTGATTGGAATTCGGGAACATGAAAAAACAATCTCTTATATGTTGGTGGAATTGACTTTGGTATTGATGGAATATGTCAAGAATATTAGATTCCCATCAGTGGTAGTTCAGTTTCCAAATATGTTTCCTGATTTTTTTTCTAGATGACTGCTAGTAAGGAAAGCAGAGTTTATGATTTCTCTCTTCTAGAGAACCTATCCTATATAAATTCCATCATATCTAATGGAACAAATAGAATTAAAGGATCTGAATGTATAGTTGGAAGAACTTGAAAGAACATGGTTCATTCGGTTGAGCACATCATTGTGGGCAACAGTGGTCTGGTTTTTGAAAAAGGAATATAGAAACTATAACATTGTGTGTGAATTGTTTTAAGATTAATGATGATAGGATAAATAATATATATCCATTTCTATGAATTTACGATCTTCCTAATTAATTAATATGAGCTTAGTTGTCCTATATGATTAACTTATGATCAGGATATCACTAATTGTGAGTTTGAAAGGATGATAATCTGAAGATATATTTTATAAGAATGTGTGGAAATTAATAATATGTGGTAATGCCTATCTATATTATGAATTCACTATTGGTCATTATGTAATTGATGAATTATATATTCTAGTTATGTATATATTCTTATTTGGTGGTGTTTTTGCATCTCATCTTGGTGTATTCAAGGATATGGGTTGTGTAAGGACCTAAGCCCTCTTTCCAAGAGCTGGTGCCTTAATTTATTACATTGGAATTATTACAAGTATATTGTATCCAGAAGGAATTAATTTTTTAGAAGTTTTTTAAAACTAGATAAATACATAAGTTCAACAATACAACTTGAAATAAAATAAAATACGGAAATTCCTTTGACAACATCCATAAATCATAGGTTATCTCTACATGGAATTCAAAATATACCTCTTCATGTCCTGGGAAAATGAAACATAAAAAAGTGGTGAGCTAAAAGTCTCAGTAAGGGTAATAATGACAGTAGAAGATATCATAAATATATATATTAAGCATGGTGAATAACTAAAAACACAAGGATTTCCAAATAAACATAAACACATTATGGTAGGAATAAGAGATGAATAAATAATTCTATAATAAAGCTTAATCATCTGAGTTCTACTAGTTGAATGACCTCATGATTGTTCAATAACTTGTTTCATAAAAGTAGATATCAAAACCATACCATAAAAGTCTCATTCCAAGACCATAAATAACAATTTTATATAGGCCTTATGTCGAAAGGGTAGTTTTTCTCATGAGACCTACTGATGCATCGAGGGGATATAGAGGGCCCCAACCAAAATGATTGTTGAAAAGAAGAAGTGATTTTTTAAAATAAATTTCTTTATAATACTAGAAGTGAATATAGATATTATTTTCATTGTAAAATTAGTTATTTTATAAGGATAATTGTTGATACAAACACATTATAGTGTTCCCTTGAAAATAGTTTATATTTTGAGAAATCCCTTAACAATGGGCTTGAATTTCGACAAGGATTCTTTAAAGATCCTTTTAAAACATGTAATGCCTCATAAATGAATGTCGGATTATATTTGGCACACATATATAAAAAAATCACACATAACTTATGAGGAGTAAATATTAATAAATATGAGATTAATTGTGGTTAGTAGAGAATAAGAGTAACACGAATGAAAATGGAGGATTGGGTAGAAAATCGTTAAAATAAGTCTACTAGTGTTATTCAATTGATATTAGTGTAATGGAAATCCAAATTAAATTCATTAATTAATATTTCCAAAAGATTTTATTTATTTAATTGATTTATTATATCATTATTATGTTCATTCATGGCATTATTTATGGGTTTAAGAGGTTCGATTTTATTACTTGGGGGAATTTTCTTCCTGCGTATCCATGAATTGTTTACTTATATAATTGTAAGGATAAACATGTATGATGAGAATGGTATTACAGAATAAAAGTTTTTTTATTTTTTCACATCCATAATACTAAATGGTTATATAATTCATATGGTCATTTGGAGTTAAGTTGAACCATTATATAATACATTAATGATAATTTTTTGGGTTAATTGGCGGTTTTTGATCACACCAAACTCATATTGATTTATAAATTAATATAATGTGAAAAATAGATTACATAACCCTAAATAGGTTATAAAACATATATTATAGTCTCATTAAACCATAAAAATAGTTTCATGGATTGAATTTAAGATGATAATAGAAATTGAAAAATATTCATCCTTGAATGTAATAAATTAACACATCTCGAATGGTGTATTGATTTATTATATTAAATAAGGGGAATGAGATATGATGATGAATTATTAAATTATCATTACAAAATTATATTACATGAAATATTCTAGTGTTATCCAAAAATTTGTAAGAATGGAGGCGAGAAAATAAAAAAAATAAAGGAACTCAAAATAAATGAAATGAAAAGAAATATTTACATATTAAAGGTATCTTCCTTGAGAGCCGATTTTGTTGAGGGGTTTTGTATTTTTATGAGTCCAAGTGATTAAAGACTTGGGGGAGGAGTTTTGGAGGATATATTAGAATAATATAAACTAGGAACAAGGCTTGGGAGGAGTGAAGGGAAGAGGGAGTGAGAGGGTTTTATATTGGGGAGAGGGGTCATTGTTGAATATATTATTAATTATTTAATTTTTTCCCTAAAGACAACCAATAGTGTTGATTTATGTGATTCATAATAGTAATAATTACATGTGATTTCTAAACAAGTATTATAACATCATCCATAATTCTATAAATATCGAATTTAACTGATAATCTATATAAATGGTAAATTATTATATTTTACTATTAATAAAAAATTCAAGTATTTCAAAAAAAACCCAAAAATTAACAAATGACAATTTTTGTCATGTATAATTCCAAAATTAACTCAATTTTTTTGAAAATAATTTTATAAATATGATTCAATTATTATTTAAATAAAATCATAATTTATTCGAAAAATATCAATTTTAAAACTATAATTTTTTTATATCACCTTGAAAAATTAATCAAGATATCATTATCTTTTAAACATTAGATGATAAAATAATAATATGATCCTCTATTCATAAGGGTCATATTAATATTTATGACGGTATGTTATTATTCACCAAAAATTTGGGTTCTCTTATAAGACTCTAAATATCTTACTAAATGCAACCATGTATGTCTGTTTTCTTTGGAATTCAAATCCCAGAGGTGGAAAAATTATGTTTAGAAGCTAGGTTATCATAAATTGTTTTTTTGTAGATACTCATTGTTTTATTAATTCAATATTAAATTTATTCATAAATCCTTGGGGTGTGACATTATCCACCTTACAACAATTTCAACCTCAAAATTACCAAAATGTTACCTCACAAAATGATTTGTGTAGTTCATCGTCATAGGCTCCACATACACCCTTGTTGATTATCCAATAGTATGATTTTTTCAAAGTACATTTACAAGTAGTGTTTTATGATTCCTCGACACATGTTCATTACTGTCGAGAATCCAAAGAGGCTCTTCGCAATAAGATAGGTCAGATTCCAATTCTATAACGTCATAAGTGGGGACATGTGTGGAGTCTGGAATATACATTCTCAAAACGTTAAATGGAAAAAATTTTGAATTTTATAGAGGATAGGTGGCATATCCAATTGATATGACACAACACCAATTCCATCTAGGATTTAAAAAGGTCCAATGTTTCTATGTTACAGTTTCCCTTTCTTCCCAAATTTTATAACACCCTTCCGTGGAGATACTTTTAAGAAAACATGACCCCCACATGAAATTACCAATCCTTCCATCGATTATAATCATACAACTTTTGTATTTTTTGAACTACTTTGATGTGGGGTTGAATAATATTTACCATTGATGTCGTTTCCTCCACAAAACGTGACACAAAATATTCCTTTCAACAACTTTAAGCCAATATATTTGTGTATGACATATCTTTCCATACAATGCTTCATTTGGTATCACTTGAAATCTACAATGGAAACTATTATTGTAGGAAAAGTTGATCGAAGGTAAATATTTATCCAACCTACCTTTAAAATCAATTGATAATAATATCATCATGTCTTCTAAAGTATAGATCTTTCTATTTTATTTCCCATCCCAATGAGGGTGATAAGAATTACTTAAATGAATATCATTATCCAAATCATTCTAAATATTTTTCTAGAATATCAATGTAAATCAAGGATCGTGATCAAACATAATTGATAGAGGTTATCCGTGAAGTCTTACAACTTCATTGATATAGATCAGTGCAAGGTGATCAAGTGAAAAATCATTGTTTATAGAGAGAAAATGTGCAGATTTCATAAGTCAATCAACAATTACACATATTTCATCATTCGTTCTTAGAGTTGTGGGAAATATAGTGAAAAAATCAATGGTTATGTCATCTCATTTCCATGTCGGAATTGGTTGAGGTTTCATGAATCCTTTAGGATATTGTCATTTTTCCTTCACCTAATAACAGACTAAACATCTTGATACATAATAAACTATTCTCCGCTTCATGTTGTCCCACCAAAAATATTCATTCAGATCTCTATACATTTTAGTACTACTAGTGTGTATAGATAAACTTGAGCTATATGAGTCATCCAATAACTCCCTTTTCATCTTGGATATAGATAGAACACAAAAAATCACTCCAAATTTCATAATTCCATCTTCACACACAAAATCAGCCAACATCCCATCTTTCACTGCATTATTTTTCTTTTTAAGGTTCTCATCATCAATTATAGATCTTTTAATTCTATATATTAATGATGGTTTGAGAAAAAATTAAAAAACTAATGATTTTTCACTATCATTGGTAATTCCAACATCGATATTTAATATGTCAATAAACACTTTATCCTTCTCAATAATCATTTTTAGGTCACCTTTATCTTTCCTTCTTAATGAATCATCCCCCTTATTTTCCTTAATGAGGTGGTAGTGTATTAAAAAATCATGATCATTGAGTAGTTTGATATTCTCATTTTCCTAATGTTCATTTATTTCTGAAAGAAGATATATTTTAGATTCTTTTGATCTGTATATATCTCCCACCTTTCTCCATAGAGATATTGTCTCCATATCATCAGAGTAATGATTACAGCTGATAACTCAAGATCATTACTTGGATATATCATTTCATGAATTTTTATTTACCTTTATTCATGGGTGATAACTCTATAATTCTTCATAAAGACACAACCAATCCCTTTATTTGATTCATAACTATAAATAACAAATCCACTATTCCACGAGGGTAGATTCAAGATTGGATAATTCACCAATCTCCACTTCAATTCATTGAAACATTCTTCACAATGTTTTATCCATTATATCTTAACCCCTTTACATGTAATATTGTTCATTAGGTTGGCTAAACAAGTGATGTTCTTAATGAAATTAAAATAATAACTCACTAATCCAATAAAACTATGTTCCTATGTTATGTTCGTGGGAGTAGACCATTCAGGAATAGACTTTTTCCTCATAGGATCAACTGATATTCAATCCATTTAGACAATTTGTCCATAAAAAGAAAATTTGGGAAGAATAAATTCTCACTTCCTAAACTTCACATATAATTCATTTCTTCTAAGAGACGTCAAAATAGCGTCCAAGTTATTTTCATGATCATTGTAGCTCTTGGAGTATACAAAGACATATTCAATTAATACAACCACAAAGTCAACAAGATATTCCATTAAAACTATATTAATTAGATCCATGAAAAAAAATGGTTCATTAGTTAGTTTAAAATTATTTTCATTAGATTCGTAATGTCCATACTTGGTTCCAAATGTTTTCATTGTAATATCTTCTTTCCTCACTCACAACTAATGGTATATATATCGATGGTCAATCTTAAAAAAATATTGGGCTCCATGATGTTGATAAAATAAATCATCAATTTGAGGAAGGGGATATTGGTTCTTTATTGTTATAGAATTAACCCCCTATAGTCAATTAATAACCTCAAGGATCTATCTTCCTTTGTAATGCAAAGAACAATGACTCCCCATGGAGAAACTCTAGGGTTAATAAATACTTTATCACTAAATTTCTTATATTGTTTCTTCATTTATAATTTTTATATACTGTAAATTCTATAAGGATTATTTGATAAAGGACTTGAACTATGAATTAAATCAATTAATAACTAAGATTCAATCTCTTGAGGATGTCCATGTAAATACTTTGGAAAAATATCTATAAAAATATGCACAATAGGTACATCCTCAATTTGAACATTTCATTTCTCACTCCTAGATATCTATTTCTCATTCGACCAATGGATTTAATTCAATAGTGATACTGAGGGTGGATCTATATAGGAATAAAATGGGTATGTTTTTTGACCCAAATATACAGGATTCTACATCGACCTAAAAATTGTAACTTCTTTATTCTTGAAATATATTTTCACATCACAATTTGAATGATAATCCATTATGAGGATTATATCAACATCAATCATGGGTATGATAATGAAATAAGTATATAAAGAACATTCATATGTCATCATGGGGACTACCTGACGCATATTTACGGAAATGATACTTCCCTTGGGAGTTTTTTACGAAAAAATCTATTATTAAATAAAATGGGAAATATAAATTTTTCTTGGAAAACTAGGAATATAAGAATGAATATGATGATCCAGAATCAAATAAATAATTGGGTAAGTTTTAGGAAAAAAATAATGTACCTTCCACCACATCATTAGGGACTTTAATGTTTGTAGTTCTGATTGCATAAGCTTGGTCTTTATCCCATGGCCTTCTTTAGGGAAGTTTTCCTTGGCCCCTAGTATAATCATTTTCATAATGTCACCTCCCCATGAAATTTTATCATTAAACATTGGTATATTCTTTCTTCCCCTTACAATCCTTGGATATGTGCTATTTTTATTCACACTTGTAACAAAAACCCATACCATTTATGCAAGTACCAGGGTGTATGTTCCCAAAATTATTACATGGTGGAAGGTAAACTCTTCCCATATTTCCCATTTACTTATTTTCATTTCTATTGTTTTTAGTATCCCTCTTCTTCTCTTGATTTCCCTTAAAATCATAAAAATAAAATTATTCGTTAACAATCTTAATAGTATATGAGACCACATCTTCATATGATGAGAAAAATTAGGAGAATAGCTCCCTTTGGAGGAATGGTTTTAAACCATTAAATAATCGATAAATCTTTCTCCTCATATTATTTATGATTTCCATGAAATGCCTTTATATCCTTGTGAACTTAGATTCATACTTTTCCACATTATCATCCTCTTTTTCTATCAGATACAAAAGATAACTTTCCATATTTTCTCTCTATTCATGAGAGAATTATTTTTTAAGAATATTTCTTTAGTTTCCATCCATTCTATTTCTTTTATTTCTCACTCTGCCATTTTTATTTTTAATTAAATACCACCATTGATATGCATCTTCTGATATAGGAAAACACACTATGATAACCTTCCATCATTCATTACATCCCCAAAATAGTAATATCTTCTCTAATGGACTTACACACTGCTACAATATGAATGGGATTTTAGTCCAATTAAATAATGGACACTATTTTCTTATAAAGGGGCCTAACATAGCTCATCCATGTTGTGGATCTAGATGCTACATGTGGAAAATTTTATTATTAATAACCTGGCATAGATGTCTCAGTATAGTTACAATTTTCTCACCACCAGTTTCAGCACCATAGAAAACATCATTATCTTTTAGAAAATTTAAATACCAACATGGGGTATGTGTGTTCATGTGGCATTCACTCCTCCCGCTAGGATCAATTTTTATGTAATTCAATACAAATTATTAGGTTATGAAACATAATATATAATCTCAACGTATAAAAATACTTAGCATAAATTTAAATGCTATAAATATATAATCTCATAATCATAAAAAGGGTTTAATTTATGAAAATTTACATTTAAATACTTCATAATGGATTCTAAAGAAAATGTTATTAATACGATGAATTTTTAGTGAGATTTTCAAACCAAGTGTGCAGTAAGGCATGTTAGCGTGTACCATGATACCCCAATTCATCCCAAAAACTCCATTTTCAGAATTGTTTCTTCTAGGTAAATATGTTCCCTAACCGCATCAATTTTTAGTATCGAGAAAGGGATGTATTTTCTAGAAATATCCACATAATAAATTCCTTACAAAAATTCCAAGATGTTCTTGTATGTTTATCCTAAACATGTATCTTAGGGTTTTGGTCTCCAATTTAAATTTTCTAAATCTAGTTTCCATGTTTTCTAATAAATTTCCATTGATACAAACAATAAATAACTAACCACAGTTTCCTAGATATGGTTCCTTAATTAATTACATTAGCATTATTATAAAAAAATTTCATCCCAAAGAAATGAATAGTTTTTGGTTTGGAAAAAAATACATACATAATATCAAATTTAAAACATGAATAGAAATTCAATATAGAAATTCATTTGAAAACATTTATAACTACTAGGTTATCCCTATATTTAATTCATTATATACCTCCTCATGTCCTGTAAAAATAAAACATATATAATGGGAGAGATCCAATTCTCTATAAGGGAATATAATACACCCTATGATATCATTAACATAGACATTATTCACGGTGAATAACTAAAAACAAATTACTTTAAAAATAAACTTGAACTCATTATTGTAGGAATTAGAGTTGAATAAATAATTCTATAATAAATCATAATCATGGTAATTTTACTAGTCTAATAACCTCTTGAACATTCAATTAATATTTTCATAATGAGGTAATGCATATTGTCGGACATCATAACCATATCGTCAAGGCCTCATGCCATGACAATAAATAACCATTTATCAAGGTCGTGTGCCAAGATCGTAGTTTGTCTCATTAGGCGTAACGATGCATCGAGGGGATATAGAACTCCCCATACATAATCAAATAATTCGAATTCATTCATCATATTAATGGGATAAGAATAAACAATATACACATTCATATTGAAACTAACATGTGAAATGTAAATAACTTTCCCCGAACATGAGCATAAACTCAAACCATTCGATGAAAATTGGTTAGTGGTTTTAAGATAACACATACACATGCTAACTAATCATAAATGATTCAATTAAATATTTTATATTTTACCATAATATATTAATCCCAAAAATACCTAAGAATCAACAAGAGTTTTGAAATAGATAAAGATTCTATTATTAAATCATCGATTAATTCCTGAGATAAATACTATTTTACTTTGAAAAGAATAGTTCATTTGGTAAAATCATTGTATAAAACCCTATGTGATGTAAGATATTATTTTCATAATAAAATGAGAGATTTGTTAAGATACTTATTTCTAAAAACATATTATACAGTGCCCTTGAAAATAGTTACGAATTATAGAGATTCCTTTCAATCGGGCTTGTATTTCAGGAAGGGTTTTTGAAAGATCCTTTTAAAACAATAACTACTCATAAATGAAAGTATTATTATAGTCGGTACACATATATATTACATTTAAGAAATATTATTAAGATTAAATGTGAATAAATAAAAATTTAATTGAGGTAAGTAGAAATAAGAGTAACCTGAATGAAAATAGAGGTCCGGGTAGAAATCCCTTACCTTAAGTATGACAGTGTTTTTCACATGATCATAGTATCCTGGATAACCAAATTAAATTCAATAAATTATATTTCTAGAACATATTATTTATTTAATTTATTTATTATAACTTTATTATGTTTATTCATGGTGTTCTTCATCGGTTTAAGAGGTATAATGTTATTGGTTGGGAGTGTTTTCATCCATGGTATTCATGACCGATTTACTTATATACCTGTAAGGATAAACATTTAAGATGAGTGTGGTTTTATAGAATCGAATTTGAATTTTATTTTTTAAAATCCATAAAATTACATAGATATGTAATTAATTTGGTTATTGGGGTGAATATGAATCATTATATATAACTTTAATGATAATTGTTTTGGTAAATTAGCATCTTTTGATCACATGAAAATCATTTTGATTTATAAATTAATATCAGGTGTAAAAAAAGATTCCAAAACTTTAAAAATTATAATACATATATTATTGTTTTGTTTAACCCTAAAAATGGTCTCATGACCAAAATTTATGATGGTAATAGAAATTGAAAACCCATCGTCCTTCAATGTTAAAAATTGAAACATCTCATATGGTGCTTTCATTTCTAGTAAAAAAATAAGGGGACATAATAGATGATGATTATTTATTACATTATCATAAAAATATTACAGAATATATATGGTACTATATTCATCATAACATTTTGATGAAAGGAGGTGAGTAATTAAAAAAGAAAATAAAGGAACTCTAAATAAATGAACTGAAAAGAGGAATTTACCTCATGATGTTATCTTCCATGAGAGAATTTTTACGGGACAGTTTGGGTTCTGTATGAGAACATGGTTTTTTGGATGTTGTGGAGGTGAATAGTAGTATAATTGTGAAAAATATATACTTTGAAAAAGGCTTATGAGGAGATATGAGAAGAGGACGTGAGGGGGGTATATAGTAGTGGAGAGGGGTGATTTATTAATATCATATTCATTATATTATTATTTCCTTCAAGACAACAATTATTGTGGATTCATGTGACCCATAAGGGTAATAAGTGAATGTTATTTCAATCTAAGTGTTATTAAATTATCCATGATTCTAGTAATAGTCAATTTAATTAATAGTGTATATATACTATAAATTACATTATTTTACTATTCATTAAAAATTTGAGTATTTTAGAAAAATACAAAAAAATCACCCAAACCCTTTTTGAAATGTAGAGTTCAAAACTTACCTCCATTATTTTCAAATAATTTTCTAAATATTATAAATTTATTTTTTTAATAAAATCATAATTTATTCAAAAAATAACAATTTTAAAACTATATTTCATTTTATATCACCTTGAAAAATTAATCAAGATCTCATTATAGTATATCCTTAAGACAATAAAATAATAATGTGATTTACTGTTCATAATGGTCATATTTCTATTCATAAGGGTATGTAACTATTCAATAAAAAATTAATTATTTCTTATCAGAATCGAAATATCTTACTAAATGCCACTATGCATATCAGGTTTTGTGAAATTCAAATCATAGAGATGGAAAAATTAGGTTCACTGGATAGATTATAAAAAATTTGTGTTTTGTTGAGACTCAGTAGTTCATGTATTCAATATTATTTTTATTTATAAATCTTTGGGTTGTGACAGGTTGATCATGAGTAACACTGGTGTTAGTGTTGGGAATCATGAGGGATCATCGATTGTATTCAAAATTATGAAAGTGATGTTTTTGGATATAAAAGGTATTATTTCATGAAAATGTAATTTATAAGAGGTGTTTCTATAGATCCAGAGAAATATAGTAGTTGTTATCTCCTAGCAACCACTTAAGAATGTTTTAAAGATATGTATTTTTCATGGTCTACCATGTTTTTACCAATTCGTTTTTTATGATTTTTCATGACTGTACTATCTTATAATATCCTTAAAACAAAATGTTCCATTAAAATGGGATAAGGAATTATAGTATTCTTTTCAAGAGTTGAATGATCATCTTACCTCACCACCTATCTTGACTTAAGAAGAATCAGGGAAAGGGTATGTGATGTATTATGATGCTTTGAGATATGGATTGGGGTGTGATCTCATACCAGTGGACCATATTATTTCTAAGGGTGCACGAAAATTATGAGTGCATGAGATGAACTACCGATCACATGATTTTGAGTTATCTTTTGTAGTCCATGCTTTGAATATATAGCCTCATTACATCTTTGGGGATAAATTTACCGTGTTTATAGATTATAAGATCATGAAACATATTTTCTCACAAAGGGATTTGAATTGGAGACTAATAAGATGGATGGAGTATCCCAAAATGTTTGAATTTTAATTCAAGTACAAATGGTGAAAAGGAATAATGTGGAATATGTATTACGCAAGAATTAATATTCATAGTTGGAAGAAGAAGCATCAAATGAGTGGAATTTTATGTTTTACCTAGATGACATGAGTTTGTTATGTGATGACAAAGGTAAGGATGTGGTTTACATTCTTGTTTCCTTGATTCCATATCTAGTGGATATTGTTAAAGTGTCACAAAAATAAGAATCAGAATGTGTTGTGATGACTTCAAAACAAAATAGTGGGGAGACCATTGAAGGATGTAAGATGTATGAGAGTTAAGTGTTTTGGTTCAATAATCAGATGGTCATACCCGTCACTTGTCAAGAACAACTTCTTCATGATTACCACTATTCATGATAGTCTATTAATCTAGGAATACCGATGATTTACATGGTTTTGAAATAGAATTTTTGGAGGATCGACGTGAAACGAAAGGTGGATTAGTTTGTTTGTACCAGCTGGTGTGTCACAATCTTTAGATATCCCAATTTTGAAATGGAATCAAATATATCTAGATTTCGTAATAGGTCTCCCATTAATAGTTTATAAAAATGATTCTTTATGGGTGATAGTGGATCGGCTCATTAAGTCAGCTAATTTCATTGTTATTTGTGAATCTCATATAGTGGGGGACTTTGAAAAAATATATATCCTTGAAGTTGTAAAGTTTCATGGAATAAGAGTCTTAATCAAATTAGATAGAGATCCAATGTTCAGATATCATTTATTGAAATAATTTCAAAAATACCTTACGACATAGGTAACCATGAGAATGGTGTATCATCCTCATATTTATGGGAGATCTAAAGGAACAATACAAACATTGCTAAAAATGTTTTGGTCTTTTATACTAGATTTTTGTGTCTCATGTGAAGAGAATGTTCTATTAGTTGAGTTCTTATATATCAAGAGTCGTCAGAGATTGATACAAATGGATCCATTTGAATAAATGTATGGTAATCCATTTAATTCTCCAATTTGTTGGGTTGAAATATATGATACTTCACTAGTTTGTCCATGTCTTTTCTAAAAAACAACATATATGATTTAGTTGGTCGAGAAATGGATTAAAATGGTGATGAGAAATCCAAAATGATATATAGATCATCTATGATGGTAATTTTTATTCATAGTGAGTGATAATAAGTTCATGAAGATCTCTACAAGGCATTGACATCATCATTTTTGGAAATAGGGAAAATTATCTCCTCGGTAAATAGGCCCTTTTAAGATACTGGAATGAGTTGGTGAGGTAGAATAATGTTTTGAATTAACACCAAGGTTTATTGTGGTACATTTTATATTCCATGTATCTCAGTTGAAAAAGTATCATCCTGGTCTTGACCATGGGGACAAATGGGATCACATTGACCAAGAGTTGGATGCTTTGTTTATGTACATACCAATGTAGTTTCTCCATAAGAAAGAGAAAGTCATTCCAGGAAAAAGGATCAGTCCATTGTGGGTATTGTGGAAGTATGCTCAGATCTAGGAAGAGACTTAGGAATGTGATAATGATGTTAATGATCAATGAATATAACTATTTTGAAGCAATTCTAGTTTTCTACATTCTGAAGATGGAAACACCAATGCCTCGGAAAATGAATCACTATAACAACTGTTCTATTTATTTAATTTATTTGACATGATTTATTACATAAAATTTCACATGATTCAACATAAAATATTGATAGATGTTTATTATTTGGAAAATTTGGTATATTACATAACAATTTAAAACATGAAAAGCAATATATTTATTGAAAACTTCATTAACATGACCAAAACATTCCTTCATCATTAACACATTATGGAATAACCTGGGGGAATACATAAGAAAGGGGGGATCTATAAATTCCGATAATTGGATAAAATTTCCTAACATGAGTACAGTAATACATGTTAAAAAATTCATATCAACAAGGTGTAAAGTAACATGACTAATAAGGCATGATATAGCATGATAATCATAAGATGTAAAATGTGGAAAAAACAAAAAACACTACATCATAAATAGATCAAGGATAAATCCACCAAGGCCTCATGTTGGACAAAGTCCCATAAAGGAATCAGGTAAATACCCTAACACAACATTAAGTATCATGATACTAACCATTACCCAATGCATTAGAGCGCTATCAGGGTGCACTCTTCATAATCATTTCATTATCATGCTTAAGTGTTCCACATAGATCATATATCATGGATTCATTCAGAATCATAATTTATTCCATGATTTATAAATGTATGAAAAATACATGAAAGTACTAAATGAATAATTATATGCCTATAAAGGTGAATAACCTTGATATAGAAATTAGTGTGGTATTCACTACATGATGATTTTTGGCATAGAAAATATTTGTGCAATTTCCACTGCATAACAACGTCATATGGAAATTAATAAAATGGTTGATGATAGATAAATAAGTCTCTAATCATTTAGAAATTAAATGGATAGTAAGAGGGATATTTATAAACATATCCAAATATAAAAAAATGGAATTTAGAATACAAAACATAAAAATAATACTTTATAAAAGAGGTGGGTTGAAGATTCCTTACAAAGATTCGGCATAGTAAAGGGTGTACAAAACATATCATAATATGGATAAATGAGGGATAATGGATCTCCCATAATTTTAACATAAAATGGAATATACGGGGGTATGTAAAAATTTATCCCAACTTAAAAAATGTAAATCAAAATGGAATATCATAAATGAAGTGCTTAACAAAAATAGTAGAGGGAGAATCATTTACTCGGAGGTGTGACCCCAAAGGATTAGGAAAGGATTATTTAGAGCTTTGGGTGCCTTGGAATGAATCTAGAGAGTATAACATAGAGTGTGTATGAACATAAAAAATTTTTTATGGTGAAAAATAGGATATTGGGTTGGTTTATATAGAAAAGGAGGGGGTTTCTTTATTAATTTGGTTATGGACACTACAAAATAAACTATTCAAAACCAAAAAACATCCAAATTTTTTATCTCAAAGTTTATTAAAACATGGATTGGGTTAAATTATATTATAATTACATGGGACTAAGATAAAAATATATTGTCCTTTATTATGTGGATGTGAGTCACACTTTCAATGAAATGATGTTAACATCATAAAATATATTCTACATCTTGGAGAATTCAATAAGGATTTATAAAATACATTATATAATTGTAAAATAAAATTATTTTAAATATAAAAACATATATTTGTCTAAATATACTTTTTATAGTATTTATTACATCAAAATTTGGATATTATGGTGTCATTAAACACATTGTATATTTATACGGTATTTAATTATTACTGAAATATTTGACTATCTCGGAAAATTATTAATAATGCACAGTTGGATAATTTTGACGTCCGGATTGAAAAAATGATATCCATTTCACCCAAATAACTATTGAAATATGAATATTTTCACTTTTAAAATAATAAATTACATTTATTAAAAATTATGGGGTTTTTTTCAATAATAGTTTTAAACCCTAATAAAAGTTACATTTGACTTCATAATAAGTTTATGATAATTTAAATATTGAATAGTAATTTAATCATAATATTTAATACAATTTTATTTATTTCAATAATCCATTAGTTTATCAAAATAAATTTCTTAATTTAATTTTAATAATAACCAAAAACATTTTTTTCATTAAAAATTATTTATAATGTAACAATAAGAGGAATAAAATATATTCAATACTCGAAACAAAAATAATTTGAATATTCACAATGCTAGGGTCTTGATAAATAACCCTTTATTACACCATCATATTCCCTAATAGTATTGTTTGTGGTGGTGGGGATTTCATGGGTTCATTTAGTGAACATGGTTCGGTTTATGATCTCGATGATCTTGAACTTCTTCCAAAAACGTTATTTCACATTCTTATGTTGTTAGATCTCAGCATATGCTTGGCCTAGGGAAAATACTAAAAATTCTATCTACCATAGTACCTCTAATAGATTTCCATCTTTGGTTTGTGCCAAAAGGATTTACTAAAACCCTATATTTATACTAGTCACACGATAACTATTAAATGGTTATATGAGCAATGGTAAATATACATAATAGTCATTTAACTCCAATTGGATATAACAAAACAAATAATTTTATAGGTTTTCTATATCGATAATATATTTTATTAAATCAAATGGGAAAATTTTATTCTTAAATGTTCAGGTCATTACAATATTCCCCCCTTTAAAAATTTCTCCCATTAAATTTCCTATACCCACACTATAATAGATGATGGAAACCCTACTTCATAACCTCCTATGGTTCCTATGTTTCTTCGCTAAACATATGATTTCTAAAAAACACTTAGAAAATGGGCATTGTCTTACCTCATAATACATTTTCTCAATGATCTAAGATATTCACTTACTTCTATTCATAGGAAATTTAATTCTCTAATGGTACCACCAACTGATTTAGTACATGTGATGGTTATGTTATGTAATTCCCTAATAGGGATAAATGGAATACGTAATTTACTTTATATAGGTTTGGTGGGAGTTCTGTTGGACAGGACACTACTCTGATACGATCAAGGATCTCAAAAGGCTTAGTGTTCTTTGGACTAAGTCGTCCCTTCTTCCAAAATCTCATCACTCTCTTACATTGAGATATGTAATGTAATACCATGTATCTAACATCAAATTATATGTCCTGTTGATGATTTTCAACATTGATATTTTTTCAACTCTGAGAAGTGTTGATGTGTTGTTGGATTTTCTTAATATTTCCCACCATTACATCGACCATTTCAGGAATAATAAGATTTCGTTATACCACTTCTTCCTAACATGTCGGTGTTTAGTACCTATTATCGTAAGGGGCTTCATATGGGGGTCATTTCGATGGTCGAGTGGAAACTATTGTTGTAAGAGCACTCCACAATTGGAATATGTGGATCTTGTAAGGACCCGACTCTAGAATACCTAGATCTGGTGCCTTAAAACATGATGAGTAACTTTTTTACCAAAAAAATACATTGATATTTTAAACATAAAATCCCAAATAGAGGATCATTACATTTCTTGTTCTGGGAAACTAGCTACTTCTAACATGCTTCTTCGGCTAAAAATAGATACCTGAAATTTTTTATTAAAAAAACTTATGGTGAGTATACAAATGCCCAGTAAGGGGTTTTAAAATAACATAATATAACCATTAAAACTTTTGAAAACATAATTTTAAAATTTCTCAAGAAATAATTTCTTAAAGAATACTAAAACACATGTATCATAACATAGAATTTAGTCTAAGAATCATAAGGGAACAGTTTATGGTGTGCTGACAGAGTCATAAGGAAGCACAATTCAATTATAAACAAGCTCATTCAGAATAATAATTAAAAGATATTATAAATAAATACGGCATGTGAATATTCAATCTCAAAATTAATAACTAAGAGTAAAACATGATCATAGTTGTGAATAATAATATCTTCAATTTATTTCATTACTAACCATAAGACATAACTGGATAATGATTTCTATAAGTTCTGAATAAACATCATGCCATAACCAGTTAATTCTTCTGATACTCATAAGTACTAGCTCTTAACCATGGATATTTTACAAGTCGAATATCCTATTGGTTAATTAATTATCATAAACATAATGATGGACTGTATAATGTGTAAAAATATAACCATAATGTCAAGGCCTCATGCTAAGACCATAAATACTCATTTTGTCAAGGCCTTATGTCAAGATCGTAGTTTGTCTCATGAGACCTCTCAATGCACCGAGGGGCTGTAGCAGGCCCCACCAGACACATACTATGTCCAATACATTCCTCATATGCCAACTAAGGTCGTATGTTCAAAGTGTCTGATACCACTTTGAATATTTAATTTCTCATTTCATATTATTCAAATTGTCTCATACCACCTTGGATAATAAAATTCAAAATTACATAAAAGGCCATAATATTTTTAATTTCATTCTTTAGAATTTACATATAGTTATTGAATCAGGAATATAAGTGTTAATTACAAAACTATCAACTGCATGACTATTTCATTGAATGGTATGTACGATAAGTAGATTATGGCATGTGTGATGACAACTAATGTACTAAAAGAAATAGAATTTTTTTCACATAAAATAATAAACATAAATTCTAAAACATTATTAATCAATACATATTGTAATTTCATCGGGATGAAAAATTAATTAAAAGATAAACCCAATATTTCATTCAGGTTATTAAACTCACAGATTCTAGAACATTTATTATTGATATTCTTTTGTATAACACATCATAAGGGTAAACATAATGTTAAAAATCGAAGGAATGAAACTCAACCATAACTAATAACATTTAATATATTTGAAAATAAGTGATTAATACATATGTATGTAAGAGTAGAAAAAACTCAAAGATATTACTCATGAATTATACATAAATACTAAACGCATCAAAAGTATAATATTTGGAGTATCCAAATTTGGTGTTTACTATTGTGTAAATATTTTTATACAAAAGGGTTTATATAAATAGTTGTATATAAAAACCACTCAAAATTTGAAAAAAAACAATTTTTGTTCTTTCTTAGCAATCCATGGAAAATAAAATTGAGGATCAGAGTTTATATGTATACACATATATTCAAAAAACCAAAAATAAGTTATGTATTAAAGGGTTTAAACCAAAAATCTAGTGACACCCATATGACATAAATATATTGGACACACAAATTAACAAGATTCCCTAAATTTTAAATCATAATGAGAAATTTAAAAGGTTTATTTATTAAATAAACTTATATATATATGATTATGTAAACATATATAACTTACATCTATAACTGATTATACATAAGGGTATTACAACAAATTTTATTTAAACTTACATTTTTATCAAAAAAATAAATTAATAATTGAAGTTCAATATTGAAAGTCTTATAATAGTTGAGTTAAATGAACCATATTATTATTTATGAACCTGTATGTATATATAAAGGTTTCGTAAATGATTTTTAATGACACTTTCATGATTTTAACCCATTAGGAATATTATTTAATCAATGGTGTATAAAATGAAAAGCATGCCATAAATTATAAAACGTTATTTATGAAATACATTTATACATTTCATATAAAACCGTATATACATTTTTTATTATATATAATTATATATACTTATATAACTATAAAACGTCGGCATCACACACACCCTTGAATGTTAAGGGGTTATGATCATCATGTAGGGTAAAGGTATCACCATTAGAAGGACGTGGGTAGGTCACACTCTTAACCGTATATACATATATACAAATAACCATATATATACGAAGTAAATAAATAATTGTTTAATGTGTAATATAATCCCTCGTGTTCATAATAATTCTTAAAACAAAAATCCAGAAGACCTAAAATCGGGCATAAGAGATAATTTTATCTAAACCGTAAGGTCATATATATATATATATATATATTTATTTATTTATAAGAGTATAAATATATATATGTATATACCTTCAGTAACAACCAAAAAAGAAAACATATTCCATTACCTATTTTTAGGAGGTGGAGAGGCTCGGGAAAGGCTCAAGGAAGGCACTGGAGATCTTGATGGAGATTTGAGAGAAGATGAACACCCGTAGGGTTCATATGAAGAACATGATATAATATATAAAATGTATTATATATATGTTAATTATTACTTGAAAGGATAACCGAGACCTACCCAGATTAAAAAAAGAAAGAGGGTAAGTCATTGTGGAAAAAACAGCAAGTAAGGGAACACTGGTGTCACAGGTGGATAAAAAAGGTTCAAGTGGGTGTGGAATAAGCCACTGGTGTGGCACAAGTGTAGGAAGAATAAGATACCATGGAGAGGGAAATCCAGAAAATGAAAGGATGACCAGGATTAGATTTGGCCTTGATCTGACGGTCAGGGAAGAGTCTGTGGTTTTAAAAAAGATGAATGGCTTTGATTAGATCACGAACATGGTCAAACAGCTACGGTGTGAAGCAGAGTTTTAAAAGACATGGACATCTGAGATTAGATCCATCAGGATCGAACGTCACACAAAAAATGTGTATGATAACCATAGCTATTGAGTATCGATATAGAGAACCCAAGCCTGATATACATGGACATTACATTACTTTTGTGTAAAACTTAATACATGACAAAAATAGACACCCAAATACCGTATTAGTTTAGTGTCTTTGGAAACTCGGAATGTAATATTCTAATCATGGTGAAAGATCTTAAACATCTCCCCTTTGGTTTTCTTACATAAAAATTTTCTTCATATCCTGGGGAAAACAAAAGATAAAAATAGTGAGCTCAAATTCTCAGTAAGGGAAAGTATAGAGAACATAAAACAATCCATAAACATTTGAATGCAAAAACATGAACATAAAATCTAAATATCAAAATCTTGACCAAAGACATAAATCTTGGAAGTACGTAAGGCATATATCATAATGGAACATCAATCATGATAAAATATCATTGGAATAAAACATGTAATTGTGGAAAACCATTAAGCACATGATATGATTTCCATAGTAGCCAATGCATTGCTGCCAAGACCATCTTAGTGGACAATGTCCCTTTCTGAATCGAGTTCAATCCTCGTTCTAGTCCTGTAACACTGAACTGGATTAACTTACCATTCTAGCTATGTCTATCTCATGAGATATAAATCATTATCCAATGCATCAGAGGTAGATATAGGTCCCACCCATCTCATAATGAAATCATTCTTTCATATGACACAAAATCATAAATCATACATCATAGCATAACCAATTTAATAGAATGAGATTCTTAAACATCATGCCATAAATAAGATAATCCATATAAAAAATGGATATCATTTCATCATAAGAAAAATCAAAACATTTAAATAATGGAGACATTATACTTGAAACGTAAACATATTATATAATGTCATTTTAGATGGAAAATAGTTTTGATAAAACACTAGAAATGAATTCTTGAGAAAAATATCCTATCTTCTTAAAAATCATTTTCATTTCACAAAATTCCATGAAATTTTAAAAGAAAAAGGTTTTGTTGAAAATAATCATGAAATATTGTAGAGGAAGCTTCATGAAAATGAGGCATTATGAAACTGTAAAAACTCATTCATGCAATATAATTTAAAAATAACATTCTCCTCGTACTTTTGTCGGAAAAGTCAAAACATTTCTCGTGTGGTAAAAAAATTAAGATTAATTTCCTAACATGTGGTAAAATTAATAAATGTGTAAAAATGACATTAAACATACATGAAAACATTTTTAGAAAACATGGACATGGATGATAACAAAACCCCAGTAAATACTTACGAATAAACAATCTCAGATAAGAGCGAGATTGGAATAGTTATCCCTTACCGTAGGTCTAATAGGCTTCGTACGTATCTGAACCTCATGTATAATGATTTAAATAATTTCATTGACTTCTTACAGAATCATATTTATTGTTATGATATCATATATGGTTCACTTGTTAATTTATATTACCCATTATTTTGTAAATTCCATGTTAAAGCAGCGTTTTGTGTAAAATCGTTTCATTTATCGTACGTGTTTCGACATGTTGTTATTGATATTATTACTTATATACTGATTTACATAATTCCAGAATGTAAAAAATTATGTATATATAATATATATTCAGTATATAAATGGAATTAAATACACTGTTCATGCATACGGTAGGTCGTGCGTACGCATGAACGCTGTTTTCGTTTCCTTATTGAATTAAATGGAATTAACTAAATGAAACATATATGTACATAAATCTAGTTTCATTACTATTTAATATAATTCATGATTATTTATTATTTATACTTTATAATCATACTTGAATGGTTAATCATGGAAAGTGAATCTCATCACATTCGTGGAGACGGTAGTCCGTACGTACGCACGAGCGATGTTATCATTCCCATGCTCGTGGAATTGTATTGAAGTGTATGTATAATATTTAAGAATTAACATCACTTTAAAATAATTATATATAGTTATTTATTTACACCATTATACCCATGCAAGTAATTTGGTGGTGGAAAAAAGATTAAACCACGGTGTGGAGACGTTATTCTGTACGTACGCACACACGGTGATTTCGTTTTCCATATGATGGATAAAAGATGAAATTGGGTAGTTTCATATATATAACAACATATCAGTATATGAGTGATACTGATGTTATTAATTTGTGATGAAACAAATAAATAATAAGAATAATAAGAAGAAATAGATTGGAATGAATCAGTAAAGGATATTACCTCTTCTTTGACGCGCCTCTTCTTAACCTCCTCTTATGGCACTAGGGTTGGCCTATTGAGTAGACCAGAACCTATATAATGTTTATAGGTAAGATTATAAGGAAAATTTTCAGGGGTTTTTTGTGATTAAAGGCTCAAAAGGGTGTGAAGAGAAGAGGAAAGTGGTGCCCTTTTTATAAGGGAGGAGAGGGGAACCTTTGAAAAAACTTAAAATATTATTTTATAAAAAAGTCATATTCAGTTTATAATAGCTCCAAATTAAATTATTTAGAATCTAAAGTGGTTATGGGTCTAAACAATCTCAGCCAATAGGTTTTAGAAAATTTTAGGTTACTATTTTAACCTTATCATTTATATTTAACTCTATGTTAAATAATTTAACCTTTATCGTGTCTTCTTCTTTTCTTAAACAATATGGTTAATAAACATACTATAACAAGACAAACGAACCCCAAGTGGTTCATTATTCATATATATAACCTTATCTTTTTCATTCAGCTGAACCTTAGATTTTTAGGAATATAATAACAATTAATAATAAAATATTTGTTTTAAAAAATATTTTATCTCAATTTTTACACTATTTGGTAATTTATTTTTGTAAAACTCATAACAGCATGATCAAATCGAACAAAGTTAATTAAATCAAAAATAACATTTATAGTAACCTAGAAAATTTGTTTAATTAATAAAAAGTCTAAAATTACATTTATTTGGGTATTTATAACATCAATTATGTTAATATTTCATTAATAAGGTAATTACAGCATCATTATTGTGTCATAAATAAATTAAATTATATAATGTATAAAAATTATAAATAAAATACCATTACGTAGAAAAATATTTTTATCTTTATAATTAATATTTATAATTGAATTTATCTTATGTATAACCCTATATTAAAAATGTTTTAGTTATTAAACTTTGATTTTAACAATTTTAAATATTATTTATATAAAATAATAATAAGTTTCCTAATCTAATCCAAGTGGACCCAAAGGGTAATATTTTATTCCGAAGGTTGTTTTTGGTTGAATCAAACTTATCCAGTATAATTAGGACATGTTTTAGGGTAATAATAATAACATTTTTACCCTTAATTACCCTATTTTCTTTTAACTGTGGTAAATAAAAGTAAAATGTTACTATTCACCAAAAATTATTTTTATCTTATTGAACCAAATTTTACTCCTTGATATTAATTGTGTGTCTCATATTTTTGATATTCCACTCACAGAAGCGGTAAAATTATGATTTATGTAGATTTTTTAATTCTATTAAGAGGTTGGTAAAACACGGTGAAATGTTCAATAAAATTTTTATAAATCTAAAATTATTATAAAATGACTCAAATGAATTGAATTGAACTTATATAGGTATTATGTATCAATTTTTACCAAAAATAAATTTAAATAAAATAAATAATTATTTAAATAAAAAGTCGGTTTTTAAATAGTAACGCAGTGTTTTCACTATTCATCAAAAATTGAAAGTTTTCAGAAAAACACCAAAAATTAACCCTAGGCTAATTTCGATATTCCGAATGCAAAAATGAAGTCCATTTTGAATGATAAAATTTATAAAATTTCACAATGTGGGTATTACTATTCATAATGGCTAGTTCATAAAAATATTATAATAATATCTTGTTTAGTGAAACTTGGTATTGCGTACTACACACGCTATCGAAGAAGGTCTTGATTGCGTGTAATGAAAGCCAAGTCAGGGATGCAGGTAGTGAAAGCTCTGTTTGGTTTTTCGTATAACATAATAAAAAATTATTAAACAAAATCTATACTTAATGTTGCATAAAATAATTTCCACAAAACAAACTTGAAATTGTGTGTAACACGAGCTAAGAATAGTGTTGTGTATACTGCAAGATAATTCGGTGTTGCATATAGTACAAGCTAATCCTGTTGTAGTGTATAATAAAAGACATCAAAGAAATTAAAAATAATATATCCTATAAAATCTCGGGGTGTTACATTCTACCCCCCTTAAAATGAATTTCGCCCTCAAAATTCATCGGGGTTATAAATCATTTACTACTTGAAAGTTTCATTCATAGAAACTCACATTGTAAAATGGAATACTAAATCTTCATTTTAAAAAGTAAATTTAGAAAAAAAACAGATACCCAATGTAACTCATCACTTGGGATCCCACATAGGAGTATAAAGGTGAAATTATGGATATGGAAGAGAAATCTACCCGTTATGTTCTGATGGAGAGTGGTAGAGAACATGGCTATGAAAAAGCCAACAATCGCAATGTCGTTAATTTGTGATGATCTAAGGTACCATATGATTAATCAGATATGAGAGTACTAGGAAAAAAAATTTGGTTTCTAAGATCATTTCCCTAACATGGATGAACTTTTACATAAGGAGAAATAATTACTTGAATTTAGTGTAATATCATCGTTGGTCATTCCATGAACAATTTCCACTTCAACTCTATTTAAAAAAATGAAGCTTAATTTTTCATTCATGAAGTGTTAGCAGATCATGTGATAGAATGATAAGTCATACCATCTGTTTCTATCCCAAAAAGTTTAGCAGAAGTTATTAAATATACATAAGTTCATCTATGGTGAGATTAATCTTATATGACTCAAAAAATGGACTTATACTTCTTTTATCATACCGCTAATTAAAATAAAACTAGTTCCTACTAACCAGGGACTTCCTGTATTCAAGTGGTAGGTGATAAAGGCATGTCACACTTCGGTTGTGGGTTCTATTCCCACAGCCTTGTCTGACGCGACGGGTTGTCTCCCGTCCTGCAGGTTGTCCTTTTTCTAAAACTAAATTATTATAAAATCCCATCAATAATATCAAAAAAATAGTTCTATATTTAAACGATACTAAATTAAGTCCAACATAATCCATTCCAATCATTATTCTTATCTAAAATTCTTCTGTCCAATCTCATAGTATAAATAAAATGATTACTGGAGAGGTTATATACAAAGCATGTGAATACAATAATTTATCTCCCATATATCATAAGATATGTCTTGTTGGTCATATTCCAAACATGTGAATACCTTAATCATGTATTCTTTTGAAACATGAATTACCATAGAACCATAGAGAAAACATGAATGCTGTCAAAAGTTAACTCATTCCACGTACCAAAATCCCAAAATTTCTATATACTCAACCCATGATATCACTTTGTCCTTATATCAGTCATGAGCTCATGAATACTATCAAATTTTCATTTTCTCTTTATCCCTTCATTATGTGCATATCATATTCTTTCCAACAATATATGAATAACCTTTCATGGTTACAAGTACCATTCAATATATACTTTAAAATACATTAGGAAAAACAATAGTGTAACAATCCTTAGATGTTTCTTTATTCCATAGTACCATTAAATTACCTATACAACATAACTCTTGATAAACATACAATCATTCCACTACCATCTTAAACCATTGACCAAGATTCAACACTTCTTTCATCTCATATATCATTTATAGTCACCTCATAATCATCCACATAAATACTACACATATGACCATACCGATTCTCTTCATGAGATTTTCCCTTAGGGCATTGGTTTTCATAATTCCCATACATTCCACATTTAAAACATTTAATCATTGTTGATGTCGTAGCAATACCATTAACCTTTTCCATGGTGTTAAATGAACCTTTTCCTTTTCACTTACTAGATTTGTGTCCTTCTTTTCTACACCTAAAGCATCTTCCAATTCCTTTGAAACATTCTCCTTGATGCCTCTTCCCACATGATTTACATGAGAGAAATTGAACTTTCTTCCCCTATGATCATCATGAAACTCTATCTTTTTCATATCAGTTGATTCAGGAAACTTACCAAAGTTGAGATTATTGATCATATTATGAGATTGATGATTAGGCATAATAATGATTTTTAGACTTCCAAATACCATTTCATTTGGTTCCTCATGAAGAATATCATTCCATTGTCCATTATATCCTCTATTACCGTGAATCTTCCTGTTTCTAGCCATTTTCTAAAACCCAAAAAGAATAGTGTGAGAGGAAAAAATCATTCTAGGGAAACAACATAATAAAGGGGGAGTACATTCAATATCTAACATCATAGGTTAAATTCTAAGATCGTTATCGAAATTCTAGGACTATAACTTATACATATACTTATCCTTAGGGACATCCCTAGACATACCTTAGAAATATCTCTAGGGATTTCACTAAAGTTTTCGCATCCTAGTTTCCAAAGGTTAACTAAACCTTCACTCTGATACCAACTGTAGAGACCCCAAACCTGACGTACATGGAAATTACATTACTTTTGCGAAATACTTAATACATGACAAAAACATATGCCCAAAGACCGTATTAGTTTAGTGTCTTTGGAAACTCAGAATGTAATATTATAATCATGGAGAATGTTCTTCAACATCTCCCCTTTGGTTTTCTTACCTAAAACATTTCTTAATATCCTGCGGAAAAGAAAAACATAAAAAGGGTGATCTCAAATGCTCAGTAAGGGAAAGCATAGAGAACATAAAACAATCCATAAACATTTGAATGAAAAAACTTGAACATAAAATCTAAACATCAAAATCTTGAGCAAAGACATAAATCTTGGATGTATGTAAGGCATATATCATAAAGGAACATCAATCATGATAAAATAGAATTGGAATAAAACATGTAATTGTGGAAAACCATTAAGAACATGATATGATTTCCATAGTAGCCAAGGCATTCCTGCCAAGACCATATTAGTGGAAAAAGTCCCTTTCTGAACCGATTTCAATCCTCGTTCCAGTCCTGTAACACTGAACCTGAATAACTTACCGTTCTAGCCATATCTATCTCATTAGATATAAATATTTACCCAATTCATTGTAGGAAGATATACGTCCCACCCATCTCATAATGAAATCATTATTTCATATGCCACAAAATCATAAATCATACATCATAGCATAACCCATGTAATAGAATGAGATTATTAAACATCATGCCATCCTAACATAATCCATATAAAAAAATGGATATCATTTCATAATTAGAAAAATCAAACCATGTAAATAATAGATACATTATACTTGAAACATAAACATATTAAATAATGTCATTTTAGATAGAAAATAGTTTTGATAAAACACTTGAAATGAATTCTTGAGGAAAATATCCTTTCTTCATCAAAATCATTTTTTTTTCAAAAAATTCCATGCAATTTAAAAAAATGGTTTTTTTTGAAAATAATCATGCAATCTTGTAGAGTAAGATTCATGAAAATGAAGCGTTATGAAACTGTAAAATTCCATTCACGCCGTATAAGATAAAAATAACATTCTCCTCGTACTTTTTTCGGAAAAGTCAAAATGTTCCTCATGTGGTAAACAAAAGTAAGATTCATTTCATAACATGTGGTAAAATTCAAAAATGGGTAAAAAGGACATTAAAAAAACATGAAAACATTTTTAGAATACTTGGACATGGATGATAACAAAACCCCAATAAATACTTACGAATAAACATTCTCGGATAAGAGCGAGATTGGAATAGTTATCCCTTACCTTTGGTCCGATATGCTTCGTACGTATCCGAACCTCCTGTATAATGATTTATGTAATTTCATTGACTTATTAAAGAATCATATTCATTGTTATGATATCATATATGGTTCACTTATTACTTTATATTACCCGTTCATTTGTAAATGCCATGTTAAAGCAGTGTTTTGGGTAAAATCATTTCATTTATCGTACGTGTTTCGACATGTTGTTCTTGATATTATTACTTATATCATGATTTACTTAATTACATAATGTAAAACATGATTTATATATAATATATATTCAGAATATAAATTTAATGAAATACACTGTTCATGGAGAAGGTAGGTCGTGCGTATGTATGGATGCTATTTTCATTTCCTTAATGAATTAAATGGAATTATGTAAATGAAAAATATATGTACATAACTGCAGTATCATTATTATTTAATAACTTTCATGACTATTTATTATATATAATTTATAATCCTACATTAATAGTAAATCATAGAAAATGAATCTCATCGCGTTTGTGGAGACGGTAGTCCGTACGTATGCACGAGCGATGATATCATTCACATGATCGTGGGATTGTATTAATGTGTTTGTATAATATTTCATAATAAATATCAATTTACAATAATCACATATAGTTATTTATTTACACCATTATACCCATCCAAGTAAGGTGGTGGTGGAAAATAGATTACACCACGGCGTGGAGATGGTATTCCATACATACGCACGCTCGGTGATTTCGTTTTCCGTAGGATGGATAGAAGATGAAATTGGGCTGTTTCATATTTTTAATAACATATCAGTATATGAGTGATACTTATGTTATTAATTTATGATGAAACAAATAAAAAAGAACAAGTAGAATAAGAAATAAATTGTAAAGAATCGGTAAAGGATATTACCTCTTCTTTGACGCGCCTCTTCTTAACCTCCTCTTAAGGCACTATGGTAGGTCTTTTGAGGAGAAAATAACATCTATAATGTTTATAGGTAAGATGAGAATGTAAATGTTCAGGGTTTGGCCGAGAGTCAAGGCTCAAAAGTGTGTCTAGAGAAGAGGGAAGGGGTTCCCTTTTTATAAGGGCCGAGAGGGGCACCTTTGGAAAAACTTAAAATATTATTTTATAATAAAGTCATATTCGGTTTATAATAGCTCCAAATTAATTTATTTAGAAGATAAAGTGGGTATGGGTATAAATTCTCTCAACCAATAGGTTTTATACATTTTTATGTTACTATTTTAAACTTATCATTTAGATTTAACTCTAAGTTAAATAATTTAACCTTTACCGTGTCATCTTCTTTTCTTACACTATATGGTTAATAAACATTCTATATCAAGCCAAACGAACCCCAAGTGGTTCATTATTAATATATATAACCTTATCTATGTCATTTGGATGAACCTTATATTTTTAGGAATATAATAACAATTAATAATATAATATTTGTTTTAACAAATATTTTATGTCACTTTTGAAACTATTTGGTAATTTATTTTTTTGAAACTCATAACAGCATGATTAGTTTTAAAAAAATTATTTTAATCAATACTAACATGTCATATTAACCTATAAAATTAGTTTAATTCATAAAAAGTCTCAAATTACATTTATTTGGGTATTTATAACAACAATTTTGTTAATATTTCATTAATACGGTAATTAGCACATCATCATTGTGTCATAAATAAATTACATTATATAATGTCTAAAAATTATAAATAAAATACCATTATGTAGGAAAACATTTTATCTTTCTAATTCATATTTATAGATGAATATATCTTATGTATAACCTTATATTAAAAATTATTTAGTTATTAAACTTCGATTTTAACTATTTTAACTATTCTTTATATAAAATAATAATTAGTTTCCTAATCTAATCCAAGCAGACCTAAGGGGTAATATTTTATTCCTAAGGTTGTTTTTGGTCGAATTAAACTTATCCAATAGAATTAAAACATGTTTTAGGGTAATAATAATATTCATTTTATGCTTAATTAACATATTTACTTTTAACCGTCGTAAATAAAAGTAAAAAATTACTATTCACAAAAAAAATATTTTTTTCTTATTGGCCCACATTTTACTCTTTGATATTAACTGTGTCTCTCAAATTTTCTAAATTCCACTCACAGAAGCTGTAAAATTAAGTTTTATGTAGATTTTCAAATTCTCCTAGGAGGTGGGTAAAAGAGGGTGAAAAGTTCAATAACATTTTTATATATCTAAAATTATTATAAAATGACTCAAATGAATTCAATTGAACATATATAGGTATTATGTATCAATTTTTACCTAAAATAAATTTAAATAAAATAAATAATTATTTAAATAAAATGTCGGTTTTAAAATAGTAACCTAGTGTTTTCACTATTCATCAAAAATTGAATGTTTTCCGAAAAATACAAAAAATTCACCCTAGGCTAATTTCGATATTCCGAATCCAAAAATGAAGTCCATTTTGAGAGATAAAATTTTTAAAATTTCAAATGGTGGGTATTAATATTCATAATGGCTAGTTCATAATAATATTATAATAATATCTCATTTATTAAAACATGGTATTGTGTACTACACACGCTATTGAAGAAGGTTTTGATAGCATGTAATGCAAGCCAAGACAGGTTTGTGTGTAGTGAAAGCTCCGTTTGGTGTTGCGTATAACATAATCAAAACTTATTATACAAAATCTATACTTACTATTGCGTAAAATAATTTCCAAAAAATGAACTTGAAATTGTGTGTAACACGATCCAAGAATAGTGTTGTGTATAATACAATCTAATACGGTGTTGCGTATAGTACAAGATAATCCCGGTTTAGTGTATAATAGAAGACATCAAAGAAATTAAAAATAATATATCTCATAAAATCTTGGGGTGTTACAATCGAATGTTTGACTGATCCTGCGAATCAATTCACACACAGCCTGATCCAATGGCTTGGATTCAATAATGACCTATTTTCATTGTCCCGCATCGAAACAGAGGGATCCTCTAAGACTTCTTTATTAGACTAGGACTCTAAGCATAAGCTTATATTTCTCCCTCCCCCCTCCCGGTACCTCCCTATACCGGGTTCAGCTGGCGCACCCTACGCCCACCCCTGTCATAAAGATGCCCCACATGGTGGAACTCTACTAGGCTTCTCTATGAATTCTTGAGGTGTGCGTACACACACTAGGGTTTGCCTATACTGAGGATGAAGGCTAGGCTCAGCCGCCTAGCACGTGTTGCCTTCGTTCGGCCCAGAAAGAGGGCGGACCCGTAAGGGGTTTATTTTTTTACTATAATACTATGTTTCTATATAGATATATAGGTGTTTTTCAAACCAATATTTCCCTCTAGTTTTATAAAAACTAATCTTTTAGAACAAAAATTTATAAATTCAAATTTAATACATCATAATGAAAACCTTATACTATTTTTAAAAAAAATCAATGACATAGTTTAGTTAAAACCTTATTTTAGGATTAACAATTAAAAAATTTACATGACATTTGAAATATTTGAAAGTTGTTTTCAATCCCCACATTGTATTAAAATCACTATAACTGTAGCTCAAAATTATAATTTCAATACATAAGTTATATATTTTTAAATAATAAATGAAGTCTAAATTATATGTAGATATTTTAATTTAATCCACCAGAAAGACCAACGACTATAATTATACCCGTTAGAACTCAACGGTCTCCTAAGAGAAATGTTTGAATTGATACCCTTATAAAAAAATGCATTATTGTTTTCCAAGTTGAAGATAATTTGACGAAGATGGTTTTTATCATCCCACTAATGCTCAATATAGCTGTCATGGTTCTAGACGTGATTTTTTTCATTCTAACTAACCCAAAGGATCTTCTCTATTTATCGGGTCTCTTTTTTGCATTATATGCCCTCCCAGTGGATATGATAGGAATTTTAGTACATTTTTTGTTTGTAGGACCAATGAAACCATTTTGGAGTTCATCAAATAACAGAAGTATTGTGTTCATTTCCAAGTATTGTTCAGATTGCAACAAAATTAATTAGAATAAAACCATAATGTTATTATTTCATGAGAAATAATTTTCGGGGAATCACATTAATACCCCCTACAAGTAATGTAATCCTTGAAATTCATTTCATATTACCAAACTAAAAATATTCTATGACATTATTCACCACTTCCTCAATTGTGGAGGATCCTCATGTGTCGCCAGCTAAATACTGAAATTAGTGTTAAATTCTTCTGAATCCCTAGACCAGACACACTTTGGACAGTATGGTTTAAACTCATGCATTGATCACTCAGGCTTGCAGAGGGAGGATCGATCGGTAGAATGTTCAATGATGTTTGAATGGAAAAACTCTCTAAGAACATGTTGGACTATCTCCTGTCTGAGAATTTCAATGTCGTAGAAGTGGTCATAAGAACTAAATCTTAGGATCTGGTACATATTGGTTGCATCAGGGTTCCTTTTCAAGGAATCCTCATGAAACCTTGCCCATGCTGTTTAGTTTTGAGATATAGTGAAGCATAGGAAATGACCTTCATTGTACTTTCTCAATTGCCTTTACTCAGCGAGTTAGATAGTTGTTATGTGTTGGTAGATATAGGCATTCCCTTGGTAGGCGCAAAGAATTCCTAGACTATTCGATACCCCATAAAGATGTTTTCATGTTCTCTGGAGGTTTACAAAGGGAAGGTATTATTCGGAATAGGTTCTGACCATAATGGCCTCTAGTACTTTGACATGAACTGGTAAGATATGGGTTTGTACATCCATATGAAAATAAAAAAAAATCATGAATTTCCAATGAGTGAAACTCATCCTAAAGAACAAACTCTGAAAGTGTATGAGAAACAAGAAACAACAAATTTTATTTTCAAAAAACAACTCGTACACAACACTTAGGACTAATGTATTCTCTAGTTCCCAGTTACATGAATCCTCAAAACAATTTCAAAACTCTCGATCTCCCTAAACCAAATGCAACCCAAGTAGTACTGTTAAATCTTGTGGGTATAATTTTGGTGTCTCCAGAGTGATACATGAGGGGTGTAAAGACTATAAACATATGTATGTACTTTAGTTCTATACAAAGAATGGAAGGCATCAATTTTAAGGATTTTAATGTCCATTACTTGAACATAATGGCCATAGGACAGGATTTGGCACATATACACTGCGCGGAGGTCTCCTGCTACTGCTACTTCTTGAAAATCCATGAGGGATGAGATGCCTTATGGGGAAGTAAAGCATTAAAAAAATACCCTCTAAGTACATTCCCCGATGTGAATACGATGGAAATTGGATTTTCATCTTAAAGACGTAGTCTAAACCCTCTCCTCTGTTATGTTTAAGTACATGGGGAGAATTTGACATGTCGTAGAGGTTTTTTCATGTCATATGAATGTGTGCATTATTTAAAAAGTTGTTGTGGCTAGCTATGGAAACTATGATTTCTAGATCCTAAAAATGAAGAGAAAAAATACTGGTATTTTCTATTTCTATCTGCAAATTAATAAAACATCATACATAGTAATGCTTAAAAATTTTTGTTTAGTTCTGGTTTTCCATAGTTATCTAAATTGAACCTCTGATATCAACTGTAAGGACACAACTCTAGAATTCCCAGAGTTTTTTCCTCAAAACATGATGTGTAATTTTTTTTATAAAAAAAATGCATTGATATTTTACACATCATATCCCATATAGAGGATTGTTACAGTTCTGGTTCTGGGAAACCACCAACATCTGACATGCTTCTTCAGCTAAAAACTGATACTTGAAAATTTTTATTTAAAAAATGTAGGGTGAACATACGAATGCCCAATATGTGGTTTTACAATAACATAATATACCCATTAAAACTTTTGCAAAAATTATTTTGGAATCTTCCTATAAAACATTTTCATAAGGAATACTGAAACACATGTATCATAACATAGCATTTAGTCTATGAATTCTCTGGGAAAATTTCATGGAGTGCTGACAGAGTAATAAATTAGAAAAATTCATTTATATTTAGGATCATTTAGAATAATAAGTAAATGATATTCTAAATAAGTATTCCATGTGAATATGTAACGGAAAAATTAATAACTAAGAGTAATACATGATCAAAGATCTGCATAACAATAACATCAATTTATCTCATTACTAACTGTAATCTCTAACTCATTAATGAATTCTATGAGTGATGAATAAACTTCATTCCATAATCATTTACTTCTTCTAATACTCATAATTACTATTTCTGATCAAAAGATACATTACTAGTCAAATATCAACTTGATTAATTAATTATCAGAAACATAATGATGGAATATATAATGTGGGATAATATAACAATAACATCAAGGACTCGTTCCAAGACCATAAATAATAATTTCATCAAGTCTATGTGGCATGAACATATTTTGTCTCATGAGACCTACCGATGCACCGAGGGGTTGTAGAAGGCCCCACTCAACACTTACTATGTCCAACACATTCTTCAAATGACATGTGAGGTCCTATGTTTGAAGTGTCCCATACCACTTTTAACATTTAATTTCTCATTTCATATTATTCAAAGTGTCCCATAAAACCTTGGATAATCAAATTCATAATTCCATAAAGGGTCATTAGAGTTTTAATTACATTATTTATCATTTACATGTATTTATTAAATTAGTCATATAAGTGTTAATTACAAAACTATCAACTACATGACAATGTCATTCAATGGTATGTACGATAAGAAGATTATGGAATATGTAATATCAACAAATTTACTAAAATAAATAAAAAAAATTTCACAGACAATGATAACCATAAATTTTAAAATGTTATTAATCAATACATATAGGAATTTCATCCAGATTAAACAAATAATTTAAAGATAAACCAAATATTTCAGGTTGGGTATAAAAATCAAAAATTCTCAAAAATTTATTACTATTATGCTTTTGTATAACACATCACAAGGTTATACATAATGTTAAAAATATAAAGCCTAAAACTCAACCATAACTAATAGAATTTAATATATATGAAAATAATTGATTCATACATATGTATATAAGAGTAGGAAACCCAAAATATTTTACTCATGAATTCTCCATAAATATTAAAGAAATCAAAAGTATAATATTTTGAGTATCCAAAATTAGGGTTTAGTGTTGTGTAAATAAGTTTATACACAATGGTGTATATAGAGAGCTATATATAAAAACCATTCATACATTGAAAACAACATGTTTTATTCATTCTATGAAATCCTTGAAAAATAAAACTGAGGATCAATGTTTATATGTATACACATATATTCACAAAACTGAAAAATATATTATGTATTGAATGTTTTAAACCAAAAATCAAATGACACACTTATTACTTAAATATATTGGACACATCAATTAACAATGAGTCTAAAAATTTTAAATCATAATGTAAAATTTAAAAGCGTTATTTATTAAAAAACTTATATATATACTCTTCTGTCAAAATAGATAACATAAAAGTATAACTGACTATATATAAGTGTCTTACACCAAAATTAATTGACACTTACATGTTTATCAAAAGAATAAATTAAACATTGATGTTCAATGTTAGATGACTTAAAATAGGTGAGTTAAATGAATCGTATAATTATATATGACAATGTATCTATATATAAAGGATTCCTAAATCATTTTTTAATGACACTTGAATGATTTTAACCCATTAGGAATATTAGTTAATAAAAGTTGTATAAAATGAAAATTGAACATTAATTATAAATCCTTGTTTATGAAATACATTTATACATTTATTATCAAACCATATATAAAATTTTACATATATATAATTATATATACATATACACATATAAAAACTCAACATCACACACACCCTTGTATGTTAAGTGGTTAAGATGATCATGTATGGTAAAGATTTCTCCATTAGAAAGAAATGGGTAGGTCACACTCTTAACCATATATATATATATACAAATAACAGTATATATAAAAAGTACATAAATAAGTTTTGTATGTGTAACAGAATCCCTCATGTTCATAATACTGCATAACCTAAAATCTAGAAGAACTAGAATCAGGCAAAAGAGAAAATTTTATCTAAACTGTAAGGTTATATATATATTTATATGAGTATACATATATATTTATACACCTTCAATAATAACAAAAAAAGAAATCATATTCCCTTACCTGGATTAAGAAGGGGGAGAGGCTTGGGAAAGGCCCGAGGAAGGCGCTATAGATCCCAAAGGATACTTGAGAGAAGATGAACACCCAAAGGGTTCATATGAAAAACATGATATAATAAATTAACCATAACTTTTATATTTTTAATTCAACTTGTGAGGAAAAATGAGACCTATACGGATTAAAAAAGACTGAGGGAACATTTTTGTGGAATAAAGGGAAAGGAAGGGTCCACCGGTTGTCACGAGTGGAGAAACACGGTGCAACAGTGTGTGGAATAAGCCACTGGTGTTTCGCAAGATGAGGAAGAAGAATATACCATTGAGAGTGAAATCCAAAAAATGAACGGATGGCTAGGATTAGATCTGTCCATGATCTAGTGGTCAGGGAAGATTCGGAAGTTTAGAAAATGAACAACGGCTAGGATTAGATCACAAACGTTATTGAATAGCTATAGTGTGAGGCGTAGTTTTTAAAGACTCGAATAGATGAGATTTGATCCATTAGGATCGGATGGAGCCCAAAAAACACAGAGGATATCCGCTACTGCTGAGGATCAAAAGTCGGACTGATCTAATGGATCAAATCACGATAGGCCTGATCCAACAGCCTGGATTATATCTTGGCCGATTTTCTTTATCCCACATCAAAATTAAGGGATCCTCTACAGGTTCCTTATAATCCCGAGACTCTTAGCATAAGCTCATAATACTCCCACCCCTCACGATAACGCCCTGTACCGGGTTCTGCGGGTGCGCTCTGCGCCCACCCCTATCGTCATACCGCCCAACAATGTGTTGCTCTACCAAGAACCTTTGTGCATGCTTGAGGAATGGGCACACACATTAGGACTGGTCTGAGCTGAGTTTGATGTCTAGGCTCAGCCTCCTACCGCATGATGCCTCCTTTGACCCAGCAAGAGGGCTATCTCCTAAGGGGTTTATTTTTTTATCTATAAAACTATGTTTCCATACACATATATAGGTGTTTTTAAACCAATATTTCCCCTAGTTTTATGAACACTAATGTTATAAAACACGAAGCTATAAATTAATATTTAATAAATCCTAATGAAAACTTTATACGAGTATTATAAAAAAATCAAAGGCATAGTTTTTTTAAAATCCTGTTTAAGGATTAAGAATGAAAACATTTACAAGACATTTGAAATATGTAAAGGTGTTTGAAATACTCACCTCATTTTAAAATCACATTAAGTGTAGCTCAAAATTAAAATTTCAATACATAGCTTAAATATTGTAGAAGAATATATGAAGACTAAATTATACATAGATAGATTAATTTTATCCACCAAAAAGACCAACGACTATAATTATAGCCATTAGAACTCAATAGTCTCCTATGGGAAACGGTCGAATTAAGACCCTTATAAAACCATGCATTAGGGTGTTCCAAGTTCAAGACGATTTGAAAAATATGGTACTTATCTTCCCACTAATGCTCAGTACAACTTCCATGGTTATGGCTATGATGTTTATCATTCTAACTGACCCAAAGGATCTTCTCTATTTTTAGGGTCTCATTGTTTCATTAGGTGGACTCCAAGTGGCTATGATAGGGATTTTAGTAGTTTTTTTGTTTATTTTTAGCAATGTAACCATTTTAGAGTTCATAAAATAAAGGATGTATTGTGTAAATTTCCTAGTGTAGTTCAGATAGCATGAAAATTAAACAGAATAGAACCATAATATTATTATTACATGAGAAATAAGTTTTGGGGCATCACAGATCTCATATGCAATAAAAGCCAATTAAGAATGTTCTAAATATATACTCATGTGTTTTGATTATCCACTCTGATTGGCCATCAGTTTGAGTTTGATAAGCCATAATGATGTTCATCCCAGTTATTAGAGCATACTAGATAGTTTTCAAAAAATAGAGGTGAATCGTGGTTCTCGATTAGAATAATCTATAATGGTACTCCATACATCCTTACCACTTCTTTTATGTATGTATATGCTAGTTTATCCAATGATATGTCCTATTATAAAATCTTCATGAAGTGTTAATTATTTGTAAGATGATACATAACAACCTAGATTACATTTTTCTTTATGATTTCATTGTAAGTCTAGGGACAAATTCCATGGTGATTTTTCCTATCTTCCAGTTAGTATGGGTAATGTTTGAATATTACACTTAGTAATCTTCCTTCCATCCATTAGTTTTCAACATACTTGGAACATTGAAGTATATTCTAGGATCCCCTTCATCATGGTACCCCACCAATAGTTCCCTTAGAGATCGTGATGAATCTTTGCATTACCTAGATGAATCGAGAATGTCTAACTATGTGAATCATCCAAGATTTGATTAGTTAAATCAGGATTTAATGGGAAACATATTATTGACCCAAATCTCACAATTCCTTCTTCATTATCATTGAAATCTGGGGATTTCCCTTTTCTAGTAGCTTCCACATTCTTCTGAATTACCATATAAACATTTTGAGCATCCTTTAAATTTTCCAAAAGAGAGAGTTGATCAATCATTTATGAAAGGATTGACAATGATAATTTATTTATTAATCCCATGTACATATTCTTCAATTATATGAATATAATATCCCTTTCAATTCACATGAATGATATAATTGACGAGTCCTTTCTACAGAAATCATCTATAACCTTGTTCGATTTCTCAGGACGGTAGTGGATTGATTAGTTATAATCCTTAATGATCTATAAAAATATTTATTGGCGCATATTAATCACATTCTATGTGAATATATATTTGATACTTTTTTTATCTATATATATATTTCATATTTATCCTCATAGATGCAATTTAGCTAGATTTTCAACACAATGGTCAGTACTTCCAACTCAAGATCACGCATGAGTTAGTGTTGTACATAAATTATCAATATCCATGAGGTTTATTATAAGGATACGTCCATATAACATTACATAATCATGAATTAAACAAATAATTCATATTTAGAATCTTTTCATGTTTAGTTTTTTAGAGAAATAGGACTTAACTATTACATCTCAAAAGGTTACAATGTAGACACTTCTATAAAGATTCTATTTTCTTCATAAAATAAAAACTATTAAAAAAAATTGAGTCATATCTAGTTCCAGGTTTTAGATAGCATGAATTTTCCTTGATCCCATCCTTGACCCTATTCATCATTATGTCCTGTGAAGACATTTCAAAACATGGGATGAGCCTAAAAATATCAGTAAGGCTTATAAAAAAATGAATAAAAACATTTGTACATAAATACATACAAAACATAAACTCTTTTACTTACATCATGAAATAATAAGATTTATGAAAGACACAGAGAAATCATATATCATAAAGGTAACTTGTGGCATCAATAACATACTTATATTGTTGTTACCACAGCTACATAGGGAGTTATTTTGGAATACCCATCACATTATATTCCCTAAATCTCTTAAGAGAAACATCCAATTTTACCTCTTTCACATTACCCAATGCATTGGAGAGCTATCTCAGGCTCACCTACCCTAGGTTTATCACGGAACCACCTGTATACATAAATAATTCCCAAGAACCATAACATGATCATAACACATATCATAAGCATAAAGGAAAGATAAAATTTCCAAATTGCAATAACAAAATATCATTTCAAGATATTGATATAAAAAATCCATTCTCAAAATATTTTTCATTACCAAAATACATAAAATGAGTATATTGTATTTATTTTTCCTTTTAAAAACATTACGGATTGTTAAGGAATCCAAAGATCTAATAATACTGGTGGCGGTGGAAAGGTCGTTGTCACCACTTACGTTAAAAAACATTCCTTTTTGTCGTTCAGTAAAACACTTCGAATAAAAATATTCCCTTTGAATGAAATTAAAAGTCAAGGGTGTTTATATAGCGTATAAAAGAAAATCTTGTATTAAAACAAAATATGCCTCAATGAAAGTAGATTGAGATAATGTCCCTTACCTCGTGTCCGACATGACTTGATCATTCATTAATCTCCAAAATAATAAACATGTAGAGACCCAAATCTTGACGTACACGGACATTACATTACTTTTTGTGGAATAAATAATACATAACAAAAACATACACAACCGGACCTTAATAGTTTAGTGTCTTTGGAAACTCAGAATATAATCTTCTAATCGTGGTGAAAGATCTTCAACATCTCCCATAAAGATCTTCCCCATTTTTTTTATAACCTAAAACCATTATTTAAATCCTGGGGAAAAGAAAACATATAAAGGGTGAGATCAAATTCTCCATAAGGGTAATCATGGAGAAAATAAATCAAATCATATACATTTGAAATTCAAAAAACATGAACATAATGTTTAAACATCAAAATCTTGATCAATGACATAAAACATGGCAGTACGTAAGGCATAGATCATAAAGAAACATTAATCATGATAAAATAGCATGGGAATAAAACATGTAATTGTGGAAACCATTAAGCACATGTTATGATTTCCATAGTAGCCAAGGCATTGCTGTCAAGACCATATTTGTGGACAAAGTGTCTTTCTGAATGAAGTTCACTCCTCATTCCAGTCTTGTATCACTGAACCGGATTAACTTGTCATTCCAGCCATGTCTATCTCATTAGATATAAATCATTACCAAATTAATTGTAGGGAGATATAGGTCCCACCCATCTCATAATTTAATCATTATTACGTGTGCCAAAATATAAACATAAATCATTCATCATAATTCAAAAATAAATTCGGTTTCATAAACATCATCCCATCATTAAATAAACCAAATAAAACAAATGGATATCATTTCATCATAAGATAATGGAAAACATGTAAATCAGAGAGACATTATACTTGTAACATACACATATGAAATAATATCATCTTAGATGGAAAATGGTTTTGATAAAACACTTGAAATAAATTCTTGAGGAAATTATCCTTTCTTATTCAAAATCATTTTCTTTTCAGAAAATGCCATAAAATTTTAAAAGAAGGGGATTTTGTTGAAAATATTAATGAAATATTATAAATTAAGCTCCATGAAAATAAGTTGTTATGTAACCGTAAAAACCCATTTATGTCGTATAAGTTAAAAAAACATTCTCCTTATACTTTTGTCGAAAAAGGAAAAAAGTTCCTCGTATGGTAAACAAAAGAAAGATTATTTCCATAAAACTAGGTAAAAGTCAAGGAGGGGTAAACATGAATTTAAAAATACATGGAATAATATTAAACACTTTATGAAAAACATTTTTATGGATGAAAAATATAACCCCAGTAAATACTTACGTATAAGAAATCTCAGATAAAAATGAGATTACAAAATTATCCGTTACCTTAGGTCTGATATGGTTCATACATACCTGAACCTCCTGTATAATGATTTAAATAATTTCATTGACTTATTATCGAATCATATTCATTTTTATGTTATCAAAGATGGTTCACTTATGACTTTATATTACCAGTTCTTTTGTAAATTCCATGTTAAAGCAACGTTTTGGGTAAAATCGTTTTATTTGTCGTACGTGTTTGGACTTGTTGTTCTTGATAATATTATTACTTATATCATGATTTAATTACTTACAGAATGTAAATAATTATTTATATATCATATATATTCAGTATATATATATATAATAGATATATAGATGAAATGAAATACACCGTTCATGGAGACGGTAGGTCGTACGTACGCATGAACGTTGTTTTTATTTCCTTCTTAACTTGAATGGAAGTAAGTAGATGACATATACATATACATAAATCCAGTAGCTTTATAATGTCATATATTTAATTATTATTAAGGTTATATACTTTATAATAATTCTTTAATGGTTAACATGGAGAATGAATCTCATCGCGTCGTGGAGACGGTAATCCGTACGTACGCATGAGCAATGATATCATTCCCATAACTATTGAATTGAATTTTGAGTGGATGGTATAATATCTCAGAATCAGTATGATGTTATAATAACTATATATATTTATTCATTACACCATTATACCCATCCAAGTAAGGTGGTGGTGTAAAAACAGATGACACCAAGGCGTGGAGAGGGTATTCCGTACGTACGCACGCGCGGTGATTTCGTTTCCTATTGGATGGATAGAAGGTGAAATGAGGTTGTTTCATATTTATAATAACATATCCTTATATTAGTGATACTGATTTTATTACTTTATAACGAAAAAACTAAAGAAGAATAAGTTGAAGAAGAATGAAAACATAAAAGAATTGGTAGAAGAGATTACCTCTTCTTCGACGCACTTCTTTTAAGATTCTTCTTAGGGCACTAGAGTTGGTCTTTTGAGAAATCCAGAACCTCTATGATATAACTAGAGAAGTTTAGAAGATTAATTTTTAGGGTTTGGCCAAGCTTCAAGACTCAAAAGGGTGTGAAGTGAAGAGGGAAGGGGTGTCCTTTTTATAAGGGAGGAGAGGGGCACCTTTGGAAAACATAAAATATTATTTTATAATAATTTCATATTCAGTTTATAATAGCTCCAAATTGATTTATTTAAAAGATAATTTGTGTATGGGTCGAAATAATTTCAAAAAATATGTTTTAGACAAGTTTAGGTTTCTATTTTAACCTTATCATTTAGATTTAACTCTAAGTTAAATAATTTAACTTTTACTGTGTCTTCTAGTTTTCTTACACTATATGGTAAATAAACATACTATAACAAGCAAAAAAGAACCCCAATTGGTTCATTATTAATATATATAACATTATATAAGTCATTTTTCTGAACAGTAGATTTTTATGAATAGAATAACCACTAATTATATAATATTTGTTTTAAAAACTATTTTATGTCAATTTTAATACTATTTGGTAATTGATTTTTTAAAAAACATAAAAGCATGATTAGTTCGAACAATGTTATTTGAGTCAATACGAACATATCATATTAACCTAAAAAATTAGTTTAATTTATAAAAAGTTTCAAATTACATTTATTTGGGTATTTATAACATCAATTATGTTAATATTTCATTAATAAGATAATTACTGCATCATTATGTCAAAAATAAATTAAATTATTTAATGTATAACAATTATAAATAAACTACCATTAATTAGGAAATATTTTTATCTTTCAAATGAATATTTATAGTCGAATTTATCTTATGTATAACCCTATATTAAAAATGGTTTAGTTAATAAACTTTGATTTTAACTATTTTACTTCTTCTTTAAATAAAATAATAATAAATATCCTAATCAAATACAAGTGGACCTAAATGATAATATTTTATTTCTAAGGTTGTTTTTGGTCGAATTACAATTATCCAATAGAATTAGTACATGTGTTAGGGTAATAATAATATCATTTTTACCATTAATTACCCGATTTACTTTTCACCGTGGTAAATAAAAGTAAAATGTTATTATTCACCAAAAATTATTTTATCTTATTAAACCACATTTTACTACTTGATATTAACCTTTTTTCGGATTTTCAACATTCCACCCACAGAAGTGGTAAAATTACGTTTTATGTAAATTTTCAAATTCTCCTAGGAGGTGGGTAAAAGACAGTGAAAAGTTCAATAAAATTTTTATATATCTAAAATTATTATAAAATAAATAAAATGAATTACATTGAACTTATATAGGTATTATGTATCAATTTTTACCTAAAATAAATTTAAATAAAATAAATAATTATTTAAATAAAAAGTCGGTTTTAAATAGAAACCCAGTGTTTTAACTATTCATCAAAAGTTGAATGTTTTCAGAAAAATACCAAATATTCATCCTAGGCTAATTTCTATATTCTGAATCCAAAAATGAAGTCCATTTTAAATGATAAAATTTATAAAATTTCAAAAATTGGTTATTACTATTCACAACGGCTAGTTAATTATATTATTATAATAATATCTTGTTTAGTGAAACTCTGTATGGTGTACTACCCATGCTATCGAGGAAGGTCTTGATTGTGTGTAATGCGAGACAAGTTAGGGCTGCGTGCAGTGAGAACTCAGTTTTTTGATTTGTATAACAAAATCAAAACTTATTTAATTCATACATTAATCAAAATCTATACATACTGTTGCGTAGAATAATTACCACAAAAAGAACTTGAAATTGTGTGTAACACGATCCAAGAATAGTGTTGCGTATACTGCAAGCTAATATGGTGTTGCATATAGTACAAGCTAATTTTAGTGTAGTGTATAGTAGAAGTCATTGGAGAAATTAAAAATAATATATCTCATAAAATCTTGGGGTGTTACATTCTACCCCCCCTTAAAAAGAATTTTTCCCTCTAACTTTGTCGGGGTTATAAATAATTTACTACTTGAAATTTTCGTTTATAAAAACCCACATCGTAAATGGAATACTAAAACTTAATTTTAAAAAGTAATGTAAGAAATGTAACGATTACCCAGATTAATTCATCAGTGGGTTTCCACATATGAGGACATAGGTAGAAATATGGATATAGAAGAAAAATTCAACCCTCAAGTTCTGATGGATAGTGGTAGAGGACATGGCTATGAAAAATCAAAAAATCACAAATCCATAAATTTGTGATGATTTAAGGTACCATCTGATTCATTGGATATAAGGACTCTAGGACAAGATTTTTTGTTTTCAAGATCATTTACCTAATATTGAAGAATTGTTTTTGAATTAAAAGAAATACTTACTTGATTTTGGTACAATCTCACTGTTGTTTGTGCCTTTAACAATTTCCACTTAATATCTTAATGAAATGAAGTTGAATTTGTCATTTGTGAAGTGTTAGAAGATCATGTGATAGACTGATGGGTCCTTCCATCTGTCTCAAACAAAAGGTTAGAAAAAGTTATCAAATATACATAAGTCCATATTTGGTGAGGTTAATCATATATGATTCAAAAAATGGACTTATACTTCATATATCATAGCGCTTAATAAAATAAAACTAGTTTCTATTAATGAGGGACTCCCTGTAGGCCAGTGGTAGGAAATAAAGTCCTGTCGCACTTCAGTTGTGGGTTGGATTCCTACATCCTTGTCAGATGTGAAGGTTTGTCGCCCGTCCTACATGTTTCCTTTTATCTAAACCTATACTATTATAACATTCCAAAAATAATATCAAAAATTTCTAGGATTAAACAATACTATTTGTTGTCTAAATTAATTGATTCCAATCTTTAGGTTTATCCAAAATACTTCTATCCAATATCATTGTATAAATAAAACTATTACTAGAAAGGTCATCTACCAAGCATTGAATACAATCATTTATTGCTCGTATATCATAAGATATATATATCTTGTTGGTCACATTCCAAACATGTGAATTAATTAATCATGTATTCTCTTGAAACATGAGTACCCATTGAACCTTAGTGAAAACATGAATGTTATCAGAAATTAACTCTTTCCACATACCAAAATCCCAAAATTCTGTATACTCAAACCATGATATCACTTTGTCCTTATACCAGTCATGAGATCATTAATACTATCAAACATCTCATTATATCCTTATCATTTCATTATGAAAATATCATCTACCTTGCAAAAATATTTGAATAACCTTTCATGGTTATCAGTACCATTCATCATATACTTTCAAAAACTCAAGTAAAGGTAACAGTGTAACAATCCTTAGATTTTTCATTATTCCATTGTACCATACATTATTCTTGATAAACAAACAAACATTCCACTACCTTCTTAAACCAATGACTGAGATTCATCATTTCTTTCATCTAATATATCATTTGTAGTCTCTTCATCATCATCCACATAAATACTACCCATATGACCATGCTGATTCACTTCATGAGATTTTCCCTTAAGGAATTGGTTTGCATAATGCCTGTACATTCCACATTTATAACATTTAACCATTGTTGATGTCTTAGAAATACCATTATCCATGTCCATGGAGTTAACTGAATCTTTTACTTTACAATTATTGGATTTCTGTCCTTCTTTTCCACACCCAAAGCATCTTTCAGTTCCTTTGAAACATTCTCCTTGATTCCTCTTCCCACATGATTTACATGAGGGAAATTGAACTTTCTTTCCTCTATGATCATCGTGAAACTCCATCTTTCTGTTATTAGATGAGTCGGGATACTTACCAAAGTTGAGATTATTGATCATATTATGAGATTGATGATTAGGCATAATAACAATGTTTGGACTTCCAAATCCCATTTCATTTGGTTTCTCATTAGAATATCCTTCCATTGCCCATCATATCCTCCATTATCGTGTATCTTCCTCTTTCCAGCCATTTTCTAAAACCCAAAAAGAATAGTGATAGTGGAAAAAATCATAATCAATGAGGAGTACCTTCAATATCTAACATCTTATGTTAAATTCTAAGATAGTTACCATTGTTATAGGACTATAAACTATATGTATACTAAACCATAGAGACATCCCTAGAAATACCTTTGAAATATCTCTAGGGATTTCACTAATGTTTTTGCATCCTAGTTTCCAAAGGTTAACTAAACCATTCCTCTGACACCAAATGTAGATACCCAAATCTTGACATACACAGACATTACATTACATTTTTCAGAATACTTAATACATAACAAAAACAGACACACAAGTTCTGTAATAGTTTAGTGTCTTCGGAAATTGTCAATATAATCTTCTAATCGTGGTGAAAGATCTTCAACATCTCCCACAAAGATCTTCCCCTTTTATTTTCTTACCTAAAACCTTTTTTTAAATCCTGGGGAAAATAAACCATATAAAGGGTGAGATCAAATTCTTAGTAAGGGTAATAATGGTGAAAATAAAACAAATCATATACATTTGAACACAAAAAAAACATGAACATAATGTTTAAACATCAAAATCATGAGCAATGACATAAAACATGGAAGTGCGTAAGGCATAGATCATAAAGAAAAATTAATCATAATTAAATAGCATGGGAATCAATCATGTAATTGTGGAAACCATTAAGCACATGTTAGTATTTCCATAGTAGCCAAGGCATTACTTCCAAGACCATCTTAGTGGAAAAAGTCCCTTTCTAAATCGTGTTCACTCCTCGTTCTAGTCCTGTACCACTTAACTGAATTAACTTGTCGTTCCACCCATGTCTATCTCATGAGATATAAATCATTACCCAATGCATTATAGGGAGATATGGTTCCCACCCATCTCATTATTAAATCATTCTTACGTGTGCCACATCATAAAAATAAATCATTCATCATAACCCAAACAATAAAATGGGTTTTATGAACAGCATCCCATCATAACTTAATCCATATAAAACAAATGGATATCATTTCATCATAAGATAAGTGAAAACATGTAAATCATAGAGAAATTATACTTGAAACATACACATATGAAAAAAAATGTCATCTTAGATAGAAAATGGTATTGATAAAACACTTGAAATAAATTCTTGAGGAAATTATCCTTTCTTATACAAAATCATTTTCTTTTCACAAAATTCCATGAAATTTTAAAATAATAGGATTTTTTTGAAAATATTAATGAGATTTTTTAAAGTAAGCTTCATCAAAATAAGGTGTTATGAAACTGTAAAAATCTGTTTATGTCGTATAAGTTAAAAAAACATTATCCTCGTACTTTTGTCGAAAAAGTCAAAAAGTTCCTCATATGGTAAACAAAAGAAAGATTATTTCCATAAAACTATTTAAAAGTCAAAGAGTGGGTATACATTACTTTAAACATACATGGAATAATATTAAACACTCTATGACAAACAATTTTATGGATGAAAAATATAACCCCAGTAAATACATACGTATAAGCAATCTTGGATAAAAATGAGATTACAAAATTATACCTTACCTTAGGATTGATATGCTTTGTACATACCCAAACCTCCTGCATAATGATTTAAATAATGTCATTGACTTATTACAGAATCATATGCATTGTTATTATATCATATATGGTTCACTTATAATTTAATATTACCCTTTCTTTTGTAAATTCCATGTTAAAGCGGCGTTTTGGGTAAAATCGTTTTATTTCTCATATGTGTTTGGACTTGTTGTTCTTGATAATATTATTACTTATATAATTTTTTAATTACTTACAGAATGTAAATCATGATTTATATATCATATATATTCAGTATATATATATATAATTTATAGATAAATGAAATGAAATACACCGTTTATGGAGACGGTAGGTAGAATGTACGAATGAACGTTGTTTTCCTTTCCTTATTAACTTGAATGGAAGTAAGTAGATGACATATATATTTACATAAATCAAACATATTTATCATATCATATATTTCATTATTATTCATTATATATATTTTATAATCATTCTTGAATGGTTAACATGGAGAATGAATCTCATCGCGTCGTGGAGACGGTAATCCGTACGTACTCACGAGCGATGATATCATTCCCATAATTATTTGATTGAATTTGGAGTGGATGGTATAATATCTAAGAATCAGTATGATGTTATAATATCTATATATAGTTATTCTTTACACCATTATATACCCATCCAAGTAAGGTGGTGGTCAAAAAATAGATACACCACGGTGTGGAGACGGTATTCCGTACGTACGCACGCACGGTGATTTTGTTTCCCGTTGGACGGATAAAAAGTGAAATGGGTTTGTTTCATATTTATAATAACATATCATTATATTAGTAATACTGATGATATTACTTTATAATTAAAAAACTGAAGAAGAATAAGTTGAAGAAGAAAGAAAACCTGAAATAATCAGTAGAAGAGGTTACCACTTCTTCAACGCACCTATTTTAAGCTTCTTCTTAGGGCACTAGAGTTGTACTTTTGAGAAGACCAGAACCTCTATGATATAACTAGAGAGGTTTAGAAGAGGAATTTTCAGGGGTTTTCTGAGCTTCAAGGATCAAAAGTGTGTGAATAGAATAGGGAAGGGGTGACCTTTTTATAAGGGAGGAGAGGGGAACCTTTGGAAAAACTTAAAATATTATTTTATAGTAAATAAATATTCGGTTTATAATCGCTCAATATTGATTTATTTCTAAGATAAAGTGGTGATGGGTCGAAATCCTTTCAACCAATAGGTTTTAGACAACATTAGTTCACTATTTTAACCATATCATTTAGATTTAACTCTAAGTTAAATAATTTAACTTTTACCGTGTCTTCTTGTTTTCTTACACTATATGGTTAATAAACATACTATAACAAGCCAAAAGAACCCCAAGTTTTTCATTATTAATATATATAACATTTTATTATATTATTTTTATCTCATTGAACCACATTTTACTTCTTGATATTAACCGTGTCTCTCAGATTTTTGAAATTCCACTCACAGAAGCGGTAAAATAGAGTTTTATGTACATTTTCAAATTCTCCTAGGAGGTGGGTAAAAGACGGTGAAAAGTTCAATAAAATTTGTATATATCTAAAATTATTATAAAATGACTCAAATGAGTTACATTGAACTTATATAGGTATTATGTATCAATTTTGACCTAAAAGAAATTTAAATAAAATAAATCATAATTTAAATAAAAATTTGCTTTTTAAATAGTAACCTAGTGTTGTCACTATTCATAAAAAATTGAAATTTTTCAGAAAAATAAAAAAAAATCACCCTAGGATAATTTGGATATTCTGAATAAAAAAATGAAGTCCATTTTGAAAGATAAAATTTATAAAATTTCAAAAAGTGGGTATTACTATTCATAACGTCTAGTTCATAATAATATGTTAATAATATCTCATTTAGTGAAACTCAGTATGGCGTACTACACATGCTATCGAGGAAGGTCTTGCTAGAGTGTAATGCGAGCCAAGTCAGGGTTGCGTGTAGTGAATTCTCTGTTTGGTGTTGTTTATAACATAATCAAAACTTACTTCATTTATACATTAAACAATATCTATACATACTGTTGCGTAGAATAATTCCAAAAAAATGAACATGAAATTGTGTGTAACACGAGCCAAGAATAGTGTTCCATATACTGCAAGCTAATACGATGTTGCGTATAGTACCAGCTAATCTTGGTGTAGTGTATAATAGAAGTCATCAAAGAAATTAAAAATAATATATCTCATAAAATCTCAGGGTGTTACAAAACTAATGTTAATTTATACATTATTACGAACCTTTTAAAATTTATTATTCCTTTTATATCACTTATTACCATGTTATTAACATTATGTAATCATTTATGTTAATAATGGTCATTTTTTCGATATTTGGTACCTGAGTCAAAAATGAACACCTTATATTTACAAGTTGTCCATGTGGTCAATAGTCCATTATATCCAGAATGATATTCATTATTTAGATATCATATATATCTTATATATTCAGAATATATATGTATTTATAATATTACATAACATTTTTTGGTAAGAAATGAAATGCACAGCTCATGGAGACGGTAAGTCATACATACACATGAACACTACTTTCATTTTTATTTCTTATTTTAATGGAAATAAAACATAATGATACATAGGTATATTATAATTCTATTATAATTTCATATATAATATCATATATAATATCATTAAATCCATCCTTTATACATTCCAGATATGGTATTAACGAGTCATATCACTTTGAGGGGGTGGTAGTCTGCACTTCCTCAAATGAAATTATCAGTTTACCCATAGTGGAAACTATAAAGGTATGATATAAATAGAAAATAAAAAATATTAAAGAAACCATAAACATAATATATATCATATATAAATACAGTGTCATCATAATATATACCATGATAGGTAGTAGGAGATAATTGAACAATCATCGCTTCGTGAGACGTTAGTTTTTCATCCAGAGAATCTTTATGTTCTTCACCCATTATATAGAGTTGTGTGTAAGTGTAGTCAAAATAATTCTCATAACAACATCCTAGTATATTGATGATACTGGTTTTTTTATAAAATAGTGGAATAAAAATAGTTTAGGGGTTGGAGAAGTAAAATAAAAGAAAATAAGTTAAGAGAAACAGTTTCCTTTAATTTGGGTAACATTATTTGGTTTGAACCAAAAAGACTTCTTGAAGTGACTTCTTACTAATGTAATGCTTCTAGGAGGTGGAGAGGTATGTAGGGAGATTAATTGGGAAGATTTTGGATGATCCTAAAAACTTGAGAGGTATGAGGAATTGGTTATAAGTGGTCTCCTTTTATAAGGGAGAGGAGTGCCTCTTTAGAATAGTCTGAAAATATTATTTTATTATATAATGATATTCGGTTCCAAAGGTCAAAAAAACACTAGAGTAGAAGATAATATGACTCATGGTCGAAATAAAATCATCCAATAAGAATTGGGCATGGTTTGGATGTTATTTTAATACTTATAATCTTATTTATTTAAATGATTTATTAACGAGGTAAACATTGGATCAATATTGTGTCATAAATAAATTAATTTATTTGTTGTCTAAAATTTATAAACAAAATATCATGATTTAGGAAATAATTTAATATTTCCAATGAATATTTATAGTCAAAAATATTACTTATATAACACCATATAAAAATTAATTCACTAAAAGATTTTTGTTTATGTCATTTTTGCCTTTACATTAAATTAATTAATCTAAAGTGTCATTATCTTTCATAAGTAGCTAAATGGGGTCCCAAAATAGACCCAAAGATTCTCATGGCCGGCCATTACTCATAAAAATAAAGTTAGGACATGTTTTAAGGTAATTTTGAATTATTAAAATATTCTTTTTTACCTTGAATTACCCTTTTTACCTTTAACCGCAGTAAATAAAAGTCAAAAGTTACTATTTACCTAAAAAATATTTTCATCTTACTGAACCAAAATTTTCGTAATAATAACAAAAATGTATGTCAGATTTTCAAAATTCAATTTACAGTAGTGGTAAAATTTCATTTAAATGAAAAAGTCAGTTTTTTAACTACTACTAAGTGGTTTCACTATTCATAAAAAATTGATGTTTTTCAGAAAAATAACAAAAATTATGCCTAACCTATATTTGATATTCTGAATTCAAAAATGATGTTTATTTATCCAAATTCATAACATAAAAGTGGCTTTTACTAATTTTAAAATTAATTCTCGTTGTTAAAACAAATAGCGTGTTTTTAAGAAACAATAACTATCAATAGAATGGCACTTGTTTATGTCCAAATTCAAAGTGAAATTAATTTCAACGACCAACATTGAATTAAATGCTAAAAATATATTCTAATTACACTTTAAAACAAATTAAAAAGTTAATCAAACCATATAAATAAATTAGATTAAAACATAGTTTTGAATTAAAACACAATATTTTCAATATTCAATAAAAAATGAACTTTATCAGAAAAATTACAAAAAATTACACAAAGTAAATTTTGATATCCCCATTCTAAATAAGAATTTTATTTGTTAATTTAGAATATATTTAGGTGTCCAAAACTATATTTAAAGAGGGTTCTTCATTAAAAGGCGATAAATCAGACTTTTAATGTAAATTATGCTTAAAATTAGATTCATTCACATTTTAAGCCTCTAAATTTTTATTGGATAAATGAAAATACATTTAAAAATAATTTATAATGACATTGTAGTTAGTTTTGTTCATTCTCACCAATAAAATGTCTAGGTGTTAATACTATTTATATAATAATATTATATTATTAGTGTGCAACGTTAGATTTAAAAGAAACTCATTGTTGTGTATCAGGTATGCTATCAAACATAGAAACACCTTCAAAGTAGAATTAATATTTACTTCACAAATTTTAATACATATAAAATATGTCTTATTATTTATTTATCTAGGATGTTACATCCTTCCCCCCTTTTGGGAATTGCGTCCTCGCAATTTTACTTATCAAAATAAGTGGGGGTATTTATCCCTCATAGTATTTTCAGATTCCCACGATGCCTCTTCAACCATATGGTATTTCCAAAAATCCTTTACCTGGTGAATTACCTTATTCTGCAACACATGCTCTCTACAGTCAAGAATCTAGACTGGTTGCTCTTCATAAGAGATATTCTCTTCCAACTGAACTACCTTTGGGCTCAAAACATCAGATGGATCTGGTATCTACTTTCTCAACATCGAAACATGAAAAACATTATGTTCATGGGATAAACATGGAGTAAAGCCACTTTGTATGCAAAAGATCCAACTTTCTCTAGAATTTCATATTGTCCAATGAACCTCGGACTCAACTTTCCCTTCTCACCAAAACACATCACACTTTTCAATGGAGAAACTTTGAGAAAGACATGATCACCTACCTCAAAAGAATGATCCTTCCTCTGGTTATCTGCATAAATTTTCTATCTACTCTGAGCTATTCCCATGTTCTTCCGAATCAACTGAACCTTCTCTTCCATCTCCTTTTCCAATTCTAGTCCCATCAACTTCCTTTTAACTACTTCATCCCAATTAGCTAGAGTTTGAAAACACATTCCATATAATGACTCAAATGGATCCTTCTGTATACTAGAATGCAAACTGTTATTATATGAAAATTCAACCAAAGAAATATGTTGGTCCCAAATTCCCTGTTATCCATCTAGCAAGCACGTAACATATCCTCTAATGTATGAATTGTTCATTCTTATTCCCCATCTGATTGAGGGTGAAAGGCTATACTAAATTTTAATTCAGTTCCCAACAACTTCTGGAGGACTTTATAAATTATAGAAGTAATCCTGGGATCACGATCAGATACAATGGAGAGGGGAACTCCATGCAACATGACTATCACTTTAACATACAACCGAGCAAGTTGGTCTAGAGAAAAACTATCTCAAATTGGATGTAAATGACCAGATTTAGTCAATAGATCAACTATAACACAGATTTCATAATTACCTCGAGATGTCTTTGGTAATCCCACAATGAAGATTATGGATATATTTTTCCCATTTCCACTCTGGAACTAGTAGAGGCTGAAGCATCCCTTTCGGTAACTACCACTCTACTTTAACATGCTGACAATTCAAACACTTCACAGTAAAATCAGCAATATCTCTTTTCATTCCATCCCACTAGTAATTCTCCTGAAGATCCTCGTACATCTTAGTACAACATGGATGAACTGAAAACGGGGAACTATGAGCTTCACATAACTACACATTCTTCAACTATGAATCACAAGGCCCATATAATCTCTATCCAAATCTCAAAACACAATCATTATCAATGTTTAAATCAGGAAACTTACCATTCTGATCCAACTCTACCTTTTTTTGAAACTCATGGTATTCTTTCTATGCTTGCTTTATTCTGTATGATAGAGATTATTTCACTGACACCTAAAACAAAATAGAAGAATTTTCTGTACCAACAAATTATATACGAATGTTTATCAAATCAAAAACCAAAGGATCTTGTTCCAAACGTAACATGGTTAATGAAGCATTACTTTTTTGACTCAAAGAATCAGCCACTTTATTGGCTTTTCCCTGATGTTAATGTATCGTCAATCATAATCCTTGATTTACTCCATCCATATCCCCTATCTCATGTTCAATTCATTCTACGTGAATATATACCTTACAATTTTGTGATCAGTATATATTTCACATTTTACTCCATAAAAATGATGCCTCCAATTTTGTAAAAAAAACAACAGCAGCTAATTTCAAATCATGTGTAGGGTAATTTAACTCATGTGGTTTTTACTAATGTGAAACATAAGCAATTACCTGATCATTATGCATTAGGACACAACCTAATCCTTTCAACAAAGCATCACTGTAGATAACAAACTCACAATTTCTCGATTTCAGTGCCAAAACTAGATTATTCACCAATCTCTATTTCAATTCTAGAAAATAATCATAACATTATTTTGTCCAGATGAACTTAATACCTTTTCGAGTTAACTTAGTCATTGGACTAGATAACCGTGCAATGTTTTCAAAAAACCTCTGGATATAACATGTCAAACTAAGAAAACTACTAATCATGGTTATATTTGTGGGTTTTGGCCATTCTTCTACAACTTTTGTTTTATCTGGATCAACAGTTATGCCATTTTTTGAAACAATGTGACCAAGGAATAAAATTTTTTGTAACCAAAAATCACACCTGCTGAATTTTCCAAAATGTTTCTCTTCTTTTACGGTTTTCAAGATGATCCTTAAATGACTTTCATGCTCATATTTACTTTTTAGAATAATCCAAAATATCATCGATGAACAGAACCACAAACTTATCCATGATCTCACAGAAACTTCTATTCATAAGATCCATAAATACAGTATGCGCATTGGTTAAACCAAGAGGCATAACTACAAATTCATAATGTCTATATCTAGTACGAAATGTGGTCTTCGTAATTTTTTCTGCCTTTACTTTTAACTGATGGTACCCCGGCCTCAAATCAATCTTTTAAAAATACTGATCTCCCTTGAGCTAATCAAATAAATCATCGATATGAGGCAAAGGATACTTATTCTTAACATTTATATTATTCAATTCTCTATAATCAATGAAAAGTCTCATTGAAACATCATTATTTTTAACAAACAAGACAGGAGAACTCCATGGTGATGTGCTAGGTAAAATGAAACCTTTATCTAATAACTCCTGAAATTGCTTCTTTAACTCTAAAAGTTAAATTTGATCCAATCGATAAGGGGGATTTGAAATTGTCTTAGAATCAAGAACTAAGTCGATAGTAAATTCAACTTCTCAATTAAATATAACACTAGGAAAATCATCAGGAAAATCATAAAGATACTCATTTAACACTGGAACATCATTAATATGAACAATTCCTTTATTTTCAACAATATATGGAATGTATCATTCATTTCCATCTTTTACTAGTTTCTATCTTTCTGATATGTTATCAAAAGAAATGGTTCATTTTGGAATACTAACTAAAAATAATTCTGAAAAGAAGCCTCTTTAGCTCTGAATTCAATCTTATAATGATAAACAGAAATCCAATCCATGATCAAAATAACACCAAACTCTACTATAGGAAAAAAATAGGTTTTCAGTTAGATTATTTTCACACACATTGACATAAATGTTCTTATGTTTTCTTTTTGTCTCAAAATTTCTTCCAATTGTTTTTATCGTAAGTTTTGTATTCATATCTTGAGATGGAATTCCAAATTTACTAGAAAACTTCTCAGAAATGAAAGAGTGTGTAGACCCTAAATCAAACAACACATTTTCATAATCTAAACAAACAAACATTGTACCTGATACAACATAATTTGATGGACCAACATCTGCTGAAGTAGTTTCGAAGGATTTCAAAACTCCTTTCTACTTGTAGTATGGTTGCTTTCCTTCGGTTGAGTTCTTTTTGGAATCTCATTTGCATAATGACCCATTTCATTACACTTAAAACATTTTACCGACTATAAATCAGATTTTGTCTTACCATTACCCTGATCATTTTCAGTGCAATTACGAGCCGTATGTCTCATTTTACCACATTGACAGAACTTACTAGAATTAAAAAGGAATCCCCCAATAGTCTTTTTAACTCAATTTTCAACAAATGTAAACTTAAGATTCTTACCATCAGACTTTTATGAAGAGTTCTTCCCTTTTTCTTGCCACCTCGACCACTTATTTTGTTGTTTTTCAAAGAATACATAATCCTCATAAAACTCCATTTCCACCTTCTCTGCACAAGGAACAAGTTTTTCATAATTTTTTCACTCATGAAAAGATAAATCCCTTCAATAGTTTGGATTTAATCCTAAGTAAAAATAGTTTATTTTACTATCATGATCTCATATAAAATTTGGAGCATACATTGCCAGTTGAGTGAATGTTTCTTCATAAGAAGCCACTGAGTCATCCTCATTAGTCAATTCCAAGAATTGTTTTTCCATCCTACGACGTACCACCTTAGGAAAATTATTCACAAAAAACATACCTTTTAATTCATCCCAATCAAGATCATCATTCTCTTCACTATCCCTGATATTTTTCACCATCGACCACCACTGATCAGCTTCACCTTCAAAATGGTAAATAGTGAGACTATCCTTTTGATGTTCTGAACAACCCATGACATCAAACATCTTCTCCAATTCTTTAATCCACCCTTTAGCTAGAACATGGTCAAATGATCCTCCGAATGATAGGGGATGTTGCCTCATGAAATGCTCCACTACTGACATGTTCCTCTGTGTTGATCTGGTTGATCTCGTGCATGGATACCACCACCATTTATAGCCTAGGTCAATTGTTCCATCACTGCAACAAACTATTCAGTTCCGATTCTAACCATCTCAGGTTGCAGATTTGGAGGGTTGTATTCATCCTAATGTTGTCCCAATATAGCTGCCATGTTTCCTCTGCGGAAAACCATTATGAACACAGACATATATTGGGTGAAGCAATATAATAATCTATAAATGTTATATCATTTCAATATTACCATAAATTAATTTATGGACATTTATTTTAGCATACCCTAACTCCTAAAGTTATCTAAACCGACCTTTGATACCAACTATCAGGACCCAGCCTTAAAACATTACATAATCTTGAATTAAACAAATAATTCACATTTAGGATCTTTTCAGGTTTAGAGTTTCAGAAAATTAGTACATAACTATTACATCTCAAATGATTACAAAGTGGAAACTTCTACACAGTTTCCATTTTTCATAAAATAAAAACTCTGAAAAAAAAGAGTCATGTCTAGTTTCAGGTTTTAGATAGCATGACTTTCCCTTTATCCCATAATTGACCCTATTCATATTTATGTGTTGTGAAAACATTTCGAAACATGGGATTACCATAAAAAACTGAGTAAGGGTTACAAAACAATGTATGAAAACGTTTGTTCATAAATACATAAAAAACATGAACTCTTTTACATACCTTGTAACACCCTGATATTTTATGATATATGTTTTTGATATGATATATGAAACCCCAAACTAATATTTCACTACACATATCAATAGCTTGGCTTATATTACACGCTAGAGAAACCTTCCTCAATAGCTTGCGTAGTACGCAATATCTAGTTTCACTAAACAAAAATAAGTTAATAAAATATTATATGAACTAGAATTTATGAATTGTATTAATTGAATTATGAATTTTATAACATTATTATTCATCTTACACATTTTTTAAAATGTGGTATGAAGACAAAATCTATTTTTTAGATAAAAGAAGTATTTTTCAAATAATGTAGTTTTACAGTATTTTGATGGCGCACCCATTTTAAATATAATTTTTGACAAGTTTATAAGTTAAATTTTACCAAATAAACATTTTATATTGAATCAGGATATAAAAATTTACATTGGATAAATTTTTTATACTTTTCTGATAACTTTCTTATTTTGATGAATAATAAAAATACGCTAAATTTTTCTTAAAAACAACATTTTTTAATTAAAGTTATTTATATACTTAAATTATAAAATTTAATGGTTTTACAGTATAAATAGAATATATTATTACCATTTAATATAATATATTTCTTTTCCATTATGTTTACATTGAATTCATAGGTAAAAACATTTCAATCTTTGGGTATGTTTTAACTTTTAAAACTTGTTTTCTCAACAATAGGATTAATTTTAAATTAATTGCTGCAACTAATGTGTTTTGAATTTTCCAAAATGGATTCCATATTTGGATTAAGTGTCTCCAATTTATGTTAATTGTTTACTTTTATTTTTTGATATTATGAATAGTAACTATGATAATTTTTATTTACTACAATTAATGGTAAATCGGGTAATCAAGGGTAAACATAAGATTATAAAATTACCCTAACACCTACCAAGATTCTATTGGATGAATAAAAGTAGACCCATATCACCTAAGGGTAGGAATGGTTTCATTTTAAGTACTTTTGACAAGGAAAATTATATAATTATTATTAAAACCAATGAAAGTGGCAACATGTCACTCTCTTATATATTATAAGTGTAATAAATTTAATTTAGTTATAAAATCCATAAAACATTGAAAATGAATAGTGTATAGAATTCTAATAAATGTTTCTATATCATGTGAATTTATTTAATATATTAAGGGATTAAATAATTATCATTAATCATGACACAATGGTGATGTTGAAATTATTTTATTGATTGAAATATCAAATAAATGGATTTAAAAATATTAAAATAAATATTATATGAACTATTTAATGTGCTCCACGAATTTTATAGATAATTATGACATGTTATGAATCTAATAAATCTTTCAGTTCGAACATATCTTCTGTTTGGATTTATTTAAAATCAAATAAATTAATATTGCCAAAATTGATACTATTGTTATTTTATAAAAATATCATATTATAAAATTGTTTAAATTGTAATTCGATATTTATGTGGTCTAAAATTTTATAAATTATCCAATTATGGAAAATTAAAAACACAGAAGAAATAATTTATAACAATTTAAAATTTAGAATAGTATTACCACAAATAAAATTAAATAGATTAAATAAGGATAAATCAATTTGATAAGGTTTAAAATAAATTTAAAACATGTATAAATTTTAATGGTTGATGATATTACGGCCCAATATCATATCATCTTTTAATTGAGTCATTTTTTGAGGTTTTTATGTGGGGATTGAATTTATTATAAATTAATATTTCTTATGTTTCCAATGGTACCCCTCTCTCCCTCATAAAATCCCAATAACTCCCTCTCCTCCTCCCAACATTTTTAGCCTTCAAGCTCGGCCAAACCCTAAAATTTTCTCTTCTACACTTCCCTAGAAACATACTATAGATCCTGTTCTTTTTCAAAGACTAACATTAGTGCCCTAAGATGAGGTTTAGAAGAGGCGCGTCGAAGAAGAGGTAATATCCTTTGCCGATCCTTCCAAATTTATTTCTTCTTCTACTTATTATTATTTATTTGTTTCATCATAAATTAATAACATTAGTATCACTCATATACTCATATTTCATTATATATAGCAAACAACCCTATTTCACCTTCTATCCATCCTATGGAAAACGAAATCACCGCGCGTGTGTACGTACGGAATACCATCTCCACGCAGTTGTGTAATCTGTTTTCCACAACCACCTTACATGGATGGGTATAATGGTGTAAATAATAACTATATATTATTATTATAACATTATAATAATTTTGAGATATTCCATAATCCACTCCAATACCATTCAATTATTATTGGAAAGATATCGTCGCTCGTGCGTACGTACGGCTTACCGTCTCCACGGTGTGATGTGATTCGTTCTACATGATATTCATTAAACAATGATTATATAAATGAATTGAATGAATAAATTTGATATATATTATACTGATACTATTCTGTAAATGATGTACCAATAACCTAAAAATATGAATAAGAAATTATTCGACAAAACGCGCATAAGAACATAAAGCAATGAGCACCCAAATAATAAGTAGCAATGAAATATTAATCATAATAAGATAATAATATGACCATATATGATATGATAACAATGAATATGATTCTATAATAAGTCAATGACATTATATAAATGATTATATAGGAGGTTCAAATACTTATAAAGCATATCGGACCCAAGGTAAGGGAAAATATCACAAATCTCAATTTTTATCTGATATTGTTTATACTTAGGTATTTACTATGGTATATTTATCAACCACATACATGCTTTCTCAATATGTAATATTATCCCCCTACAATTGTTTAAATCCAGTTTTACCTATTGGTGAATTTTTAGTAAAATATATGAAAGGAATCATTTTTCATTTTTAGTACAAGATGCTTTTTGACTTTTACGGCCAAAGTACGAGAAATTTTTTTAACTTATACGACATGAATGGATTTTTATGATTTCATAGAACATTATTTCCATGAAGATTCCTTTACAAGTTTTCAAGTTTATTTTAAATTTACTTCTTTTAGTTTTAAATGATGAGAAATGAAAAAAAATTTATGAAGTATAAAGGATATTTTCCTAAAGAATGGAGTTCCAGTGTTTTATCAAAAAAAAACCATATATGATAATATACGGTTCTGTTTATATCCCTATTATTACATTGATTTGATTATGTTATGATGGAATTATTTTTTTGAAGACCCTTATCGTATATGGATTATGTTATGATGGCATGATGTTTAAGAATCCCATTTCTATTACACGGGTTATGCTATTATGTGTGATTTATGATATTGTGGTGCACATAAGAATGGTTTAATTATGAGAGGGGTGGGACATATATATCCCTCCAATTAATTGGGGAAAGATTTATATCTCATGAGATAGACATGGATGGAACGACAAGTTAATCTGGTTCAGTGATACAGGACTAGAACGAGGAGTGAACTCAGTTTAGTAAAGGACATTTCCCGCTATGATGGTCTTGGAAATAAGTCTTGACTAATAAGAAATGATTTTCTATGATTATGTGTGTATGCCACAAAGCATTATGTATTATGTTATGATTATTGGGATTACATTTCACTTCTATGATTTATCCAATGTCATGATATTGTGTTCTCTTTTGGGGGTTAATATTTTCAAAATGTTATGTTCTTATTAATATGATATGATTGATATTTCCATTATTTTCCCTTAATGAGCATTTGAGATCACCCTTTTGTATGTTTTATTTTCCCCGGGTCCGAAAGAAGGTTATTAATTAGGATATGCCAAAAGGGACTCTAGATATGATTAAATAAGCGGGATAAGTGTTGTTTATTTATGAACTAGTTATTTATGTTTCCCAGTTTCTAAAGACATTATACATATACGGTTCTATCATGGTATTTTTATATGTTGTAATAAGTATGCTTCAATTCTGATGTAATAACAATATTCGTAAAGTATGGGTCGTTATAGTTGGTATCAGAGGAAAGGGTATAGTCAACATTTGTAAACTAGGATGTAAAGGCTTAGTAAGAACCCTAAGGATATGTCCCAGCTTATAACACAATATTAGTGTTTTAGAAATGGCCAGGAATAACCTATGATAAGACCTATAGTGTGAAATTTTACTCATGATTATGTGGTTTTCCTACTATGATTAGTGTTTATCACACTATGCTTCTTGGTTTTATTCAATTTCTGGAACCTGATGGAACCATGTTAATGCTGAATGTGACGGGCAATGAAATGATTTCCCCCCTGAGCAACCAAACGTTATGGGAGATGGAATGAAAAATCATGTAGAAATGCTCACAAAACATTCTAAAGCTATGAATCATGCAGTACTTCCAAATGATCAGAGGAGCAACAATTTGTTGAGTCCTTCATGAAGTAAGATCCACCATCATTCAGCGGGTCTTCTGATCCATTAGTGGCTGAACAATGGATTAGTACCACTGAAAAGTTATTTTTAGTTCTATAATGTTCCAAACATGATAATTTCATCTTACCGGTATATCGTTTGGAAGGTTAAGATGATCAATGGTGTAATCTTATCAAGAATATGAGGCAAAGAGACGAAATTGAGTCCATGGAATGGGATGAGTTCAAGAAATTATTTTTTAATAAGTACTTACCTCGTATTCTTCGAACAAATATAGAGAAGGAGTTTCTTGAACTAAAGAAAAAGGATGATGAATCGGTTGGTACCTACGAAGAAAATTTTACAAGACTTTCAAGGTACACTTTTGGAATTATTATCCAACCTAAGAGTAAGATCGATTTATTCTTTAGTGGCATAAAACCAAGTCATTAAGGGTGTTACCCATAAGGGACTTAAATAGATACAAGGAAATTTTTCGATGTTCTCTCAAGTTTGAGATGGAGATTGGAGTAACCCACTAGTCATAAGGGTTTGATAAGAAGGGGAAAATGGAATTCAAATTAAAATCTAAAGACCAAACTGAAAAGAAGATTATTTTTCCCTTATGCTCAAAGTGTGGACAGAAACAAGGAGGGAATTGTCTTAAATGTAAAAGTCAATGTTTTAAGTGTGGAAAAGAAAGTCATCGGGAATTTGAGTGCTGTAGTGATGGGAAAAAGATGTCTAGTGATGCGAACAAAGAAAATGCTACATAGAATGCATCTACAACACTTCAATGTTACAAGTGCAAGGAAATGGGGAATTATTCCAATCAATGCCATAATCCAAGGGTTTTTTATGATGATTGACATCAAAAAACACATAAGGACAATGACAAAGGAAATTCACATGAAATTTCTATTGGCGACATGGAGTACGATAACGAAGTGTTGAAAGGTAAACCTCACATCCACTATAAAGTAGCAAATGTTTTATTTGATTTTGGATCCACCAACTCTATTACTTATGAATAATTTTCTAAGGGTATCTCCGTAATACCCCAACGATTAGTTGTTGAGTAAGATGTGACAACTCCTAATGGCACAACAGTCTCATCAAAAGTTTACAATTCTTCTCCGATTGAAGTTTGTGGGAAAGTGATTCCTACAAACCTTGTGATCCTTACTATAGTAGAATTTGATGTGATTCTTGGAATGGATTGGCTTTTATTATATGGATCTCATATCAATTTCCAAAAAAGGGAAGTCATGTTTCATATTTCTGATCAATCTATGATCATCTATCGATGCAAGGATGAATATAACCTTCTGGTGGAAATTTCTTCCATCTTATGGGTCTTGATTCCAATAAATGAAGGTTATTTATCTCAAATGTTTTGAGAGAAACTCATAAGTAATAATATGCCCATTGTACGTGAGTTTGATTATGTCTTTCCAGAGGAATTTCCAGGTCTTCCACTGAATTGTGATGTTTAGTTTTCAATAGAACTCATACTGGGTGTTATTCCCATTTCAAATACACCTTATAGAATGGCCCAAATTGAGTTACAAGAATTGAAGAAGAAGCTCCAAGAGAATTTTGATAAGGGATTCATAGGCCCTAGTGGATCACCTTAAGGAGCACTTATTATGTTGTTAATAAGAAAGGTGGATCAAGGAGACTCTACATTGATTATCATGAACTTAAAAAGGTCACTATCAAGAACCAATATACTCTCCCATGCATTGATGACTTATTTGACCAACTATGCAGAGCTCAATAGTTTTCCAAGATTGATCTTCATTCTGGGAGTCATCAATTAAGGGTCAACAGGGAGGATATATCAAAGAGGGGTTTCCATACAAGGTATGGACACTATGAATTTATAGTGGTGTCATTTGGTCTTACTAATTCCCCTTGTATCTTCATGGATATAATGAATAGTGTCTTTAGAGACTATCTTGATCAGTTTGTTGTATTCGTTATAGATGATATTCTTGTCTATTCAAAGAGCAATGAAGAACATGAAGATCACTTGAGAATTTTATTAAAGACCCTAAGAAAGGGTAATCTTTATACCAAATTTACCATGTGTGGATTTTGGCTTCACAAAGTTTCATTTTTGGGTCACATAATCTCAAAAGTGGGTATATCTGCAGATCCCGCAAAAATAGAGGTTATCGAAAGATGGTTGAGACCAACAACAGTAACTGATATCTGATGTTTTATTGGTTTGGATGGATATTATCGACGTTTTTTGAAAGATTTTTCATGATTATCTAATCCACTCACCATGTTAACTCGAAAAAGAGTTATGTTCGTTTGGACGGAGGAGTGTGAAAAGAATTTCAAGGAGTTAAAAAGAAGTTTATCTAGTGCACATGTGCTCACATTGACTTATAGTGGAGAAAGTTTTGTGATCTATATTGATGCATCCAAGAATGGATTGGGGTGTGTTCTCATGAAAAATTATATTGTGATAGCTTATGCCTCACGACAGTTGAAAATCCATGAGCAAAATTTTCCAACTCATGATTTGGAGTTTTTTGCAGTAATCTTTTCATTAATGATTTGGAGGTATTATCTTTATGGTTAAAGGTGTGATATGTATACTGATCGTAAATGTTTAAAATATATTTTCACACAAAAAGAGCTGAATATGTGCCAAATAATATGGTTGGATCTGATTAAGGATTACAGCTGCGCAATTCATTATCACCCTGGGAAAGCAAACAAGGTGGCAAACGCATTTAGTCGACAAGACCATGCTAGCTTATCCATGATGAGGATCACAAAAGATCCAATATTTATGCATTTACAAATTATGGATCTTGGAATTATAATAGAAGGAGAAAAAATATTATATTTCTCAAATTAATGATCAACCATATATACATGTGAAGATTAAAGAGGCACAAAAAGAAGATGTAGAGTTACAAAAGAAGGTGAGAAATGTTCATGAATTCCATATTGATTGTGATGAAACAATAAGGTTTAGGAAACGAGTCTGTGTTCTTCCCATTCCATAATTAAAGAAGGAAATATTGCATGAACCTCATAGTTATTCATTGTCTATTCACCCGGGAAGCATGAAGAAGTATAGGGACCTGAATGAGTACTTCTGGTGGGATGGCATGAAAATATATGTTGCTAAATAAGTATCTCGATGATTTGTTTGTCAGAAAGATAAATCTGAGAGATAGAAGTCTATAGGTATTTTTCAACCATTACCCATAACAGAATTGAAATGGAAAAAATCACTATGGAATTTGTCACTGGACTTCCTACAACATCCAAAGTCAATAACGCTATCTGGGTTACAGTTGATTTTCATATGAATTCGGCACACTTCATTGCTATTAACGTGGATTTCTCTCTTGATGTGCTTGCCCGGATATATGTAAAGGAAGTGGTAAGATTTAATGGAGGACCACTTTCCATTATATCTGATCGGGATCCGAGGTTTACCTCAATTTTTTGGCGAAGTCTTCAGCATACTCTAGATACAGAGTTGAGTTTCAGCACTGCTTATCATCCTCAGACTGACGGTCAGTCTGAGAGGACAATTCAAACTCTTGAAGACATGTTGAGAGATTACTATATGGATTTCAAAGGTGGTTGGTATCAACACATACCATTGGTGGAATTTTCTACTAATAATAGCTTCCACTCTATTATTTATATGGCCCCTTATGAATCTCTCTATGGAAAGAAATGCAGAACTCCAACTTGCTGGGATGAAGTTGGGGAAAGAAAGCTATTAGGACCTAATATTTTTGATGACATGGCCGAAAAGGTTAGATCTATTCAACAACACATAAGAGAATCTCATATTCGACAAAAACATTATGCCAAAAACTGAATAAAAGACCTAGAGTTTTAAGTGGATGATAAAGTTTTCTTATGAATATCTCCATGGAAGAGAGTAATGAGATTTGGAATGAAGGGCTAGTTGAGCCCTAGGTATATTAGTCCTTTTGAAATATTGGATCGTTTTGGGAAGGTAGTTTACCGATTGGCGCTTCCACCAAATCTCTCTCAAGTTCATGATTTGTTCTGTTTATCTCTCCAGAGAAATTACATACCCGATCCTTCACATGTACTAAGCTCAGAAGTTGTACCGCTAGAGCAAGATCTTTCTTATAAAGAACAGCCGATAGAGATTCTGGATCGTAGTGAAAAGGTTCTACAAAACAAGACCACTCACTTGGTTAATGTTTTTTGGAGGAACCACTAATTAGAAAAAGCTACATGGGAACTTGAGGATATGATGAGGGAGAGGTATCCTCATCTGTTTGTTACGAAGTGATGAATCTCCAAGTTGAAATTCATTTTAAGGGGGGTAAAATGTAACACCCTGAGATTTTATGATATATTTATTTCTTATGTAATTTGCAACACCAAATTAATCTTTCACTACACGCAACACTGGCTTGTCTTGCATTATACGCAAGATCAACCTTCCTCGATAGCTTGCGTTGTACGCAATACCGAGTTCCACTAAACAACAATATGTAATTAATATATTATATGAACTAGCCGTTAGAATAGTATTAACTAAAATTTTAATTTTATAACTTTATAATTTATCTTACACATTTTTTTGAATGAGTTATGAAAACAAAATCATATTTTCGGATAAAAGAAGTATTTTTTTAAAATGCAGTATTACCGCCTTTTGAGGGAGCACCCATGTTAAATCTAAATTTTGATAAGTTTATAAGTTAAATTTTAAAAAATAAACTTCTTATTTTGAATCGAGATATAAAAGGTTATATTGGATAAATTTTTTATACTTTTATGATAACTTTCATATTTTGATGAATAGTAAAAATACGGTAAATTTTTTTAAAAACAACTTTTTTCATCAAGATAATTTATATGCATAGATGATAAAATTTAATGATTTCAGTTTATTAATAGAATATAATTTTACCAAATAATATAATGTATGTCATTGACATTAATTTTACATGGAATTCAAAGGTAAAAACATTTCAATATTTGGAAATTCTTTAACTTTTAAAAATAATTTTTTTATAAATGAGATTAATTTTAAATTAATTACTGTAACTTATGTGTTTTGAATATAGAAAAATAGATTCCATATTTGTATTCATTGGTTCCAAATTATGTTAATCAGTTACTTTTATTTTTTTGATATTATGAATAGTAAATATGGTAATTTTTATTTACTATATTTAAAAGGTAAATCGGGTAATTAAGAGTAAAAATAAGATTATTAAATTACCCTAACACCTTCGAAAATTCAATTGGATGAGTAAAAGTCGACCCATATCACCTGAGGGTCATAATATATTAATTTCATGTACTTTTTTACCATGAATATAATATAATTATTATTAAATCCAATGAAATTGACAACATGTCACTCTCTTATATCTTATAAGTGTAATAATTATAATTTAGTGATAAACTCAATAAAACTTCGAACAGGAATAGTCTCCAGAAATCTAATGAAATTATCTACATTATGTTAATTTATTTGTAATTTTTTTGGATTAAATAATTATCATTAATGATGACACAATAGTGATGTTAAAATTATTTTATTGATTGAAATATCAAAAAAATTGTTTTAAAAATATTAAAATAAACATTATATGAACTATTTACTGTGCTAAACGAATTTTCTAGATAAATATGAAATGTTATGAATCTATTAAATCTTTTAGTTCGAACATATCTTCTGTTTGGATTTTATTTAAATTCAAATAAATGAATATTGTCAAAATCAACACTATTGTTATTTTATAAAAATAACATATTATAAAACTGTTTAAAAATAAAAAAAATGTTTATAAATTATAAATTAGAATTTATATGGTCTATAATGTCATAAATTATCCAATTATGGACAATTCAAAACACATAAGTAATTATTTATAACAATTTAAAATTTAGAATATTATTAACTTAAATAAAGTTAATTGGATTAAATAAGGATAAATCAATTTAATATGGTTTAAAATAAATTCTCAACATGTCTATATTTTCTTGGTTGCAGACATTACAACCCTATATCATATCATCTTTTAATTGAGTCATTTTTATAGTTTTTTAAGTGGGGTTTGAATTTATTATAAATTAATATTTCTTATGTTTCCAAAGGTGCCCCTATCCTCCCTTATAAAAGGGAACCTCCTCCCTATCCTCCTCACAACATTTTGAGCCTTCAAGATCAGACAACCCCTGAATATTTCACTTCTCTGCTTCCCTAGAAACATACTATAGGTCCTCATATTCTTCAAAGTCCAAATTTGGTTCCCTAAGATGAGGTTTCGAAGAGGCGCGTCAATGAAGAGGTAATATCCTTTACCGATCCTTTAAAAATTATTTATTCTTCTACTTATTATTATTTATTTGTTTCGCCATAAATTTATAACATCAGTATCACTGATATACTGATGTGTTATTATAAATATGAAACAGCCCTATTTCACCTTCTATCCATCCTATGGAAAATGAAATCATCGCGTGTGCGTACGTACGGAATACCGTCTCCACACTGTGGTGTAATTTGTCTTCCACCACCACCTTACATGGATGGGAATAATGGTGTAAAAAATAACTATATATGATTATTATAACATGATACTAATTCTGAGATATTTCATAATCCACTTCAATACCATTCAATAATTATGGGAATGATATTGTCGCTCGTGCGTACGTACGTCTTACCAACTCCACGGTGCAATGTGATTTGTTCTACATGATCTTCATTAAACCATGATTATATAAAATACTTTAATGAATAAATATGATATATATTATACTAATACTATTCTGTAAATGTTGTATCTATAACCTAAAAAAATGAATAAGAATTTATTCGACAAAACACGCATAAGAACATAAAGAAATGAACACCTGAATAACAAGTAGCAATAAAATATTACTCATAAGAAGATATGAATATTACCATATATGATATCATAACAATGAATATGATTCTGTAATAAGTCAATGAATTTTTCTAAATGATTATACAAGAGTTTCGGATACGTACAAAGCATATTGGACCTATGTTAAGGGAAAATATCACAAATCTCAATTTTTATCCAAGATTGTTTATACTTCGGTATTTACTGGGGATTATTTATCATACACATCCTTGTTTACTAAATATTTAATATTATCCCCATAAATTTTTTTAAATCCAATTTTACCTATTGGTGAATTATTTGTAAAATATATGAAATGAACCTTTTTTCATTTTTCAGTACAAGATGCTTTTTGACTTTTTCGGCCGAAGTATGAGAAGAATGTTTTTTAACTTATACAGCATGGACGGATTTTAATGATTTCATAGAAATTTATTTCCATAAGATTCATTTACATGTTTTCAAGTTTATTTTCAATTAACTTATTTTATTATGAAATGTTCAGAAAGGAAGAAAAATTAGGATGTAGAAAGGATATTTTCCTCAAGAATGGAGATTCAATTGTTTTATCAAAATTATTTTCTATCTAAGATAATATAGGGTTATGTTTCTATCCCTATTATTACATTTATTTTATTATGTTATGATGGAATTATTTTTTTGAAGTCTTTTATCGTATATAGATTATGTTATGATGGCATGATGTTTAAGAATCCCATTTCTATTACATGGGTTATGCGATGATGTATGATTTATGATTTTGTGGAACACATAAGAATGGTTTCATTATGTGATGGGTGAGACTTGTATATACCTCCAAAGAATTGGGTAAATATTTATATCTCATGAGATAGACATGGCTGGAATGACATGTAAATCTGGTTCAGTGATACAGGACTGGAACGAGGAGTGAACTCGGTATAGTAATGGACTTTGTCTGCTATGATGGTCTTAGAAATGAGTCTTGACAAATATTAAAATATTTTCTATGATTATGTATGTATGCCACAAAGATTCATGTTTTATATTATTATTATTGTGATTAAATTTCACTACTATGATTTAGACCATGTCATGATATTATGATCTCTTTTTCATGTTAAGATTTTCAAAATGTTGTGTTATTATGAATATGATATGACGAATATTTCCTTTGTTTACCCTTATTGAGCATTTGAGATCACCCTTTTGTATGTTTTATTTTCCCCTGGCCAGGAATAAGGGTATTAAGTTGGATATTCCAAAAGGGACTCTAGATATGATGAAATAAGTGGGATACAATGTAGATGACTTATGAACCAGTTGTTTATGTTTCCTAGTTTCTAAAGACACTATACTCATACAGTCTTATCAAGGTTATGTTATATGCTGTAATAAGTATTATTCAATTTTGAATTAATAAAAACATTTATTAAGTTTGGGTCGTTATATACCTCATGAAATCATAATATTTATGAATGACACAAAGAAATCAAATATCATAAAGGTAACTTGTGGAATCCATAACATACTTACATTGTAGCTATCACAGCTACAAATGGAGTGATTTTGGAATACCCATCATAGTATATTCCGTAAATCTGGTAGTAGAAACATCCATTTTTACCTTCATCATGTTACCCAATGCATTATATATCTATCTTGGTCTCACCCACCCTATTTTTATCACAGAACCACCTGTATATGTAAATAATGGCCACGAACCATAACAATGTCATAAAACAAAACATAAGCACAAAGGAAAGATAAAATTTCCACATTGAAATAACAAAATATCATTTCAAGATATTGAAATAATAAATCCATTCTCAAAATAATTTTCAATACCAAATTATGTAAAAATAGTATATGGTATTTATTTTTCCTTTTAAAAACATTGTGGCTTGTTAAGGAAGCCAAAGATCAAATAATACTCGCGGCGGCGGAATTGTCGTTGTCACGGCTAACATTAAAAAAACATTCTTTGTTGTCATTTAGTAAAATTCTTCATATAAAAAGATTCCCATTGAATGAAATGAAAATTCAAAAGTGTTTATACAGTGTATAAATGAAAATTGTGTATTAAAACAAAATATTCCATAATGAAAGGAGATTGGGATGAAGTCCATTACCTTGTGTCCGACTTGACTCGAACGTTCTTTAATCTCCTGAATAATAAATTAAAGATAATTTTTACCTGCTTAAGAACCTTTTTCAATTTTATTATTCCTTTTATATCACTTATTACCATGTTATAAACATTATGTAATCATTTAAGTTAAAAATGGTCGTTTTGTCGATATTTGGTACTTGAGTAAAAAATGAACACCTTATAATTAAATGTTGTCCATGTGGTCAATAGTCCATTATATACAGAATGATATTCATTATTTAGATATCACATATATCATATATATTCAGTATATAAATGTATTTATAATAGTTCATAACATTTTGAGGTAAAAAATGAAATGCACTGTTCCTGGAGACGGTAAGTTGTACGTACGCATGGACGCTACATTCATTTCTATTTATTATTTTAATAGAATTAAAACTTAATGAGAAATATGAATATTATAATTCCATTATAATTTAATATATAATATCATATATAATATCATTAAATCCATCCATTATACATCCCACACACAGTATTAACGAGTCATATCACTTTGAGGGGGTGGTAGTCCGCACTTCCTCAAATGAAATTATCAGTTTACGCTTAATGGAAACCATATATTTATGATATAAATGGAAAATAACGAAGAATAATGAAAATTTAAACATAATATATATCATATATAAATACAGTTCCATCATAATGGCCACCATGAGAAGCGGTAGGAGATAATTGAACAATCATCGATTCGTGAGGCGTTAGTTTTCCATCCACAGAAACATTATGTTCTTCACCAATTAGATGGATGTGTCTGTATGTTTAGTTGAAATAATTCTCATAAAAACATCCTAGTAAATTTATGATACTGGTGTTATTATAAAACAATGGAATAAAAAGTGTTTAGGGGTTGGAGAAATAAAATAAAAGAAAAGAAGTTAAGAGAAATTGTTACTTTTAATTTGGGTAACTTCCTTTGGTTTGAACCAAAATAACATCTTTAAGTGCCTTCATCCAAAGAAAAGGCTTCTAAAAGTAGGATAGGGATTTATAGAGCTTAATTAGGTAGGTTTTGGATGATCCTAAAGGCTTGAGAGGTGTGACGAATTGGATAGAAGTTGAATCCTTTTATAAGGGAGAGGAGGGGCTCTTTTGGAAAGTGTGAAAATATTATTTTATTATACAATGATATTCGGTTTTAAAAGATAAAAAACTCATTAGAGTCTAATATAAGATGACCCATGGTTGAAATAAAATCATCCAATAAGAATTGGACAATTTTTGGATGTTATCTTAATATTTATAATCTTATTTATTTAAATGATTTATTAATGAGGTAAACACTGCATCATTATTGTGTCATAAATAATTTAATTTCTTTGTTTTAGAAAAATTTTAAAAACTAACATGATGTAGGAAATAAGTTTATCTTTCCAATGAATATTTATAGTCAAAAATATTACTTTTATAACACCATATAAAAATTAATTTACTAAAATATTTTTGTTTATGTCGTTTTTTCCTTTACATTTAATTAATTAATCTAAAGTGTCATTATATTTCATAAGTGGATCCATGTGGTCCCAAAATAGACCCAAAGATTTCCATAGTAGTAAATTAATCATCAAATAAGGTTAGGATAAGTGTTATGGAAATTTTTAATTATTAAAATATTCTTTTTACATTAAATCACTCTATTTAACTTTGATCACTGTAAAAAAAAGTCAAAAGTTACTTTTCACCAAAAAAATATTTCCATCTTATTGAACCAAATTTTTCTTATTAATAAAAACCATGTATGTCCAATTTTCGAAATTCAATTCACAGAATTGATAAAATTTCATTTAAATGAAAAAGTCAGTTTTTTAACTACTACTAAGGGGATTCAGTATTCATCAAAAAATGAATTTTTTCAGAAAAATACCAAAAAATCAGTCTAAGATATATTTGATATACCGAATTACAAAATTATGTTTATTTTCCCATATTAAAAACATAAATGTGGAGTTAATTAATTTTAAAATTAATTCCCTTTGTTAAAACAAATAGCGTGTTTTTAAGAAACAATAACAATCCAAAGATTGATACTTGTTTATGTCCACATTCAATGTGAAATTAATTCCAACGACCAAAATTGGATGAAAATGTAAAAATATATTCTAATTAAATTTTAAAACCAATTAGAAAGATAATATAACCATATAAAAATATTAGATTACAACACAGTTTTGAATTAAAATACAATATTTTCACTATTCAATAAAAAATGAACTTTATCAGAAAAAATCAAAAAATTTACACAAAGTAAATTATGATGTACCTATAATAAATAAAGATTTTATTTGTTCATATAGAATGTATTAAAGTGACAAAAACATTATCTATATAGGGCTCTTCGTTAAAAGGCGATAAATCGACCTTTTAATGTAAATTATGCTTAAAATTAGATTCATTCACATTTCAAGCCTCTAAATTTTTATTGGATAAATGAAAATACATTTAAAAATAATGTATAAAAATATTGTAGTTAGTTTTGGTCATTCCCACCAATACAATGTCTAGGATTTAACTATTATTTAAAACAATAATATTATATTATTAGTGTGCAACGTAAGATTTCAATGAAACTCGTTGTTGCGTATTGGGTACGCTATCGAATATAGCTACCCCATTAAAATAAAATTAATATTTAATTCAGATATTTTAATAAAAATGAAATATGTATTATTCTTTATTAACTTGGGATGTTACATGAATGCAATGACTTTTTTCATTTTTATCATCACAAATTTTAATAACATCTTTGAAGCATTGCTAGAAATTATGAAAATACCCCACATTGGGTAATGTGAGCGCAAGTGCAGTGATAAGCCTTATTTTCTTCTCCATGAAGCTTTCTTCACATTCATTATTCCAGGAAAATTTTACTCCCTTATATGTTAGATTGGTAAGTGGGTTCTGAATATCATTTGAAAATTCTATCAAATCAGTGATAATAACTTGATAACCCAATAAATCTATGAATATCAGTCAATGATTTTTGCCTCATCCATCCCTCAATTTTTTTTCATTCAAGGTTCAAAAAATAACCTATTTTTTTCTGATATTCCCCAAGAATTATAATTCATTCAATCTAAACTACCACTATCTTTAATTTTCATATAGCGTCTCATATCACAAGGTGTATAAAATAGTGATTATATGCTCCTCATGCACATCAATGTTGTTGATTTATATTTGAATATTTTCTATAAAGAGTAAAAAATATTTGTCTATGTATTCTTTAAAAAATCTATTAATCATGTCTCTGAATATTTTTGGGGCATTAGTGAGTCCGAATGGAATCACAATGAACTCATAAAACATGTATGAGGTACGAAAAGTAGTGTTGTTGATATCCTCTTTCTTCTCCATTACTTGGTAATATCCAAACCACAAATCCATCATGGAGAAGTATCGTGCTCAATGTAGATGATCGAATAAGTCATCAATTCATGGAAAATGATACTTGTTCTTTATTGTGATTTTTTTAGTTCATGATATTCAATGTAAACCTGCATTGACCCACCATAATTCATGAATAAGAGGACTAGTGCACCACATAGTGAAGAACATTGAAATTTAAACACTTTATATAGATTCCACTACAGTTATTTTTTTAGCTACTAAACATCAACAACATCAATTATATATAGATTCTAGGATATTGGCAATGCCCAAGGATTATGTTCAATTGAAAATTCAACACCCTTATTTGGAGGATGTATAGGAATATACTTGGGAAACAGATAAATGAATCCCTTCACAATTGGAATGTTTATGAGGATGGTTTGTTCCTTAGACTCAATAAGTTTAGCTTGATATGTTTTCTTATAGGAATAGAATATCAATTCTTCATATGGTGGTCATGAAAAACATTTCTCCTCCTCATCCTTATAGTTTTATAGAATCAGGGGTTTATTTTTCATATGGAGAGAGATTTCCCTCTCAAAGTATCTAATTTAGCCTCCATATAGGTAAAAAAACGGATTGCCCAGAATTGCATCAAATTAGACCAAGTAAAGTATGATAGGGTTCACCAGGATGTTCAAACCATTAATTTTGATATGGGATGAGTTATATACATGGGATGCGATAATTTCCCCAGTTTACATTTTCAAATAAATCTCTAAGTCAATGTATTATTGTGTTATTTGAATAGTTTTACTAAAAATTCATGATATAATGGAATGCGTAGAACCAGAATAAATGTGAATTTTAACTGATCTTGATTAAATAGATAGAATAACTATCAATAAATAATTTTCAGGATCCACCTTGGTTGTGGTGATAGAAAACACTCTATCGTTCTACCTTGGATGTTATTGGTTTCCTCCGAAAACCATTCTCTTAGTGCACTGATTTGCAAAGTGGCATGGTTACTTAAAATTGAATCATTGAACAATGCGTTGAGGGTTGTCAGAGAATTATTTTCCTATGACACATTGGTTGGTTTCTCAGATCGATACTAATTGTCTAGTTTCCCTTCTCTTCCACACCTAAAGCAATTATTTATTCTTCTTAGGCAATCTTTGGGGTTCTTCTTTCTACACCATTGATAAGTGGGGTGCTGGAATTTCATATCAGTGTTTGAAATATCCACAAGATAGTAAGAATTAAAATCCACTTTTCATTTCTTATACTCATGATTCCCTTAGCATTAACTGATATCCATCTCAACATTGATGTCATATTGGAAAATTTTCGCATATATATCAAAGTCACATATTTCCTTGTCCTTTAACACACTCGGCTTTAGCCCACCAAAGAAGCGATCAACCTTCAATTCGGGGTATCAAAAAAACAGGAGGTGTATTGTGCTTGTATTGTGATAATTTCATCATATAACCCAATAGATTTTTATTCAATTTTCAATAGTGAAAATAAAATATCTTTCCATCATAATATAGAGGACAGTGATCAAGAAACATTTTCTGTTGTTACTTCCACTCCATTCTTTCGATCTATTCCTCTCGATTTGTATTCTTGAATATATCAAAAAATGATTAGATATTCTATCCATACAACAAATATCCATAAGAACCTTCTCCATTTCAGAATATTAAATTATGTATAATATCATTTCAATGTAATTGAACCATTTCTCCATGATAAAGGTTCCATTTGATCCATTGAAGGTTGGAGGCCTTTGTCACATGAATCTCTTAACTGCAGGTTTCTCTCTCATAATGGGTGTGCACTCCTCCTAGTACATTTTTATATTCATAACATGAGTTAACTAAGAGATTATCTTGAAAATGGTTTTGATTCTGACTCCCATCCGGTAGGTAATCTCATTGGGGAAATCCTCACACGGCCCTTCACATTATTTTCTAGCATGATTCCTATATTTTGTCCATTATGTAGAATAAAATGAAAAATATGGATTATAATATTAAAATTTTAATCACATAAAGGGGGAATACAACAACCTTAGAGGGATAATATACATTTAAGTCCTTAACTAATGAGTTTCTAGGATTTAACCTATGAAATCAATGATCTACTTCTTAAAACGTATTCTGATGGGAATTTTTTTGTTCCCTTAATAATGGTTTATAATGAGATTAGAAATTTAAAAAATAATATACCCAATGCGGGGAAAAGTAGGTGTGAATTATGGATCATTGACGTATACCTGGTTACCCGATGTTAGGACTATAACACCTTTTCAGAGTGGTTACTGTTGGGTACATCTGTTCAAGAACCACATCAACTTGTAGTATCTAGACCTGGATTTATTTTATTGATATACAACTTTCTCTATAGTCACCAACATTTAGGGACATTTTCTTACACATAGCCTTATCCATAAGAGTTTTCACTAGGGTTTTCTCAACCTAATACTGAAAATTAGAAAACCTATACTAAAATACCAACCATATAATCCATTCTCTTTATTTCATTTTTGTAACATGATTTATTATATGAAATTTCTTATGAAAAAACAAAGAAGATCATGTGTCCTAGTGTATTTGTTAAATTAAGTACATTACATAACAATATAAAACATGAAAATAAACATATTTATTGAAAACATATTTGACATGACAAAAACATTCCATCATAGTTGACACTAAATGAGATAACATGAGGAAATAAATATAAAAGGGGTGATCTATAATGCCCAATAAGGTGATAAACATGTAATAACATGGGGATAATAATACAAGTTAGAAAAGGCATATCAGTGAGACATAAAGGAACATTAATAATAAGGAATGATATTTCATGATAATCATAACATGGAAAATGTTGCAACAATATAAAACACAGCATCAAAAATAGATCGAGGATAAATCCCCCAAGACCCCATGGTGGAAAATGTTCAATAATGGAATAAAGTAAATTCCATATCCCAACATGATGTATAATGATACTAACCATTACACAATTCATTGGAGTGCAATTAGGGTGCACCCATCATGGTTATTTCATTCTAATGTTATGGTGTTCCACATAGATCATATAACATGGATTCATTCAGAATAAAAAATTATTCCACAATATACGAATTTCGGATAAATACATATAAAACCCTAATAAATAAATATACGTTGATATAGGTGAATAAAATTTATTGAGAATTGTGTATGGCATATTTTTTCAAAAAATAATGTATGTTTACATTTAAATATGGTTTTAAAATTTTTATAGTTTCACAATATTTAATCATCTAATAGTATATTCCAATATTTCATGAAAGTTTGTCCAAATTGTTTCACATTTTTTTACCTTCTCAATTTGAAATTCTTGATTGTCCATTAGATTTTTGATTATATATACTAGGAACATTATGATAAACCCCATGCATATTGAGTAAGTATTTCATGATGTGATTATACAAATTAGTACTCATATCACTAATTGTAAAACATGAAAACCAAAACATGTTAAAATTTTGAGATCATGAAAATTTAATAACTACTAAAGAGTCATCTATCCACATTTCCTTTTAGTGCTCCCATTTATAGGCATAATCAATATCCCAAAACACATGTGAAATTTAAAAATAATTTAATAAGTTCCCCATGAATTAAATACCTTATAAATTAAATATATCTCAAAATAAAAGGGGTTACTATGGAATCTAATTCTACCTAGAGATATTCCATTAGAATTGATATAATATACATGTACTACACAACTTATGAGAATCCATATAAAATATATACCAACAATGTAATATGTAAAAGTCGTATCTTTTGGTTTATTAAGATATAATGTGGCTCCTATATGATATAGTCTAGAAAAACTCCAAATAGATGTGAACTCCTAGAATAGTACACGCCATTGAAAAACCATCTCAGTATAAATCATCCACAGGTATATGTCATCCCTAATACACCATTTTTAATTATTCCCGAATTAAATAAATAGGTACCCAATTTTTCCCAAATTATCATACATTATATTTATACTAATGGGTAAGGTCTAGTACATAATTAAGGTTCTCATCAAAGATTAACTCCACAATTTGAAGTGGTGAGTTAACATGTCTGTACAATGGTGGTAAATACTATAAATATGTTTCACTAACACAATTTAAATTTCTACCATGTCACAAATTTCATGATCATTCTCTTAAAAAAGGATAATCCATCATATGAGGAATTTCATTTCATTGTTAATATTTAGGGGAAACCAAAGGTAAACCTAGTTAGAAATGACATTTACTATTAACCAAAGAAGTTAGGAAATATATTTTTAAAATTCTGGAAAAGAGAAATATTTTTTTAGTGTCAGTTTAGTTATATTGGAAACGATATATAAAAAAAGACATTGTAATTACATGAGGATCCCTCAAACCACATTGTGATAAAAATAACGACACTGTATAGTTAATGGAGTCACATATGAGATCAAATGGGTGATTAAATTTAGGTTGTTTTATCATGGGAAATTATTTAACGGTCTTCTTTAGTGAATTAAAATCATCTAAAAGATATTATTCAAATATAAAATCAATATATTTTAATAATTACTTTGATAAGGGATGTTCGATCATATGAAATTATTTAATAAAACCGTACTAGGACCCAATATCACTATATAAATATCTAACGTTTTGAATGAATATTGAATATAGAAGAGTGGAAATTATATTAATTTTATATTTTTTAACTTATAATCACTCACTACAAATGTCACATAAAATAACTCTTTCTTCATCTATCATAAAATGTCATTTAGTATTACTGAATATGAAATCTATTTTAATGCATCGATGTTGGACAGAACATAGAAATTCAAAAAAAATTATGTAAGGAAAATCTTTATAAATTAAAATAATATAGAAAACATACTTGAAAAAATGTAGGAAATCTAATAAAATATTAACTATAAAACAGTTTAATAATCAAATATCATTATACAAAGTATGTAGAATTATAATATAGGAAATTTTTTAAATGTATAATTAAATATAATGATGAATTGATCCTCCAATGAAATATAGATTTTAAAATAAATATATTACTGATAATTGAAATAAGAAGGTGAAATAGTAGAAAATGTAATGCCTCAACCCTAGTTACCTAGAGTTGGTGCATTATTACATAACATTGGATGATAAAAAAAGATCAAGTATCGAAAGACTAATTAGTTTCGTAGTCGTGGAAATACTAGATACATCCATTATTTTTACATTACATTATAAAATGAAATAATACAACAACATAGTCTCCATAGTTCATCCTCATATACCTTAGACTATCCCTGCATGTCAGTCATAATATACTATTTCGCATCCCAGGAAAAATAAAACATAGAAATGGGTGAGCTCAGATTGTCAGTAAGGATTAACAATATAGTAGAAACTTTCATAAATAAACATAAACAATTAAAGAAATTGGAGACTAAAACAAAAGCCTTTTAATCTTGAACTTATGAATAATATAGTAAAGATAAAATCAAATAATTGAATTTACTTATTCACATTGATATTCTATCAGTCTAACGATCACATAAAATATCAATAAACACTTTCATAATGATGAAATGCATAATTCCAGACTTTATAACCACATATTCAAGGACTTTTTCCAAGATTAAATATAAAATTTGGTCAAGGCCTTAGGAAAACATAGTATTTTGTCTCATTATACATTCCGATGCATCGAAGATCTATAGCGGGCTCCACCCATCACATACTAAGTCTAATGCATTCCTCATATAAAAATGTTTAGACATAAGATAAACATTCATATTAAAACTAACCTCTGAAATGTCAACACTTAATCTATAAACCATTAATGTTATAAAAATAACACATCCATAGTCAAACATATCATAAAACCATCAATAAAATATGGATGATTTGTATCATAATAAATCAACATCAAATACGCTTAAAATCCATCAAAATATGTTGACATAGATGAAATCAAAGATTTTTTTGAGAAAAATTTCTCTCTATTTTGAAATATTTTAAAAGTCATATAATTATGAAATAAAACATTTATTTTTAAAATATTCTTATAGTCTAGTAATGGAAGCATCGACGATGTTATAATGGTGGAAAATAGTCACACCCACCATATGAGTTAAAAAACATTCTTACCTTATTTTTTCGTAAAGGTCATAATGAACCTTATTTGAAAAAAGACAGAAAGATTCATTTCAATCCATTTTATAAAAAGTAAAACAAGGGTATAAATGACTTTAACCCATAGTCTAGTAAATAGTAAAAATGTTTTGGAATAAATTTTTATGAAACATGGATGTGGATGATAAAGAGGTCCCAGTAGATACTTACGTAAAAACAACCTCAGATAATAAAGAGATTGTGAAATTAACCCTTAACTTGTACTTTCCCATGGTTGAGGGTAGGTTAACCTCCTTTATAATAGTTAAATAATTGTTATTAAATTATACATGAACCATCTACATTAATATGATATCATATATGATCTTCTAATATTTCTTTTCAATGATATTTCAGTAGTATCATCGTTTGGGGTATTAACTGATTCGTTTACCTTTATATGATTTCTTACAAAAGTAATGTTTGTTATAGATAGCATATATCTTATTTATGTTCAAAATTATATTATCTATTTAAACATTTTTTTTTAATCATCATATAAATATTATTTTTGAATGGATATGATGGTGAATGAATCTCATCGCGTTCATGGAGACGGTAATCTATACGTACGCACGAGCAACAATATAATTCGTTGATATTAAAATCATATATAATTTGTGGTATATAATATATACTGAATAATTATCATGCTATATTTATTATTTACATCATTTATACTCATTATTATGGCCAACTAAATGATGAAGTGTTTAAATAACAAACTACACCACGATGTGGAGATGGTAATCTGTATGTACGCACATTTGTGACTTTGTCATTTATAGGAATGATATAATAATTAATAAGGTTGAAATTTTTTTATAATAATATCATAGTTTATAGAAGATACTGGTTTTATTGTTTCAGATTTTAATCAACAAAGAAAGAGGTAGTGTGAGAAGAAAATAACTTGAAAGAGGTGACGAAATATTAACCTCTTCTCCGGGTTCTTCATTTTCATTTGACCAAAAGGGATCCTTAGGATGTATCTATGACTAAATTAAGGAATAAAGGATGAATTTAGGATAGTTTAGTGGATATTTGGGTAGGTTTTGGCTGATCCAAACGTCTTTGAAGGTGTGAATTTGAGATAAGGGGAAGTACACTTTTATAAGAGAAGTGAGGGTCACTTTAAGAAAATATTGAAATAGTATTTTATAATAATATCCATTTCGGTTTATAATGGCTATAAAATTAATTTTTTAAATTATAAGGTGGTAATGTGTCGAAAACAGCTCAACCAATAGGTTTTAGACAGGTTTAGGTCATCATATTAACTCTATCTTCTGGATTTAACTATTAGTTAAATAATTTTACTTTTACCATGTCGCTTTGTATTTTTATATTATTTGGTTAATAAACATACTATAAACTTGAAGAGAACATCAATTGGTTTATTAATGACATATATAATTTTTTTTAAACACTTTGGCTGACCATTATATTTTTATGAATAGAATACCAATCAATAATATAATATTTGTTTTAAAAACTCTTTTATGTCAAAATTTGACACTATTTGGTATTTTGTTTTCTTAATTAATAAAATCATTATTAATTTGAAAAAAAATCATTTAATCAACCATAAAATATAATATTAACCTATAAAATTATTTTATTGCATTAAAATTCTCAAAATAGATTTATTTTTATATTTATAATATCAATTATTTTAATCTTTTATTTATAAGGTAATTACTGAATCATCATTGTGTCACAAATAAATTTATTTATTTAACATATAAAAATTATAAATGAAATAAAATTATTCAGGAAATATTTTCATAATTCTAATGAATATTTAAATTTAAATTTATATTATGTATAACCCTATATTAAAAATGGTTTAGTTATTAAACATTGAATTTAACTTTTTTAACTCTTCTTTAAATAAAATAATAATAAATGTCATAATATAATCCATATTGATCTAATGGATAATATTTTATTCCTAGGGTTTTTTGGGTCGAATTACACTTATCCAATAGAATTATGACATGTGTTAGGGTAATAATAATACCATTTTTACACTTAATTACAATGTTTACTTTTAACCGTGGTAAATAAAAGTAAAAAGATAACATTCACCAAAAATTATTTTCATCTTATTTAACCACATTTTTCTTACTCATATCAATTGTGTCTCTTGGATTTTTTAAATTCAACTCACAGAAGTGGTAATATTTTGTTTTATGCGAAATGGAAAATGCTTCTAGGAGGTGGGTAAAAGACAGTAAAAAGTTCAATAAAATTTTATATATCTAATATTATTACAAAATGACTCCAATGAATTATATATGACATATATAAGAATTATGTATCTATTTTTACCAAAATTAAATTTAAATAAAATCATTAATTATCTAATTAAAAAGTTAGTTTTAAACAATAACGCAGTGTTTATCAATATTAATCAGAAATTGAATGTTTTCACAAAAATACCACAAATTCTCCCTAAGCTAATTTTGATACTCTGAATCCAAAAATGAAGTCCATTTTGAAATTTAAAATTTAAAAATTTTCGAAAAATGGTTATTACTATTCATAACATCTAGTTTGATTAGTTATGGTGTGTTTGAACTTAATGTTTCATACAACTCAATCTATTTTCCTATTCAAAGGGAAAGGTATCGTGGAATCTTGGGGTGTTACATTCTATTCCCCATAAAATAATTTCATCCTTGAAATTTCTAAAATATTTTTGCATAAAAAGACTTAGGTGGTTCTTCATTATAAGTTCCTTGGTTTCCCACGTTTCCTCTTCCATATTATGATTTCTCCATAGAACATTTACCAGACACGTCATCTGGTTTCTCACCACTTCTTCTCTGGTATCAAGAATTCAGATAGGTTCTTCACAATAAGACAGATCATGTTCTAGTTCTAATTCTTCATAGCTGAGTATATGTGCTGGGTCATGCATGTATATTCTCAAAAAGTGATACGTGGAACACATCATGAATTCTAGATATTCTTGGAGGTATTTCCAAATGATAAGCTACAACTCCAATTTGTTCTATAATTTCAAAAGGTCCGATGTACCTGTGACACAATTTACCCTTATTGCCGAAACATATAACACCCTTCCATAAAGATACCTTCAAGAAAACATGTTCTCCTAAATGAAATTCGAAATCATTCTTTCAGTTATCGGCATAGCTCTTTTTCCTACATTTCACTGCATTGATGTGGGTTTGGATAACCTTCACCTTTTCCATAGTTTCCTCAAAAAGTTATAGGCCTATGAGTTTTCTTTCACCAACATCATCCCAACAAGATGGTGTGAGACATCAATTTCCATATAATGATTCTTATAGTGCCATCTGAATACTTTAATGGAAGCTATTATTATGGGAAAATTCTACTAGAGGTAAGTATTGGTCATATATACCATGAAAGTCAAATTAAAAAGATCTCAACATGTCCTATAAGGTTTGAATAGTCCATTGAAATGGTCCATCTATTTGAGGGTGGTAGGAAGTTCTCAAATGAAGATCAGTATCCAGAGCTTTCTAAAGAATTTTCCAAAATCTTGATGTAAAACATGGATCACGATCCGAGAAAATCAATAAGGGTACTCCAAGAATTCTTACAACTTCATTAATATATAGTAATACTAGACGTTCAAGTGGTAAATCTTCTCCTATAGCAAGAAAATGTTCTGACATGGTAAGACGGTCAACAAAGAACCGTATTGCATCATTCCTTCTAGGATTCTTTGGTAGCCCCATGGAAAATTCAATAGTAATATTATCCCATTTCCTCTCTGGTATGGGAAGTGTTTGTATGACCCCTCCAGGTTGTTTCCTTCCAGCTTTCACTTGTTGATAAACTATACATGTTGACACAAAATAAAACTTCTCCCTCTTCATGTTGTCCCGCCAAAAATGCTCTTTAAAATCTCTATAAATCATGGTTCTACCAGGGTTTATAGAGAAATTGGAGCTATGAACATCATCTAACAATTCCCTTTTCAGATCAGGTATATCGGGAACACAATGTCTCTTCCCAAATTTCAACGTCCCATCATCATATAATAATTCGATCAATCTCCCATAGTTCACAACATTAATTATATTTTGAAATTCCTCATCATCTGTTTGAGAACATTTTTTCAATTCTAGTAAAGATGGTTTGGAATCTATTTGAAAAGGAATTCATTTTTCAACTTCCAGGGTTATTCCCATATCCATCTTCACTAGATCCATGAAAATAGGATCCATTTCAACTATCATATTCTTAAAAACTCCATGATCCTTTCTGCTCAAAGCATTTGACAACTTATTTTCCTTCCTTGGTTGGTATTGTATTGGGAAATAATAATCCTTGAGTAGTTGAAGCAATCCCCTTTGCCTCATGTTGTGTTCTTTCTGTGAGAAAATATACTTCAAAATCTTGTGATCAGTATATATCACACAATTTTCACCAAAGAGATAATGTCTATATATCATCAAAGAAAATATTACAACTACTAACTCAAGATCATGAGTGGGATAGTTTTTCTCATTAAGTTTTAGCTATCATGATGCATAGGCAATAACCCAATCATTCTGCATAAGGGAACAACCAAGTCCTTTCTTTGATACATCACTGTAAATAACAAACACATCATTCCTCAATTTTAGAGTCAATATAGAAGAATTGACTAATATTCTATTCAATTATTCCAAAAATTATTCACACTCTTTTGTCCAAAAAAATTTAACCCCTTTAAGTGTGATCTTGGTTAATGGGATAGCCAATCGAGAAAAGCTTTGGATGAAATGACCATAATAACCTACTAAACCAATAAAATTGTTTACCTCATTTATACTCATCAGTACTGGCCATTCTTGGATTGCTCTTGTCTTATAAGGATCAATAGAGATTCCATCCTTATAGACAATATGGCCAAGAAATAAAATCTCATGATATCAGAATTCACACTTGCTAATCTTCCCGTATAATTCATTCCTTTTGAGGGTTTTCAGAATGGTGTGTAGGTGGTTTTTATGATCTCCATATCATTTTAAGTATACCAGGATATCATTAATAAATACGACTACAAAGTCATCAATACATTCCGTGAAAACTCTATTCATTATATCCATGAAGACATAGGGTGCATTAGTCAATCCAAAATACATTACTGTAAACTCGTAATGCTTGTACCTGGTTCGAAATGTTGTTTTCAGAATGTATTCCTTCTTCAAACATAATTGATGATATCTATATTGAAGGTCAATCTATGAAAAATATCAAGCTCCATGAATTTGGTCGAATAAATTATCAATGTGAGGTAGGGGATACTTGTTCTTTATTGTTATAGCATTGATCACCATGTAGTAAATGCACAACCTCATAGAGCCGTATTTCTTCTTAACAAAAAGGACATGGGCTACCCATTGAGAAAAACTAGGGAGAATAAATCCATTTTTTCTCAATTCAACTTTTTTTTATTTAGTTCCACTAATTCCACACTGTCTATTCTATAAGTGGTCTTCGATGTGAACCTTGAACTAGGAATTAAATCAATGAGAAACTCAATTTTTTGTTCTGGAGGATGTCCAAGTAAATCTTCTGGAAACACATCATCATATTCTAGCAAAATAGGTATGTCCCGTATTTGAACATTCCATTCCTCAACCTCAATTATTTCATTCTCTTCCTCACCAATAATTGAATTTAGTTGAGCAATGGTTGGTGGATCTAGATAAGAATCAGATGGTGACGTTTCCTCTCTAAAGATAAGGTACTCTTTATCATCATCAAAAATTGTAAAATCCTTCTTATTACAAATGTTTTTTGCATCATGGTCCTAAATCAAATCCTTACTGAGGATTATATCAAAATCAATCATAGGTATGATGATGAGATCAGTAGATAAATAATTTTGTCATGCCTTAATGGAAACTGATTCACAAAACATTTTTGCAATGATAAATCCATTAGGTGTTCGGACTGACAACTCCATTGTTAAATCAAATTGGAAATATCTAATTTTCATAGCAAACTAGGAAGATATGAAACAATGTGATGATCCAAAATCAAATAAAACATTATCTAAACTTGAGGAAACCATTAAATTACCTATCACCACATCTTTCATAGATTCAAACTCAGCAGTGGTAATAGTATAATATTGGCCTTGATCCCTTGGCCTTTTATATGGTAAGTTTTCTTGGAGCTTCAGACATTAATTTTCATAATGCCCCCTTTCTCTACAATTGTAGAATTCAACATTGACAGCCTCTTTCTATACATTGCAATCACAATCTTGGTGGTCTTTTTCACCACACTTGTAATATACTCCCATTCCCTTAAGGAAAGTATCGGGGTATTTCTTCCCACATTTACTACAGGATGGATATTCCACTTTTCCTTTCTTCCCCTTATTTCCATTTCTAGAGTGTTTAGGAGATATTATCTTATTTTCCTTTGCTTTAAAATCATAATACATATAGAATAAATTTTCAATCTTGATAGCACATGAGAAAATATATTTATATGACGGGAATTATTGGGAGACTAATGCTCGATGGAGAAAAGGTTTTAACCCATAAAAGAAACTATCAATATTACTTATTGGGTTATTTATATAATCTACAGAATGTCTTTCTATCCTTTTAAAGTTAGCCTCATAATTTGGGACATTCTCGTCGTCTTTTTTCCTCAGACTCAGAAATTGTCATCACATATCCTCTCATTGATCACGTGGAAAGTATATTTCTAAGAAAATATCTTTAAACTCCCTCCATTCTATATTTTACACTTTATCATCTTCCTTTTTTGTTTTGAATAAATGACCACCATTGATCTGCCTCTCTCGTGAGGCAATAAAATGAAATGACAACTTTTTCCCTTTCAGTACTCGCCAAAGAACTAAATATTTTCTCTATAGTATTTATCCATTTCCCAGATACTAATGGATTGGTACTCCCATTGAATGTTGGTGTTTGTTTTTTAATGAAGCAGTCTAACATTTATCCTCCGTGTTGTGGATCAGGGTTTTTCATATGGGTAAGGTTATTATTCATAACCTAAGTTAGTTGTCCTAGAATGGTGATAAGCTAATCAGCACCAGTTGCTTCACCAACTCCACTATAATTATATTGATTAGGAGGTGAATCCCTACATGGATTACATGAATTTATATAGTTTAAATTCCTTCTACTAGGTGATATTTCTAAATAATGTCATACACTATATTAGTTTTGAATTGCAATACATAATTCCAAACATGTAAAACACTTAACATAAATTGAACAGTTTATTGATATAATCCATAATCATAAAAATGTTTTCTTTGAGAAATTATATACTCATAAACCCTTCATAATAGTTTGTTAAGAAAATGAGAATTATCCTAAGCGTATCCCCTAGGAGTGTCGTAACTAAGAGTGCATCAAGGCCTGTTGTCATGCACCAGTTCCCATTCGAGTCTAGATCAAAGCGGTGTTTTTCATGTTTTACCCCTAGGTAAATCTTTGCTAGAGAAACCTCTACCTTATCGTATCCATATAGGGATTTATTGCTTGGAAAACTCACAAAATCATTACAGTACGAAAATTCTAGGATGTTCTCCTATACTAATCCTATAATTCTATCTTAGGGTAATGTTCTCTAATCAGAGTTTTTCTAAATCTACTTTCCAAGGTTAGTACTAAACCTCCCTCTGATACCAACTGTAACGCCCCAAGCCTAGTTACCCAAAGTTAGTGCATTATTCAATAAAATTGGCATGATAAAAAAATATCATGTCTTGAAATACCTATGACATCTCGCATTTTTATAACATAACTTTTCATTACATTTTACAAAACTGAGGATATTTAAGGTTTAGTGTCTTGGAAACCAGGATCTTAAAACATGAAAACATAAAACAATATTCTTAAACACTTCAAAGGATTGTCCTTATGTTCATCCTAGGTTAATTACTGCATCTCATAACCTGGGGACATACATCAAAAGAAAAGGTGAGCAGAAGGCCCAGTAAGGGAAACAAGGGGAAACATTTAACATGTGAACTTGAGATACATCAACAATGTCATGAAAAAAGAACTTTAAGGCATGAGAAAGAAATCATGAGGCATATGATAATAAAAATAACAAATTTCATAACTTGTAGAAGTTGCTACAACATTTAACAAAGACAATCATTTCTGTTCCACCACGGTCAATCCCCAAGGTGTCAATAAAAATTACCAAGGTTATTCACCAAGGTATCAGTCAAAATGGTCATCTCTAGAGATAAAGTATTTACCCAATGCATTGGAGTGATATCAGGGTGCACCATTAAATATTCCTTTATTATCATGCAATCCACATATATCATCATCAATAATTTCATAAAAAATCAATATAGAATAAAAGAAATGGGTTTCATTTCATAATCATAACGTTTTAAAAACAGCTTTAATGACATGATCTTTGTGTCACTTTAAAACCCACAGAAAAAGAAGGTGGGTCTCATGTATGTAAATCCCAGAATTTAAAATAGAACATTATGGTATATATTTTAAAACCCATATAGAAGATAGATCTTTGAGTATTCACTTAATAAACTAAAAAAACTTTAGAAATAAAGAGAGACATTTTGAGACGGAAATTCTGCAGCATAACGGCTATGTTTCGGGGTTTTAGAAAACATTGATAAGAGAGGGGACATGGGTCAATCATTCATAAATGACCCATAAAACAGTATAGGGACAGAATATGAAGGATATATGAACATGGTAATGAAATTTTAAGGACATAACATATGAAATGTAGAACATGAAAGGAAGACAAAAATAAGATTTCTCTTATGAAAATTCGGCAGCCTAACGACGTCACTTAAACATAAACAAAAATGATTTGGCGAGATAAAATGTGTTATCTCATCATATGAACATATAAGTTCAGTATGATAGATATAGAACTTTAAAAAATGAGAAAGGTGAAAGAATCCCTTAAAATTAGGCAGCCTAACGACCCCACTTAAACTTCAAAAAAAATGAATTGACGAGATCAAATACGGTCTCTCATCATATGAACATAAAAGATCAGTATGATGGATTTAGAGATCATACCCCAACATAATAAAAAGGAAAATTAAATACATGACATTAATGTAGAACTTTGAATAACGAGAAAGGTGAAAGAATCCCTTAAAAATTCGGCAGCCTAACGGCGCCACATAAACTTCAACAAAAATGATTGAGGAGATCAAAATAGTGTCTCTCATCATATGAACATAAAATATCATAATGATATATACAGATATCATACCCCAACATGATAAAAAGGAAATTGAAAGACTTGACAAGAAAATAAAACTTGAAAATGAGAAGGGTGAAAGAGTTCGTTACAAAAATTTCGGTAGCCTAACGACGCCACTTAAACATTCATAAAACAAAATGATGAGAGTAAGAGGGGATATCTCATCATATGAACATGAAAAGGGAATTAAGAGTAATATAAAATAACATCCTCCAACATAAGAACATGGAGAATAAAATAAATGACCTAAAAGAGAATATTTGAAAAGAAAGAGAGAGTTTGGATCCCTTACCTTAAAACGTACCTCTTAAAACTCAAAGGTTGGGACCTTGAGGGATTGGGGGCACCTTGGGAGGACTCCTTGGGAGGTAATGAGACCCGAACTTCGTTGGGGGAGAGTTGGGAGTCGAATGGATGAGAGGATAGCTTGGTATTTATAGGAAAAGTGAGGGGACAAGGCTTTAATGGCCAAAGGACACCTCATTGGTGGTTTTGGCAAAACCATGGGCGTTCCCATGGTATTTGCCCATGGTATTGGACACATGGGTCCCCCCACACAATAATTCATCACCTTTGGTCAGCCAACCCTTAAAATATCACATCAAATAATCATGACATAGTTATGATGTCATTAAACATACCAAAACCCTAAAACTGTATTTTTACTATTCACTGAAAATTCAACTTTCATAGAAAAAACCCAAAATTTCACCTTAACCATATATCGATGTTCTGATTTCAAAAATGGACTACATTTTATAAAAAAAATCCTAAATATTTTTAATTTAATTTTTACATAAATACACTATTCACCGAAAATACATTTTTCTCAAAAAAATCCCCAAAAAATACATTAACATAATATTGATGCTCTGAGTTCAAAAATGAAATCCATTTTATAAAAATAATTTTCTAAATATTTTTAATTTAATTTTTAATTAAAAAACACTGTTCACTCTGTAAAACTAATACATGACTAATAATTTATGAAACCGTTATTTAACCATTTAATTGAATCACATTATATATTCAAGGTTCCTAGATTATATTAATAATTTCTTTAAGTGAGATTACTAATCCATTTGGTCACATTACTAATCCTAAGCATAAAATCACTATTTATAATTTATTATTCATCAAAAATTAAGTTGATCTTATTAGATACTAAATTTCGTACTGAACATAATTTTAGAAGACCATTTTTTGAAAATCATTACACATTTTTAATTATTTAAGGTTTACGTAAAAATTATTAAATATCCATTCTCTAAAATTCATCAAAAATATGAATACTATATTTATCTGGACATTTAAAAATTCATAAACTTCATCATAAGAAGAAATCAAAATTTTTATTTAAAACAAAGGATTACACAAGGCAGTTACGGTCTCCTTACATTGCCCCTTATCACACCAGCATAGGACCTAAGTGTAAGGTGTGCTATGGTGAGATAATCTGAGGGAGGCTCGACCAACATCGCACGAGTTGTAATTTCTATCAGTTTGAACTTCTCACGAAGACGATTCCATTCTAGCTTCACAAGATGAAGTTCAGCTTGGGTTTGGTCCAGAATAAAGACCAGTGGTGCTACCTTCTTCCCAAGTTCCATTAGATTGGATTCGATTGGCCTGAGACTACTGGATGAGGCCATCTAATCTTCTTTCTATATTAATTAATCAAGGTCACGTGTTTTTAGAGACAGTAATTGAAACGTTTAGTTTCCAGCGGTCATATTGACCAATGTTCATATAACAGTCAAAACCCAATGGTCACATTTTAATTATACTGATGTTTTCAAATGAAACAGTTTTGTTGAGTATAAAAAAATAAAATGACACACAAAATTAGGAAACTAGATTTATTCAAAATTTCGGGTCGTTACAATACAGATTAGTTTAGTAGCCATAGAAATACCTAATACATTCATAAGTTTTACATTACTTTATAAAATGAAAAAAAAACAACATAGCCATCATATGCCACACTCATATCCCTTATAATATACCTTCAAGTCATTAATAATATACTTCTTCACATCTAGGGAAAATTAAAACATATAAAGGGGTGAGCTCAGATGCTCGGTAAGGATAATAATATATCAGAAACATTCATGACTAATCATAAACATTTAAGTCAATATAAGACTAAAACAAAATACTTTTAATCATTAACATCAACATAATATGGAAAATATAAAATCAAATAATTCCATTTACTTATTCATATGGATATTTTACTAGTCCAATAATCACATGAAATATCAATAACAACTTTCATAATAATGGAATGCATAATGCCAAACTTCATAACCACATAGTCAAGGCCTTGTTCCAAGACTAAAAATAAGAATTCATCAAGGCCATGTTTCAGGGAACTAGTTTGTGTCATGAGACTTAATGAGGCATCGAGGAGCTATATCGAGCTCCACCAGTCACTTACTAAGTCCAATGCATTCCTCGTATGAAAATGTTTAATGATAACAAAAACATTCGTATTAAAACTAACATACGAAATGTCAATACATTATCCATAAACCATGAAAGGTATAAAATTAACACAACCATAGTCAAACATATCACAAAACCATCAATACAATATGGAATATTGGTATCATAATAAATCAACTTCAAATAAGCTTAAAATCCATCGATGGATGTTGATATAGATGATAACAAAACTTTTTTTTATAGAAATTTATCTTTTATTTTCAAATCATTTAAAAGTCATATAATTATAGAAGAAAACATTTATTTTTAAAATCTTCTTATAATCTTGTAAGGGAAGCATCCATTATGTTATAATGGTGGAAAATATCCACACCTGCCGTATATGTTAAAGAATAATTCTTACTATAATTTTGTTGAAAAGGTCATAAAGTAACTTGTTTGGAAGATGATGGAAAGATTTATTTCAAACCATTTTATAAAAAGTCGAAAAATGCTATAAATGACTTCAACCAATATTCTGGTAAATATTATTAATTTTTTTTAATACATTTTTATGAAACATGGATGTGGATGATAAAGGGGTCCTAGTAGATACTTGCGTAAAAACAACCTCGGATAATAAAGAGATTGTAAAATTAAACCTTACCTTGTACTTTAAATTGGTTATGGGTATGTTAAAATCGTGTCTAATGATAACAAAATTGTTATTATATTATACAAGAACCATATACATTAATATTATATCATATATGATCTTCTAATATTGCTTGGTTAATTATATTTCAGTAGTATAATCATTTCAGGTGTTAACTGATTCGTTTTCCTTTATATGTTTTGTTATGTAAGTACTATTTATTATGGATAGGATGTATCTTATTCCTATTCAGAATTATGTTAATTCATTAAAAATTATTTTTTAATCATAAAATGAATATTAGTCTTGAATGGATACGATGGGAAATGAATTTCATCGCGTTCGTGGAGACGGTAATCCGTACGTACACACGAGTGACAATATCATTCTTTTGATATTAAAATCCTATATAATTGGATGATGTATCATATAAAAAGAATAATTATCAAGTTATATTTATTATTTACATCATTTATACCCATTATTATATCCATCCAATTGAATAAGTGTTTGAATAACAAACTACACCACGACGTGGAGACGGTAATCCGTACATACACACGTATGATGGCATTATCATTTATAGGATGGATAGAATAATAAATATGGTTGTACAATTTTTATACATACATTATATTATATAAAATATATTGGATTTATTATTTTATATTGGAAACAACAATGAAAGAGCTAGTGGAAGAATAAATAAACTTTAAAGAGGTGATGAAGTATTAACCTCTTTTTTGGGTTTGTCCTTTTGATTTGATCAAAAGGGCACCACAGGTTGGATTTCTGACTAAGGGAAGGACTATAGGATATGGTAAGACCGTTAGAGGACATTTGGTCCAGGGTTGGTCAATCTAAATGGATTTGAAGGTGTGAATTTGAGAGAAGGGGAAGTTCCCTTTTATAAGAGAGGTGAGGGTCACATTAGGAAATGCTTGAATTATTATTTTATAATAAAATCTTTTTGTATTTATAAGGGATGAAAAATTAATTATTTATATTCTAAGGTGTGTAGGGATTAAAAACTCCCCAAAAATAGGTTTTATACTAGTTTAGGTCATCATATTAACCTTATCTTTGAGATTTAACTCTTAGTTAAATAGTTTGACATTTACCATGTCTCTTTGTATTTTTTTATTATATGGTTAATAAACATACTACAAACTTCCAAGAGAACCTCAAGTGTTTCATTGATGACATATATATCATTATATAATCCCTTTGGAAGAACTTTATGTTATTAGGAATAGAATATCAATTTATAATATAATATTTGTTTTAAAAAGGCTTTTATGTCAATTTTGACATGATTTGGTATTTGGTTTTATTAAATTATTCACAACATTATTACTTCTAAAAAAATATTTTAATAAACCCTAAAATTTCATATTAACCTATAAAATTAGTGGAATTCATTTAATGTCTAAAATTATAATTATTTGGATATTTATAATATCAATTATTTTAATGTTTCATTAATAAGTTAATTAATACATCTTCATTGTGTCATGTATAAATTTAATTATATAATTCCAAAAAATTATAAATAATAAACCATTATATAGGAAATTATTTTACCTTTATATTTAATATTTATAGTATAAATTATATTATGTATAGCCCAATATTTAAAAAAAATTAATTATTAAAGGTTCAATTTAACTCTTTTAACTCATCTTTAAATAAAATTATTTTAAATGTCCTAATATAATCCATGTGGACCTTAAGGATCATATTTTATTTCTAAGGTTTTTTTTGGTCGAATTACACTTATCCAATAAAATTAGGACACGTGTATGGGTAATAATAAAATCATTTTACCCTAAATTATCCTATTTACTTTTAATCGTGCTAAATAAAAATAAAACATTACTATTCACCAAAAATTACATTCATATTATTGAACCAAATTTATCTTAATGATATTAATCGTGACTCTTGGAATTTTGAAATACAACTCCCTGAAATGGGAAAATTATGTTTTATGAGTATTAGCAAATGCTCCTAGGAGGTGGGTAAAAGACGGTAAAAAGTTCAACAAAATTTTATATATCTAATATTATTACTAAATGAATCCAATGAATTAAATTGACCATATATAGGTATTATGTATCTATTTTAACCAAAAAAATTTAAATAAAATAATTAATTATTAAATAAACTATTCGGTTTTAAACAATAATGTAGTTTTTTCACTATTCATAAAAATTTTAAAGTTTTCAGAAAAATACCAAAAATTCACCCTAATCTATTTTCAATATTCTGAATCAAAAAATGAAGTCCATTTCGAACGATAAAATTTATTATATTTCAAAAGTGGGTATTAATATTCATAACCGCTAGTTTTATTGGTTGTGGTGTGTTTGAACTTGAAGTTGCGTGCAACACAAGCTATTGTATTATTCAAAGTGAAACATACCGTGGGAGCTTGGGTGATAATGAAATGATTTATAAAATTTGGTTAATAGAAGGTATAGAAAGATGGTTATTTAATTTAGATTTATTGTGATTAAGGTGGTTAATATAGGAATGATGACTATTTTTCTCACATGTTAGGACCAATTTATTCATTTAATTTGATATGATCCTAATTCAAATTTACTTTAACATGGTTTCCATCAAGTTAGAATATTTATTATCAGATATGGGATAGATTATATGAAATATATATAAATATCTCACCAACATTTTTACTAGATCAAGAATAGTGGTATTTATCTACTTTTGAGATTCACTTTAATGTATAACCTCATCACATAAAAGTATAATATGCATGAAAATAGATAGGATAATCCCTGGAATATTAGCTGATGTCCATTTTATTTATTTTTTACACTCTCTAAATTGATCAAGATGTTTTCATTCCCATTTTATAGGGACATTGTTTGAAATAATTGTGGTTTATTGGTCAATATCTGAATGATAAGAATATTTCTAATTTTGGGGTATGATATTAAATTTTAAACTTCAAGAATTTATGGACTAATATATTGGATTCAAGGGGAGTTTGGGATATTCAATTTTCAATTTTCTCATGTTTATTATTAATAGAATGAGAATCAATAAAAATTATACCTATAAAATCATCAATTATCTTGGGTAACATAGAATGAATATTTCATGACTCACTCTGCACAATGATAATGCAATGAGAGGACATTTATGGTGACAACCTGAGACACACCTCCTATAGGACGTAGGTCGGTGACTAGTACTGAGGGAATAGTTAACCTGAAAATGTGAGGAATTTCCCTCTAAGATAAACATGTAGAAGGGAGAGGGAGAAATGATATCAAACAAAGAACTATTAAGAAATATATAAATATATATATATAATACATGGGTAGACATTAAGCTTCATGTAGTACTAAAAAACTAAAGGGAAACTACAAGTACCAAAAAGGTAAAAATGACATCAGCCATGATGCCCAAATAGCCCCTGCTAAACTCCGAGATAGTAATATCTAGACCAATTGCTTACAAACTATGATAGAATTATAAGAAAATATAAAATATACACTGGTAAAATATGACAATACACTAATTATGATCATACGCACTGCCTCAGTTATAAAAAATAATGAAATCATTATAAAGAATAGTGAAAGTAACTCGTCATCTAAATAAGGTATAATATGTTCCAAACAAAAACATGGTTATCTTTCTCCAGGTATCGCATATAAGAGATCATATAATATGGTAATAAAATATCAAGGGTTCTCTTCTACTACTTCCCCAATGGTTTTCCACTCCCCCAATATTGTAATTCTTATGAATCTCTCTCCAAAAAAATATTCTTTGTAAAGAATGTGGAAAAAGAACCCCCACAAGTATATCATGCATTATATAAAAAACCATCCCATATAGTAAAACAAATAGTAACCAGGTAATTTTATATATCCACTATAACCCATATGACATATATCAAACATTGGGTATTATATGTCAATATATTTCAGCCCATACACCACATAAGTATATCAAGCCATCATACCCTATACATGTAATAATGATAATAATACTATGGATATTATATCATTTAACAATTATGTGTGAAATAACTAGAATCAACCACATTACTCTACACATATATATGGGAAAAATAACCATTGTTCATATTAGCACATATAAATACAAAAGATAATAAAGTGGGGCCAGAGGGAGTAGTCATCCATCCATCCTCCCACTGGGGTGTTGGTGAAAACATCCTCCCTGATTCCATTGGTTGTCAACTTTCTTAACATTCAAGGGTGGGGAGAGTACAAAATAACAAGATATACATGGTATAATATACCTCACAACAACACTATGGAAGTAACCTCGTCTTATAATAAACTGTAGATAATGTCACTCGGACTCCGAGCTTCCACTACTAAGACCAAATATCCTATAATGACACACTCATATAATAGTTTTGAATTACTTATTTTATTTTAATAATTACATTCCATTAATTAATTAATTAACCATCAATTAACCAATAACATCAATCTGTATTCCATTAAATTTCATTAATAATTAGAGTAAAGAACATCCCCTTCAATAAATAGTCCAAAACAAGGATTTGGTTTATCAATATTAACATCTTGTGGCAATTTTCACTCAATAATCAACCAAAACCATGTGTTAAACATTTATTTATTAATTATTATAATCATTTAATATCTAGGTAATCAATAAAAAACATCTAAAGAAAACACCAAGAGAAAAATGATATCAAGAACATACAATATCATCAACTAGTGGGTAAAGGTATTCATATAAATTAAAAAACTCTACCATCGAACATTAAACAGATTCATAAGGGAGCATATCATGTCTCAATATCTCGTTGAATGGTAATCCCCAATTGTACCCATTCCATTACCTCATGATCCATCCATGGTAGCAACATGGATATACTGATGCATCTTGTCTTTAATGGAATAATCTTATGCCATGTCATCTCGGTCTTTTACCCACATATCACAATAGAAATACCATTATCATATCACATTCCCCCCCCCCCGCCCTATACTACACATCATCCCTCCCAGATTAGCCATTTCAAGATCATGTCATGTGGCTCAAATGTAGATCACATCACATGTAGTAGGAACTACAAAGAAAGTAAAGGAGGAAACTAGACCCATATGAAAAGGTATTCAACCTTCTCATGAAAATTAGCTCTCATGGATTAATAAAAATCATTAATACTTCACATGAAAATAGGAAACTGATGCCCCAACATATATCTTTATTATAAGATTGGTTTTTATTCCATATTGAATTTATTGATTCATTATTATTAGGGTACAACTACGTGTATACTAAGGCATCTTGATATAACAAGATATCAATAGAAAAACATTCTATTTTCCTTTATTCTAGTTTTAATAATACTTGATAATTACCATTCTTAATTAAAATGCCTTTTAAATTTTTATCATAAAAAATAGCATGTTGTTGTTTCATTAATCATATTTAATTAAACATGCATACCTTTATCAATTTTATTATTATCAAATTTCAATATAAAACCTGATTCATAAAACTTATATCTTTATACGTAATCCAATGAATTATCAATTAATTATGGTTTTTCGTTCTTTACTAATTTCCACATGTTATTCCAAGAATAAGAAAATATAATAATAAGAAATGGATAGATATCAAACTATCTATAAAATCAAGAGACAAACTACAATCATGGAACAATGAAACAACAATACCCACATGTTATCCAAATCAAGATATTTAATTTAGTTCAACATTTATTTGGTTAATTAAATTACTATTCAAATGGATAAATCATTATAAAATTATTATTTAATATAAAGAAAATAGAATCAATGAATCTCCTAACACAATATCCTTCACCATTCTTCTCAAGAGAACAATACCATGTTACAGATCTTTGATCACCATTACCACAGTAACTGCATCCATATGAGGATTCCTTAGGACATCTGCACCAAAAAATCAACAGAACCCCCATTAGAATCATGGGATATGAAACACTATAGTATGGTTTGAAGATCAGGAAGAAAATGAAACCAAGTTATGGAAAACCAAGAAAAATATGATGTGGAACTCACCTTGTATCACCAAGGATCGAATACATTATCCAAATATTGATACCCAATTGAATGAATCTCGAATATACTAATAGAGGTATACTAGATAGATTTTTATGATAGGTATAGAGTTTCTTTATACAGGGCTTTGATAAATACCAAAGTATCTAAAAAATTGTTCGATGTACAAAATCATGGATTTACTTGACATGTAATCCCCTTCCATATCATGAAATGCTTTGGTTTTTTTTATGAAAAACACATCTCCATGTTATTATTTTACTGTTAATACTTACATCTCAAGAACAAGTCATGAACCTCAATTAACCTATTTATAATTATTTCACAGTGTATAATCATTACACGGTGTGTAATCCCCTTGACTTTAGTATTTCACAACCAATCCCCTCCCAACCACTTCCATTCCTCCTCTATGCTCTACTAACCTCAGGAACACACAAAGGGTTATTCCATAAGGATCTAGGCCCTTACATTAGATACCTCTCAAAAAATCATATTCCTCTATATTCTAAAACAAAACCATATAGGAAATTAAAAGGGTCATCAAAACAAACACCCCATTAGATACATCCCAAATGTCTCACCACCATAGGTTCTCAACCACCTTACCCAGAGGAAACATTTGAAATACCACAAAACAACCCCAACAAATCCCTATAAAAATCCTGGGGTGGATACATCTCAAATGAGAGTAAATAAAAAACAATAAACAAGATTAGACTACCTCATAAACCAAGAAGGATCCACAAACACAAGGGAAAAACATTAGAAGATAATATCTATACATCAAATACCTTGGGGTACTGAGAAGCACATCAACAGGTCACATTAGTAGGTACTATACTCATGCCAATATGTCATTACAAGACATGAACCAAGAGTGTAGTAATCCTAAAAAACACATTTTATTGATAGTCTAGGATCTTCAATGCCACTCCTCAGAGGTCTCATCATTCCCAACATCGATCTCTACCCAACCGATAATGGGGGAATTATCATGAAGATAATTTCATAGTTGTTTCATGTGAAAAACATCATGCATCCAACTCATGTGAAGGGAAATTTATATCCTATGTTCCATGACTCCAACATGTGCCAACACCTTGAAAGGGTAAAAAATATGTGATAAAGATTATTCCCTTGACCAAAATGTCTCTTCCCATGATGAGGAGTCACCATCAAGAACATGTGATCTCAAAAATCAACCCCCATAGGTCTCATCCTATTATTAACAAAGGATTTATAATGATACTTCTATCATTCTGTCCTCTTATGAATTCCCAAAGACATCTGTATCATATTCTATACTATTTCTAACCCCAGAATTTGTGCCTCTCCAAACCAGTCTAGCATAGTAGAGAACAGAATGGTCATATACACAATGCTTAAAATGACACCATAACAATGGTTGATTTCAAGATATTTTGTTTAAAAATACTCAACAAAGGGAATGTTCCAAATACATGAACCTCTAAAATTCAGTACATAAGTGTAAAACATGTATTATATAGTCTGGATAGTCCACTCTATCTGACCATCCATCTGAGGATGAAAATATCATCTGTTGAATAATGTAGAAGAAAAATTATTCTAGGGACCTATACACACCCTAGAGGAAGAATAAGGATCTCGATTAGAAATAATCATCAAAATGACTTCGTGGAGTCATAACACCACCTCCAGACACTACCTCAAAAAATCATTCACTGATCTTGACTCACTAATCCCCATAAAGTGGTATTATTTCATCAAATGATCCACCTTCACTCATATAACATCATACAATCCCTGATATTGAAGAAAACTAGTAATCATGCCCATCGAAATGTCCCCCACTACCATTGGGGATCATCTAAAGGGTGGAGGAAAACACAAAGAACATGATACACAGTCTTCTCCTTTTGGAAGACCAAACCTTGAGAAAAAAATTCTAATACTACACTCTTTTACATATTCCACCAAAAACTAACCTCTAAAATCATGGTACATCAATTTCATTATTGGATGTACTAATAATGGAGAACTATTGAACTTATAGAGAACCATATCATACATAATAGAAGGAAGGAAAGTCCTAACATGAAACAACATATCATGATTTCTATCCTCAGAATAATAAATAAGGGAATTCAATCAAATAACGTGTTCCCTATATAACCCCACCTCAGAATCCCCACTTAAAAATCACACACGTGTCTCACTAAATATGACTGCACTATCATCTAAAAAAGACATCAACTACCTCTATACATTCCCACATCATGATGAACCACTGGTATCCTTTCGTTCACCTTCAAAGAATCTCTATATTTATGCACAACATCATTATGTTACATTCTACAAAGAACATCCACTAAAACTTTTCCCTTTCCCTACGTATATGAAATCACAAAGTGATAATCCGAAATTATCTCCATCCACCTTCATTGATGAAACAACTTGTCAAGGTGGTAAAATACATAAATCTCCCTATTATAGTCTATAAAAATCACAAAATTATCCATGATGAGGTAATGTTGTGACAACATTAATTGAAACACCAAATCTAGAAACTCAATATCATTTGTGGAAAAGTTACGCTCATGGGGACGTAACTATCAAGAACCATAAGAAAATACTAATCTCTAGTTAATTATAATTCATCCTAATAAAGTATAAGGAGTTCTATAAAAACATTCAAACTAAACTCCCTCAACTAGAAAAAAATAACTAGAGCATGGTCCAACTTCTCCTTTAGGTTCTAAAAATATATCTAAAAGAATTCATTCTGAAATAATGCATTATATTTTCATGTCAAATTATTCAGACTATTCAAAACCAAAGAAAAATATTATAGGAACATACTATAATATCCAACAAGTCCAAGGAAACTCTTCACCTTTACACCTATATTTTAGGCTTCCCAAGAACCAACTTCCTCTTTCATTTAAGGAGCAATAGCTAATCTCTACTAGGATACTACATGCATTGAGAAACAAGATCCATGGTACCAAAACTCACACTAAGATATTTTCCCGAATAGGTTCTCATGATGTTGTACTCCAAAAATTGAATGAATCACTTATGATTTATCCTCCACCAATGTGAATTACACAAGGATTTAATCAATGAAAACCCCCATGAATTTATACAGGACGTCTCTGAACAGTGTGTTCATCAACCACATGAACTAAACTACATAATTCAGTGCACTGAAACACATCTCCACAAACTCATAATTACCATGATGAAAAACAAATTAATTATTTTGAATATCCCCATCATTCACCTACACAATATCATATCTTGTCAATAAATCTATATTTTAGAACTGAATGTCTCATTTTAACTGATCAATTAAATCATCTATCCATGGTAGATGATAGTGTTTATTCACTATCACTTGGTTCAAGCAGCGCTAAAGGATACAAACTCACAATTTGTCAATATATTTCTTCACGAAAAAAACTAGATCCAACAATGGTAAGAGACTCGTCAAAACAAATCCTCACTGAAAAAGAACATTGAGTTGTACCTTTTCTCTTGGTACTCAGAAGATGTTATCGTTTATAGAGACATCGTGATATATGACACAAAAAGATATAACTCACTCTTAAAAACAATCTCCCATCGAGGGGGTAGTTCTAGAACCTCCTCTAAAATTACATTAGGTTATTCTTCCACAAACCTTGTAGTAACCAACTATTGAACCTCTAGTGAACTCATCATAAACTCATCCATAAAATATGTAAAGGAAGGAAAATGCCTCTAACAAATCTAAGGGTCTCGCTTTCCAAAACAAATTATGGCTCCCCATTAGCATCCTAGAAAACAACATTACTATGAAAGAAATACCTGATAACCTATAATGAATAAAACCATCCATTCTAGTATGATGTCATATGGTTTTATCCATAAACATAGGAAAAATCCCTCAAAGTGGTGATTCTCTACCACTAGCTCATAGTCTCTACATACATCATATAAGTCAGCCTGACCTCAAACTAGCATTGTCAACTCCAAGGGAACTAGATTCATCTCTTCCTCAAGTACCAAAGGATGGATTGGGTAGGTTATATAAGGGATTGTGTTTAACCTAAATAAAACATATCATAAAACAATGAAGAAAACAAGAAAAGGGTACCTCAGACAATGCCCAAATTTATTCGCACTAGAAACACTAAATCATGAATATGATCATGACATACTCCAAAGCCTCTCTAAAAGTACCGATAAACACCTACAAAGTTTTTCTATAATTTCATAGGTTGGTTAGAATAAATGGTACATTCTTTATCTGCCCCATCCTCTTTATTTTGATCGCAAAATGGGCCACCCTACTGTTGGTACCTCATCTGAAACTACCTCAACCAAGGAACCTAGAGCAGAAAAACTAGAATGCAGTGATTTATCTGAATGGTTGGTAACTATATCCCCTCATGATCATGTCCTCCATATGAAAAAAACAATTCTGATACCTTATAATTATTCTAAGATCCACCTACCTCAATGAAATTAGATTATATGGGTGGGGACCTACACCTTGTTGACCGAAAACTCATCTATCTTAGAAAAAGAGAACCATGGACGACAACATTTTTTTGGGAGTAATTCTAATGACTCCCCTATCATGATGAAATGGTTCTAGATATAATCCTCTCAATAAATTATTCTCTCACTATCACCTCAAGATACCAATTTTTAATCAATGTGGTAACCTAATTTTAGATCTATTGATGAAAAGCCACCTTAAAAACCCTCACCTTGACTTATCATATAGAAACATGTCTAAATCATTTCTCAAAAGGATTATGAAATAGATCCCAAAAACACTCCCAATAGATCTCCCATAAAGAATGGTAATAAGGTCATTCAAAATGTTCCCCTTAGAATTCATAGATATAAAATCATTTAAAAATTAATTATAGAACATTTGCCACTATTTTGATGACTCCACATGATCCCGAATGAATAAGAACCACCAATGTTTCATTGCTCTATGAAACTTCATCACAACAAATAAAACCCAATGATCCTATCTTTCATAAATAAAAATTAATTCTATCTCTCCATACGAGAAATAATATCTTGAAGATACAGCTGAAATAGAGACCTCATACCTCTATATAATCTGGTGCTGAAACTCTCAAAGTGTTCTCATCCAAGTGTAATTATCATATACCTCTACTCGAAGTAGTTCTGGTAGTTCATCATGTTGAATATCTTCAGTGATAACTTGGTGAGGAAATCAACCTGGATCTATACCTTCATAAAGAAGAAACTTCTTACAACTCCTAAACCTAGAATATGGAATAATTAAAATTAATTAATATATTATTTAATTATCTGGTTATTGTTTTAACCTCTAATATTTTCTTCCCATTATAGACAGAAGCGTAAATAAGAATGATGAATGATACTTTCCTAGTTCACTACAGCACAACCTTTATTACCTCATTTAGTACGTAGAATAAAATAAATGGCCATTCATTAGATCATGAGGGGCTAATTACTCACTTTAAAGCTGGTCTCCCATGTTCAAATTTCTTACAAATCATAGGGGATACCATTTCCCTACCTACCTATGCAACCTCACTTGTGCATAACACCTACATCCATCATGTTCCAAACAACTGAACCACTGATACCACTTTATCCCTACCATGTCTCCAAGAATATTATACAATGCAAGGAGAGATATGGTAACTTTCTGAGTCTTGTCACTAGTAGGTCTCACGTTGGAATCTATCCTCGAGGGTAGAGCAAACATGTTGATGTGAGGAATTACCTTCTAGGGGAAACATGAGAAAGAGAGAGGGGGGAATGAAGGATAAAACAACCAACACCTTCTCATTAATATATATATATATATATATATATATTACATAAGAAAACACATAAAACTTTATACAGTACTAAACATATGAACAGATCCTACTTGTACTATAATGGTAAAAATGGAAGTGACCACAAAGGCCAAACAACTCATGTTAAACCTCGAGATAGTAATATTCCTCATCACTACCACCCTACTCCGACTAAACTAGAAGATAATTTATATATATGTGGTTTGATTATAACATCATACTCTATAGGATCCTCCTTAGATCCTCGCATTCAAAAGATAAAGTAATCATTTTAATGCATAGTGTAAAATAGTTAAACTAATTCATCACCTATATAGGTATACTATGTTTCCAACCTCTCCATTTTTATCTCTCACCATGTATAAGTTACAATAGAGTATATAATATACTAATAAAACATGAAGGGTTCCAATTTACCACATCCTCACTGGTATGCCACTTTGTCCCAACCCCGAAAATCTTTACCATCTCTCTCTAAAATTAATTTTCCTTAAAAACAGTTGGGCAAGGAACCACCACATGCACCTCATGCATCAGAAAACTACACCACAACGTATCACAAACCAAATAGTAACTAATATGTTTACAGGAGAAACTATATCTTTTAGGAAATATATCAAACATTGAGTATTATACCTTAATCCATTACCGGTTATACACCGAGTAAGTACCTCAAGCCATCACAACATATACATTTCATACTTATAATAATCCTTCAAATACTATATCTAGTAATACATGTGTATGAAATAACCACAAGACATCACATCCCACTACACAAATATATGGGAAAACAAACCACTATGCATAGAGGCACAATTAACCACCAAGATAATATAGTGATCCCATAGGGGAAAGTCAGCCATCCATCCTCCAACCGAGTTGTTGGGGAAAACACACTCATCAAGTCCACAATGTGTCAGTTTCCCTAACCAACATGGGTGGGGAAGCTTTTGATATTATAGAATATACATATCATATGTAACATAAAACCACACTATGTGAATACCCTAGTTTTAGACTCAATTATTTCTAACTTCATACAATCACCTAGCTAGTACCACTAAAAATAGATATTTTATAAGTACAGATGAATATAATTGAGTTGCATTAATTATTTCTTCTATTTTAATAATTCACTTACATTAATTAATTTATTATACATCAATTAACCACTAAAGTCAATCCAAATTCTGTAACATTACATTATAAATCATATTAAGGAACATTCCCTCTAGGCATAATTCTAAATTAAGGACTGGGATAATCAAGATTAATATATTTTTGGATTTTTCATTCCACAATCAACTAATATAGTGGATTAAAAGTTTATTAATTATTTATTAAAATCATCCCATATACACATACTATAGGAAAAATATCACAAGATACCCCTAGGAGAAAACTAGAAATCAAACACCTCAAACATCCTCAATTAGTGGGGAATGAAATTCATATAAAACAAGAATCACAACCATCATCCATTTAAAAAATTCCTAAGGGATACTAGTTTGTCTAAACTTCTCATCAAGGGTAATAATAGAGTTAACCCATCACATAACTTATAATTTCATCCCTAACACACGCATTCATATATAAATTATCTCTCCATCATAAGTATCATCTATTTCAATTTTATCCAGGCCTCTTTGCCTATATATCATAATATACATCCAATACTTAGCAATCCTCGACACATCACATATGGTCCTACCTACCCCAAAATGTAATTCATCCATCCAGGATCAGTTGTATCATGGTAGTTTCACATTTCTCGAATATATATTACTTAAAAATTATTAGGAACAAATAAGATGTAAAATTAGGAAACCAGGCCCTCAAAACATAGCACTCATCCATCTCATGCAATGATTTATCAAGGGTCCAAAACAAGGCACTCAAAGTTCTCACGAAAATGGGAAACACATGACCCAAAAAACATATTTACCACATAACTCGTTATTATTCCATCTTTACATAACTTTTTCATTACTAACATGTTCCAACTGGTAAACTAAAGGGATAAAACTATAGAAAGATATCAATGTAAAAACATGGTCTTAGCAAGTATTCTGGGCCGAGATCTACCATTATCAATTAACATTACATTATTCATTATTATCATCAAGAAATAATTAAAATTATTATATTTAATTGATAAATTTTAATTAAACATGCATACTCTCATCAATTTGATAATCATAAAATTTCAACAAATGAACAAATATATTTAAAATGTCTCTTTATTCTTAATCAAATTAACTATCAATTAATTTCATCTTTACATTTTATAGAAATTTTAACATTCTATTTGAAAAATACAAAAACACAAAAAAATAAAGGAATAGGTATCACTCTATCTATAAGATACAAACTACAATCATGGTATAAGAGAATAACATCTGTAACATGTGATCGCAATCAATATAACTAACCTGGTGGGATATTTATTATGTAAATTCCATTTCTATCCAAAGGGACAAATACATCAAATTTTATGATTGAATATAAATAAAATATAAGATATAAATCCCTTAACACAAAAGTTTTCAATGATCTTAACATGAGAATGGACCACATTACGGATCACTGATCACATATCCTACAATAAATGCATCTAAATAATGACATCATGGAAACAACATAGAAAGAAAAAAAGAAAAATATCATTATACACAAGGGTGATCAAATGAAATGGAATGTGAAGACGAATGAGAGGAAAAAAAAGGAGAAACCATAAGAAACATATATAAAACCCAGATTGGATCACAACATATCAAATATGGATGAAAAGAATCAATTTAATAATTGAAGGCATCTTGAAATGCTAAGGTGATGGCTCTTAGACTTCTTGGGATGATAGGGTGATAGAAATTGGACATAGAGTTTATAGAACAACTTGAGTGGATGAAACAATTAAAGATGTAGGACATCATGGATTTAGATGATGTTTAATCCCCTTTAATGTCATTCAATCCCTTAGGTAAGGTTTTTGATGAAAAATTCACCACCTTTTTATTATTTTACCCTGAATATATACACATAATGAAACTTTTCTGAACAATTTATGAAGGTCACTTAAAGGGTTTATAAGGATTATATTGCATGTAATCTCCCTTCTATAGCATTTTGCAGCCAAACCCCTCCAAATCACACCAAATCCACCTCTATGATCAACTATCCGTGTGTCCACACAACGGCTTGGAACACAAAAATTTATGACTTCATATAATACACTCATCCATCAATATAAAATAATTAAATACTTCAAATACTATGAATTAATTTAATCTAAAATAAAAAATTTTGTGTTAATCAATGAATAAAAATTATAATGGGTGTTATGTAGACTATATATTAAATTTTTTACATTTATGATATCTTTCATAAGAAAGAAATGATAAATTGATTTTTACTCTATAGGTTGTTTCATGTAATCCAATACATGTAAATGAAAAATCTCTCCCTTGAACTATGTGAAAAATATTCCTTAATGAATATCTATTATTTTTTTCAAATTTTGAAATAGAAATTTAATCTATTATTACAAGATTATTTCCACAGGTTCAAGATTCATCATATTCAATTATATAGAATAATACATGAAAAATAATATTATTTACTCATATATGTACATTTTTAATTACCCCATTTAGGTGTGAAATTATATAGTATACGAGTTTTATAACAATTATATGTTATTGATGAACTCCCCCATAAAAAATTACACATAGAGTGAGTTAGAAAATTAATAAAAGAACCTAACAAATAATTTTATCATTGAATAAAATCTCTCTATTTATAAACTATGTCATAAATATACATGGATCGTTGAATATTCTTGGGAATATCTTGTTGTTATATTGTCAAAAAAAAATCATCCCATGTTTAACCTCTACATACCGTAAATATATCATCAATATTTATAATTTTATATACAAAAATATATATATTATGGAATTTTCACAACATTATCTTAAAAAGGATTATTAAATTTCACATTTTTAAAATTATCAAAGATATCATTTTAAATTTCATTATAAAATTGTATACTGTTTCTAGAAACTATCTTGGAAAATGTGAAAGGAATATTAAAATCAAGGTATTCATTCCTAATAAATTTATTATCTTTCTTTGTTTAATATAACTGTGAATGATTCTTTTATATATTAAGAATAATAATTTTCCAAAATTGTACATAATATAAGGTTATAAATATCATTACTATAATTCATGGGTATGGATATAGCCTTACTACTATGAACCGTAAGTGATCATATATTACCATTATCTTTAGTATTGTAAATGGGTTGGGAAATTATCCTTCCAATTATTTCATAATGATCTACCAAATCGTGTCTTCAAAATATCCAACTTTACTCAAAGAATCTTGGATTATTGATTATATGGTCCATTGTTACTGGAGTTTTTTCAATTCAATTTTCATTACCATATCCATAAAACCCAATTTAGATTATTTGAGAATATTAGTGTAATTCTTTTGATAGTGGAGGGAAAATGTTAGTACATTTTCTCTATTTAACCCATTTTAGGTTTGGGTACCATGAGTTTCCTCTTTTTTGGTACTATGGTTGAGGTTTACACCCACGATTAAAATTTTACCAAATATTTTAATTCGTGAAGTGATTATATTTTAAAATGTATAACTTTGAAATATGAAAACAAAATATTAATACTAAATATAAAAATATAAATAAAATAATTTTTTTTCATAGAAAAATTAGAACAATTCATTAAATTAGTTGGTATTCTAAATTTCCTTGATTATAAGATAATTGTGTTAAAATTTTAAACATTTTTACGAGTTTATTGTTCATCTTTTGTTATAAGGAATAATTATTTTCCACATAAACACCTCTAGTTTGTGTTATAATTAATTTCTAAAATTATAATTCATTATTATTCACGTAGGATGTCAATTAACAATGTATTATATGAATGTTTTCAACTAGGGTGATGATTTTCATATTATCTATCACACCACAATCCATAGGGTCAAGTATCAAAGAAAATATTTTAGTAAGAATTTAGTCTCTAACAAAGTAGATAGGGAATCTAGCACATAATAATTAAAAAGTCTAGGTATATTTTTTGATGGCCTAACATTTTTATTACCAAATGTCAAAAATTATTTATATGACGGATATTATTTGAGAGACATGGAAAATAAATTTCTAGATAGATTCATTTATATTTTTTACCAACATCAATAATAGTATGAATCATGTATAACTAATATTATTTATACCATTAAGATATAAATGAAATGGAATAAGTTTTTGTATGTCCTCAATGACACCATGATGTTTTATGGGGGAACACATAATGTTGAAATCTGTATGGAATTTATACAATTTCTCATTGAGAGTACCATTGAACTTGGGGGGATTTTGATATGTTCTATACTAAGATTAAATGGTATAAATTAAAGAGTTATTGGATGTATTCATGTTGGTACTCCACAAGTTAGTTATTAATTTATTATATTTTGAAATTATATTCTTTCAATATCTCAATATCTTGATTAGTATATTGTTTAGTTTGTGTTAAAATTTCCTGAGGATCAATAATTTTTCCCTTAGTGGGAGAAGATTCACTCGTCCTAGATTTTTTAATTTTTAAGTAATGAGTTTTTTAAGTTCAACGTTTTTTTAAATAAACATATCTTTGTAAGACCTCTTCATTTATAAAACTATCAAGAGGTGGATATTTATCTTTTTTTATTTTAGATGAATACCCATGAAAACATCAACATAAATCAATTTTAAGTAAATTATAATTTTAAGTAAAAGGGAAGGGAAGAGACAGAGAATAGTTAAAATATAAATGAATTAATATAATATTAGAAAATGATAAATGAGAAAGTAAATTTCGGTATGAAAATTAAATAATAAATAAAATAAAAACAACATGATATAGGTTTTTTAATAATACTGTTGATATTTGATCATGTTGGAGACAATTTCAAATTAATTTGTTATTTTACTATAAATTTTTAATTATACTATCAAATATAGGCCAAATAAAAATGAAATATTTGATCATTAACATTGAAAAAATATTTTTATTTTATAAAAGATAAAAGAACAGAGAAAATGGGGGTTTGGGGAAAATAAATAATCATGAATAATAAATGAAATAAAAATGAGAAATTAGATGTCCTCATAAAATCATTACAACTAGAGTAATAAATATATTTTCATCCTTTATCAATTAATAAAAGGGTTTATATATTTTAATTCTAGATTTTTTACACACAAATAAATTAATTTTTTGTGTTTATAATATATTACATTAGGAACAAAAATTAAATCACAAACTACCATTTATGATTGAATAGTCTATGTCTGATGTTAGATCCCAAACACATTATGGATATGGTCATATAATATGATATAAAACCTTAGATTTTATATTTCATATCATGATACAATGACATAAATTTTAATGTTAAATGGTGTGTTTAAGAATATTTATTATTATTATATAATCTATATAAACAAAATTTTTGAAAATATAAAAAATTAGGGAACATTTTTTAAAACATCACAAGAATTTGTACCACTAACTAGATCCTTTTAATTTTATTGTCATACACAATAATAAAAGATAAGTAAATAAAAGTATACAATGAGTAAAACCAAAATGAATACTTATAATACTAAATAAAATTCATGTAATGTTATGATGAAGTTTTGTATCTCCATCAAGTTCCACATTAGGTGATCATAAGATGTTTTGAACTCCATTTAAGGGTAGAATTAAAAATATGAACACAATAAAACACTCATGTTCTACATTTTTACCCTCTATTAGATCAACCTTAGTAGATTTATCAATCATGATAATTTTATTAATATTATATAAGTGATAGTAGAATCCTAGTTGGGTAAATGAGTCTCCTTTAATTATGTTTTCCCATGATAATTAATCTCAAAAAATGGGGCCTTATTATATTTATATTGACCTAACATTTTTGGGGTAATTATTATTGAGTTATATTTTCAATTCCACATGAATCATCTGATATTTATTTTGAAATCTACTTTCACAGATTATTTAGTGAAGGTTTTTCCAAACTACCTCATCCAAAATTTATTCTATTTAAGCCCATCCATTGGGACTGTTATGGGTGGATCTATATGTAAGACCAGCTTAAAAATATATATTAATAAAGAACATGAATATATAAATAACGATTTTCTATTTTAGATCAATACATGTAATATATCGATAAAAATATCAAAATTTTGTTTAATTTGGTTTCAAAATCTGTGTTGTAATGTTTTTCCTATGGCTAAAGATATTGTGAGAATCCAATAATATAACCCAAACACTAAATAATATTAATGATTGATATATAATGAATGTTACTAATTAAAATTTTAATACGGAAACATATAATCCACCCATTAGAAAAATAATGATTGAACTCTTTCTATTATGAATGTGTTTTAAAAAAATGAATAAAAGATTTATATACAATAAAAAAGGATATAATTATGGGATAATAAAAATCATAAAAAATGTAAGGAAAATTATAGGGGAGAATATATATAATAATTTTACTATATACTTAGACGTTTTTATAAATCTGATATACCATCCTATAAATTAAAATTATCATTCATCATTAGAACCCTGTAGTCTCATAATATAATCAAAATAAAAATTCCTATATATAAATTCATGAAATAATTCACTAAAAATATAGTCAAAAAATTATAAAAAAATATAGGGCCATAAATATGATGCATAAAAAATAAAAATACATGGCCTCAGTCCAAATTTACATCCTACTATTAAATCCTAAACAACTAAAATAATTCTCACCATTGGCCAACACTTCTTTTAGAGTCAAAACATATAACTTCACATCAATAAATCTATATCCATGTACAGTAAAAACCATAAAATGTACATTATTAGGGGTTAATAAAAATTAATTAGAAATATTTCCATATTTTCCTTAACTATCCTGAGTAAATATCATATACATGGGAACATGTATAATATCCATGGGTGGCCCTCAACCCACATTATAACCTATGTGAATGTCCATTAAGCATTCATTTAGTAAAACCATAATTTATTCCTAAATATCCATCTAGTTCAATTCCAAAATTCCCATTTATGGGACACCACAAAAACCTATTAGCTGATCAACTAGTACAATCCATGATAAATGTTATCACTACTTCTATTATTTCTATTTTTATTTTATGTCATTGATCAAAAAATATTATCCCAGTTCTAATAAAAAATTTGGGATACCATGATAAAAATTTAATAAAATTAAAGGGGAATATCAAATATGACTAATCACTAAATAAAAATAAAAAAAGACATCATAATAATATCCCATAACCCAATATATAAACTAAAAATAAAACTTATAGTAAAACTAGCCTAAAGAAATATGATCTTCTCAATATTCTATCAATTATCATCCATTTGATATAATCCCACTATAACGTAATGATTTATTCCAATAATTGTTTTTTCATGCTCATGGACATACTTCAGTGAATACTATATGAGAAAATCCCTTCATATGATTAGTATGAAAAAATATAACAACCTAACTAGGGAGTATTTGACCACACTATCCTAGAATTATTTTCATATCATTATTAAATATACATTACACACATAAGGATGATACACTCCCATTAATGGCCAAATAATCTGAGGAACATTCACCCATAATCATGTGACCAAATGTCAAATAAAACACTCTTATTGAGCCCCATATAACTTTAAAATTTCATAATGAACTATATGTCCCCAGCCATAAAACATTACACAATATTGATATTAGTCAAAAACATTTTCATTAATTCACATTTAGGATATTTTTAGGTATAGTGTTTTAGATAATTAGGCCATAACTCTTAAAGAAATGTGGATACAACTAAAACAGAATCTATTTCTTCAATAATATTTAAAAATTAAATTAAACATGATTTATTTTTCATGTTAAAAATATTATTGACTTCTTCATTTCTCTTACCCATATTTATACCCTGTGAAAAAAAATTCAATAACATGGGATGAGTTCAAAATCTCAATAAGGGATATAAAATACGGTAATAAAAACTGTATTCCACGAATACTTATAAACCATGAAAACATACTTTTCAACCCAAAAACATTATCTCTCTAACATACATTAAGAAATAAAAACATTCCGTAAAAACTCATAGAAATCGTAAATCATAAACGTAATATGTGGCATCAATATCATACGTACATTATAGCTTTCCCAGCTACATGGTGAGTAAACATCATGGTTATGATTGGAATAAAAATCACAGTATATCACCAAACTATATTAGAAGAACCATTATCATTTACCTATTTCATGTTATCCAATGCACTGGAGAACTTTCAAGGGATCACCCACACTCTATTTATTATCGAACCACCCATATACGTAACCAATTCCCAATAACCATAACATAATCATAACAAATAAACCATGTATAATGGAAAAATAACATTTCCACATGTCAATCATAAGATATCATTTGAAGATATTGATATAATCAATTCCTTACAAAAACCATTTTCAATAAAAAAAATACCCGAAAAATGATATATGGTGTCTACTTTTCATTTAAAAAACATTATGTATTGTAGAGGAAGAAAAATAATAAATAATGGTTACATGTGTAGAAAGTTCGTTGTCACCGCATATGTTAAAAAACATAATTTTTTTCATTTAGTATAACTCTTCATATATAAAAGATTACTTTTTTAAAATGTTGAATGAAATTAAAATTCTAAGGGTTTGAATATACACCGTATAAAATAAGGTCATGTATAGATCAAAATATGCCACAATTAAAGGAGATTGAGTTGTAGTCCCTTACCTTATGTCCGAATTTTCTAGTTCGTTATTTATATTTATAAATAATAAACGTAGTTTAATTTATACTTTATTTTGAAAATTTTTCATTTTTATTATTCCTTTTATATCAATTATGACAACATTATAATAATTAGTTAATTATTTGAATTCATGCCAGATGATTTTCATTAATCCGTTCTTGAGCCAAAAATGAACATGGTATACTGTCACTATTCCATGTGTAATAAGTCTATCATCTCTAGAATAGTATTAATGAAATAGTAATAACCTTTATACGTTAATAATACATTAAAAATGAAACCATTAATTATGGTTATGAAAAATGATCAACATTACAATGAAGAAGATGGTAAGGTGTACGTACGCATGAGTAACATTTCCATTTTTCATTGATCATTGTGGGAGTAAAGTAATTATCGTTTTAAATTTACATAATGATTATGATATTATTAACAACATAATAATAATATAGATATACTTATATATAATTTTCAGGTGATATAATGAATAAAAATGAGTCACACTATTTTGTGGAGGTGATAGTTTCTACGTACGTACGAACGACATTATTATTTTTATGCATAGGGAATTATGTATTTAATTAACATATTATTCACTTATAATTATTAATATTAAATTAATATCATATATTATAATTAATTCCATCATTATAACCAATATTTATAGATAGTAATGGAAAATGAACTAAATCGGGTTGTGGAAGTGATAATTCACACGGACGCACGAATGATTAATACCTTTCCAATTTGAGGGAATTAGAGATGTATTTTATGGAATAATATTAACATAATAGAATATAAATATATTTAGGATACTATACTTGTTATCTCATCATGGTTGGAGGATATTTTAAGGAAGTGGAAGTAGAATCAAGACATAAACACTTAAAGAAAACGATAACTCTTCTTCGGTTGATAGCCTTTGAATAACAACCTAACACCTATTAGAAGGTTGTTCTGGCTAAAATAATTTTTATGAATGTGTTTATGGATTCTATTAATATTTTAGGATATATATAGGTAGAACTAAAAGTATTTTTATGTTATATTATTAGAGAACATATGATACTTCATTATAGTAGAGAGGAGGGGCACCCATGGAAACTCTTAAAGTATTAAATTAATGTAATTTTTTTTTATCCAAATGAACCCAACATGAGATATGTAGAAGATAAGATGTGTATAGTAATAAATACTTTCATATAAAAAAATTTAGATATAAATTTTTTTTATCATGACCTTATATTTTTTATTTTCCCTTAATTATTATCTTTTAATTTTAATTGTTGTAAGAACATTTTAATTACTAAGAGCCTATTAATTTAACATATACGGGGTAAATTTCCCAATATTGGTAATTTAATAAAAATTTAGTCTTTATAATAGTTTCAATGTGATTTTAAAAATATTTTCATTATTTTTAATATTTTTATAATTCATAATTGATATAAAATATTCATTTTGTAAATGTTTACATTATTCACATTATTTAATTACAAAAAACTCCAAACATAGAGATGAATTAAAACAAAATAAATTAATATAATTTTAACATGTTATACTCAACTATAAAAATATTTTATGTCATAAATTATGTCGTATAATATATATTTTAGTATTTATAATATAAATTATTTTATATTTTTTGTAACAAAATAACTATTGTATCACTATTGTGTCAATATTTATGTTTTTTATTTAAACTCTAAAAATAATAAATTAATTAAAAAGATGAATTTAAATTAATTATATTTCATGACACTATTTATTTTCAATGTTTTTTCATGTTTATCAAAATATTAAAATTATTATACTTATAATAGAAAACAGGGAGAAATGTTGTAACGTTATGTTTTAATAATAATTATATCACTTGCATGAAACAAAGTCCATTAAAAGAATAAATATAGACCCTTAGGTGATATGGGTTGAATATTATTCATATAATAATAATTTGGAATGTGTTAGGGTAATTTTAGTATCCTTATCAATTTATTTGTTACCCAAATTTACCTGATTTACCTTTATTTGTGGTAAATCAAAATAATTACAATGCATAACTTTTAAAAATAAAAAGGAACTATTTAAATAATTTGGACCCATTTATTCCAAATATGGTAACATTTTTTTAAAATTTAAAACACATAAGTATTTTTAATTAAGTTAAAATTAATCCTCATTGTCAAAACGAGAAAATATGTTTTTAAATGTAAAAACCAACAGAAGATTGGCATGCATTTATATGTAATTTCAATGTGAAATAACATCAAATGAATAAAATTGGATTTAATATTAAAAACATAGTCCAATTACACTTTAAAACTAATTAAAATGATAAACCAACGATATAAATTAATTAGACAAAATGGATGTTTTGAATCAAAATTCATTATTTTTCACTATTCATTAAAATATGAATTTTATCATAAAAATACCAAAATTTCAATCAAATTAAATTTTTTAGGTCCTGATGCTAAAATATAAGCTTATTTTGAGAAATAGAAAATATAAAAGTTCCAAAAACTATATTTAAAAATGGTTCCTCATCAAAAGGCATTAAAACTACCTTTTAAAAAATAATTGAATATTATAGGCTTAAAATTAGATTTGTTCTCCTTTGAAGACTCTAAAATTTATTTGATGAATTTAAAAATATTTAAAAAATATGTGTAAACATAATATAGTTAGTTATGATCATTCCAACCCATAAAATGGCTAGGTGTTAATGACTATTTATTATTATATTATTAATATTGTAATATTTTTCGGTATAACTCGGTCTTGTGTGCAACATAAGAAATTAGAAAAAAAATGATGTTCCATGTTGATTACACTATCATAAAGAGAGTCTCATTTTAATTAAACTTAATATATAATTATTAAATAATAATATATATGAAAATTTTTTATTCTTTAATTACAAAGAATATTACATCCTTCCCACCTTTTGGAAATTGCATCCTCACAATTTTATTCACCTATCATGTTTAGGGTTTATTTATCTCTTATAGAATTTTCAGACAACCATATTTCCTCTACAACCATATGGATTTATCACAAAACCTTATCATGATGAATCACTTTATTACGTAAAATATTCTCTCTTCGATCAAGAATCTGGACTGGTTATTCCTTATAAGAAAGATTCTCTTAAAATTGAACTACATCAGTACTCAAAACATGGCATGGATCCATCATATACATTATTATCATATAAAAATGAAAACACATTATTTACATGGGATAAAATTGGAGGTAAATATACTATGTAAGAAACTGATCTAAATTTCATTAGGATTTCATTGGGTTCAATGACCCATGCACTCATATTTCCCTTCTAACCAAAACACATCACACTTTTCCATGGTGAATCTTTTAGAAAGAAATTATCACCTACCTCGAATGAAAAAACCTTTATCTAGTTATCTACATAAAAATTATATCATTTATCATCTATATTCATGTGCTTTTGAATCAATTGAACATTCTCTTCCATCTCTTCTACCAATTATAGTCCCATAAACTTCCTTTCACCAACTTCATCCTAAAAACCTGGAGTTCCACCCCAATTTCTATATAATGCCACAAATGGTTACATATATATTCTAGAATGAAATTTATTATTATATTAAAGCTTACCCAAAGAGTTCTTTGGTTCCCAACTTCCCTAGTAATCCATTGAACAAGCACGTAGCATATCCTCCAATGTATGAATTTGTTTCTCTGACTGTCCATGTGATTGAGGATAAAAAGTTGTAATAAACTTTAATTCAATTCCAAATATGTTTTGAAGGAATTTCCAAAATATAGAAGTGAACCTAGAATCACGATCATATACAATTGAGATAGAAACTCAATATAACCTCACTATCTCTTTAAGATACAACTGAGAATGTTGATCTAGGGTTTGTGTGTCTCGAATAAAAATAAAATGAGCATATTTAGTCAATTTATAAACAATAACCTATATTTTATTATTACCTCAATATGTATTTGGTAATCTTTCAAATATTTCTATGGATATATTTTCCCATTTCGACATTGGTACTAGAAAAGGATGAGGAATCCCCTTCAGTGACAACTATTCTAATTTAACATGTTGAAAATTCAAGCATCACATGGTAAAATCATAAATATCTATTTTCATTTCATCCCACCAATAATATTCTTTAAGGTCTCTGTACATATTATGTTTACCAGGATGTACTAAAAACAGGGGACTATATGCTTCACATAAAAACACTTTTTCAACTATGAATCACCAACCACACATAACATCTTACCAAATATCAAAATGCAATATTTATCAATGATAAATTCAAGAAAATTAACATTTGGAAACATTATACCTTTTTATGAATCTCAATATCTTCATTATGTTCTTTCTTTATTCTATCTGATAGAGACGATTTCACTGATACCTAAATTAAAAAAGAATAATTCCTGGCACCAAAAACATCCAATCCAAAATTCATCGAATATTTATCCAAAGGATTGTATTTGAAACATATCATTATTAATGTATCATTACTTTTCTGACTCAAAGCATCATCCACATTGTTTTCTTTTCCAAGATGGTAAAAAATAGTTCAATCATAGTCCTTGATTAGTTCCAACCACCTTCTTTATCTCATTTTGAATTTTTTCTGAGTGAATATCTACTTTAAAAAGTTTTGATCATTATATATTTCACATTTTACTATATAAAATTGATGCCTCCAAATTTTTAAAACAATAAAATAGATAATTCCAAATCATGTATAGGGTAATTTAATTAATGTGTTTTAAATTGACATGATTCATAAGAAATTACCTGATCATTCTGCATTAGGACACAACCATGTCCTTTCAACGAAGCATCACTCTAGATAAAAAATTCACCGTTTTTTGGAAGGTAATTCCAATAATTTATCATTCACCAATCTTCGTATCAATTCCTAAAAAATTATCACATTATTTTCTATATATCAACATAACACCTTTTCATGTTAACTTATTAAATGGGTAAGATGGCCTAGAAATGTTTTTTAAAATTCAATAATATTCTTCTAAAACAATAAAACTATGAATCATGGTTTAATTTCTGGGTATTATCCATTCTTCAACAACTTTTGATTTAGCAGGATCAACAGTTATACCATCTATAGAAACAAGTTTTTCATGGAAAATAATTTTTTAAACCAAAACACACACTTGATGAATTTCCCAAATAGTTTCTTATCTTTTATGGTTTGAAAAAAAAACCTTAAATGAATTTTATACTCTTCTTTACTTTTATAAGATACCAATATGTCATCAACAAACACAACCAAAAACATATCCAAGAACTCATAGAATATTCTATTCATAAGATCAATGAATACATCAGGTGCATTAGTTAACCCAAATGACATAATTAAAAATTCCAAATGGCCATGTCTAGTACAAAACATAGTCTTTGGAATGTCTTCTTCTTTCACTTTCAACTGATGGTACCCTGACCACATGTCAATCATCAAAAAATACTATTCTTCATAGTGTTGTTAAAGAAATCATTTATATGAGGAAAAAGATACTTGTTATTAATAGTGATTTTAATCAAATATCTATAATCAATGTAAAGTCTCATTGAACTTTCATTCTTTTTAACAAACCAAACATGATCACCCTATGGTGATGTGCTAGGTCAAATGAAACATTTATCTAAAAACTCATACTATTTTTTCTTTAACTCTAAATGTTCTATTTGATCTATTTGATAATGGTTTTTTGAAATTTTCTTAGAATTAGGAACTACGTAAATAGTAAATTAAACTTCTCGATTAGGTATAATATCGAACCACTCATTAGGAAAAAACATCAAGACACTCATTTACCACTAGAACATCATTAATTTGAACAGTTCCAATGTTTTGAACAATATGTTCATGATAACATTCATTTCCATATTTTACTAGTTTCTCAGCATTCGGATATGTTATCAATTTTAAGGTTTCATTCTTCAAAATAAATGAAATTATTTCTAAAAAGAAAATTATATAGCTGTACAGAAAAACTTCTATTGGTAAAAAAATCCAATCCATACCCATAATTAAATTATACAATCTTATAGGAACAACAATAAGTATTTCAGGTGGATTCTTTCCACAGAAATGGATATAAAGAATCATATAAGATCTTTTGGTCTAATAATTTCCCCCAGTTTTCTTTACAATATGTTCTATATTCATTTCTTGAGGTGGAATTCCCAATTTTCCATAAATTTTATCATAAATGAAAGAGTTTGTAGATCCATAATGAAAAAACCCATTGGAAAAATATGAATTACAAGAAGCATAACTGATCCCACTTCTTTTGATGTCCCAACATCTTGAGAAGTTGTTATAAAGGATTTAAACCCAACTTATTTTTATAACATGGATGCTTCCTTTCATTCTAGTTCTTCATTGGTCACTCATTTTCATAATGAACCATCTCATTACACTTAAAACTTTTTACTCACCATAAATTTTATTTTTTCATACCACATTCAATATCCTTTTCAGTGAAATTTTGAGCCTTATGTCCCATATTACCACATCTGAAGAACTTACCAGAATTCAAAAGGAATTCCCCTGTGTTATTTTTAGAAAACATTTCACCAATTGTAAACATAATTTTCTTAGAATCATAATTTTTTTACGAATTATTCCCTTTCACCTCAAACCTCAACATCTTATTCTATTGTTTTTCAAAGAACACATGATTATCTGCAAACTCTATTTCATGCTTCTCCTCATGCCGAACATGTTTTTCGTAACTTTTTTACTCATGAAAATACATATCCCTTAGAAAATTTGGATTCAATATTGAGTAAAAATTATTGCTTTTACAATCAAGATCCATGATGAAATTTTTAGCATACTATGACAGTCATGTGAGTTTTTCTTCAAATGAATCCATCGAGTTGTCATCTTTCCTAAATTCCAATAATTTATTTTCCATTCTATGTAAAACCTACATAGAATAATATTTTACAACAAACATACCTTTGAATTCATCCCAATAAAGAGAATCAGTCTCCTCCCTATCCCTGATATTTTTATCCATTGACCACCACTAATTGGATTCACTTTCAAAATGTTAAATAGAAAGTCTAATCATTTGATGGTATGAACACCAAATGACATAGAATATCTATTCTAGTGATTTAATCCACCCTTCATCTAAGACGTGGTCAGATGATCCTTTTAATGATGGTGGATGTTTCCTAATGAAATGCTCCACTACTGAAATGTTCCTCTGTAGTTGATATAGCAGATCTTGTGCATGAATACCACCACCATTTATAGCATGAGTCAACCACACCATAACTAAAAAAATTGTTCAGTTCTAATTCTGACCAACTCAAGTTACTGATTTGGATGGTTTTTATCCTCTTGATGTCATCCCATCATAGCTACCATTTTTCTTATATGGAAAACCATTTTGAACAAACATATCATAAACGAGTAAACATGATAATCTTCAAATGATATATCATTTCAATTTGACCATAAAGTAAAAAAATCATTTATGGATACACGATTATCAATATCATAAGCCCATAAAATATCTAAACTAACATCTGATACCAACTATAAAGCCATTGCCTTAAATAATTACATAATCATGAGATGAATCAATAACTTGACATTAATTCACATTTTGGATCTATTCAAATTTATAGTATAAGAGAATTAGGCCATAACTCTTACATTAAAAGTGGACACCACAACAAAATATATATATCTTCCATAATATTAAAGAAAAATTAATGTAAAAATTATTATTTTTTCTTGAAAATAGTCTTCTTGACTTCTTCCTTTCTTTTACCCGTCCTTATACATTGTGAAAAACATTTCAAAAACATCGTATGGGCAGAAAATATCAGTAGGGGATATAGTATAAGTAAATAAAAACATTATTCTGCAAATACTTATAAACCATGAAATCATAATTTTCACCCATAAAACATATTCTCTTCAACAGACTTCATGAAATTATAATATTACTCAAAAAACACATTGAAATCATATATCTAAAAGGTAATTTTTGGCATACATATCATAATTACATTATACCTTTCACATCAACATAGTGAGTAACCTTCATGGTTATGTTTGGAGTACCCATCATGGATTATTCCCTAAATCTCTAAGGATAAAACTTACCGTTTACATTTTTCACTTTACACAATGCATTTTATAGCTACTATAGGATCACCCACTCTCATTTAATAAATGAACCACCCGTATACATAAGAAATTCCCAAGAACCATAACTTAATCATAACACACAAACCATGCATAAATGAATTATAACATTTCCAAATTGCAATCATAAGATATCATTTTACGATATTGATATAATAAATTTGTCATCAAAACCATTTTCAATACGAAAATACCCAAAAAAGAATATGGTATTTACTTTCTTTTAAAAACAGTATGTTTTGTAGAGGAATCCAAATATTAAATAATGGTTGTGGTGGAGGAAAGGTTGTTGTCACATATTATTTTAAAAAATCATATTATCATTTATTGAAACACTTAACATAAAAAATATATATTTTGGAAACTATTGAATGAAATTTAACGTCAAAGGGTTGAATATACACTTTATAAAATAAGTCCATCTATAAATCAAAATATACCTCAATGAAATGAGATTGAGATGAAGTACCTTACCTTATGCTCGACTTGTCATGTTTGTTATTTATCTTCCATAATAATAAACATAGGTTAATTTATACTTGCTTCAGAAAATTTCACTTATTTATTATTCCATTTATATCACTTATTACATCATTATAATAATTAGTTAATTAATGGAGTTAATTTTGGATATTATTTCAATAATTGGTTGTTGAGTCGAAAATGAAAATTGTATGATGTCAATAGTACATGAGTTCATATGTCCATAATATTTAGAATAGTATTCATGAAATAGTAATCACTATTATACAGTAATCATGATTTTTAAATTATCCCATAATTAGGGTTATGAAAAATTATGTACTTTATAATCATTGAGATGGTAGGGCATACGTACGCATGAGTAACGTTTCCATTTTTCATTTATCATTATTGGAAAAAGGTAATTTTATATTTTTTTTATATAAATATCATTATACTATTAACATAATCATAATCGTTGACATATACTTATATATATCATTCAATTGATATAATGAGTAAAAATTAGTCACTCCGCTTCGCGGAGGTGATAGTTTGCATGTACGCACCAACGAAATTATCATTGTTATGAACATTGAATTAATAATGAAATTTATATGTTATTATCATATAATAATTAATATGTCATGAAAATTACAAATTAAAATTAATTCCATCATTATGACAAGTCTTGATATCTGATAATGGAAAACGAACTAAATCAGTTCGTGGAGGTGATAATTCAAACGTATGCACAAATGATTAATTCCATTACCCTTTAATGGAAGTATAGATGGATTTTAGGGAATGTTATTAAAATAATAATATATCATTATATTGAATATACAGTAGTTTATATCAAATCATGGTTGGATTATTTTTTAAGGATGTTGAAGATGAAACCATATAGAAACACTTAATGAAAATGATGCATCTTCTTCGGTTGATCAACTTTGAAGAACACCTTAACACCTATACGAAGCCTGTTATGCCTAAAATAATTTTTAAATAATGTTGGGATGGATTCTAGAAAGAGATTCAAATTGATATTGACAGAACTAAAATTATTTGGAAATGTGAATATTAGAGAAGCCAGTATACCTTTTTATAGGAGAGAAGAGGGGAACCCTTGGAAACTCTTAATGTATTAAATTAATATAAATGATTTTTTATCCAGATGGATCAAAATTGAGATATATATAATATTATATGAATATATTTCTAAATAATCTCATCCATTAATTTTTAGATAGGTATTTAATTTATCTTAAACATTATCTTTTCGGTTTACCATTAATTATTCTCTTTTAATTTCAATTGTGGTGACAAAAATTTAATTATTAAGAAGCTATATATTTTACTTATATGTGTTAAATTCCCCATAATTGGAAACTAAATTAACTTTTAGACTATATAATAGTACCTTTTAGTATTAAAATTTATTTTGTATTTTTAAATAATTTATGCAACTTTCATTTTTATCTAATATCCATTATGTCAATTTTTACATTATTCACTTTATTGAAATTCAAAATAAATTCAAACAGATAGTTGACCTCGAACCAAAGAATTGAATAGTCTTTTAATATGTCATTGTCACCTATAAAAATCGTGTATTTCCTCAATTATGTCATATAATATTTATTTTAATATTTATAATATACTTTATTTAATATTTCTATAAACCCAATAAGTATTGTATCACTATTGTGTAAATTTTTATGGTAATTATTTAAAATATATAAATTATATATAAATTCATATGATGAAGGTAAATTAATTATCTTTATGGATACTATTTATGTTTTTAGTTTCATAATTTTTTCATTACATTAAAAATTTTATACTTATAATACATAAAAGGTTGACATGTTTTCATATTCTTTTGTTTAAATATTATTTATTTCATTCTCATGGAATACGTCCATTAAACTAATCAATTAATACCCTTAGGTGATATCAGTCTACTTTTATTCATATTATATTATTTTTTTAAAGTGTTACGGTTATTTGTTTATCCTTATCATTTTATTTGTTATCATAATTTAACAGATTTTCCTTTATCTGCAGTAAATTAAAATATTTACTATGGATAATGCCCAAAAATAAAAGGTACCTATTTACATAATTTATACCCCATTATTCAAAATACGGAATACATTGTTCAAAATTTAAAACTCATAATTTTTAGCGAATAATTTAAAATTAATCCTTGTTGTCAAAATGAGAATACATGTTTTTAAATGTAAAAACCATCAAAAGATTGTCATGCGTTTATATTTATTTTCAATGTAATATTACTTCCAATGACCAAAATTAGATTAAATGTTTAAAAAATTGACCAATAACACTTTAAAACTATTTAAAAGGTTAACCTTTCTATAAAAATAAATTACACTAAAAGGAAGATTGGAATTAAAATGCAGTATTTTCAATATTCATTAAAGTATGAATTCTGTCAAAAAAATAAAAAAAATTAATCCATTGTAAATTTTGATGTTCCATTTCTATATAATAAGTTTATATTGAAAAATATATCATATAAATGTCCCATAAAATATATTTCAAAAGGGTTCTCCATCAAAAGGCAGAAAAACTACAATTTAAAAATATTATAGAATTTTATGCTTAAAACTGGATTTATTCACATATCAAGATTCTAACATTTATTTGATGAATGTAAGTACATTTAAAAAATTTGTGTGAACATAATATATTAGATTTTTTCAATCCCTCCAATACAATGGCTATGTGTTAATGACTATTCAAAATAATATTATTAATAATGTATTATTTTTCGATTTAACTCAGTCTTGTGTGCAACATAAGATTTCAAAGAAACCCATTGTTGTGTTACAAGTACGCTATCATACATAGAAACTCTATTTAATTAAACATATTATATAATTAAAAATTATTAATAGATATGAAATCATTTATTCATTAATTACCTAGGATGTTAAATGACCCACATAAATAAAAAAGGTCAAGTTGAGGCGTAATTGTTTCCATCAAAACAATGGCTCTGAATTACTCACTTAAATGGGGAAAGTACGTCTAAAAAAATACAGACCCATGAAAACTAATAAACCCAAAACAATGTATCACCACATGTTTACCAATGGTTCTAGTTCCCATCATTGATCTAAAAACACCCATAATCATCACATAAAATTACTATAAGAATCCAAAAACCAATACTTAGAAGGTATATAGATAGTCTATATATTTTAGAAATTATATCATAATAGTCTTCAATGTATGTACGTTCTTATATTAGCATATTATTTTCTAACACATTCTATTTGAACCACTCTTTCTTGATTATGAGTTAGATTGTCACAGTCCTTTTTTCATGCATTCTCTCATTCCAAAGGCACAAATAATGACACAATTTGGGTTAATGGGGTTGTCTACATGGTGAGAATGAGATGATAGAATATCAAACCACCTATATATAGATTCCTATATGGATCGTGCTCCATATTTTTGTCCCCTCTTTTATAAATAGTAATATTTATAAATCCCATTCCCAATATAATTTTCAAGTAGACAATGGTTAATTAAATCACCATATGCCTTAGTATGGTTAACACCATCTATTATAGAGGTTGATTATTTTTTCTCCATCAGAAATCATTTGAAAAATTATGTATCTTTATATATATTCCATAGTATAGGTAATAAAGTAATCATGATTTTATCACGCCATGAATATCAGTATTAAAACATGATTTATCTCATACATGACACACAAGGAATATTATACTCATAAACTAAGGTATCCTAGGATCATTGCATAAGGAAACCATAGCTTGTCACTATAGGAAACTAATTTTCATAACAGGAGGATTAATATTATCATTACCCATGGAATATTAGGCACATAAATTAATGATTCCATTTTTGTAATCCAGAGGTATCATGGTCTCACCACACAATACACTTTTTCTAATCACATAGAGAAGGTAGAATCATGGGTTTTTACCTAAGGTAAGGATATAGAGATCACATTATAGTCCTATAGTATTATTATTATCAACATATAATTAATCATTTTTTCATGACATGAGGCATCCAGTGTTCATATCATCATGTAATAATATTGTCTTGTCAAATAAATAAACAGTTGAGGGATCCCATACTAATCACATAAAGATCGAATCTTAGGATCACCACCTAATAAATTTTTCATGATAACCTATTCTTCTCACATTTTCTCCCTATTCTCGTCACATATGGTACATTAGTCTTATTACACATCCTTATCAAATAGTACCTATTTTTCTCATCACACTAGATTGGGTAAGGACTTAATTTTCAATGTGCACTCTTCTGTATACACTCGTTTTTATGACTTCTTCACTAGTTAAAATCAACTAGTGATTGCTAAATATACACTCATAATGTATGGGGAGACACATATTTTATATTCAGTATATAATTACATATAGTTTAAATTACATTGGAGGATTATAAATTATTTTTTTATAGGTGAGTTATACTCTTGGATGATCATCAGAAATCCAAGATATATCCACCCAAGGGGAAGATGGAATGTTAGTGATGTCAGGATGTAATATCAAAGATTAAACCTACACACCATGTTTCATAATAGGGTTAAAAACCAACATAGTTTGATATTTATGGGGTTATTTCTTTAGGATGTACTATACCATGTAGTTTCAAATCATTATCGAAGGGCACTGGTTTCATAAAAGGATATACAACAAGGGATGGTATGGATAATATGTGTGGGGCATTTTAGAAGATGGGGTAATCTCATTTTTTTAATATAATGAATATTTTGATCATCACATGACATATCCTATGATATTCCCACAGTAAATACTATGTTCATTTAATATTTTAAGATTTATTTTTATGTTTTCTTTAATAATTATCATTTTTAGAAAGTGGAAACAATAAGGGGAGAGTGGGGCTTACACACTCTTCTAACCATATGGATAATGGATTATTGGGTGGAAAAAATTTATTTCACTTGATGGTTCCATGATGGGGTAATAAACCTAATAGGAGGCACATGAAGATTTCTATGAGATTATAGATAATGAGTGTGGCTTAAAAACATGCTACCTTAAGGGTAACCATTATAGATACAACATGGTCATTTATAAATTGAAACTTACATAAATATTATTGAAACAATGTCTAATGGAAAGGGATCATTAATCAATGTCCATTATATAGGCCATGTGATTGGATTTGCATATGAGTAATCTTGGATAGAGTGTTTCTAGGATAAAACATAACATAATATTACAAAATAATGTTTAGTTAATGTACATGTCAAATGTAATCACTCGAAATGAGTTTCATACAAATTGATTATTGTATGAGACTTTGGTCTATATAATAGTTGACCTAAATTTATTTCCATGGTATTAGATTAAAATAAAATTAATGCAAGAAACTTTTATCTTCTTGAATCATGATGAAAAAATATTATTCTTGTACAAAAGTTCAGAAAAAAAACCATCTCAAGCACAATCCAGTACATTGAAGGAATCATGTGGGGGAATTTCCAATATATCCTCCCATATCAGAATCTATTTCATTCCTTGGTTACATGGGTCAGTGAATGTTTATTTTTTTCATGCTGAAAGAATTAGAATAAAATTACAATGGTCAAATCATTTTAATATGGAGATGAAGGGATATTTATTGGACTCTATATCATCAGGGGAAATGTTTCATATAAAATTTACTCACATGAATAAATATATGTTTCACAGTGTTACTAATATCATTCATGAAACTATCAAAAATATATAGAATATTATTTTATGTGCCCCCTCAAAAATAGGATAGGGAAACTATGAGATTTGTTAAATTAGGTACTTTAATCTCAAAACAAATTTCCAGTTGTCTTTCTAAAGGATTACATTGAAAACCCATGATTTTCTAGAAATAATTTCATTAATTCACCATGACCTACCAACTTTAATCCTAAAAAAATATATACTTCTAAATATACTTATAACATATATAAGATTCATTTATACCATAAAAAGCTTTCTTAATTCATTAAAAATGGGTTTTTCCATTGAAATTTTATTCAATAATTTTCAGAAACATTTTTATAGGATAATAAATTCCCATCCCCCCCCCACCATGTAATGGTGTTCGATGAGGATGAAGAGTGATAGGGGGAATAAATATTGATGAATGAACTAAAAAATCACATATTGAAATTTACTACATTTTATTCTCATAAATGAAACAATCAACGAAAAACCTCTAGGATTATTTGAGTCACGGTTAGTGTGATAAATAAGAGACAAATATAAGTCTTCTCTACACAAGAGAGATTCAAGCAAGGGTGGGTAAATTGGGGATTGAATGTTTCATCAATACTAAAGTAAACCTATAATGTTGAGGGACTAATATTATAATTATTCCAAGTGTTTGATTCCCTATGACATGAATGATGCATGGGGGTGACTAAAACATTATGGAGAGAGTTTAACTACAAATTTTTGAGTTCTAAATAACTGATAATAGAGGAAGATATGTTAAGGATGACAAAAAACTATATTCAAAAAATAGGTTTGACTGCCTTACTAGGTAATATATATCCTAAGATAAATGTAGCCATAAAAGGAATTAGTACTTTGGAGTAATGTTTCTTCATCTTAGGATACTTTGTTTAGATATAATGAGGATGGTTCCTCTAGGGCGTGTTTCCTAAATGGGCTTCGGGCCATTATATTTGTTATCATTCTCTATTCTGGAACTTATTTTGACATGAAAGTGTATCTCAATCCCTAACAAGGGATTAAAAGTATTCTTACAAACTAATGACTTTTTGAATATGTTTTTGATCACTCTTATGGTTGTGTCATTTTAAATATATGTATTAATGGGGAACACCAAACATATGGAATGAAAAATATCTAGTGCGGTTATAATAATTCTAATTGGGTGAGAGACATGCGAATGTGATTCAATCGTGCACTGTATGGGAGATCGAGTGTGATCCTGATGTTTCATAGTTAATATTCATCTAACTCTTTCCAAAAAATAATTAATGTTTCAGGTCATATAGGTTATCAAAATGGTCTTACTTTTAGATTATGCAACCAGGATCATAAGTTGTGATTTTAAGTAGAAAATAAGGGAAAAAATATTTTATAATTTTCTTTTCTCATAAACCACATAAAAATATCAGGGGAAGGTGAATATAGTATAAATTCATGGTTCTAGGACCAAGAAGTTTTTATGATTAATATTATAAATTTTTATATGAGATGGTATAGTCATTTATGGCCTTGAATTGTAGACTGTATCCTTGGAAATATGATGTTTTTTTCTAGATCATGATATAAAACACTTGCATCACAATGTATCACATGGAATGGGAATAAACATGCATAATTCTAATTGGTTGAATATAACAATATAAATTTGTCTCGTCTATATAAAATGTTGGTTTAAATGGATTGTTCCATTAGTGTATGAGTTATGTGGACCTGGAATGAGTCATGATGTGGAATCACTACATAGAAAAATCCAACAATATCTCTCATGAAGATATGGATCATATGTGTGTGAAGAGGAATAGTACTAGATTTTGGTTAGGTAGTGGTATCTCCTTGAGTAGAAAATAAAAATTGTGATCTACGATGGAATTAGGCTATAGTTATCATATATGATCATAGAAGGACTCCAATATATCATTGTGTATCCTAGGATGTGGGAATTAAAACACATGTTGTGGGTGATAAGTGACTGATGTCACAATTGAGAAATCATCTCATGTGAGGACCATGATATCACACAGTTACTATTTTTTTATTTTGAATATAGTATATATCTTAACTTCAAATGATAAATAAATTAATCATGTCATTTAATATCATACACTGGAAATGAAAGATGAGGGCATCTCAATTGTTCTATTGAGGAAACTAACCCAAAAACCTAAATCCCAAATGATTCATGCTTTGTGTAAAAAACAAGGACTAATTAGGTTCTGATCATGCTATAATATATTTACAAACATTATATATGTGTAAAGGATGGAATGATACATTAACCCTAAAGAGAACTAATTAATATTGGGAGACTGATTGGTCTAGATTCCATAAAGTCGGTATACCTTTACAGTATACCAAATGTTTACAAATATAACATCATGGGAGTTAATACATCACTTTTTCAAAGGGTAATGAATGAAGGAAAATTTTTACTTAAAAATAAACTTAAAAAGTATAAATAAATAGTCTAAAATGGACATTGATCATATTAAAAACATATATTCCACATGCTTATCTTAATAATTGGGGAAAACAAATGATGGTCGACCATAAAATATGTCTTAGAAACATGGGGTCCATAGAATATTTGCCGAAAAACTCTTATATGTGTTCCCGATATAGGAGGTAGACTTTTTGAGTATTATTCCATCACTATGTCAGTGTCCTGTAAGAATCTAATGTATGAGGTTAACATTCATACTCTAGGGTCACATAGTGTGTATATGATAGAAAAGTATCACATAGGGGTCTCTGTACCATTTGTATAAGGCCACATCCTTAAACCTTACTTAATCTTGAGTTATTACAAGATTACACATTGAGGATCTTTTCAGGTTTAGAGTTTTAGAGAATTATATCATAAAACATGCATTACATTCCACATTTAAACAAATTGGTAACATAAAATATAGTATTTATTTTTTCCATCAACGGAAACATATTTAAAATAAAACATTGATTCTTTATTGACACTTCCATGACACTATCTTCATATCATGTACCCTTCCCTTCACCTGTGAAAAACATTTAAAAAACTTGGGATGAGCATAAAAAGCTCATTAAGGGATATAAAAATATGTAAAGGAAACATGAGTACATGTATACATAGGAATGAAATCATACTTTACCCATAAAACATAAGCACTTTAACATACCTCATAAAACCATGAATAAATCATAGAAATTATAAGACATAAAGGTAACTTGAGGCACTCATAACATTCTTACGTAGGGAGTAACCCTCTTGGTTGCGTTTGGAATATCCATCACAGTATATTCCCTAAATCTCTTCGGAGAAACCTTAACGTTTAACCCCTTCGCATTACCCAATGCATTGGAGAGCTATATCGGTCTCACCCGCCCTTAGTTTATCACGAAACCACCCGTATTCATAATAATTCCTAAGAACCATAACATAATCGTATCACATAAAACATGCATAAAGGAAACATAACATTTCCACTTTTCAATACCATGATATCAATACAACACATTGACATAAAAACATTATGAAACCCATTTTCAATACCAAAAGAAAAATAAAGTAAAACAAGGTATTTATTTTTCTTTTAAAAAAAAGGTATGGCTTGTATAGGATGCCGAAACTCAAATAATGGTCATGACCGCGGAGAAGTCGTTGTCTCCACATACGTACGACAAAAACATTCCCTTTTGTCATTTAGTAAAACGATTTGTATAAAAAATATTCCTTTCGGATAAAAATAAAATTCAAAGGGGTTTATACACCGTACAAAAGAAGGTTGTGTATAAAACAAAATATGCCTAAATGAAAGGATATTGAGACGAAGTCCGATACAGAGACGGTATCCTTGGATTAAGGATAAATCAATTACATAATTATGTGTGACAAACTAATACACAAAATATAAGTGGATATTAAGTGTAAAACAATCAGATTTTATTCACACATATTCATAGAATGACATATTCAAGGAGTACAAGCTTATCCCAAAGAATCAAAATTGGGTTAAGAAGTTCCCTTGCAAAAATTTGACAGCCTAACGGCGTCACTACAAAATTCAGAAAATGAGTTGATGAGAGATCAAAAGGATATCTCATCACTTGGACATAAAATTTAAATCACTAAGGATATAGAAGAACATATCCCAACATAATATTATGTGAATTAAAAGACATAACAAAAGAAGTCTTTTAAAAAGAGGAGGGTGATGGGTTCCCTTACCGACATGGGTAACTTTCGAAACATACACCCCGTGAAAGAAGGACAATATAATATTGATGTAAATACTCATAAATGAAATTATATTACACAATGAGTAAAATAATGGATAGTACATACACCACTCAAAGTATGTTGTATCAAATGTAGCATAAATCTCACAGGAATAAATGTGAGATGAAAAATCTCTTACGAAAACTCGGCAGCCTAACGACGCCACTTAAAACTTCCAAAAATGGATTGATGAGATCAAATAGGGTCTCGCATCATATTAAATTAAAATATCAAGAGGAATATAAAAGAACATCCCCCATCGTAACAAATAGGAGCTCACAAGAAGTGACATAAAGGAGAGTACTTAAAAAGGAAGAGAGAGGTTAGATCTCTTACGAAAATTCGGCAGCCTAACGACACCACTCAAAACTTCCAAAATTGATTGATGAGAGAGAATAGGGTCTCTCATAATATGAACATAAAAATTACAGTAAGATTAATATAAAATATCATCTCAATCACAAGAAATATGAGCTTAAAAGGAATGACATAAAAGAGTGTACTTAAAAAGAAAGAGAGGAGTATGATCCTTTACCTCGGGTCCGAATTGACTCGATCGTTCTTTAACGTCATGAATAATAAACTTGAGTTAATTTCTACTTTCTTAAGAACCTTTTTGAAGTTCATTATTCCTTTTATTTGACTTATTTCCATGTTATAAAAATTATGTAATCATTTAAGTTAATAATGTTTGTTTTGTCGATATTTGGTTCTTAAGTTGAAAGTGGACTTCTTACAATTACATTTTGTTCGTGTGGTCAAAGGGTCATTATATCCAGAATAATATTCATGATTTGGATATCATATATATCATATATATCAAGAATATACATGTATTTATAATATTACATAATCATTTAGTGGTATGAAATGAAATTCCCCCTTCATGGAGACGGTAATTCGTACGTATGCATGAACGCTACTTTCATTTCTATGTCATATTAATGGAATTAAAACTAAATGAGAGGTATTTATATTTTAATTCCAGAATTATATTGATCATTTATATGTAACATAAATCATATATAATAACTTTAAATACATCCTTTATACATCCCACATATGGCATTAACGAATCAAATCACTTTGAGGGGCGGTAGTCCGCACTTCCTAAAATGAAATTATCAAGTTTACCCACAATGGAAACCATAATGGTATGACACAAAAGAAAAATAAAGAAGCTTAAGACAAACATAAAAATATTATATATCATATATAAATATAGTGACATCTTAATGGCCACCCTTTAAGGTGTTATCTGAGTGTTGAACAATCATCGTTTCCTAGGGCAGAAATTCGCCATCCACAGAAACAGTATGTTCTTTAACCATTTGATGTAGGTGTGTGTAAGTGTATCTAGAATTATTATTATAAAAACATCCTAGTATATATAATATACTAGATTTGTTACAAAAAGAATTAATAAAAAGATTTTAGGGGGTTGGAGAAGCAAAATAAAACAAAAGAACACAAGTGAAGACATTACCTTAAAATCGGGTAACTCTTTTTGATTTGAGCTCAAAGGCTTACTTGGGAAGACCTCTGCCAAAAGTGAGGCTTCTAGGAGTAATATAGGGATGTGTAAAGGCAAAATTAGAAGGGTTTTTCCGAACCAAATGCTTGAGAGGTGTTGGTAAGGTGGTAGAGGTGGGGGCCTTTTATAAGAGGAGATGAGGGGCACTCTTGGAAAGTAAAGAAATGTTACTTTATATTAGAATGAGTTTCGGATTTTAATGGTCCCACATTGATTTATTTCAAGTATAAGGTGGAAATGGTTCTAAATCCTCCCATACAATAGGTTTTGGAAATGTGTAGGTCTTAGATTTTTCATTATCATTCCATTTTATTTAAATCATTAAATAATGAGGTCATCGTGGCATCATCATGATGTTATAAATAATTTAATTTCTTTAATGTATAAAAATTATAAAAAAAATACTATGATATAGGAAATATTTTTATCTTTCCAATTACTATTTATAGTCAAAAATCTTACTTGTATAACCCCATTTAAAAATCGTTTTATTAAAACAACTCATGTTTGGGTCATTTTAATTTTAACATTAAATAAAAAGGTATTTATGTAATTTTCCAACCAAAGTGGCTCCATGGGGTCCCCAAGTTGACCCATGGATTTTCTTGGTCTTCCATGACTCATCTAATGAGGGTAGGACATGTGTCTAGGTCATTTCATATTATTAAAACATTATTTTTACCTTAAACTACACTAATTACCTCTAATCGCGATTAAAAATTTAAAAGTTACTATTCACCAAAAAATTATTTTAATTCCATTGAACCACATTTTACTTCTTAATGACAACCATGTATGTCGGATTTTTGAAATTCAAAACACAGAGGTGGCAAAGTTTCATTTAAACGAAAAATCAGTTTCTTTAACTACCACCTAGTGTTTTCACTATTAATAAAAAATTGATGTTTTTCAGAAAAATACCAAAAAATCACCCTAAGCAATATTTGATATTATGAATTCAGAAATGAAGTCTATTTTACAAAATTCAAAACATATAAGTTTCATTAATTAATTTAATAATTAATCCCCATTGTCAAAACAAATAGGGTGTTTTTAAGAAATAATAAGTATCAAAAGATTGACTCTAGTTTATGTCCAATTTCAAGATGAAATTAATTCCAATGACCACTATTGGATTAAATGGTAAAAATATATTATAATTTAACTTTAAAACAAATTCAAAAGATAATATAATCATATAATTAAATAAGATTAAAAATTGGTTTTGAATTAAAATACAACATTTTTCATTATTCATTAAAAAATGAACATTATCGGAAAAATACCAAAAATTTACAAAAAGTAAATTTTGATGTCCCGATTATAAAAAAGAATTTTATTTTGTCAAATATAAGACATAAAATTGTCAAAAAGTGGATTTAAAAGAGGTTCTCCATCAAAAGGCGGTTAATCGACCTTTTAAAGAATATTATAATGTTTATGCTTAAAAATTGGATTCATTTGCATTTTTAATCCTCTAACATTTATTGTAAAGAGTAAAAATATTTAACAAACATATATAATCATTTTGTAGTTATTTCGGTTCATTCCATCCATTACAACGGCTAGGCGTTAACTATCATTCAAAATAATATTATCTTATTATTAGAGTGCAACGTAAGATTCCCAAGAAACTCGTTGTTGCATATTGGGTACACCATCGAGCATAGTGTCCCCTTTAAAGTAATATTAATATTTTTTTCACAAATATGGATAAATATAAAAATTTCATATTCTTTATTTACCTGGGGTGTTACATCCTTCCCCCATTTTGGGAATTGCGTCCTCGCAATTTTAAAATTGGGCTCGGAAACATCCTTAAAAGTCCCACATCGGAACAAGAGTCGGTAAAATAATCACTTTAAAATAAAGAATGAGAAGTACAGAGGTCACCCGAGTTAACCCATACTAGGATTCCATGTAGGAAAACATGGACATGGAGGAGAAGACATAAGGTTATGTTCTGATGGAGAGTGATAGTAAACATGTCTAGGAGAAAGTTAACCATAAGAAAATCATAAACATGTGATGGGTTAAACGGTATTCGATTCCCCAGAATGAAAAGTTAATAGAAATTTTTTTTATTGAGTAATTTATTCATAAGGAAACATAATTACGTATCATGTTGACTTTCAACTTTTATTAGATTTCTTACACACACTCATATTTTCTCCAAAAGACGAGTATTTAGGAAGACTTGTTCACTATAATCAACTTCTAGAGAATCACAAAATCCATAAAAAAGAACTATATACTTTCCATGTATTTGGACTTTAACCAAAACCAAAGCCAAAATGGTTAGTACAAGATCAGTTAATCCTGAAAATGAAACCCCATTATAAAAAGAAAATCTATTCTTAATCTCAAAAATTTGTCCAACAAAACGCAAAGTTCAACGAGGACCATTTGATAAAAAAAATTTCCATAAAATTATTCAAAGTAAACCAAACTAAGATTGAAACCCAAATATTTGAAAGATTTAGTCACATAGTCTTACAAGGTACAAATTAACTTTTATCTCTAAATAACATTAGTTTCTCTTAAATTCTCATATTGAAAAGTAATTAACCTAATCACATATCCTCGATGATAGGTTAATCATTTCCATTGATAACCCAAAATAAACATACTCTTGATTCCTAAAATCATCTAACTAAAAAGAATTAGTCAAACTAACCAGGGACTTCACGTAGTCCAGTGGTAGGCGGTAAATATCAGTCACACTTTGGTTGTGGATTTGATTCCCACAGCTTTGTCCGACGCGACGAGTTGTCACACGGTCTGCGTGTTGTCATTTTTCCAAAACTATATAATTCTTAAAACATTCCCCGAAATGATATAAAATCTTCAAAAATGATCATAACATATTTTAACCTCAAGTTTATCTCATGCCTTTCATTTTCCATCATAACATATAATAACCCATAATTACCTCAAAAGTAAGGATCATATAAACTCTAATGGTCACCTTTATAATTATTACCAGAACTTCCACATTGATTGGTCATCTCGTAAATGATGCATTACAGATCATAACAAGGTTCATGTGGTTTATCATGAATCTTTGATAGTTGGTTTAGAACAACCACGAGTTTCCTCATTGAATCCCCCATTTTATCTAGTATCTTTATCAGAGAACCACCATAGTTTCCTTCAAACCTATTGTCTCTTTGGAGCCTTCTAGATCCATCCATTCACTAAAAACAGAAATGTCAGTATGAGTATATCAACAAAACCATCATGTACTAATGTGGAAGGTAATCACTAAGATATACTTACTTATTCACTTTATCAAAAACTAGGACTCTTTCTGAAATCCTAACCATTATGGTAATGCCACTTGTTCTTAGAGAATACCCTAACCTATAATGTTATCTAAACCTCCCGTTGATACCAACTATAAGGCCCCAGTGTTAAACCTTACTTAATATTGAGTTATTACAAGATTACACATTGAGGATCTTTTCAGGTTTAGAGTTTTAGAGAATTAGATCATAAAACTTCCATTACATTCCACATTAAAACAAAGTGGTTACATAAAAGATAGTATTCATTTTTCCCATCAACAGAAACATATTTAAAATAAAACATGGATTCTTTCTTGACACTTCCTTGACACTATCATCATATCATGTACCCTTCCCTTGACCTGTGAAAAACATTTCAAAAACCTGGGAAGAGCATAAAAAGCTCAGTAAGGGATATAAAAATATGGAAAGGAAACATGAGTACATGTATACATAAGAATGAAATCATAATTTACCCATAAAACATAAGCACTTTAACATACCTCATAAAACCATGAATAAATCATAGAAATCATAAGACATAAAGGTAACTTGAGGCATTCATAACATTCTTACGTAGGGAGTAACCCTCTTGGTTACGTTTGGAATAGCCATCACAGTATATTACCTAAATCTTTTCGGAGAAACCTTAAAGTTTAAGCCCTTCGTGTTACCCAGTGAATTGGAGAGCTATATCGGGCTCACCCTCCCTTAGTTTATCACGAAACCATCCTTCTTCATAATAATGACCAAGAACCATAACATAATCGTATCACATAAAACATTCATAAAAGAAACATAACATTTCCACTTTTCAATCACAAGATATCAATACAACACATTGATATAAAAACATTATGAAAACCATTTTCAATACCAAAAGAAATGAAAATTACAACATGGTAATTATTTTTATTTTAAAAAAGGTATGGCTTGTAGAGGAAGCCGAAACTCAAATAATAGTCACGGTGGAGGAGAAGTCATTGTCGCCGCATACGTACGACAAAAACATTCCCTTTTTCCGTTTAGTAAAATGCTTTATATAAAAAAGATTCCTTTCGGATAAACGTAAAAGTCAAAGGGGTTTATACACCATATAAAACAAGGTTGTGTGTAAAACAATGTATACCTCAATGAAAGGAGATTGAGATGAAGTCCCATACAAAGACGGTGTCCTTGGATTAAGGATAAATCAATTACATAATTATGAGTGAAAAACTAATACACTAAATATAAGTGGATATTAAGTGTAAAAAAATCAGAGTTTATTCACACATATTCATATAATGACATATTCAATGAGTACATGCTTATCCCAAAGAATCAATATTGGGTTAAGAAGTTCCCTTGCAAAAATTTGACAGCCTAACGACGTCACTACAAAATTCAGAAAATGAGTTGATGAGAGATAAAAAGGGTATCTCATCACTTGGACATAAAATTTAAATCACTAAGGATATTGAAGAACATATCCCAACATAATGTTATGTGAATTAAAAAACATAACAAAATAAGTCTTTTAAAAAGAGGAGGGTGAAATGTTCCCTTACCGACATGGGTATCTTTCGAAACATAAACCCTGTGAAAGAAGGACAATACAACATTGATGTAAATACTCATAAATGAAAGTATATTACACAATGACTAAAATAATGGTAATTACATACACCACTGAATGAAAATTGTGGAAAATTTAGCATAAATCTCACGGAAATAAATGTGAGATGAAAAATCCCTTACGAAAACTTAACAGCCTAACAGCGCCACTTAAAACCTCCAAAAATGGATTTATGAGATCAAATAGGGTCTCTCGTCATATTAAAATAAAATATCAATAGGAATATAAAAGAACATCCCCCATAACAACAAATAAGATCTTAAAAGAAGTGACATAAAAGAAAGTACTTAAAAAGAAAGAGAGAGGTTAGTTCTCTTACGAAAATTCGGCAGCCTAACGGCGCCACTCAAAACATCCAAAATGGATTGTTGAGAGAGAATAGGGTCTCTCATCATATGAACATAAAAATTACAGTAAAAGTAACACAAAAGAGCATCCCAATCACAAGAAATATTATCTTAAAAGGAATGACATAAAAGAGTGTACTTAAAAAGAAAGATAGGAGTAGGATCCCTTACCTCTGGTCCGACTTGACTCAATCGTTCTTTAACGTCCTGAATAATAAACTTGAGTTAATTTCTACTTGATTAAGAACCTTTTTCAAGTTCATTATTCCATTTATATCACTTAGTTTCATGTTATAAACATTATGTAATCATTTAGGTTAATAATTTTTGTTTTGTCGATATTTGGTTCTTAAGTCGAAAGTGGACTTCTTACAATTACATGTTGTTCGTGTGGTCAAAGGTTCATTATATCCAGAATGATATTCATGATTTGGATATCATATATATCATATATATCCAGAATATACATGTATTTATAATATTACATAATCATTTAGAGGTAAGAAATGAAATGCACCGTTCATGGAGACGGTAAGCCGTACGTACGCATGAACGCTACTTTCATTTCTATGTCATATTAATGGAATTAAAACAAAATGAGAGGTATGTATATTTTAATTCCATAATTATATTAATAATTTATATGTAACATACATCATATATAATAATTTTAAATATATCCTTTTTACATCCCACATATGGCATTAACGAATCAAATCACTTTGAGGCAGCGGTAGTCCGCACTTCCTAAAATGAAATAATCGTGTTTACCCAAAATGGAAACCATAATGGTATGACACAAAAGAAAAATACATAATCTTAAGTAAAACATAAACATATTATATATCATATATAAATATAGTGACATCTTAATGGCCACCTTTTAAGGTGTTATATGAGTGTTGAACAATCATCGTTTCGTGAGGCAGAAATTCGCCATCCACAGAAACATAATGTTTTTTAACCATTTGATGTAGGTGTGTGTAAGAGTAGATCGAATGCTTCTTATAACAACATAATAGTATAATGAAGATACTGGAGTTGTTACAAAATAAATGAATAAAAATATTTTATGGGGTTGGAGAAGAAAAATAAAACAAAAGAACACAAGTGAAGACATTATCTTAAAATCAAGTAACTCTTTTTGATTTGAGCTCAAAGGATTCCTTGGGAAGACTTCTGCCCAAATTGAGGCTTCTAGGAGTAATATAGGGATGTGAAGAGGAAACATGAGAAGGGGTTGTCCGAGCCAAAGGCTCGAGAGGTGTGGGTAAGGTGGTAGAGGTGGGGGCCTTTTATAAGAGAAGAGGAGGGGCCCTCTTGGAAAGTAAAGAAATGTTACTTTATTTTAGAATGAGTTTCAGATTTTAATGGTCCCACATTGATGTGGTCCGAGGATAATTTGAAAGGGGTTCTAAATCCACCCATACAATAGGTTTTGGACATGGGTAGGCATTATATTTTTAATTATCTTTCCATTTTATTTAAATTGTTAAATAATGAGGTCATCGATGCATCATCATGATGTCATAAATAATTTAATTTATTTAATGTCTAAAAATTATAATAAAAATACTATGATGTAGGAAATATTTTTTTGTTTCCAATTAATATTTATAGTCAAATATCTGACTTGTATAACCCCATTTAAAAATTGTTTTCTTAAAACAACTCATGTTTGTGTCATTTTAATTTTAACATTAAATAAAAAGGTATTTATGTCATTTTCCAACCAAAGTGGCTCCATGGGTTCCCAAAGTTGACCCATGGATTGTCTTGGTCACCCATGACTCATCCAATGAGGGTGGAACATGTGTCTATGTCATTTCATATTATTAAAAAAATTATTTTTACCTTAAACTACACTAATTACCTCTAATCGTGATTAAAAACATAAAAGTTACTATTCAAAAAAAATTATTTTAATTCCATTGAACCACATTTTACTTATTAATGACAACCATGTATGTCAGATTTTTGAAATTCAAAACACAGAGGTGGAAACGTTTCATTTAAACGAAAAATAGGTTTCTTTAATTACCACTTAGTGGTTTCACTATTCATCAAAAATTGAAGTTTTTCAGAAAAATACCAAAAATTCACCCTAAGCTAAATTTGATATTACGAATTCAAAAATGAAGTCTATTTTACAAAATTCAAAACATATAAGTTGCATTAATAAATTTAATAATTAATTCCCGCTGTCAAAACAAATAGTGTGTTTTTAAGAAACAATTAGTATCAAAAGATTGACTCTAGTTTAAGTCCAATTTCAAGATGAAATTAATTACAACTACCAATATTGGATTAAATGGTAAAAATATATTATAATTGAACTTTAAAACCAATTCAAAAGATAATCTAATCATATAAATAAATTAGATTAAAAATTGGTTTTAAATTAAAATACAACATTTTTCACAATTCATTAAAAATGAACATTATCAGAAAAATACCAAAAATTTAGAAAAAGTAAATTTCGATGTCCCGATTGTAAATAAGAATTGTATTTTGTCAGATATAACGCATAAAATTGTAAAAAGTGGATTTAAAAGAGGTTCTCCATCAAAAGGCGGTTAATCGACTTTTTAAATAATATTAGAATGTTTATGCTTAAAAATTAGATTCATTCGCATTTTTAATCCTCTAACATTTATTGTAAAGAGTAAAAATATTTGACAAACATATATAATCATTTTGTAGTTAGTTTTGTTCATTCCCACCATTACAACGGCTAGGCATTAACTACCATTTAAAATAATATTATCTTATTATTAGAGTGCAATGTAAGATTCCCAAGAAACCCGTTGTTGAGTATTGGGTACGCTATCGAGCATAGCATCCCCTTTAAATTAATATTAATATTTTATTCACAAATATGGATAAATATAAAAATGTCATATTCTTTATTTACCTAGGGTGTTACAATTTGGCTATGTTGTTAGGTGTCATGTATATCAATGGGGTGAACTATGATTCTAAGTGTATCAATCCCAAAAAAGTCATCGAACATGTTTTGATCGTACTTTTGGAAAAACTAGGATAGTGCTTGATACTATATATTTTAAATTTGTCTAACTCAAAACATAGGGTGATACCAATTTGATGTCATAGATCATGAACAAAAATAGGAAATTATTTATATGGATCCCAGATAAGACTAAACACTATTTTAATTAGAGAACCCAATTTTGATATATATGATCCCAATGGGTAATGTCATACAATTTAATGACATTATTCATGAATGTGAAGGGAGAAATTATTTGTCCATTTTTGAATTAAATAAACTCGATGTGAATCGGAAACCCCAATGCTAGAATAAATTATTTTTAGTTGAATGATGTAGTTTATGGTCACATTGCAATGAAAAGAGTGGGGTTTTACATACAGTAAAAAATGATAAGAAACTCAATATGAATTGGTTACTCAATTCCATGTTATTTAAACCTCAAACAATGTGTTCACAATTTGTGGTAATGATACTCAATCAATAGATGTGTTCTTTAAAATTCATACAACTAGAAACCATTATATATAGTTTAACATTGTATTGAATGGAAAGAATCCTATGTAGTTTAAAATCAGACAACTACCACTGTGGGAGAAGTGGGAAAATATTTTCACTATCATTTTCATATATTGGTGGCTTTAGTGAGTACTTGTAAGATTCTATTGCAGTTATATCAAATGACCCAAAGTTTTTTTACCTTTTTAATTCATGTAGGGACTTATTTCAAAGTCATAATATATGAAGACTTGGAAATATGAGACATGAAGTTTTCTCATGTATTTATTTTTTGTTTTTAGTGGATGATCCTTTGGTCCTCTTGTCTAGGAATGTTTAAATCCATGTGAGTTAGACTATTGAGGAATGGGGTTTAAGGTCACATAAATATGACCTAATGGTTTCTCAGGTCAATGTTCATACAACATTGACTTTTTAATTCTACCAATTATAGGTAATGGATCTCGGAACATGGTTTATGTTTTCTATACATTAATAAAGAAGATAAAAATCAACATGAATTTGAAACCGCATGTGCATATATGTTTTAGTGAGAATATTTTCGAAAAATGATATTTATTGTTTTTATAAACATAAATCTTCATTTCATTTTATTGTTTAACTGTTCTAATATTATTAGTTTCATTTTTTTAATTGTATTAAATTTATTTGATTATTTATTTTACTTTAATTAAATTAGAATATATTTTTTTGTAATTACATTATCACTTTTATACATATTACACATATATTTCTATCATATGTATTTGATTTTATTTTCTAAATCATATAAATATCACGTGTTAATATATTTTAGCATATTTTTTATATGGTGTTACTGTTTTAATAAATAATGGTTTATTATTTTTTATTATAATTTTGTAGAATTTAATAGTTGTTTAATTATTCATCATTTATTATTATTATAATTATTATAATTATATATAATTATTTATTAAATATTGAATAAAATTAATCTTCTAGTCATATGATGTACCCTTTTCTATCCTTTTTATCTTAATCTTTACATTTATGAAATTTTTTACCCATATGAATCATTTTTTATTTTTATTTACCTTTATGAGTTTTTTAATCAGTTTTTAGCTTTATATAAGCCTTGTTAGTTTCCCGTTACCCTTACATGATAATTAAAATTTACCTATTACCATTAAATTAATTATATTTTACCAGTACGTAGTTCATCTAATATTCTTTTTACCCATATGCGTGATACCTTCTACCTTGACAAAGCATATATAAATATTTTCGTACATTTACACTGCATATATTAGTTGAAGCTTACCCTTTTGCAGCTTTTCAAATTCCCTGAGTTTCTATTCTACCATTATGAATTCTATTGAATTTTTATTCTCTCCTTACATAATTTATATAAATTTTTTATTACCTTTAAATCAAACATGATATTATTTGTCTACCTTTTTCAACCATTGAGGAATACTTCTTACCATTATGCAACATCTATTGTACATTTACACATGTTCCTGATTACCATTATGAATTCTTTAAAAAATAAATACAACCCTGACGTAGTACATTAAAATGATGATTTACCCTAATGAAATATGTTTCATTTCAACTGTACCCTTTTGGGAGATATATAAGTAACATTATGCAGCATACATCTTACCCTTACACAGCCTATGATTTTTTTTACCCTTATTCAATTTATATAATTTTTATATCACTATTAAATAGCATGGAACATCCATAAAAGTAGTTCCCTTGGAAAACGCCAACATACTAAAAGGAGGAATTTTTTATTAAACAATTCTCACTAACTTCTTCACTCTCATGTTTCAAGTATAGGACCTCCTTTATCGGCATACATTTCACTTCAACTTGAGGTAACATAAACACTATCAATATGTATAATTCATGGGAACTAAACACCTATAGGGAGATGATTTCTAACATTATCATGATTGAACCAATCATCAACAGATTTAATTTCATATCCATTTGTTAATAAACATGTCCACATGGTTTGATGATCAATATGTTTATTTGTAAGAACTTCATGAAAGAAAAACCATTAGATGATCCGGAATTTTATGATCATCCCAACATTGCAATTTATCGACCATAAGATATTCATATGGATTAGTGGAACACTGATCTAACACATAGTATGACAAATAAATAGTAAATTATGATTATCTACTTCACAGTATCCACCTCATGGAATGTGGATAACCCAAGGACCTCATGATTGGTTGAACACATTGTTAATTTTATTGAATTATACAAAATTCTCTATTTGTTTGGTATTTTTATAAATTGGATAATTGAATTTTTTTTCTAATTTTTTTATAGGATCTCCTTGCTTCATAAAATCACTTAATTCATATGAATTTTAATTTTAAAATATTAAAATAAATATCCAATATACACAACGTCAAATTTTAAATGTAAATATTATTTGTTTAATGGTGGATTTTTCATTACTGCAAGTATGTAACAATTTATTTTAATTATTTTATAATTTGTGTTGTACACAGATATAATAATGAAATTTCATTCATTGTTTTTTAATTTCCATGATTGGAGAATAAAACAAGGAAATCATTTGATTTAATAAGTTTCAAATTATTTATTTTTACTCTAATTTTATATATTTTGGTAATTGAATTACTATATGTTTATGAGATTGTTTTTTATCACATTATTCATTAAAAACACACTCATATGTATTAATGAGTATACTTTATGTTTCCTTATTAAATTTAATGTATTAACTACTAACATTACAATATTATTCATTAAATACTCATGATTTTTAAATGGGTAATTAAATTTTTATATATATTTAAGTAATTTAACCATTGAATAGTAGTTATGAGTTAAAAAATCTCCCACATATTGAAAAAGCAATGAGGGAAAAATATTACAATTATTTTTTATAAATATATAATGAGGCATGAAAAATAATACAATTGATAACTTATACATTATAAAATATCACTATGATCTATTGCGACTATGGATTAATTGATACAAACATGAAGGAACATAAACGATTGATTCATTTCTGTTAAAAAGATAAATGTTTCTTGAGATAAATATACTTCCAAATCTTCCACTCACTTCTAGTCATCATTGGATTCAAGGTTACCATTATTTTATATTTTGTTTCATATATTTGAAATTGTAGCACTTAGTTTATTCTCTTTCCATTCAAATGAAAGTCTAGTACCAACTATTCAACATAACCAAAAGGAATGTCCTGGGATATGACTCCTAAATAAAAGTATGTTTGTATTTGGTTTGGGCTCCATATAAAATTTAGGATTGTTTTACCTCAATCTATTGTAAAAGGAATGATCTATAAACAGGTTTTCCCACACATAAAAATATGATTTCGTAGTTTGTACTAATCTTCTTTCTATGTATAGTGTTGTGAATAGTATCTTATGATCAGGGTGATATAAAATACTAAAAAAATACTATGTGAATATATTATTTCCATTTTTTATTCTCTAAAAATTACACTACACTTTTTCATTAGTTAATATTAAACCTCCGATCTCTTATTTTTTATAAAATTTTTAATGAAAAAATCACAACGATAGTATCTTATTTTTAATTACCACATACCAGTAATTGGGATCTGTGGGAGATAATTTAGGATAATGGTTTTTTTATTTCAATATATATATTATACTAACATTATCCTATACTTAATTCACTATAAATATATATTATAAGATGGTGGAAATTAATGCTAATGGTAGATAGAATCCTCAAATGACCCACTTTTATTTATAGATGTGATTATGGGTATTAGAAAGACTTAATGGAATAATATTATATTCTATTAATCATAGATCATTTGAAAATCATTGAAAATATATATAAATTTATTATGTTGGTCCTGAGAAACATGAATGGAATTATATAGAAATTCATTTATCAATTATAAAGGAGATAATATAAATTATTGTTCTATGAGTAGATGAATGTATAGTCATGTTATATTCATTAATATATCCAATTAAATTTGGAAAATTCATCCTGTTAATAACTATGGAACAAAATATCTTAAAAGAACCATGCTAGGAATGCTATGATAATAATATTAGGATCTTAACTTGGTATAAGATGATTATGTAAACCATATGTTCACATGTTTACAAGAATTACAAATTTTATGAGTAAAATGATAAAACTAATAGATAAAATTTATCTAAATTAAATATTATTGGGGTAATTTCCAAAAATAAATCCTTCAAATAATATAGATTTCGATGAATTTAATTATTTTTAGGAGTATACTTTAGATAAAAAAAATAGGTTCAATGTTCTAGTGTGATCTTGAATGTAAAAATATCATTGAAGAGTTGACTAAAAAAATGGAATTGATATTATATATAGAGTCAATTTATCTTCTAATTATAATTAATTTTAGTTCTTATAAAGTGAAAAGTAGCGGGTTCATTTTAGCATGATGTTTTATGTGTTTTTTAAATAAAAATTAAGAATGTTGAAATTCAAATGGAAATTCCAAACTTAATACAATAAAGGTAATAATATAAATAATAATCATGTTTCAAAACTAACTTGTAATTAATATAATATAAAATAACACATATTAATTGGGTTTTTGAAACTGAAATAAACAAATACATACAATGAAAAAATCTAGAAAGTTAATAAATAAATGTATGGAGGATGTGATTATTCATATAGTTCATATTAAATCTATGATATATAATTTTAATAGGAGATAGGGAATAATATTTCATGTACAAAAATTATGAGATACCTGAATCATTATTTACTTATTTAAGAGCTCTTCAGTGTATTCATCATAATGAAATAACTAAAGAAAAACAAAACTGAATCTAATTTGAATTGTTATTTTGATTTAGTGATTTCTAATATCAAACAACTATATAGATAGAATAAATAATTTATGAATTATAGTATTAGGATTTTAGAAAAATATACTAGCATTAAAAATAAAAATAAAAAATTTATAAAATAAAATATGAAACAAAAAAGTAATGTAAAAATATAAATATCAGTATTTCCCTAAATAAAGAATATAAATAGATATTGAATTTTGATATATTGAAAATAAAATATTAAAAGGAAATTCATTAATAGTTTATGAAAATTAATGATAAACATCATTAAAAAATGATTAATTTATAATTAGTAGACTTTACTAAAGTTTATAATTATAGTAAGACTCTGAACTAGGAAAATAAAAAATAATGAAATAATGTCTTTGGTTCAAATTAATAATTATAAACTGATTTAGAATTAATTTAAAATTTGAATATAAATATGAAAAAATATGTTTGAAATATTAAGGATTTTGTTAAGGAAATTATAAGTTATGATTAACTTAATCTATGATGATACGAAATTATAACCAGAATGGTTTTGGTTATAACGTTTTTTCTCCAAGGATGAATTGGAATACTTTTTTAAAATGTTGAAAATGTGGTAATTAAATTTTAACAAGGACTAAACGTAAAATCTAAGATACTTTTTCCAAAAAAATGTTATTTATGATTTAAAAATTAATTTTCCTATAATAAAATATTTATTTCTAAATATTTATTCTATAAACAACCCACTAATAGTTCTTTTAAATCTATTTGGGTACCAAAATGTCTTTTAATAATCTAATTGGACCCAAAATAGTATGTATATCAAAACAATCTAGTTGATTTTTTTATTTGAAGAATTCTTCTTTATAAGTCTAAAAGATTCATGGTATCTAGATACTTTTTTTTTCTAGAGAAATTACTGGTGAAATTTCAAATTCATTCTCTTTAAATTAATGTGATTAAGGCCTTGGTACATTTTCATACTCTAAAGGTTGGACTAATAGAATTTTATATGTTAGATTTTCTAAAACAGGTTTCATTTTAGAATCATTATTTATAGATATATTAAAATAATATTTAATAAGATTATATATCTTTGTGTTGATTTATAAAATGAAATGTTTTAAAATGATAAATATACATTTAAAAAAATAGTTTTTTATTTCAAATATAAAATATAATATTTAATATATTTATTTTTTATTAAAATGAATCGAAATAAATTTGATTGAATGTTTTAGAATAAGAAGATCTTTTGAGGCATATGAGACTTGAAAATGAAAAAGTCAGATTATTTCACATGTTTTTAAGGAAATAATATGTGTTACTAAACAGCTTAAGACTTGCACTCATGGATCCTATGATGAATTCTATATCATTATATTTCCAGCTATACTAATGATAATTGTGTCCAAATATTTCTCCCTAAATACCATATGACATCAAAAGGAAAACATGGATCACTTACATTCAAGAAGACTTTTTAGGTTTTTAGTTTTAAAAATTTATGAAAATATCCTACATATATAATTCACATCGATTTTAATGAAAATATATCCCATTTAACATATATTTTTATTATTTTTATTCAGGTCATCAACAATATCCTTTTGAAATCCTTCATAATCATAAATCATTCACCATACTACTACAAAACATATGAATATGGAAACATAAGAAGGGTGATATCGAATAATTAGTAAGGTTAAACATTAGAATTAAAAAATTAATGGAATTATTTAGAACAAAAATATCATATTAGTATGATGATATAATAAACTTTCATGGGTATAACATAATAATATTCATTCCCATCAATATCTGGATCATAAAACATGAAAATATTTAAAAGAAAAGATTCATTAGAATCAATAATCATGAGCCTTGTGATATCAATCTCAAACATGATAATAATTTTAACCACATATCAAAAAATAGAAAAACATATTGGTATCTTTAAATATAATCTCATTGAAACATTATAGAACCATTTCAAAACCCTTAAAAATTGAAATAAAAAATGGTTGGCATCCAATATAATCGTCACTCAATGCATTAGAGGGCTATAAAAATCTCACCTTGTGCTATATAGGCCTCCATGTGTTCATCTATAATAGAAATTCCCATATCTATCTAGTTGAAATAATCATTTATAATTTTCAATAACTGAATACTAAATACGGCACAAAGAAATATAATTTCATCCTAACTCATTCAAACAACCATTATTCTTTTTAGACCAAGATTGACCTATGTAATGTAATTTGGTTCCAAAAATATATATTTGAAACATTGGTAACCCATGGACGAGAAATAGGATTCATAAAAAACACTTTGAAACATGATTAATGTGTGGAAGAGAAATGGGTTTCATGAAATTATCTTTAGGATATAAAGAAACCATGTAAAAAATGGGATTGACAACAATATTTTTGAAACACAGATAAACCATGGAAGAGAAATGGGTTATAGAACAATTTCGCTGAAAATTATTATCCTATTTAAAATAATATTGTTCCATAAAAATATCATTGAAACATAATTCACTTATGTGAGATAAAACAGTTCCATAACAATCTCTTTTGTACATAATCAACTCGTGGAAAAGAAAGTGGTTTTATAAAAATATCATTGAAATAATATTAATCCAAAATGAGAATGAATTGGGATGGTGTTATTATAAAATATCAGCATTTGAGAAAATGTAAAAAAATGTGTTGGTGATGTTGATGAATGAAAATTTTCATAAAATATCATTAAAAAAGACTAGTGGAAAAAAATATTAATACATTCATTATTTCCCATACATAATTACATGTTTGAATCATAATACCCATGAAGTAATAACATTTAATAAATAATTAAATAATATGAGAACTGATAAATTCGTGATATGACATGAAAAAGGGGTTGTGTATACACCTCATAAAATAATTTTGGTGTATAACATAAAAAAATGCCCCAATGAAAGAAAATTGAGACCAAGTCCCTTACCATTTTTTAGTGAACTAACCCAAGATAGCCTAGAGCTGGTGTCTCCTACCAATTACATTAATAAGATTACAACTAATCAATTCTCAATGGATTGGGAGTTTATTAGTATTGTTAAAATATATACATAAATGGGTCTTTTATTATAAATGAATAAAATAGTTACAACAAAAAACTTCTTCTTTCTAAATAAATAACATCAATGATAACTCTAATCCTTCTAGTAAATCCATGCATATCATTTATAGTAAGCTTCTTGGAATCCTGGGTAATGAAAAATAATATGGGTGACCTCTTATTCTCAGTAAGGGTAAAATATAGTAGAATCAATAAATAACCAATTATAATATTCAATATAGAAATTAAAATATCTAAACACACCTTCCATTTAATCAATAAACCGAATGGAAGTGCATAAAAATTATTTCAAGGTAATAACTGGAAGCACATGCCATCCAAATAACTAGATAGAAAAAAGACCATGAACCGGTGGAAGCTAGCCCTAAGAAAATTTAGATAAAAAAGAAATAGAGTTAATCATACAAGTGTTTATTACATAAGTGAGTGTGAAACACCCCACATCTATCTGCCTCCACCAGTGGGGACAATAATCTGGTGCGTGAAAGACCACATCCAACCAAGATCAAGGAGTGCCCGATTTCCCAAAGCACCTGACACCTGGTTGGCCTCCCGGTAGATATGTGAAACAACAAGATTAATTTGTGAAACCTTGCAGAAACAGTCAACCCATTGAGGAAGCACACACCAAGTCACATCATGTGTCTTGGTCCTTGACGCATGAACTACAGTCTGAGAATTATATTCAATCTCTATGCATTTCCTGTTAAACCGGAGAGAGTACCTGATAGCATAGATCCTGGCCCATATTCCAGCTTCAAAGGCATTTCCAATTCTAATGTCATGGTTGAACCATCCCATTACAAACCCATGGTAGGTGCGGAACACTCCCCCACATCCCGAAGGACCTGGTGCACCTGACGTAGATCCATCAACATTAACCTTGAGACAAGTCACAATGGGTGGAATCCATCTAATATGATTTAGCATTCGAGGCTTGCGCGACCAACCCAAAATTCCAATCATTCTCAAAATTTGGAGATCAGAAACAGTTTTTGACATGACACTATCCTAGAAAATTGAAGTAGCATAAACATCCTTATGGACAGCCATCATACCTTTCTATACAGTAGGGTGCACACAACCAAACCACATTGAGTTATGGGATTCTCATATGGCTGTGATAACTGCAGCATCAACATCCAAAAAAAGTTATGAATTTTACCTCTTAATTGAGAATGATACATGTCAAACATATGGTCATGGACAAGCCTATAGGTGTCAAAAATGATCCGAAACAAATATCCAATGTAGGCCCAAAGTTATTGGTCTGACTACATTCCATAAAAACAAGATATATTGATTCCTCATCAGCCTTACAAATGAAACCCAAAGAGGCCATTTTCATGCCAGCCCGCTTGAGAAGATATATTATGGGAATTTGGTTTTTCCAGATTCTCTATATCACGAAGAATCTGGAAGGATGAATGAAACTGGATTTGAAATGCATAATTCGCACCAGTGGAAGCGTAGGACCCCCACAAAGTGTCCTGTAAAAGTCTTTACAGTTAAACTTCCCAGTTTTTTTATGGACCCAAATCAATGTATCATAATCCATAAAATCATATCCATTTATTTCAATCTCCACCTACTCGGGAAAGTTAAAAACAGAAAAGTTAATTTGTGAAAGGAATCCTGAGATGGAACGAGGATCTACATCAGATGGAACATTTAGACCACAAAGGGGCTGTGTGAGCTAGTTTTTGTTCCAATAATTCAGGGTAGAGTCCCTAAAATCCAACCATTTACTATCCTACATCATCCTCACATATTAATGCTTGAGATATGCCCAAAATGAAGAGTCAAGATAATAATTATAACAATTGAGAAGCCACTTTGTGAGTCGATTAGATAGTAAGTCATCATCAGTTTGATGTGTGATTAGGTTCCAGGTGAATTTCCCAATCAAACCACCATTGAAGGTACAGAGGTCCTTGAATCCAAGGCCCCCCATATACAAAGGCTTTATGCATTCCTTCCATGAAACTATAATATACTTCCTTTCATATGGTTACCCCGTCCAAATAATGTTTCATACCATGATCTAATGCTCATTGTGAAGTACTCTAGTCCATCTATATTGGGAGAAGAAGTAGAAAAACTTCAATGTGATCACTGAGTTCACTAGGCAGACCCTCCCAGCTAGTGGCATAGCCTTCCCTTTCTAGTAGGCCAACAAGTCTATAATACCAGTCGAAATACCCAATAAATATTTCATTTTCACCCTTCATCAAAATAGTGGGACCCCAATATATTGGAAAGGAAGTGATCCTCTTCTTACCCCAAGATACCTTACAATCATGTTCTTTTTCCCAACCGAAATTCCATTCTCAAAAACAGTAGAAGACTTATCCCAGCTGATGGCCTGGATGGACACCTCCTCATAATGACTGAAGTGGACCTTAATGGAGGATATATTTCTTCTAGAATCTTGACCAAGTAATAAGATTCCATCTACATACAATAGATGAGATGTGGAATGCCCACTCACACCTGCACTGATCTGCCTGTAAAATATCATTTGAGTAAGGTCATTGATACACCTACTGAGATAATCTTCTATAATGGAAACAATAATCCCAGAAAGTGTATCACTCTATCATACCCCCTAGTGCACAGAAAAAAACCCCTCGGGGAAGCTTTTACAAGAATTGACAACCTTGAAGTGTTGAGAATTCTACGAATCATATTCACAATCCCAGTAGAGAAGCCATATCTCTTAAGGACATCCATAATAAAGCAACATGTCATCTTGTTAGAAGCTTTGGAGATATCAATTTTGAAGGAAAAATTCCCTTTGTCTTCTTTTTCAATAGGTTTACACTCTCAGAAGCCATGAAAAGAAACTTTTGTATGTTCCTCCCATGGAAAAATCCAAATTGGTTTCTGGTGAACATACCATCAACCATCCCACCCATCCTGCTAGTAATGATTTTACTTATAAGCCAGATTATTGTATTTCCAAGATCAATTTTAATGAAGTCATTGATGTCAAGAGCATTCTCTTTCTTGGGGATGAGCGTAATAAAACATGATTTCATTCCATAGGGCATGTAAGAGAGAGAGAAGAAGTCTTTAATGGCATGCTCAATATCACTCTGCAAAATTTCCAAGTAGAACATGAAATTTTTGTTAGTGAATCCATCAGGGCCTAGTGCACTCTCAAGATTGAGAGATATGAAAGCATATCTGGTCGCCCATTTGCTTGGGGAATCATTTAGGAGCTAATTTGACTAATCATCAATGTAGGGGATAATGTTTTCCACCATGAAGTGGATACTAGACTGCCCATTATTAGATTATATTCTAATAAAGTGCTCAACCACACCCATTGAAATCTCATTCTCCACCATATAGAGATTCCCATCAATGATAATTATCTTTTCCCCCATGCGCCCTCTTTTACTTTTTAAATCTGTTGAATAACATAGAATTTTTTTCCCAATCCTTTAACCATCGTACATTCAGTTGATTTCTGACCAATATTTCTTTCACCCTTGGGAGATCATCATGATTATTATGTGCAGGTATTTCTACTCAAGATAACATCAACTACATCTCCTGAAAGTTCTGAATCTTGGATTTCTCATCATCTGACTTCCTGATATCCTCATCATGTTTTGAGAATGATTATCTACTCCATGCCTTTATTATCCCTTTATGGTGCATAATTTTCACAACAATTCATTGAAGCAGGCTTCCAATTTCTTTAAGCTTCCATGCCTCCAAATCAATTTCACTACATCCTGGCATCAAAATCCATCCATTGTTGATACGAAATGGAATAGGGGCTGACATTGTCACCTGAGTGTTACATCAACAACAATTGGGTTGTGGTCATAGTGGTGCTTAGGAAGTGGGAATCATGATACACCATGTGTTGTAGCCCGATCACCAATATGGACAAAGCATTTATCAAACTTTCTAGCTTGTTTCCCCTCCCATGTGTATCTACACCATGTGAAATCAGAGAAATCAATGGGAACATGATCCAGATTGCAGAAATCAATACACTCAGAAAATTCAACGGCAGCAATCCTATTAAAATTGGTTCCAGTTTATTTCATCATGCTTCAAAACTATATTGAAATCACTAATAAGAATCCACTTTTGATCCATCCTCCTAGATATGAATTTGAGATCCTCCCATAAATCCCTCCTCCTAATATAGTAGGTAGAAGCATAAACAAATGATATTGGAAAAACATGTCCAGCAATGCTACAATTAACAAAAATACTTTGTGGGCCACTATCACAAGAAGTAATCTGCAAGGTGTTATGCCTTAAAACCCATCGGTGGTCCATAGAGGATGAATTTTAGTTGCTAGCAACAAAAATGTATCCTAGTGATCCCCATATGAATCACTTATAGTTTTCAAATAGAACATTGGGTTCAGTAATGATGACACACATTATTTTTTAGGTCAAAATATAATGTTGAAGGGCCCTGACCGTGAGGGAGTTACCCATCCCTTAAAAATTCCAATAATGAATCATCATTTTTTACATTCCATACCTCTTGTAATAGTTCCACATTTTCTCTCCACTGAGGCTTTTATGTGACCTTTTTTTCATTGACCTTCATACCCCTTCTTCAGGCTTTGTCTAGAGACAATGATACTATAGTTCTCCTTGATCACCTGATTTTCCCATATGGATCCCTTCCAATTACCAGTACAATTATTTTGTGCATCAGTGTTAGTAGGAAACTCACCCACTCCACCACTAGGCTCAACATCAGCCTCACCTATTCTAACTATGACTAATTATGTGGGTTGCTTCCCCTCCAATAGAATTGTCTTGTTGTCCTCACCCAGTAGCCCAACCGGTCCACCTGCAACAGTAGCATCACATGAACAGATATGTCGAGTTGCCTCCACCTGCACCGCCTTCCAGGAATCTGCCAGCAACCAATCCGCACCACTGGCATCTGGTATCATGAAACACATGTCATCTAGATAACTGAAAATTAAAAGTATCAATAGATATTTTTACACAAAATATCATTGTTAAATATTAACTAAACCTAATATGATGGAAATCCTATATTATTGGATTATATGTTTCTTAGGTACATGGTTCATTTACCATCAAGACCATTCACAATAAGGTTCAACAAATATCAGGTAAACCCCCATATATGGTTTTTTTTAAACCAATCATCTCATTAGATTACAGATGCATCGAGAGTTTATTTATAACCTTGCCCTACCTGTGTCATAACAGTCAAAAACATTCCTCATATATCAAATAATCAATTTTACAATGTGCCTATTCCAATATCTATATGAAATAGAAGATCCATATTTTTCAATATTTCCCCAAATAATTAAACATAATTCAAAGTTAACAGTATATTAAAAATTGTATATAGTTTATGAAATTATAATATCCCTGAAAAATTATATGTATACTTAGGTGAAATTAAATGTAAAATCATCATAACAAATTCAATATTTCAAGGGGACAAAAAGGAATCAAGGAATTGAATTTTAATACTATCCTTTCCCAAAATAACAAAAATCTATCCATGTGAAGATTAAGGATGGTATCAATAAAATATACAAAAATGGATAAAAATAAAGGGTTTTTTTCATTGATTAATTGAAATAATATAAAAATAACTTTTAAAGACATTCTTCAAAAAACTATTCATTAAATTATAAAAAACATTGGAAAACCCTTTAATTTGGAAATAACTTTTGAAAATATTTTATTTCAAAAATAATCCTTCTAAACATGAAAATAATTCTTCAATGAATATGGTGGGTAAATCTATACAATTTGTACGAGGTAAAAAGAACATTTATTTTTCATGGTATTAGGTTATAAAAATAACATATTGGAAACCTACAAGAATACACCATTGAAAAATATTGGTAAAATAAAAAATGGTAAAAATTTATTTCCCAAATAATTTTAAGAGAATTTTTTAATCCATTTTAATAAAACATGGGTTTCAAAAGAAAACAAGTTCTCTGGATAAAGAGGGATAAAAATTCAGGTTTACTAAAAAAAATCAAAATCATTTTCATTACCAAACAGTGAGAAAACAGTTCTAACAATTTAAAAAGTTACTAAAACACCAGAGGAGGGGAAAATGAAAATATTTATTGAAAAATAGTAATAAACTTTCCTCTTATTGAAATATCATTTAATGATCATTAATGTTATTACTTATGAAAATAATCATTAATCATTCTAATGTGTCCCATTAAACATTGAAACATTTTAATCATAAAACTCGAGAAGGGATAATATTAAATGAAATTATTAAACATAATGAATATAATATAATTCATGATATAATAAATAAAAAAGGGCATTAGATATACCAGAATAAATATTTAAGTGATGTACATGACATTTATCTCCCTCATGTAAAAAGTGGGATGATAATCCCATAACTTTCATTTGATTTTGGGTGAATGTCCATTAAATTATAGTATAATAAACTTATGTTAATTATCTAGATTTTTGAAAAACAAATACATTTTTATCATTAATTTTATTTTACTTATTACTAATTTCTATAAAACTACTTAAATAATTATTTTTACGTCGGTTGTTTTGAAAAAAGTTGGTTTATGTGTCAAAAATGACTTTGTCAGGTCAATTATGGAAAAACGTGTTCATTATATAATATCTACAAAATAATAATTAGGAAATATTAATCATATTTATACATCAATTATAAATTTAAAACCAATAATTAATTATGGTTATGAAAATTGAATCAATGTCACATTCATGGAGATGGAAGGTCATATGTACGCATGAGTAATGTTCCCATTTTTCGATGATTGTTATCGATAGAAGGTAAGTAACACCATATCTTTCCAAAATTATAATAATATAAAAAATACCATGTTATTTAATCATATATACTTTTATATGTAATTCTTGTGATGAAAAATGGATCAAATCATGTCGAGGAGGAAGTACTTCAAACATCTACGAATAAAGTTAACACTTTTTATGTTTGTGAAAGGGAAATAATGAAAATGATATATATATATATATATCTAGGTATTTAATTATGTCATGAATATAATATTTATGTTTTATATGACTCTTATGTTTATTTATAACCAAAATTTATATATTCCATTATCATGTAAACGAAACATATCACTTTGAGGGGGCGGTATCCCACACTTCCTCAAACGATGTTATCATATTAACATAAAATGGAAAGTAAAAAATAAATGTGTTATAAATGTGTTATATAAATATAAATAAAAAATAAATATAATTTATAAAAAATGTAAGTATATTTTCCATCATAATGGACAACCATGATATTTGGTAAAGGAAACGTGAACAATAATCATTTTATGAGCCAGTAGTTCATCGTACATAGAAATGGTATGTTTGAGAGAAGACGTTACCACTTAATCAAATAAATTCTTTTGGTTTAAAAAAATGTTTCCTTGGATGGATTTCTTCCAAAAAGGAGTATTCATGGTCTAGGGTAGGGATTTTGAGAATTTATATTTTTAGATATTCGACTAAAATAATTGGTTTCAATGGTATGATTAATGGCGAGAAGTGGTGGCCTTTGAAAGGGAAGGAAAATGACTCGATTTGTATATTGAAAACAAGTTGGGTGTACCTAGGTTTTTACTTAATCAAATACATACAAAACCAAATAAGCACAACAATGGAAATTTAATGTCTGAAATATGGCCATAAAATGGGTTTTGGGAAAATTTATACATCATTTGGGCCATTAAGATAAAGGTTTAGTCCTTTATTCAGCTTAATTTTTCTTTAATAATTCTAATTAATTTAAATTACATTCATTAATATTTTTGGTAAAAACCTAAGTTGAATTTATTATAAATTATAAATTATGATGATTAAAAATATGGAATCCTTTTTTTAATTCCAATCAAATAAGGATAATTAATTAATTTAAATTAAATCTCACAGGCCTGACGATAATGCGAGTTTTTAAAGTAAAAACATTCGAATGTTTGCTATTCTTTTATAATCACATTTAAAGATAAATTGGTTATACTGAAATAAATTCTATTAATTGAGGAAAATATTATTTAATTAAACGGTTAAACAAATTAAATTTATAATTTATCTTAATAAATGTATTAGATGAAAAAGTATTTTTAAACTAAAATTCAGTATTTCTAACTATTTATTAAAAATTGAAATGTTTCAGAACTGCATCAAAAATTCACTATAACTAAATTCATATTTTTATATTTATAATATGAAATTTTTTGACATATTAAATAGATTAATGTTTAAAAATTCAAATTTAAAAAGTTTTCATCGTTAAATAGTGGTAAAATTGACTTTAAAAATATTGGTTTTTATGTGTAAAAATAGAGCTTGTTCTTATCTTATATATATCAAACCTAATTGATGAATGTAAAAAATATTTTATTAAATATAATATTTTTATATGCAGTTAATTTATCTCAGAAATTTTAATTACATTAATCTATTAAGGTAAAAAAATATTTCCAAAAAAACAGTTTTCTATAAAAATATTCACTTTACAATAAATTATTTCTTATATTCATTTCTATTTAATTTTTAATAAACAAATTAACTATATATTTGACAAAACGATAAATATCTATAGTTTAGTAAATATTATTCATTACTGATGACATAGTGGATGGGTTATATCATATTATATTAAATAATAATATATTAATAATATATTATTATTTGGTGACACTCATAATGGCATGCAACACAAGCCTTTGAGGAAAGACGATTTTTCTTATAATGCGTTCTAACTAGGTTTTTCAGGAATTAAAATATACATATTTTATTTTTGATAGTAAACATATTATAAATTATATATTTATATATATTATTACATTACATGCTTTGTGTCGCCTATCATGCAGTCTATCGAATAAAATGTTCATGACATAGAATTTCAGGGTGTTATATTTTTTGTGACATTAAAATCATAAAATTCAAAAATGAAAGATTATTAAAAGGATATTTAAAACCTCATAAATTTATGTATTATAATAATAAAATTCATTAATGTGTAGTTTATAGACCATATATAAAAAATAAGTGGTGAATATGGAATGTATCTCATAGAAATAAATGTTAGATGAGAACAAAACCCTTACTACTATAGTAACTTTTGAATCATGTGATCTGTGAAATAATAACATAAATTTAAACTTTTAATAACATGAAATAAATTAAATTTATGATATAAAATTTATTAGGATCTATATATACACCGTATAAAATTAATTAGGAGGATAATAATAAATAAGTCTAAATATAATGTCAATAGGGTCAAAACCGCTTACTTTGAGTCTTATTCATCCTGCTTGTTATTTTTCTTCATGAGTAATAAATATATGGTAATTATTTTCTTACATGATAACCTTATTAATTTTTATTATTAATTATATTTCACTTATTAATATTTAATATACCATAACATATTCAATTATGTTTAAGTCATATTTTTTGACTAATTTTTACTTATGTGTCAAAATGATCAAAGATCATTTACTATGGTTAAGGGAAATTAGATAAACACATATAGAAAAATAATCCTGAAATAATAATCATATTAACAAATTAATTTTTATTTTACATCTAATAATTTTATACGTCTACGAAAAAATAAACATTGTTACAACCATGGAGACAGTTGGCCCTAAGTACGCAAGAGTAAAGTTCCCATTTCTCAATGATCATTATGGGAAGGAGGTAAGTAATAATTTTCTATAAATACTAAATATTATATAATAAAAACCATTTCTTATCTTTAAATTATTATATATATCAATCTTGTTACATAATGGTGAAAAGAGATAAGATTCGTATTGCTTTGACGAGGTGTCAGTCCCCACGTCCACTAACGATGTTATCACATTTTCAGCATGTGAAAAGGTAAGAAAGAATGTAAAATATGATATTTTATAGAAGCCAATTATGTAATTAAAAACATATATATGTTATTTATATCATTTTTATTTATTAAAAGCATATTTAATACCCTCTATGTTATATGTGAATGAATCAAATTTCTATGAGGACGTGGTAGTCCATATATCGAAAAACAATGTTATCGTATTCCCAAAAAATGGAAATTGTGAATTTATGTGTTATATAATAATTAAAAAAATAAAAATATCATAAATATCATAAATATCATATAAAATAGTATTTAAATCATTATTCCCAACATTTAGAGGTGGTAATGTAAGAACAAATGACATTGGTTCATGACGAAAGGCATTTCCCTATACACATGATGATGATTGCATACCACATTTGATATATGTTCATAAATTATTAGTTAAATACCTTAACATTAAAACATATAATTTTATTTAGGATACATAGTTCATTATATAATCATGATATAAAAATAATTTAATGGGTGGGGAATGAAATAAAATAGTAGTGCTCATTCAAGAACATTACCACTTCTTCAGGTAACTCTTTTTTGTTCTCACCAAAGGACATCCTTGGTTTTATTTTTACATAATTATGTAATATATGATGATAGGAGGTATTTTTTGAATTTATTTTGTCATATTTTTATTATCCAAATTTCTTGATAGGTGTTATTAAGTAGGGAGAGTGTGTTTCTTTCTATAGTGGAGGTGGATTGGAGTTCTTATAAATATAAAAAGGTAAACACTATTGGGAGGCCTCCCTTTCATCATGTGCCTCTAATAATAATAAAAAATCCTGAAAATAGTTAATATGGTCTATATATGGTCATAAAAATATTATTTTAAAAATTTATATTTCATTTTTTCCCTTATGATTAAAGATTAACCACTAAGTATACTCATTTTTACCATAATAATTGTAATTGACTTTATTTGATAACACTAATATTTATAAAAAATTAGAACATAATAGACATTAAAAACAATTATTATCTAAAATATGGACTCAACTTTTCAAAATTAAAGTAACAGAATTGTTGGAAGTTAATTTAAAATTAATCTCACATATGGGGTGAAAAACATGTTTTTTAAAGTGAAAATGTTCAAAAGTTTGATTTGTTTTTATATCCTAAATTAATATAAAATGATTTCATCTCATTAAATGTGATTAATATATGTACAAATTTTTAATTTATCTTTTAAAAAAATTAAAATATAATTTATCATTATAAATTTTTTAAGATGAAAATATGGTTTTTTAAAAAAATTCATTATTATTCACTAATAATAAAAATATAAAACATCTTTAAAATTTTGAAAAAATTCCACCAAAGTAAATATTGATATTATTGTTCAAGAAAATTATTTTATTTTGTCTTATAACATTTATAAAATTATAAAAATTTATAATTAAAATAAGTCTTTGGTGAAAATGTGGTGAAACAACCTTTTAGAAAAAATACGCTCTTTTAATGGGTAAAAATAGATTTTTTTTTTCTTCTTTTGTGACTATAAAGAATATAATATTGATTTTAAAACATTTTATTATATATATAACATATAAATATCATTAATATCATTCACTAATTATGATTAATTTGATTTATTATGGTAGATCTCCTTTGCGGGCATAAAAAATATTTTAATAGGAACACGTCCTTTATATTCAATTTGTTTTTAGATTCATTTATAATTAATTTTTCATAAAATGAATCATTATAAAATCATGTATAAATGACATTTTCAAAATTAATGTAATCACATTCTTTCCCTATATTTATATGGTAAGTTGATTACTATCGTAATATTAATACTATATTGTTATTCTGTAAAACATGGTCTTGCATGTGACACTTGTTATCAAATATAGTTAATTTTCTATGCATGTAATTATAAACATGGTTTTTCATAAATAGAATGATAAAAAGTTTATTATTTGTAACTAAATATATCAAAAAATATATAAAATTATGAAAAAATATATTTTATAAAATCTAAGGAAGTTACATTCTACAGGATTAAAAAGAATTTAACCCTTGAAATTTGTCTAAGTTATCAGAGGATTATTGAATTCATTTATAGAATCACTCATTTTACAAATTAAATAAAGAATGAATTCCTTAAAATTTTAATGAGGGAAACATAAAGGATATTTGATGTTACACATAACTTGGTTTTCGCATAGAATAACATAGGTGGTAGTGGAGGAAAAGCGTAAATATTTATGGAGAGTGATTAAGGACATTGATCATAAGAAATTTAATGATAAATGAAAATTTAAGGGCCTCAATTAAAAAAAAGTGTGTTGAATGAAAATACCATAGGCTAATTAGTATTGAAGATACTAAGATAATACTTCTGTTTAAAGATCATTTTTTTGAGATAAATAATTCCTACACTATCTAGACTAAAAAAATGAAATAAAATATACTTACTAGATGAGTATAATTTCATCTATTTATCAATTTTCAGTAAAATATCATCCATTTCTCCAAACGATTAGTATTTATGATTAATTTTTAATTATTGAATTATTAAAATTGAATTTTAAATACTATATGACCATAAAAGTGATAGTCAAGAAATTAACTAAAAAAGAAATGTTTAGAACATGGTAAGATAATTCAAAAAATGATTAAATAATCAAATGATACATTACTCATCAATTTAAAATAGTAATACCAAAATTTCAAAGAAAATCATTACATAAATAACTGTCCATAAAAAATTTCAAACATATCTTAACTATGTTTCCGACCCAAATATTAGAAGTATTTGATCATATATTCTTCTATGATAAATCATTCATTATTCCTCAAATAAAATACTATTAGTTTCTTAAATAAAAATAATCATAACATGTATGAAATTTATACAAACTAGAAGATCATGTATCCTAGTGGTAGGTGTGGAACCCTTATCATCATTCTTTCATGGGTTTAACCCTTGCCCACTCCCTATACGTGATAGGTTTTCACTGAGAATTTGTGTTGTCCCCTCCTCCATTTTCATAATCGTAAAAAATAAATCATTCCCAAAAAAACATCATGTTGGTCCTAGGGGTTACAAATACCTCAACCAAAAAATTGTCTACAAAAACATCATTGACAAATTCAAAATTTTATCTTCTTCAAGACATAAAATGGGGTGTCTTAATATATTTAAATTATGATCAACCATAATCTTTTATTCCTAATATGGTATCACTACTCTTAATATACCCTCATATATAAACATCTTAATCACCAATGTTTTATAAACTAATTTTTTTTACCAAATATACATTCCCAATACCTGCACTCCCGGATCCTATGACAATATCCATGGAATTACATTTCCAGCAATAATATTGATAATTGTGACCAAATATTTCTCTCGAAAAACCTTACAAATCAAAAGAAAAACATGGATCACTTACAATTTAGTGGAGCATTTAGGTTTATAGTTTTAATGAATTATGACATGCTCTTACATAAACAATTCAAATGAAAAAAAATAAATTTATATATCACATTTAACATCTCTTTTATCATTTTACATTTGGTAGTCAACATCATCCTTATTAAATTATTTTTAGACATAAATTTTCGAGCCTAATTCTTTAATCACTGCGAAAAAAAACATAAGAATTGTTATCTCAAATACTAAATAAGTTAAAATGAAATAATATAAAATTAATTTAATTAGTTATAATAATTATTTCATATTATTATGATTACACAATCATATTTCATGAGTATAACATAAGAATATTTATAAAAAATAATACTTGTATCATCAAACATGAAAATATGGAAAAGAAAGAGTCATTAGAATCAAAAATCAAGGTACATGTGATATAAATCTTAATCATTATAGTATTATAAACCCATATAATGAAATGAAAAACATATTGATATCTTGGAATATGTCTTCATTTATCCCTTTAATAACACTTATAGAACCATTAAAGAACACTTATAAATTATAAGAATCGTACAATTGACTTCCAATTTAATAAATACCCAATTAATTAGAGAGATATAACGGGATCACCTGGTGCTATCTGGGTTACTCCATGATAATATTTAATGGTATTTCAAAATTTTATTTAAGAAGTCCCAACTTTTATAATTTCTAGAAACAAAAAAATGAATAAATCGCATTGAGAAATATTTTAATCATAACGCATTAAAAAACCTTTATTAATTTTAAGAAATTTTTTATCAATGGAAAGAAAATGAGTTACATAACAATCTATTTGAAAATGGTTAAACCATATAAGAGAAACAGGTTACATAAAAATATATTTTAAACATGAATTACCTTTATAAGAGAAATTTGGTTCAGAATAATCACTTCAGTATATAATCAATCCATGGAAAAAAATCTGGTCTCATAAAAATATATTTGAAACATGGTAAACCCATATAAGAGAAAGGATTTTCTATTAAACTATATTTGAAACATGGTTATACAGTGGAGTGGAAAAGGGTTCCATAACAATCCAAATGAATCATAATTAATTAGTGGAGAAAATAGTTTCCATAATATTTCATCAGTAAATAATCAACCTATGGAAAAGAAATGGGATTGATTACAATCTCATTAAAAAATTATCAATCCATCATGATAAGGAATGGGGATGGTATTATTAAAAAATATCCCTAATGTATATTAAGTAAAAACATGATTTTTTTTTATTTTTATGAATGGAAAATCCCTTAAAAATCATTAAAAACATTGCTGATGAATACAATCTTTAAACAGTTAAAGTGTCCCATGCCATATTGAAATGTTTGAATCATAGTACACATGAATGAATAAAATTTAAAAAACATTAAAAAACATAATAATAAATTAATTAATTATATAGTTTTAATAAGGATCTACATATATACCTCATTAAATAAGTTGAGTATATAACATCAAAATCAATGACCCAATCAATGGAGATTGAGATGAAGTCCCTTGCGGATTAGTTAACTCTAAAACCATATACACCTCGAAAGAGAGATCCTCAAATTTATTTGTAGACATCCCTAAATTTAAGGATAACAATCATAAAATTCATTCATGTGATTTATATACAACTCACAATAAAAATAAGTTTTGAATATGGAATATATCACATAAAAATAAAAGTGAGACAAGAAAACAAACATTACTAATTGAGTAACATTAGAATAAAGTGATACATGATAGAATAACATAAATATAAACTTTTAATATCACTTAATCATTTAATTTCATGATATAACATGTTAAATAATATTTAAACACACCATATAAAATTAAATAGGTCCATAATAACAAATAATTCCCAATGGATAAAGTGATATAAAACACCTTACTTTCATACTGATTCATCACACATGTTCTTTATTTTCCTAAATAATAACAATAAATTTATTATTTACCATTTATATATACTATTTAATGTTTATTAATACTTTTATTTATCTTATTAACATGTTATATACCATTACTTAAACAATAAGGTTCATATTGGATGTTTTGACCATTTTTTGGCTAATGTGTCAAAAATGAAAAAGGTTGGTTTACTATGGTAAAGGAAGATATTATATAAATATGTCATGAATAATTATAATTAATTAATAATTATTTATATAAATAATTTACCCTTTTATAGCCAACCATGTAATATGGTTATTAATAATGAACACATGTTTCATTCATAGGGATAGTATATCTTCCGTACACATGAGTAGCGTTCCAATTTTTCAATGATTGCTATGAAAAGAAGTAAAGTGATATTTCTAATTATATAATGAAAATTATATCATGAATAAAAGATTATTTCATTATACATATATATATATATCATTATTGTTATGTGGTTGTGAAGAAAAAAGAGTCACATAGCTTTGAGGAGTCAGTAGTCCACACGTCCAAAAATAATGCTATCACTTTTTCGGTGTCTGAAAAGATAATAAATAAAGTTATATATATATTTTATTTTCATGAATAAAATTATTTCATTAATATCATATATATGATATTTATATATTTTATTTTTATTAAATCCTACCATAATACACACCATTTAAAGCATTAATGAATCTCATCACACTGAAGAGGTGGTAGTCCACATGTCCACAAATGATGTTTTTGTATTCACACAAAATAGAAAGAAAGAACGTTTGAGTTATACATAATTAAAGAAACATAAATGAAACATAAATATATTATATATCATATAAACCCTATATTTACATAATAATTCCCAACCATTAGAGGTGGTAATGGAAGAACAAATTGCATCGGTTCATAAGGCGGTAGTATGTCGTACACATGAATGATTATTGTGTACACATTTGATTGAAGGGTTTATAAGTGTAGATAGAACCATTGATAAAAAACATATAATTATATTAATAATATTTAGTTTATTATATTATAATTATTTAAAATTATTGTAAGGGGTGTAGAAATAAATTGCAACAAAAGTGTTTATTGAATAACGCTACCTCTTCATTGGGTAACTCATTTTGGTTTTCACTATAGGATTTCCATGGTCCTCCTTATACCTAAATTTATTATTCTAGGATGCGAGGAAGGAAATTTTTAGATGATTATGTAACTATATGTATTATAAAAAATTATATAATGGTGTTAATTATAGGGGAGAGTGAGTGCATATTTATAGAGGCATTATTATTAAAAAAAGGTAAACACTAAATGGTGGTATCCATTACATCATGTGCATCCAATAATGAACCAAAATATTTATATGGGGATATACGGTTTAAATATTTCTATAAAAGTAGTTTTATTAATGTTTCTAGGTCATTTGACCCCTTATGATTAATTTTTAACAACTAAGTAAACTAAATTATACCTTATTCATTGTAATTAATTTAAATTGCATTCACTAATTATTTTCATTAAAATTAAGTTTATCTTATGATAAATTATAAATTATGATTATTTGAAATGTTGGATCCATTTTTTAATAAAAATCATATATTTTGTAGAACGTAATTGAATATTAATCCATAATATGGGATGATAATGGAGGTTTTCAATGTTAAAATATTCAAAAGTCTGATATGTTTTTATATATAATTATTTTTTAAAATAAATTATATGCTCATAAATTTGATTAATAGATGTATAATTTATCAAATTTATCTTAAAAAAATTAAAAATATAATTTACCATAATAAATTAGTTTGTAAAATAATCATTTAACAATTAAACTTCAGTATAATTCACTATTTCGCGAAATATGAAACTTCTCAGGAAAATACCAATGATTTTTCAAAAGTAAATATTGATATTCCACATCTGAATATTATGTTTCCTTTTTCATATAATTTTTATAAAATATAAAAAATTAATTTTTATAACAATTATTCCATTAAAATGTTGTAAAACAACTTTTTAGAAAAAATAAAAACATTTAATGATTAATATTTTATTTGTTCTAATTTCATGCCTATAAAAAATATGATATGAATTTGGAAACATTTGATTGAATATATAAGATATAAATTTACTTAATATAATCCCTTAATATTTATTAATTTAATTTAATAATGTAAAACTCTTTTGTGGGAATACAAATAGTTTTTCATAAAAATACATCTTTTATATTCAATTGGTTTTTGTCATCATTTCTAATTACGTGGTGACCAAAGTATTTATTTTATAAACATGTAATATCAATATTTTAATTATGTAGTTAGGACTATTAATTATTAAAATTATAATGGATAAGTGATAACTATCGTAATATTAATTTTATAATGTTGTTCTGTAAAACATGATCTGGTGTATAACACAAATTATCAAAGACACTCAATGCTTCAGGCAATAAATAATAAAATTGGTGTTGTTTAATGGGAAATATAAACCATTCATTTTTGTTACGTAGTCATTCAAAGTATTTAAATTAATATTAAATGATATATTTCAAAAAATCATAGTATGATGCAGTTATAATTGACATTTGAATAGAAGTATGTATTTGGTTAGTGATTCATGTTTAGAGGGTAAGCAGCACAATGGAATGTTTAAAATTTTGAATGATGTTAATATTGCTAAATTTATTGAATTTCAACATATTTACATATTTATTCTATTAAATATACTAATTTAGGTAAATATGATCTTTTATTTGTAATTGTTCATGACTATATAATATTCATATGGCTTTATTTTTTATCACATAAAAGTGAAACATTGATAAAATGTTTTCTAAAATGTAATAAATAATTTAAAAATCATTAAATTATTAATCTCATAAGTGATAGTGGGATTTAATTTTTTAAATAATATTTTTTAAAATATTAACAAAATCGATGTAATCATTATTCTTCATCCCCAACAGCACCACAAAAAATTGTGTGGTTTGAAGAAAAAAAGGATAATTCATGAAATGGCTAGTTCAATGGTAATTGAGTTTATTGTGAAAAAATATTATTGGGTTGAAGCTGGTAATAAAACTCTTCAACATTTAATTAGAGTCTTTTTGAGACCATTTTAATATTAAACCGCTGATGAATTGTTTAAGGGTGTAAAAATAAAATTGCATATTTTTGGGTGTTTGGTTTTTAAGATTTTTTTTTAAATAAAAAACATAAAACAAACATGTTTGATTCAAAATGTTATGAAAGAATATTTATAATATATTCTAATACTAGTAAAGAATATAGTGTATTCAATTAAATGTCAATATTTTAATGATTATACATATATCAAATTTTATCAAAATGTAGTTACCAATCCGAATTCATATTTAATTAAATCTGATAAAGAATTATGGAAATTTAATTTTCATAAAGAAAATATTAAATATAATGATAATTTATTAGTTATGGGGGAGACAAAACTATCAAAAACTAATCATGATGAGTGATAAACACATAATTAAAATTTTCTTAATAAAATAATTGTATTTTTTTTATCAAGAATATATCCCAAGAAATATGTCTTAAATTACTATGTTAGTTCTATATTTGTTGTTGATTTTGTACCTATTACTATTCACAATGAATTAAATGTTTCCAACCAGATTAATATTATGTATCATGAAATAAATCTATTTGGAATAAATAAATAGTCAAATTTGGTCAAATTTCCAAAATATAAACAGTAATGATAACTAAGTGTATAAACAGTAATAAACCAGTTGAAGTTGAGAAACTGTTTTAAAATAAAGAAAGAAAAATTGTTCATGGTCATTATAAATATGTGGGAATTAATGATGACTATTATTTTTTTCTCCTATTTTTATTATATAATCTATGATATTTTTTCAGAATATTATTTTTTTAATTTTAAATTATATCACATAGATATAAATAGTTGATTTTTAAGTTAAATAATTTCTGAATAAGTATTTCTTAAAGAACCAATGGATTTTTGAAATAAAAAATATCAGAATCATTTTTTAAACATAATATAGATATGTATGATCTCAATTAAGATCATTGAGCTTACTTTGAGATAATAACATATTTTTTATTACAAAATTATTTCCTAGAAGGAAAATTTAATCCTACCTAATTAATGATAATATTTTTAAATGAAATTTTAATTACACATATATACGTTTATGGTATAATATTTATCTATAAGAATGATTTACATTATAATTATTTTTCTAAATTTAGGGCTAGTATGTTTGACATGAGATTAATGATAGAATTGAAATTGTTAATTGGATTATAAATTAACCAAATAAAAGATTGTATTTTATGAAATTCATATATGTATTCTAAATAACATGCTAAAATGTTTGTCCTTGATTTATGCATGTAAATTAAGACCCTAGTTAGTGTAAATTTAAATATATATTTTGATAATTCTATTAAGTGTGTTTGTGTTAAAATTCATGGAGACATGATTATAAGCTTACTTGTTTTGGATGCATCAATAATAGATATAATGTTTTCTTCTTTTTTTGTTTTCTAGGTTTTGGTAGAATCCAGGAAAAAGTCAACTTAAATTTTTTATGTTAGTTTTTAGATATCTAAAATGAACCATTATTACTAGTATATGTTATTAAAATATAAATATTTTTATTTATTATCATATTCTGAATCCGATTTTATATGTTTTTTGCATTAAAAAAATTGGTATGTGTCATTTCCTCCGTATGAATTTAATTTCAGGTATTTAGAAAGTACCTCATAGTTTCTTTATCAATAATTGAGGTTGAGTATGTTATTTTAACTATTTATTCCTCAAATTATTTGGATTAAATATATTTTTTGTGATTTTAATATTAGTTTTCATATAATTTTAATTTTATATTATAATAACAATACTATTTATATTGATAAAATTCATCATTAAAAAACTAAAACAAAAAATATATGCATTAGAATTAATTTTCTAATAGATGATGTGAATAAAATATATATTAGTTTAGATTTGGTTTCAATTTAAAATAAACATTCTTACATATTAAATATATCATTATATTCAATCATATTTGAGAAAATAATGGTTCAACATGGTATATTAAATGTATATTATTTTGATAATTATGTTTACTATTTTTTTAATTTATTCCTTTAGGTCATTATAATCTAAAATTTTAAAATCACAATATACATCCTTAAATGTTTATTCATTGCTATATTTCATAATTACCATGTTTCCAAACCTTTTTTAGAAAAAGAATGTGTTTTATTTGTTGTTGAATAACCTTTCAAACTGAAGAAATTTCATTACCATAAAAATAATAATTTTTGAATTTTACAAAAAGTTACAATTTTATCCAACAAATGGTTTATAAATGTACTATATAAATTATTAAAATCCACATTGGATGATGTTTTACTAAGTCTACAACCCATAACATATCAAATGGGTACAAAAAAATTTACCAGAAGAACTTTTCCAAAACCTACTAAACAAAGATCTACATAGATTTCATGGAATGAACATTTATTATTAAATCTAAGGGAATGTACATGAATAATATTTATGCTTTATCAAAATGACTATCAGATAGATACTCTATGTCAAACCATTCATTTAAATTAGTTGTTACTCTGATTTTATTTTGACCACCACCAAGGCATATTGAATATGACCAATTGGATATGAATATAAAAATAATTTCTATTTGAGGAGATGGATGATTTTACATATCGGATAATATAATGTATTTATAAAGTTTTAATAACATATTTTTAGTTGAGATAATGTCAATTGTAACTTTTAGATTTTATTTTCCATTTGGAATATGTTTTAAGGGTTAATATAATTGTCTTAAGATCTCTTGGATTTTGTAATCACTGTGTCTTATATGGTTCTACTGAGGGATTATAAGGTGTAGAAAGATGGTGGTTTTTGATCTACTAGTCGAGGGTTATCATTTCTATAGAAACAATATATTTGACTGATCTTTATATCGAGATTTTTATTTTGGAAGGAAAGATATACTTTTTAATTATTATAAAATAATGGATACCTAAAGTATAGGTTATTGACTTATATTATTGACTTATATAACACTTAATGTTTGGATCTTCTTATATTTTATGGGAACATTTTTCCAAAATTCATTGTTTATGAATTTTTATACTTGTTTTGAGAAGCTTCTATTTCGACTATATATTTTTTATTACAGTTTAATTTTTTAGGTAATGAACATTTTATAACTCTAATAATAACAATTTTCAGTAAACATTTTTTCCTCGTATCATTCATTAATAGGATAAAAAATATTGTATTCTTTTTGTAAACAAAAATTCACCCTCACCCTTATTTTATTAAAATAAATACTATTTTGATCCTACATTTTTTATCAAAGACACTTCTAATTGTAATAACATATTATACCAACATGTTATTTCAGAAAAAACATATTTCTGTTGTAATGATGGAAAATTTTCATAGTTGGTAATATAATATTATAAATAGAAGTAGTCCACCTATATTTGATTGGGTTGATTATTAATATTGTATAGATCACATGAATAATTTGTTCATCAATATTTTTTTAGATATACTTGCAATGATAATATAATTTTATAAAATATATGATAATAAAGTTATAACATTCACCCAAGAATATAAAGTTGAGTATCATATTAACATTATTGTTAGAAATAATTTTTTCTGTTTGATGGCATTAAATATATATAGTCAGGATTTATTTTCTAAAACATCTAAAAAATTGTTGAAGATATTTGACCTAAACCATTTTGGTGCTAAAATTGTTTTTTAAACAAGAAGATAAATTTTTTGGACAAATTATAGAGATTTTTATTTTCTACCTAGATAATCAGTTTCAAAAATGAATCAATGACTTATAACCATTTTAAATAGACTACAATTACATGGAGATAAATACTTGACAAATAAATAACTGCTTGAGAAAATTATTGATACTACCAAAATTGAATTGGAGTATCAGAGAAAATATCCCAATGATTATAATTATTTTACTATGATTTTTTCATATAATTTATTTGTAACTTTAATAAAGTTTGGTTTTTTATTGATAAGGTATACTGAAAAACGTAATATGAAAAATTGTGTATATTTTTTATAACATCTTTAGAAGTTAAGAAATCTATATCAATAGAAAATGATACTAAGTAGTATAAGAAGAAGAATTATAATCCCAACAAAGAAAATAATACTTCCAAATAGAGTGAGAGTAAACATTACCAATTTTTAAATAGGTTTAATAAGATAGTTATCGAGAAAGATTTCATATCCAAGTATACAAAAAGTATTTTTGAAATAAGTGACATTAAGAAATCTTCTACGATTATTTTCTCTGAATATATGAAACATGTCACATCTGACCAAATTTACCATGATTGAAGTGAAAGGATAATAATTATATAAACATTAAAACTATCAATAATAATAAAGTCTTTAATTTTGTAAAATATTCCAAATCATAGAGTTCAAGTGGTTGAAATGTTTATATGGATAAATCTTAAAATAATAGTAGTGATAGCCATAAAGACATGGGGTTATATATAGAAATCCCTATGAAAAATCAATACATCATGGATAAGGTGTTCACTGAAACCTTAACCAATTTAATGTTTAATAGAATCAATCCCAATTGAAATGATGAATATTCTACTAATTCTAATTAATAATTATATATTACATCTAATTATGAATAATCATTACCATGTTTTGCAGAAGAATATTGATATGAAACATCATCCTAAATACAATGTAATCGTGTTAATGAAAACTATGAATATGATAAGGAATAACAATTTAATGTAAATTCAAGTATTTTAAGGCATTATTTTTAGATTTCAAATATTACAATATAATTAGATAAGATATACATCATCTAAATAAGATCGCATTGTTGTTCTGAAACATAAATACGATATTTTAGTCTAAAAAATATTCTATAAAATCATACATATCTGAATAAAACATTTCATAATATGTACACCCCATTGAAAACATGAAGAAATACTTATGGTATTCGTTTTACAACATCAACTCCTCATTTTAAAAATAATAAATATTTTCCAAAAATTACCAATATGAAATGTAAAAAAGGTGGACAGTAGAAAAATAAATTTTACTTAAATAAATTTAAATAATTGAGAATTCAATGTGTATACATTTCTAATGAATTAGCATATGTATAATATAAATTAATTGGATGGATGTGGGATATAAAATTAGTTTTTTCTAACAATTCCATACCAAAGAAATTATGGGGTCAAAAAACCAAATTTTTCTATTTTCAAAGAAAAAATGTAATTACCAATATATATATATATATATATATTTCTGTATGTGTTCTTTTTTGGTAGATGGATTTCTTATGTTCCCATAATATGAATGTAAAAAATAAATTAATTCAAAATATAATCAAAATTATGAGTTGTAAATTCAAATTTGGGGATAATTCTCAGGGATAAATATTCGGTATTTGTGATTTGTTTATTCATAGAAAATAATCAATTCAAATTTTTTATTCATTTTATGACTTAATAATATCCTCATTTTCATAAGTCAATTATGTGATAAATTTTCCCTATTTAACTTTTAGAAAGATAATTTTACTATTCAAAGTTCTAAAGCCTAATATATTCTTTATACCGATACACATGAGAATATATTCAGACTAAATTTAGTATTCCATAAATGAAAAAATATAAATTTTCTAAGTGAAATATAAGATCAATTTATGTTATGTAATATAATTTACAGACACTATTATTTAAGAACAATATCCAAAATTTCAATAAAAAGACTAATTATATATTTCAAAAATACTAGGACCACCTATAAAAAAGTTTGTGATATTTAACAATTGGGAAAGAAACATATTTCATATTTAAAATAAATTTTCAAATATTCAAATTATGATGATTTACTATTAGTGGACATAGATTTTTTTGGTCCTACACAAACTGTGTTTATTGGTTTCAATCTGTAAGAAAGGTATAATACATAACTTTTCATCTATTATTACACATTTGATTTATGTTTTAATTGAAACAAGAAATATATTTTTTAGGAAACTACTAAAACCATGTTCAGTTAGTACTCAGTTGATAAACATTTTTGGGTTGTATTAGTTATTACTTCCTATTATACTATAAATCATGTTTTAATTAGAAATTTTCTTAAGAGAAACCCTTATGGGTTGTGGACCGGAAGAAGTAAAAAACATTATTAATTTAATTTTTTAGATGTAAAATATTAATTTTTAATAATAAATTTAATGTACATAAATTATATACAAAAGATAATTAAGGAATTTTCCTTTTCATTTCTAAATCATATATAGAATTTTATTCTTTAATAAAATAAAAATTAATGTTTATGAAACAATTTGAATTAAACTTGATAAAACTAATCATTTTTTTAACAAACTAAAAACACATCTTCAAATGGATTTTAAGAAAATGACTTTAAACCCATGTTGGATAATTAATCACATGATATAACAACTGAATATCTACTTTTTGATATTTTCCCTATAGAAGATATATAAATTTTTGTTTAAGAATAGAGTTTTATAATCTTAATTAATCAGACTATATTATGGAATCATCCCCCTGATAATATCATTTTATATATAGTTAAATAATTAAAAACTATAAATTTCTTAAGAATTGAATCTAAAAATATTTAATTTTTATCACAATTTGAAGAAAAGACTCTAGGTCAAGCTTTAGGAGATAAATATTGAATAATAGAAATATATAATGAATGTAATTAATTTTAAATAAATCATGTATAGACAATGTTGTAACATCCTAAATATATTCCTATAATTGAATTAAAATGGTATTTACATAATAAATTGGATGAACATGGAGTTATTGTAACACCTCGAGATTTTATGAGAAATATTTTTTTTAGTTTCTTTGTGTGTCTTGTATTATAGGCTACACCAAGATTAGATTGTGCTATAAGCAACACTATATTTTCTTGTAGTATACTCAAACACTCTTCTTAGCTTGTGTTGCACAGAAGAGCGACCTTTCTCGATAGCGTGTGTTATACGCAATAACGAGTTTCACTAAATAATAATATATTATAATATTATGAACTATCCATTTTGAGTAGTATTAACTGAATTTTTATTTTTATAACATTATAATTCATCTTAACATTTTATAGAATGATATATGAAAAAAAAATCATTTTTTCGATAAAAGAAGCAATTTTCAAAAAATGCAGTTTTACCGCCTTTTGATGGCGCACCCATTTTAAATATAATTTTTGACATTTTTATAAGTTCAATTTTAAAAAATAAACATTTTATTTTGTATCATAATATAAAAATTTTCATTGGATAAATTTTTTATACTTTTCTGATAACTTTCATATTTCTATGATTAGTAAAAATAAGCTAAATTTTAGTTAAAAACATCTTTTTTCATCAAGATAATTTATATTATTAAATTATAATATTTAATGGTTTTAAAGTATAAATAGAATATATTTTTACCATTTAATATAATTCAATAAATTATCATTAATTTTATATTGAATTCAAAGGTAAAAATATTTCAATCTTTGACAATGTTTTAACTTTTCAAAACTCGTTTTCTTAAGAACGAGAATAATTTTAAATTAAATACTGCAACTTCTGTGTATTGAATTTTGACAAATTTATTCCATATTTGGGTTTAGTGGGTCAAAATTATACTAATAGGTTACTTTTGTTTTTTTGACATTATGAATCGTAACTACAATAATTTTTATTTACTACAGTTAATGGTAAATCAGGTAATTAAGGGTAAAAATAAGATTATAATATTACCTTAACTACTTCCAAAATTCTATTATATGAATAAAAGTACACTCGTATCACATTATCATCAAAATAGATTTATTTCATGGACTTTTGAAACTGAAAATGATATAATTATTATTAAAACCAAAGAAAGTGACACCATGTCACTCTCTTATATCTTATAAGTGTGATAATATTAATTTAGTGATAAACCTCATAAAACGTCAAATATAAATATTCTCCAGAATTATAATAAAATTATATACATCATGAAAATTTGTTTAGAATTTTTAGGGATTAAATAATTATCATTAATGATGACACAATAGTGATGTAGAAATTATTTTATTTATTGAAATATCAAATAAATGGTTTTAACAATATTAAAATAAATATTATATGAACTAATTAAAGTTCCCAACAATTTTTCAAGATGAATATTACATGTTAGAACTCTATTAAATATATTTTTTAGAATATATCCTCTTTGTTGATTTTATTAAAATTCTACTAAATGAATAGTGTCAAAATTGACACTATTGTTATTTTATAAAAATAACATATTATAAAATTGATTAAAAATCACTAAAATATTTAAAAATTATAAATTAAAATTTATATGGTCTAAAATTTCATTAAGTATCCAATTATGGAGAACTCAAAACACATAAGTAATTATTTATAACAATTTAAAATTTAGGATATTATTCCCACAAATAAAATTAAATAAATTAAATAAGGATAAATCAAGTTGATGAGGTTTAAAATAAATTACCAAAATGTCTAAATCTTATTGGTTGATGAGATTAAAACCCTATATCATCTAATATTCTGATTTTATTAATTTTTGGAGTTTTTTAATTTTTTATTGAGTTTATTATAAATTAATATTTTAGAGGTTTCTAAAAGTGCCCCTCTCCTCTCTTATAAAAGGTCACCTCCACCCTCCCCACCTCACTCCACTTTGAGCCTTCATGATCATCCAAAAAATACTCAGTTATCTTCTCCACATTCCTATATACATACTAGATTTCAGGTTCTAGTTCAAAGACCAACTTTAGTTCCCTTAGAGGAGGTTTAGAAGAGGAGCGTCGAAGAAGAGGTAATATCCTTTACCGATTCATTCAACATTATTTCTTCTTCTACTTCATCTTCGTTGGTTGTTTAATAATAAATTAATAACATCCGTATCAATAATATACATATATTTTATTAAAAATATTAACCAACCCAATTACACCTTCTATCCATCCTACGGAAAATAAAATCACCACGCGTGCATACGTATGGAATACCGTCTCTATGCTGTGGTGTAATATTTTTTTCCACCACCACCTTACATTGATGGGTATAATGTTGTAAATAATAAATATATATTTTTATTATAACATGATACTAATTATGAGATATTATATCATACATTCTAATTCCATTCAATAATTATGGGAACAATATCATCGCTCGTTCGTACATACGGATTACCATCTCCACGATGTGATGAGATTCATTCTCCATGTTAACCATTCAAGAATGATTATAAAGTATATATATTAAATAATCATAAAATATATGACATATTAATGATACTGGATTTATTTATATGTTATTTACTTACTTTCATTCAATTTAATATGGAAACGATAATAGCATCCATGTGTACGTACGTCCTACCGTCTCCATGAACGGTGTATTTCATTCCATTTATAGATCTATTATATATATGTATATTCTAAATATATATTATATATAAATCATGTTTTACATTATTTAAGTAATTAATCACGATCTAAGTAATCATATGAATAATTACAAGTCAAAACACAGACGATAAATGAAATGATTTTTTCCAAAATGTTGCTTTAACATGGAATAGACAAATGAACGGGTAATATAAAGTCTTAAGTGAATCATATATGAAATCATAAATATTATTATGGTTATGTTACAAGTTAATAATATATTTAAAACCACTATATAGGAGTCTTGGACACATATGGATGAAATTGGACATAAGGTAAGGGATAATTATTCCAATCTCATTCTTTTCTGAGATTGTTTATTCATAAGTATTAACTGGGGTTATGTTTATCATCCATGTCCATGTTTTCTAAAAATTATTTCATACAATGATTATTATTCTTACATGTATGTTTAAATTCATTTTTACCCTTTTATGACTTTTACCACAAGGTATGGTTGGAATCTTTCTTTTTTTTATCATACGAGGTACTTTTTGACTTTTCTGGAAAATGTACAAGAAGAACGTTTTTTAAAACATATACAGCAGGAACGGATTTTTACGGTTTCATAACGCCTTATTTTCATGAAGCTTATTGTAAAATATTTCATGATTATTTTCAAGAAAAACCTTTTCTTTTATAATTTCATAGAATTTGGTGAAAAGGAAATGATTTTGAAGAAGAAAGGATATTTTCCTCAAGAATTCATTTCATGTGTTTTGTCAAAACTATTTTCCATATAAGATGAGATTATTTAGAATGATTATTTATCAAGTATAATGTCTCTATTATTTACATGGTTTTATTATTCTTATAATGAAATGATTTCAATTTGTTTTATATGGATTATGTTATAATTGGATGATGTTTATGAAACCCATTTTTTTCTTTGGGTTATGATGAATGATTTATGTTTATTTTGTGGAACAAGTAAGAATGATTTCATTATGAGTTGGTTGGGACCTATATCTCCCTCCAATGCATTGGGTAAAGATTTATATCTCCTCAGATAGACCTGGCTAGAACAGAAAGTGAATCTGGTTAAGTAATACAAGGCTAGAACGGAAAGTAAACCCGGTTCAGTAATGGACTTTGTCCACTATGATGGTCTTGGCAACAATGTCTTGGCTACTCTGGAAATCATAACATGTGATTAATGGTTTTCCACAATTCCAGGTTTTCTTCCCCTGTTTTTTATCATGATTAATGTTCCTTTATGATCTATGACTTATGCACTACCATGATTTATGTCATTACTCATGATTTTGATGTTTTATGTTCATGGTATTACGTTCAAATGTTTAGGGATTGATTTATGTTCTCAATGTTTACCCTTTCTGAAAATTTGAGGTCATCCTATTTATTTTTTCTTTTCCCCAGGATATAAAGAATAGTTTTATGTAAGAAAACCAAAGGGGATTATCTTTGTGGGATATTTTGATGTTTTTTCACCAAGATTAGAAGATTATGTGCTAAGTTTTCAAAGAAAATAAACTAATATGGTGTTTGGGTGTCTATTTTTGTTATGTATTAAGTATTCTAAAAAGGTAATTTAATTTCTATATATGTCATGTTTTGTTCTCTACAGTTGGAATCAGAGAGAAGGTTTAGTTAAAATTTGGAAACTAAGATGCGAAAACATTAGTGAAATCCCTAGAGATATTTATATGGTATATTTATGGATGTCTCTAAGGTTATGTATAAGTATAGGTTATAGTCCTATAATTATAGTAACGATCGTAGAAATAAACCTAAGATGTTATATATTTAAGGTACCCCCCTTTATTATGTTGTTTTCCTAGCATGATTTTTTCCTCTAACACTATTCTTTTTGGGTTTTAGACGATTGTTGGAACCAAAAGGAACTGTGTTGATCAATGTAATGGAAAATGAAATGATTTTCCTCCTGAACAAACCAATGTTATGGGAGATGTAGTGAAAAATATTTTTATTATACTTTTACAAGCTATGAATCATTCTGGACATCCATATGAGAAGAGAAGGGAACAATATTCTATTGAGTCCTTCATGAGTTAACATCCACCTTCTTTCAGTGGGTTTTCTGATCAACTTGTTTCTGAACAATGGATCAGTACCATTGAAAATATATTTTCCATTCTTCACTGTTCTAAAAATGAAAAATTAATTCTGGATATTTACCGTTTAGAAGGTGAAGCAGACCAGTGGTTGACTCTAATTAAGAATACGAGGCGCCGAGATGAAATTGAATCCATGGAATGGGATGAGTTCACGAACTTATTTTTCAATAAGTACTTCCCTAGTATTCTTCAAAAAAATATGGAAAGGGCGTAACTTGAGATTAAGGAAAATGATGATGAATCTGTTGGTATATACAAGTCGAATTTTATAAGTCTTGAAAGGTATGCATCTAGCTTTATCATCCAACCTGAGAGTAAAGTTGATCAATTCATTAGGGGCTTAAAACCAAGTCTTCTAAGGGCATTAGCTATAAGAGATTCCAGTAGCTATGAAGAAATGGTGTGTTGTGATATCAAGGTAGAACTAAAAGTTGGTTTTACATATCCATCTCATGGTTTTGACAAGAAACAAAAGATGGAGTTCAAGGAAAAATCTAAAAACAATGGTGAAAAGAAGACAATTGTTTTGTTATGATCAAAGTGTGGAAAGAAGAATGGTGGAGATTGTCTTAATGGGATTAGAAAATGTTTTAAAGTTGGAAAATAAGTTCATCGAGAAGATGAATGCCAAATTAATGGGAACAAGTTAGCCAATGATGTGAATAGAGAAAAGGCTATAGAGAACGCACCACTAACACTTCAATGCTACAAGTGCAGGGAAATGGGGAATTATGATAACCAATTCCCTAATCAAATGGTTAATGATGATCAATATCAACAACTTCTTATGGTAATGGAAAAAAGTGAAGTCACATGTGATCACTATTGGTAATGTTGAGTATGAAAACGATGTGGTGGAATGATTAAGTGTTTATGTAACAAGATTCCAAAATAATGTTCTGGAATCCTATTTATAGTATTGTGGAATATTGGAATATCTTTGTATTGGTTTATTTTGGTTTTCAATAATTATATGGTACCAGTAACCATGAAAAGTGATTGAAATTTTTTTGAAAAGTAGATTATATGCGTATAATGAAGTGATAAGGAGAAAATAATACGTTTGATGTTATTAATGATCTCATTACTAATATAAGGACAAAGTGATATAATGGTTTGAGTGTATAGAATTTTTGGGATTTTGGTATGTGGAAAGAGTTTACTTTTGACAACATTCATTTTTTCAAAAAAAATTATGGTAATTCATGTTTCAAGATAATACATGATTAAGGTATTCACATTTTTGGAATGTGACCAACAATATATATATTATGATATACGGGGGATAAATGATGGTATTCACATGCTTGGTTGATGACATCTCTAGTAATCATTTTCGCTATACTGTGAGCTTGGATAGAAGTATTTTGGATAAGCCTAAAGATTTGAAATGCATTATGTTAGTCATAAGATAATATTATTTAAGTATAGAACATTTTTCGAAATTATTTCTGGAATGTTATAATAGTGTAGTTTTCGAAAAAGGACATCATGCAGGACAGGCGACAACCCGTCGCATCAGACAAGGTTGCATGAATCGAACCCACAACCGAAGTGTGATAGGATTTTATTGCCTACTAGTGGCCTACAGGAAGTCCCTGGTTAGTAGAAACTGGTTTTATGCGGTATGATAGATGAATTATAAGTCTAGTTTTTGAACCATATATGATTAATCTCACCATAAGATGGACTTATGTATATAAATTTTTCTAACCTTATGTTTGAGACAGATGGAATGACCTATCATTCTATTGCATGATTTAATAACACTTCATAGAAGACATATTCAACATCATTTCTTTAAGAGATGATGTGGAACTTTTTCATTTCACAAACAACAGTGAGATTCTACCAAAATCAAGTAAGTATTTCTTTTAATTCAAAAATTCTTCAACATTAACGAAATGATCTTGAAAACCAAAAATTTTGTCCAAGTGCCCTCATATCTGATGAATTAGATGGTACCTTAGATCATCATAAATTTATATCTTTGTTATTTTTGGATTTTTCATATCCATGTTCTGTACCACTCATCATCCAAACATGATGGTTAGATTTCTCTCCCATATCTATATTTTCACCTATATTATCCTATGTGGAATCCTAGTGATGAGTTACTTTGGGTATCCATTATGTTTCTAACATTATTTTTTAAAATTATCTTTTAGTGTCCTTTTTAAGATGAGGGTTTTTATGAATGAAAATTTCATGTCAAAAACTATGTATAACTCTGACGAATTTCGAGGGCGAAATTCATTTTATGGGGGATAGAATGTAACGCCCCGAGATTTTATGGGAAATATTTTTTTTAATTTCATTAATGTCTTGTATTGTATGCTACACCAAGATTATTTTGTGTTATACACAACACCATATTAGCTTTTAGTATACGCAAACACTATTCTTGGCTTGTGTTTCATGGAAGAGCGACCTTCCTCGATAGCGTGTGTTGTACGCAATACCGAGTTTCAATAAACAATGATATATTATAATATTATAATCTAGCCATTATGATTTCTATTAACCGAATTTTTAATTTTATAACATTATAATTCATCTTACACATTTTCTTGAATGATATGTGAAAATAAAATCAATTTTTTGATAAAAGAATCATTTTTTAAAAAATACAGTTTTACCACCTTTTGATGGCATACCCATTTTAAATATAATTTTTTGACATGTTAATACGATAAATTTTACAAAATAAACTTCTCCTTTTGAATCATGACATAAAAATTTACATTGAATAAATTTTTGATACTTTTCTGATAACTTTCATATTTTGATGAATAATAAAAATACGCTAAATTTTAATTAAAAACAACATGTTTCATCAAGATAATTTATATGGTAAAATTATAATATTTATTTGTTTTAAAGTATAAATAGATTATATTTTTACCATTTTATATAATTCAAGACATTTTCTTTAATTTAACATTGAATTCATAGGTAAAAACATTTCAATCTTTTACAATGTTTTATCTTTTAAAAACCCATTTTCTTAACAACGGGATTAATTTTAAATTAATTACTGCGACTTATGTGTTTTGAATTTTGAAAAATGGATTCCATATTTTGATTAAGTGGGTAAAAATTATGTTAATAGGTAACGTTTTTTTAATTATGAATAGTAACTACGGTAATTTTTATTTACTACTGGTAAAGGTAAATTTGGTAATTAAGGGTAAAAATAATATTATAATATTACCATAACACCTTCCAAAATTCTATTGGATGAATAAAAGCTGACCCATATCACATAAGGGCCTGAATAGATTAATTTCATGGACTTTTGACCATGAAAATGATATAATTATTATTAAAACCAAAGAAAGTGACAACATGTCACTCTCTTATATCTTATAAGTGTTATAATTTTAATTTAGTGATAAACCTCATAACACTTATAATATAAATGGTTTCCAGAAATCTAATAAAATTATCCACATCATGAGAATTTATTTAGAATTTTTAGGGATTAAATAATTATCATTAATGATGACATAATAGTGGTGTAGAAATTATTTAATTGACTGAAATATCAAATAAATGGATATAAAAATATTATAATAAATACTATAGGAACTAATTAATGTTCTCCACAATTTTTCTAGATGTATATGAAATTTTAGGAGTCTATTAAATATTTTCTTTCAAATATATCTTATGTATGGAGTTTATTTAAATTCAAATAATTGAATACTGTCAAAATTGACACTATTGTTATTTTATAAAGATAACATATTATAAAATTGTTTAAAAATGAAAAAAAAATTAAAAATTAAAAATTTAAATTTATATGGTCTAAAATTTCATAAAGTATCCAATTATGGACATTTCACAACACATAAGTAATAATTTATAAAAATTTAAAATTTAAAATATTATTACCACAAATAAAATAAAATAGATTAATTAAGGATAAATCTTGTTGATAAGGTTTAAAAGAAATTACCAACATTTCTATATATTATTGGTTTATGAGATTAAAACCCTATATCATATAATATTTTTATTTGAGTAATTTTTTGAGGTTTTTAAGTGGGGTTTGAGTTTATTGTAAATTAATATTTTAGAGGATTCCAAAAGTGCCCCTCTCCTCTCTCATAAAAGGGCACCTCCTACCTCTCCTCCTCAAACCACATTGAGCCTTCATTCTCAGCCAAAACCTGCCCAGTTCTCTTCACCAATTTCCTAGAAACATTATTGGGGTCCTGTTCCTCTTCAAATACCTACATTAGTGCCCTAAGAGGAGGTTTAGAAGAGGCGCGTCGAAGAAGAGGTAATATCCTTTGCAGATTATTTCAAGTTCATTTCTTTTTCTACTTCATTTTATTTTTTTGTTTCAAAATAAAATAATAACATTAATATCACTAATATACTGATATGTTATTATAAATATGAACCAACTATATTTCACCTTCTATCCATCCTACGGAAAACGAAATCACCACGTGTGTGTACGTGCAGAATACCGTCTCCACGCCTTGGTGTAATATGTTTTTCCACCACCACCTTACTTGGATGGGTATAATGGTTTAAAGAATAACTATATATGGTTATGATAACATGATACTAATTCTGAGATATTATATCATCCACTCTAATTCCATTCAATAATTATGTGAACGATATCATTGATCATGCATACGTACCGATTACCGTCTCCACGATGCGATGAGATTAATTTTCCAAGATAACCATTCAAGAATGATTATAATGTATATATAATAAATAATCATGAAATATATGACATATTAATGATACTGTATTTCTATAAATGTTATTTACTTATTTCCATTCAATTTAATATTATAACGAAAACAGTGTTCATTCATACGTATGGCCTACCGTCTCTATGAACGGAGAATTTCATTCCATTTATAGATCTATTATATATATGTATATTATGAATATATATTATATATAAATCATATTTTACATTCTGTAAGTAATTAATCATGATCTAAGTAATCAAATGAATAATTAAAAGTCAAAACACAAACGATAAATGAAACGATTTTACCCAAAATGCTTCTTTAACATTGAATTGACAAATGAATGGGTAATATAAAGACTTAAGTGAATCATATATGATATCATAAATATTACTATGGTTATGTTACAAGTTAATAATATGTTTAAACCCACTATATAGGAGTCTCAGACACATACAAATGAAATTGGACATAAGTTAAGGGATAATTATTCCAATCTCGTTCTTATCATAGATTGTTTATTCGTAAGTATTTACTAGGGTTATGTTTATCATCCATGTCCATGTCTTCTAAAAATGTTTTCATACAATGTTTATTATTTTTACATGAATTTCTAAATTCATTTTTACCCTTTTATGACATTTACCACAAGGTATGGAAGGAATATTTCTTTTGATTATCATATGAGGTACTTTTTGACTTTTCTGGTAAACGTATGAGAAGAATGTTTTTTAACTTTTACGGAATGAAAAGATATTTACGGTTTCATAACGCCTTATTTTCATGAAGTTTATTGTACAAGATTTCATGATTATTTTCAAAAAAATCATTTTATTCTAAAATTTCAAGGAATTTTGTGAAAGAGAAATTGATTGTGAAGAAGAAAGGATATTTTCCTCAAGAATTCATTTCAAGTGTTTTGTAAAAACAATTTTCTATCTAAGATGAAATTATTTAGTATGATTATGTTTCAAGTATAATGTCTCTATTATTTACATGGTTTGATTCTTCTCATAATTAAATGATATCCATTTGTTTTATATTAATTATGTTATGATGGGATGATGTTTATGAAACCAATTTTATTCATTGGGTTACAATGAATGATTTATGTTTATTTTGTGGCACAAGTAAGAATGATTTCATTATTATATGGGTGGGACCTATATCTCCCTCCAATGCATTGGGTAAAGATTTATATCTCTTGAGATAGATATTAATGGAATGGAATGTGAATCTGGTTCTATAATATAGGGTTGGAAAGACAAGTAATCCTAGTTTAGTAATGGAATTTGTCCATTATGATGGTCTTGGAAACAATTTCTTGGATACTATGGAAATCATAACATGTGCTTAATGGTTTTCCACAATTCTGTGTTTTGTTCCCTTGTTTTTTATCATGATTAATGTTCCTTTATGATCTATACCTTATGAACTATCATGATTTATGTCATTACTCATGATTTTGATGTTTTATGTTCAATTTCTTATGTTAAAATGTTTAAGGATTGTTTTATGTTCTCCATGTTTACCCATACTGAGCATTTGAGCTCACCCTTTTTATGTTTTCTTTTCCCCATTATATAAAGAATGGTTTTAGGTAAGAAAACCTAAGGGGAAGATCTTTGTGGGAGATGTTGAAGATCTTTCACCATGATTAGAATATTATGTTCCGAGTTTACAAAGACACTAAATCAATACAGTCTTTGGGCTTCTATTTTTGTTATGTGTTAAGTATTATGAAAAAGTAATGTAATTTCTATGTACGTCAAGTTTCTTTCCCTACAGTTATAGTTACAATTAAATATATACTAATTTAAAAAGATTATAATCAACAATAAGGTATATATTAAGAAAAAAAATCACTCTACTATCTAGAATTGAAGTTATTCGTATACTTCAATCCTATGAAGAATTACTCAATTTTACCAATTTTCAAATGGATATGAAGTGTGATTTTAATAAAGGGTGTGTTAAAGAGTAATTTTTATATAGAACAATAAAAATGTTTTGAAAAAAATAAGATCACATTTTTTGACTTACTAAGGAACTCAATTGACATAAACAAGAATCATGGTCTTAGTAAGATAGATTAACCAAATGTTTACTTAAAAACATTATTGTTAAAAGAATTTTTGATCTATAAATTTTATTTAAAAATTTATTTAAATACTCAATCATCAATCAAATTTAGGATGATGGAATCATATTTTCCTAAACTCATAAATGAATTTCAGATTCAATTACAGATCCTATGAAATCTGAGATTGAAATGAGTATGATGGGTAACTATAAATTTTTCCTTCAGTTTAAATTTCTCATTAACAATAAGGAACATAGGTATATAAACAAAAATATACAAAAGGTTTACATATAAGTATTGTTTATGATAATTCTAAAAGTATTAGTACTCTTATCGGATCCTTAAAATATATTGATCTTAATTAATCTATGAAAACAATAGATAAATAATTTTATATTGGAATTACTGGATGATTACTATATCTCACATATATTCATCTTAATTTAATGTTTATTATTTTCAAGATAATCCCAAATAGTCCAATCATAAATATGTAAAAAAATCTTACATTACGTGAAATATGGATATTTCTTTATTTTAATTTTTTGAATATTTTTTTAAATTAAAAAACATATATGAGGATATAATAGATTTAGATTGGATACAAAATGTAAACCATGAACATGAAATTTCATAAGGGGGGTTCAGCTTCTTATGAATGCAGTAGACAACTGGCAGTAGAACTTTATGCTTTTGATGTGGAATATATAGTATTAGAAATATGATGTTCTCAAGGGTTTTTAAGGTGAGACACACTCATTGAATTTGGATTCAGTTTTAATAAAACCATAGTTTTGGGAAAAAAAAATTTCATATCTCATTGTAATAACAAATCTGATTACTAATGATCAAATAACATGCGTATAAGACTCCATTTACTTTAGGATCACATAAAAAAAAGAAATCATTTTATAATTCACCAGAAAATAGTAATAACATTATACATATTTTAAAGCCTCTCAATTATTATAGATTATAACATATTAAACATATCATTAAAATTGTCAAAAAAGATAATTTATTTACATACTATATAACATTATCCTTACTAAATACTATTTCAAAAAGTCAGATATTTTTTTTTCAATTTTTTGAATAGTTTCCTTAAATTTCTTATTTAAAAAGATTCCTAAAAAAGTTTTCCTAGATCATTTTGCCCAAATATTTTAAAATAATTTTTTTTATAAAAATTCTTAAAGATTCATATAATATAGATCTATTTAAATGTAAATTATAAATACAATTTCATTTAAATATTTCCAAGAAACCATTAAGTGCATATTACATGAAAATATTTCATAATAAAGTATATAAAAAATTATTTATGCTGTAATTTTCAATCTTTTGATATAAATTTATTTGATATATTTTTATAGTTCCATATTTTATTTTATTTTCATTCATAAAAATATTAGTATAATTCTTCCTAAAATTGGGGTTCATCATTAAAATATTATGATAAAATATAAAATAATTGTTAAAAAATATTAGGTTTTGATATTACAATCATCATTCAATGGAATCTATCAACCATTAATAATTATGATAGTTTTAAGATGTCGGATCTAATTAAATTAAATAATTTATCCTTAGGTTCTATTTGAAGGAGATGTGGGTTACTACACCTTTACCACCAATGTTTTATAAGGATGACACTCTCTACCTTAATTTTCCACCATCCAATAACCTTAATGTTCATCCATTAGTTTCATGTCTCTCTGATCAGAAGAAATTTAATGTCATAACATCTTGGCCCAGATGCCACTAAACTTGTTCACTAAGAAGGTTTTCCAAAAGTATTCTTTTGTTCCACCTCATAAACTAAATGACGCTGAAAACAATTGGGGATATAATATGGAACTATGAGGAGTTTATACCTTTATATTGAAGGGCCCAACTATAAGTAAATACCCAAATATAATATATATTAGATAATTTTTAGGAATAAATAAACCAAAAATGAAACATGATATAATAAAATAAAATAATATAAAGGCCAAAAAAACCATGAAACACAAACAACATTGATCTCCCATTGGAATTATTAAATATAAAAAATAAAAAAATAAAAAATAAATAAATTAGGCCATACATCCAACTATGATCAACTCTACATACATGGCCTATAGTACCCTAATAATCTGATCAATCTCAATCTTCATACTCTACATAATAATACCACTCAAACAAGCTATCATGGATCTCAACCCTATCCATCCTGCATATGTGATCAACCTGATAGTAGATATAAATTTTCACACACACTAAGGTGCACATAATTGGGATTAGAAATAAATCTCAGTAGGCCACCACCAAAGGTGAACCTATAAATTCCTACCATAAGTGTATTATGGATTAATATTCTCATCCAAGAATAAACATAACTAAAATTAAAACACTAAAAAATTTGTTATTGATCCTTAGGTATTTGACCTCAATAAAACATACCAGCTTCAACCCATGTTTTTAATACAAAAAATATACCACAAGTATATCACATTAATATACAAGGATCATAAACCCATGTATTCATCCAAGGATTGTAATGATATGTTTGACCCTGACAACCATAATTCATAGAGTCCACAAGTAGACTTAGAAGAATAATTATTCCCAATATCTGACCAGGATTCTGAACTACATGTTTAACCATCCCAACCATGATATGAAATTCTATGTCCATACCCTTAGAGTTTGGATCATCAGATCATCTTATGAAATCTATAGTGCACTAAAGTACCTAGAGCATTACTTTGGCATTCCCAAAATGAAGGATTGGAGTATCAATCTAACATCCCATCCAAACATATATAATATAATTTGTTCCCAAAGGATTAGTTTGGAGACTATACCATATTTAAAACATCATTCCTATAGTTGTAGTATAGAATATAAGCTATGTAGTATTCTACAAATTCCATACACCTCAATCCAACATCTCAAAAGATTTTGTTCATGCCATGTCAACCATAATCCACAATATCAAACAATGTTCATGAAACCCGTGTATATAACTCAAACCATAAAAAAAACTGATTTCAAATTCAAAACATCAAGTAAAACAAAAAACCATAAGGGCATGGAGCATCATGTCCAACCTACTCATTCTCCTATGTGGAGCATCATGTAAGACATTTTCATCCATATTTATTAGACCTCATGTCCACACTCTCAACCCTAATATCCCATCTTAAAAAATTATAATCCAACTTGTGATACTCAACTATATCACAGTATTCCTATAGCGTGACCCAAAAATCAACCTCAAAAAAATAGAATCATATCATAGGTTTTATGAACACCCATACCCATAATAAACAACTCAACACTATCGACATTCACATCACTACTAGTCCCATGAGAACACCCCCAACCATCACTATCCAAACACTGGAACCCTCTTTGTGTCATCCTAATGATTGCGCACACACCTAGATCACTAAATAAATATATAAAAAAATTTATCTCACTTTGTATTTTCTTAACTACCACTACAGTGGATGTATATCTCTTGTAATCCTATTGATTACAACATGAGGTTAAAAATCCTTCTCCCAATCTATATTCACAATAAAACTCTTATTCCAATAATCATTAACATGAGTCACAAATCTTGAAACCTAGTCTCCATGAAATCATGGATTCATAGGCCTCAACAATAGTAAACCTCATGACAAAAAATATCATCATTCCCATATCCTTTCAAATAAACCCTAGGTTGGTCAAAACCCCAAACCTTTCCATCATCTTGAGTAATAAATTGGTCTTTCTATCCAATGAAAATTTCGTATTAAACAAAAAAAGAGGTCTCTAAAGAAATCATAACATTCCCTCCAATAATTCTCATCCCCCTCTCTTGGATCTCATCACATGTATTAATCTAACAAGACATATGAACTCACTTTATAAGTGTAAAACAACACTATTACAACAGACTTGTCCCATACTGCCGCATAGTGGTCATTAAAATTCACCGTGGGTTTCACTATTATGTTCATCATATAAAAAGACTCAAAATGGGGTCCTCTAATATCGAAATTCCATATATGGGGTAAAAAAACATCCAAAAGACTCAACTTAGTATGAAAAAGGGTAGTATGTGTCTTGTATGCCCAAATATACAGTGTGTACTCACATAGAACCACATGGTTATGTACTAAATTTATACATGGCATGTAAAATCCAATTATAGGACATGTAAAACATGTACCTAACATGTACCCTAATTAGGGTACTGGCCCATTTACATCACATGTCTTGGCCTTATGTCTCTGTCTAATTGTGTACTCTTACAAGGAATATTACACGCATGAGTTTTGGTTATATACCATACAGGACCATGTCCCCCATTACATGGGTCATCTATCCAAGTACTCAGTACATACCTAGAAAAACAACCCGGTATGTCCTTTTTACTACACACTATGTATTCATTTTCTTATCTTCACCCCTAAATTGGATGTAAATATGTCTTGTATTCTTAAAACCACACACCATGAAATTTTTTCTTACAAACCAAAATCCATTTGAAAATCAAAAAAATAATAATTTCAATTATTAGGTCTAGATCATCCCCTATAGTGTACATAGAAAACTATATAGGCATATAAAACATGAAAACAACTAAAATACAGGGATCATGGAATACAACTCAAAACTATGGCCTACCTCATGGTGTAAACGCCTATCATTCAGGTCTAAATATTCTCCCATAAGATGTTGTACCTTAATTCAGTCACGATCACCACCATGAAATAAATATGCTGTCATATCCTCCCCAAACAATATTACTTTAGATATTGTGCGCACAAGGGTGGAAACCCCCCCCCCCCTCCCCCCACTTCATCTGTGCATAGAAATCCATCAAATCAAGGGTGTTTAAATTAATTAATGCTTTCAATTAAATAATTTAATTTGAATCATAAAAATGAGCATCATAAAATCTTTAATGTACGAAATATCTAATGTGTGGTTATTAATTTTCTCAGCAAGACAATGGAAGAGAATGTTGAAAAAAACTTTTGGATATTTTAAACTCCCAATGCACATGTGATCTCATGATCTTCGTAAGGAAATGAGAATGGGTCATGTGTAGCACATGATCTAATAGAGATATCATGGTGCCCCTTGGAAAATTATCTTGTTCATACGAAGGCATATATGACACACGCTAATCATCTAGAGGCTACCAACCATGTTCATCCATTCCATGAAAATTTTCAACTGATACACACAACAAAATCATCAAAAATAATTCAAAAATAATTGAATGAAATATAAAAAAATGTGTAATACTGTAGTGGTCAATGATCTTTCTATGACATGATCAAGCATTTCACAAGAAACCATGAATCCATTTGCAACATGTGCATCGTGTCATGAAAGAGAATGTTGGAATATCACCTTCATCATGTGATGGTTTCATACATATCTAGTCGATTCTATACTACCCCATTAGTACTACAGAGAAACTAAAGGGTTTTCCATGACAATAATATTTCATCGTTGCATGGCCCATTATCAGTCACATGATGCATTGCAATCAAGGGATGTTATTTTCTTCAACCACACTCTTATAACTTCATTTGATCTATAGCCCCTATAAAACAATATTGGAAATAAAAGGTGAAAGGGAAGAAGATTATGCAAGAGTGAGGATATTTTATCCTTTACTCAAAATTGGTCATATACCTCGGGTTATCACCATTAATACCATAAGGACCCCTCAATACTATATCATGAAATATCTAGTTCGTATGAAATGTCGGCCAGATCTTACGGAGCCCCCCTTGAAAATATGTCACTATCATGTGAAAGCCACTAATGAGTTTTCTTCGGTCATGTGAAAGCCTTCCCTTGGTAATCCATATCTTTTTAAGACTCTTAGACCTGGCAGAATGACCTTGTGAAGGATCACTAACAATTCCACATGGAAATGAAAAGTACATTTGATCGATGGAGGACCAATAGATATGGTGGTGATGGAATGGAATTGTAATCACTAAAAATCATTTGAAACATTTGGATGACATATGGTAATATCATCCAAATAATATTACACAATAACACTCAATAGAATTCAGCACTAATTGATGAAATATGTGCCACACAAGGCGATGCACAACCAGGATGTAATGTCCCATAAAACCCTCCCCCTATGCATAAAAAATGCATCCATGATCGATCTCATACTGGAGTTTATGATTGGACTTCTCGGGGAAACCAGTCACACAATCACAAATTTCTTCCACAAGTTAAGATTTAGGGAATGACCAAAAGGATCATGTAACATAAAGAGTTTATTCATCTGATCACTTTAATGATATTTTGAGGTATTATGGCATGTATTCCAAATTATACGAAGTATATACCACATGTCCTCAGTGTCATGTGAAACCAAAAATAAGTTAAAACTAGAAAAAACTAGGATAAATATTCAATATATTATTGATTAAAATTATAAAATAAGTGATAATTATGTGAAAAAATATTCATTGACCTCATTTACTTCACAATATTTACCCAAATAACTCCACAACATTATGACATGAACCTAAATCATGAAATACTCCCTCAACATGCTATAATGATCAAGTGATGTCTCTTGGACATGTCAGGAAAGCCACATGACACCCTCAGGGCATGCTGGCCATGTCTTGAAAATTCATCCAGGATTTATAGCAAAACATTGGGATGGACTCCAGATATTTTACCCATGTTAAGAGGTTCCACTAGAACATGCCATCAAGATATCACAATGACACCAGTACATGTCAACCAGATCTCATGTATAGAGACCCTTATTTTTATTACATGACTATAACATTAATTTAATGATAAGAAACATAATAGTACTAAAAAACAGGTTCTAATGGTTCATTTTCTTAATAGAATTGGGACCATACATAAATTTCCATAATAAAATTATAATATTTATTTAATTAATTATTATATATCTTCTTATTATCCCTATTGTTCTCTATAGTATATTTAATCATATTTGGATATGAATTAGAAAAAGGGGTGAGCTAAAATCCTAGTAAGATGGTAAATAAGATATATGAAACAAGGGTAATAATAATAATAATCATCATAACATAATAAAAATATCATAATAATAATCATGAGAGTAAGATTTTTATAATTTCATGTAATGTAGTATTGTATAAAAATGAAACTACATGACTTGATGGTCAAATACCACACATAGTTGTGAACAAAGCTAGAATCATGTTCATGCATCACATATGTGCATCGTCATAAAATAATCATTGAGAAAAAAATATTGCTTCATTTTCTATAATATTTAATATTATATCATGATATACATTACATTACATAATTAATTTAAGTACTATAAAATTCCAAGAACACCCGCCAAATCATAATAGTTACATAATCATGCATACCATATATAATGTATATCAATAATAGACATAAATTAACCCATGGAAAGGAAATGGGTTTCATGAGAATACAATGAAGAATACATTAATGAATAATTGTTTTGGTTCCAGAAGGAAAAATGGAATAAAATACTTGATAAAATAATCATTAATCTAGGGTGAAGAAGAAAAAATCTCAAGAGAATTGAAAATGTGTTTTTATAAATGAGAGTTCTTTGTGAAAAATATTATCATTTTTCAAAAAAAACATATTGTAAGAATGCATTTACAAGAAATGAAAATGGATTTAAAATTAAATATTATTTGGGGATAATTATTTGAACATCAATACTAAAATTTGTACGAAAAAATGATTAACCCGATCAAATTAAATTGGTTTTGAGAATCCCATTACCTTATGTATGAATTATTTCATCAATTTATTATCATGGATAACAAAATTTGATTAATTAATTAATGAAAATTTTAATATATTGATTTTTATTCATTAAATTTTATTAGGTTCATTTAAGGTCATTATGAGGTGTTATAGAGTCCAATTCCATCATTTTGAGAGTGTTTGTTTTCTTGGTTATCATGATTGTTTCACTTGTTATTAATTATGGAGGTTCATTTACAATGTGAATGAATCTCCAAAATTGAAGTTATATTTTATTAATTAACATACATATGTATAATTGGTCTTCTATTTCACTTTGTTTAATGATAGGAGGTTGCTTTATTAGAAATAATGTTAATTACATTGATTTAATTTATTTGGCCGTTTTTGCGACCATTATGATCTTATATCATCATGTTTATATGTATAGGATACAGAAAATTATATAACTAGTAATATGTATAATAAAATATTATTTAACCATAATAATTTCTTTATAAACATCCTTGAAGGTGGTAATGAAAAATTTAAATGCATCATCCATGGAGGCGGTAAATCCACACACCATAGAAGATATATTCATTTTTAGAATAAAGAGGAGAGGGAAGAGGTCTGAAGATTAATTATTATATTAAGATAATATGATTATAATATATAAATGATACTATATTTACATACCACATGGATAATTTGTTTTGAAGTTTGGATAAGAAAACAAATGAAATCGAAAAAAATTAAAGGGGATTCTACCTCTTCAATTTCTCCTCCTTGAGAACATCTTTATATAAAAGGGTTTGGTCTTTTTATGAGACTAAGTAAACATAAAAGTGGATAAGAGTCTTGGGAAGATTTGTGGTTAAAAATTGTACAAGATACATGCCTGGTAAGGTGTTAAGAGAATATGTGGTGACGGGTGGTGTTTATATTGGAGGAGAGGTGTATTTTTTTATTATTCTATTCAGTAGTTTATTATTTTGGCCCAACACTATGAATAATTTGTACCTTATAATTAAAATATATTAATTTAATGAATTATATTTTGATAATTTTTTCTTATATCCACCTTTAATCAATAGTGGAAAAAATCATGTATTTACCATTAATCGTAAATTATAACATTTTATTATTTGGAAAAAAAATTAATTTTTTTGAAAAATAAAAAAACATTAACCTGAACAATTAATGACATGTAGAATTAAAAAATGGAAACTATTTTATTAAAATTATTTCTTAAATATGATTTTTTAATTTTAAATTTAAATCATCATTTACATAGAAAATACTGATTTTAAAATTCTAACTAATATTTTAACACTATGAAAATTTAATTAAGGACTCATAAATTAATCTTATAATCAAAATAAACAAAAAAATAATTTATCAATATTTTTTATGAAAATAAATTTTATTTTATGTTATTAAATTAATAATAAAAATATAAATAATCATTTATGTTCTATAAAAGTAACAACACTTAATTAAAAAATTTTAAAATATTTATTTACTTATACTATGATATAATTAAATAATATTATCATTTATAAAATTCATAAATTTTATTTATACTTTTATAGATGAGGTAACTATTCTATTAAATAAATTTCTATTCATAATGATCATGTATCTATTCCAAGGTTCTTGTTACTATTCTATCATGATAGGTTCTTTAATTATTTTAAATACCTTTTATTTCATTCAATATTCATTTATAATGTTTGAATTGTGTTATAAAAGTGATTTTACATGGTTTATACTATATGAAATATTTATTAGAAGGGGGTTTTCATTGATAATATTCATGTATGTTACATCGTGATGTCACTAGAAATCACCGGCCTTGATAATGTGATGTCTTTGAGATGTTTCATCCTTTATCATGTGGCATCATCTAGACATGTCTTCTTGATCATATAGAACCCTATAGACATGCTAGAATTGATTTTTTGATGTCCATATGAAAATTAAACTACATCATGCAATTTTATTTAGGATTTTCCACTACGAAAATATGAAATGACCAGACATCCTCAAAAATGCTAGGTAGATGATCATGCATGTCGAAAAGACAATCAGGCGAAGTCGAGTAGGCATCTTGAGACATGATAACCTTACATAAAGAATAAAAAAGGGTATCTTAGATGTGTAAACCCTGATCAAAACTAAACTATGGGATCAATAATTCTTCCTATACTCGGGATACTTAGTATGCCTTCCTAAATTCTGATCTCAAAGGGTATCTACATAAATGTAATCCCCCTCCATGTATCCAACATTCCAACCATCAAGACCCAATCTTCCCCCATAGACATATATCCCCCTCATCCACCAGCAGATTGATTATGGTAACTAAACTATTATGAATCTAATTACTTCCATATGTAGGATACATAGGACACCCTTATAATTTTGAAGCACTATATTAAACATCCAAAGGGATTTCCCAACATATAAGTCACAGATTAACATATAGTTAGATTAATTAATTTTTATACCATGTGTCTCACAATGAGCATGACTCATGTGGGATTTGGGATTTTCAATAGGCATATCATTCACATCATGAATCTCTAATATCAATTGAGACATCATTGTATAATACTTTATTAGTGGAATGATACTATTAAACCTATATAATGGAATTTACCTCAGGGTATGTCCCAAGGTAATAATCAAATTATGACGAATCTTCTTACATTTATAACCAAAATATGAAGGACACCTTTTTGAGGCCCATGATCAAAACTCAATTCCTATGTTCCCTGATAAAAATCCTTTCCAAATGACATTAAATAGCATAGGTTCAAAAAAATGTGGTAATTGATTCAAATTGTCAGTAGGATATGTAGGATGCCTCATATGACCTCAATCACATCCTCAAAATATTAATTTCCACCATGTATCAAAAAAAATCTAGAGTTCCTGATAATATAGATTAAGAAAATAAGATGAAACCCTTTAATGGGAAATGGATAATGAACCTTGGATAAATACTAATGGAATCATTAATAGGCCCCCATTATACATGGAAGTATTTGATACATGGTCATTTATTAGGGTAACTAGTCTTGTATTGAGATTAGGAAGACATTCCCAAAACATCTCTTAAATCGACAAGATAGTCCCAATGTATGAACCAATCCCCCCCCCAAGGTGTGATGAGCCCAAAGTCCCTTCCTATTGACCAATGTGAGTTCCTAGGTTTCACTGGTTTTGATACCCTAATTGACTGTCAAACATTGGATAGTGTGTCTATAACCAGTTATGAATGTAGGAACAATTGGAAGTTTCAGTGGGATTTAAACATGAGTAATGAACCCAATTTGAATAATTATATAGAAATCACTCCCAATAAAACTATCAAAAAAATTTGTTCCTTCCATATATGTGATCTACTGTTATTCCTTTCTGGATGACATAAAAATAGTGAACCTGACATGAATCTCTAAAATATCCAAACATTTTGTTTTCTATGAGTTACAACATTTTTTCCACATATCCCATGAAAAAAGGATGAGAACCTAAAATGAATCTCTCAAACGATAAAAAACATTATATTATCCTCTATAGCTGAGGTTCTCATGAAATATGTCCATCCTCATTGCGAGAAGACCATGCGAGCAGAATGTTCAGATAATGGATAATAAAGGACAATTTTTTCACCCCTTCATTCTGATTGAGCATCTATCATGCCTATAACGATGCACTAATCAGTGACATTGATCGAAATTTTCATTATTACTATAGTTAAAACACTCACAAAAAACACCCTCCCTATGATTATTTCTTCATCGAGAGACCATTCATACAAATCAGTTATGGAGGAAACCACTGTGGGATTTAGAAGGACCTCACCCACCTAATACCTTTGGCACTAGTAGAAAATGTAGTGGTCCATGAATAACATCGACATGGTATGATCCTAACCCTTCCTTATTCTTGTTAGGATCTCTAAACACTAGAATTTATGAGTCTAAATCTTTTACAGAACGCTATAGTATATCTAGTATCACTCGTTGACACATCTAACCTCTTCTAAAGCTTATCCTTGGAATGAGACAATCACCACCATCAGTATCTAATGATGGTGAAATAAGGAGTTAACTACATCTCTCTTCTAGTTTGGGAGCCACTGAGGAGGGATACTATCAACCTCTATAACATGTGCCATCCTTTTGGTTCCCCAAATTCTCTATTTGAGGGAAACACCCAAAACATTTCCACCTATGACACCATGAATATGAAATTAGGAAGACACATCAGGTACAGAAATCATTGGGTAGGTGTATATCCCTACCCATATTAATGAATTCCATTGACATATTCCTATAGAAAATGAATCGAAGAGGTGGGATAATATCCCCTATTCAATGGAAGGCATCTTTGAGTATATAGTGGATACATTAAATATATAGTCTTACATTCCAAGTCACACTTTATTTAAGTATCACTACATCTTAGAATCTACTAAATAACTCCACCGACATATTCTAGAACTTGTAAAGATACATGGATAGAAGAACATTTCAATCCTTATAGAAAGGGATGTGTAACACTCTAATCAGCGTGAACAATTGGTTACCTTGAATAAATCATAATTTCATGATCCAGTTCAAGGGTTATTTTTTAGAATATTCTAAAAATGATGTGGCATCAGACCAAGATAATATTCTATTTCCAACAGACCAAGTGAGAGAAGCATGGCCTCAAATGAGGGATTATTCCTATAAAAAAAGATCAGTTACATACTCTAATGGCTTAGGATTAGGATCATATTACTATTCTGACTAGGGATCTCCAAGTAATAACATAACATGCCTTGATAAAATATTATTTTCGTATCGAAAATGACCGGTGGAATAATTTAATCGGTTAGGATAATAACCATATCCTAATTTTGATAGGGGAATGTCATGTGAGAGTAGAACATGCCTTGGGACATGCTCATATTCTAGCCACAACTTACCAATTGAGAGTGGCACATGCCTTGAGACAAGCTTATATTCTTATTAGTGAATCTACTTAACATATTCCAATAACTCATGGAATCTTATCCAATATCCTTGTTTCTTCTGATAAACGATTGCACACACATCCTTCTGAGGATATATATGAGGAGTATAATATCCCTTCTACCATTTTGGAGGTATGTCAGCATATTATATTGGGGAATTCATAATTGAATTAGGATCATAGACATTCTTCATCCAGGATATTCAAACATATTCTAAAAACCACCACAAGATAGGATCCAATTCTTGGAAGTGAAATAGAAGCTCATTAGTATATTACAATATCTTATCAATATTGGGATCATACTCCCTCGTAATCATATGCATATCAATATAGTTTGATATCCATTATAAAACTATCTCACATCCCTGCAAAAAACCAAAATTTAGGTCGACATATTCTACTCAAAACACAAAATGAATCTCATATTAAAAATATAATCAATTCTAGTATCCTTTAGGTTGTTTGAGAAAAATTACCCACACCCTAAGGGTCTATAGAGTCTTCAAAAAAATAAAAAATATATCATTAACATGATAATCCTCCTTGTGGTAGGGAGGAGATTGATCATGAGGACTCTAATCCTAACATCATCCATGGTCAACCTCCTTAAGGTGATATCTCGGGAAAACAAGTAAATCCTCCCCTATTCTACAAGCCACCATATATAAAGGTTCTAACAACTAAAAACCCCTCTTATAGATATGTGATCAAAACGTCTAGTTCAACCATACTTAATTCCTCATTATCTTCCATTGATACTCCAATTTGGTTAGCATGGCACCCCAAAATCACTTTCTATGGTCTAACCATATGAAGGTATATAAGTTTGATGAAGAGGAATATGACACTTTTCTATTAAGGGATTTATCTATAAAAAACATCCCCACCATGTTTTTGTCCCTCACCACTTATGACTTTGAGATCCCATACATGATAGAGAAGGCATTCCTACTTTATATATGAAAACATACATGGGAAACGTATCATCTATTAAAGTATTTATATCATCCTTATCCCGGATATGAGTATCACATTTATATTATGAATAAAATATATTTTAGGGGGTTGCGACATCCTTTTCTATATCCTAAAACCTAGGAATATAGGATCATGAAAACTACTACACTGTTTTTGTCTCCTTATAGTAAAAAATATCTACTGAATAATTTCTGGAGCATAATCAAAAATAAGTTCTCAAGGATGAGGAATGTGTGGATAATTTCACATCCCCACACCCATAAAATGAATAACTCCACATATAAATCATCTCATAATTTCATGAAATTTAGATAAATTAGTGGAATAGGTACATTTCAATCAAGTTGGTCACTACAATAGATCTCCCCCACTTCTATTGTGCCAAGACATCCTGAACTGTGGGAGAGGACAACAAAAAGGTCTTTGAACTAGGACCCTCGAAACTAAAAGAATGAAATTAATACATCTAATCTATTGTTTTGATCCAACCAACTAGTTAAAAAATAAAATGACTCCCATCATCGCATTCCATTGCACTCTACTGATAAATCAGTGTAGTTGTTGCATATCAAGAATTTCTCAATAGTAGTTACCATATTAGCAACCCAGGATCAAACCTAGACCACCAGGATGAGGGAATATATAATACCACCTCCACCCCTTAGATCATCAATAACATAGAGGATTCAGGACTTATTGAAAAAAATTTATGAATCAACCGCATCCTACTAGGTTGGGAAATTGTTTTTATCTCAATCACTGTCAATGTGTTCATCATCCCCCAAGAGGGTCCTGGGGAAATCGATTGAGGTTCCAAATCAACACCAAAACACTGATTTACGGGAATTTATATCTATATTTCCATCCAATAAGATATCAATTCATTTTTTGGAATCATTAGATCCTCAACAATTGGAAAAACTAATTCCAATTGAAATCCTGAATACTCCCCAACTCATATCGGTGGGGGAATTCTCTATATCATCACCACAATAGAGAGAATAAGTCTTCTCTATGTTGGGGGTAAATATTGATGATTGAAATCCCATCTATTTATCCCAACACATGATGGAGCCTTTAATATTTGGATATTATTCACCAATTAGGACCGAAAACCCCCATAAGGTCACTACTCATTGGTTGAGATGGTATGAGAATACATAAAATGAAATCTAACCCTACCAGGATCACATGAAAAAAGGAACCTATATGGATAAGGGATCAAGAAACTTCCCTAATCAAAGTAGTGAAGAATCATCCTATTTCTTTTAGTGTAATGGATAAATACCATTTCTTGATACACCTCTATGAATTTTTTAACCATCAACAGAAAAGATAATGTGGATCAAAATTCAGATGTATTGGGATGTAATATAGAAAATATAATCTAAAATGAGGATTGGGGTACACCCACTAAGGCTTCATGTACCTCAAAAAAGAGGAGAATATAAATCTTATAACCTCAAAATATTTAGTTACCACCTATATATAAATACATTTTCAATGATAAAGGAAAAGTTTTAGCTACATCCCAGTTACCCCCATATGTATATAAGTTCCATCCACAGAGGAGAGGATGGTACAATATGATAATGAGATACAAACTCCTAGAAATGAGAATGAGGATATACTCATGGAATCATTCTCACTAGGTATAATTTTCAGGATGAGAAAAATATTTCTCCTCATACATATCATGAAGGAGTTGATATACCTAAAATAGTGGCATATGAGCATCAGATAGGCTCTTGATCTAGGAATCTAGTATAAATAAATGAGGAAGATGAAAATAACTGTGACTTAACCCTACTATAATTATATCCTCTTATCCTATATGGAGAACACATAGTGCTTTGATGGATCGAGAATTATAAGGAAATGAAAATGAGGTCACCTCATCAAACCCTTCCTTTACATTGTAGAGGGAGGTGTCTTAGAAAATGTTACATCCATAACTCCTCCACACCATAGAGTCCTTGGATAATAAAATAAAATCCATAGAAGGGAGACTCATACCTATTTGTCATGAGAAAATTCCATCAATCCTAAATTTTCCTCCTTTGACGGCATGGGATTCCATGAACAGCATCTCAGATCCTTCATTTCCATATTTGGTGTGATTATCGGACCTCAAGATCATTAGTATGATACCAAGCTAAGGTGTTATGTATAGAATCTGATTGGGACAACCATTTTTTATTACTATATTCTTCCAATTTAATCATTTGTGGTATGGGAAGACTATAATTGTCAATTACATTACATATTCACCTCTATGATATGGAAAATGAAAATTTTCAACCTAAAAAATTTCTAGAAATGAATAAATGAGAGGGTCTCTAAATTTATTACCAGATGGAAAGGTTTAACCTACTCATTCAACATCCCCCTCTCACATGATAAACTTCTAGAGATCATTGTTGAAATTTATTGGTTGAGGTAAAGACACCCATAATCCTAATGGAATATCTAGGAGGATTCCGTGAGTTTTCAAAAATGTAAAAACAACTAGAAGATTCCATTTAGAGGACCCGAGAGAAGTCTCAAATCATTCCTTCGGCATTATGAAGAAGTTATATAAAGACAGAAACAATCATTGTTTCCCTCAAACTAGTAACAACACCCATTCAAGAATAGAGGTTTGTTCTGAAATTCCAAATTCCACCTATTGAGGGATATCATTATAAAAATCACCTTTGACTAGAGGAAGAAAGAGATCAAGATTGCCTAGTGTTTGAGGAACATATGAATAAAAAATACTTCTTTCATAATGAGAAAATATATGGTTATTTTTGTGTATCCATGGAGAATAATATTACAAAACTACCATTTCCCATGAAACCCGATGAGCTTATCCTCTCCGATCATCCTAAATACTTCTTCAAAAGGGATTCATCTTCAAATACATCATCCAAATAAATTTTAATTCCAAAAATTTGGTGTTGGATAACTCTCTATTTTATGTTACCAGCATAATTGAATCCCAATGAGAAGGATAAGGTGAATCAAAAAAATTCCATCCAGTCTTTGGGAATATATTGACAAATGGATTTCTCAAAAACATTTGAAAAATCTCATGACACCCTAAGAGCATAGCTTCACAGACCCATAATGATAATGTAACATCTATGATCTCCTTTTCATGTATTTTACAATTTTATTTTTTTTATCATTTTTCCTTTGTTTCCATTTGAATTTTTGGGAAGCATTGAGGATTTGGGTGGACAAGACCCTACACACAGTTTGTGTGTAGTTAGTAGTAACCATGTTCCCACCCAGGAAACCATGTAGGAGGCAAAACCTACCTCACAACCTCTGCAAAACCATGAATCTCGACCCTAGAAATCATTTGGAGGTCTATATTCAAACAGAATGGTTTATAAATTTACCTCATGGTTTCCTAAACCACACAGAATAGTCATGATGATATTCAAACATATTTAATTTTTTCCATTTTTCTTTCTCCTTCCATGTTTAACCCCCCCCCCCAAAACCCTCATTTCACTCCTCCTTAAATATTTCTCAGCATATGTGTGCCTCTACCTCCTTCCACCTCCCTTGGATCTCTATTATCTTTCAATAATTGGTGTTATTATTCATTAGTTCATCCAGTATGTGTTCTCTCCTTTAATTCCTCCCTCTAATCTAGGGTCTCCTCTCTTATTTTGGGGGTTTCATTTTACCCATCCCTTGGGGTCCTATTTTAGGGTTGAGTGTCACATCCTAGGAAAATAAATAAGATGAAATTTTCATATTTATTAATATTGTTGAATTAAATATTAATTTTATTTTAAAAGCGATTCTATATTCAATGGAATTATGGACATACAAAAATGGGATTCTCTGAAGTCTTATGTGGCAGACAATGCTGAATTATATTGAAAAGTGATAATAATATAATATTATTTTTTTAAGTAGTCGTTAATGTCTAGCTATATTATTTGAGGGAATGAAGATTACTAACCATTTTATGATTATACAGGTTTTTTAAATGTTTTTTACATTTATCCAATAAAATTTAATGGCTTAAAATGTGAATGAATTTAATTTTAAGCATAAATACTCTAATGTTCTTTAAAAGGTCTATTTACCTTCTTTTGATGGAAAACACTCAATAAATCTAGTTTTGGTCACATTTATATGTTTTATTTGAAAAAGTAAAACTCTTCCTTAGAATCGGGACATCAAAATTTACATTGGATAATTTTTTGGAATTTTTCTGATAATGTTCATTTTTTAATGAATACTTAAAAAATAATATATTTAAATTCAAAACCGCCTTTTAATATAATTTATTTATATGGTTATATTATCCTTTTAAATGGCTTTAAAGTATAATTATATTATATTTTTACCATTTAATTCAATATTTGTTCATTGTATGTAATTTTACTTTGAAATTAGACATAAACAAGTGTAAATCTTTTGATAGTTACTATTTCATAAAAAGAAGCATTTGGTTTTGACAATGGGAATTAAATTTAAATTAATTGATACAACCTATATGTTTTGAATTTGTTTAAAAAGATTTCATTTTTGAATTTGAAATATCAAATATATCTTAGGAAAATGTTTTGGTATTTTTCTGAAAACCATCAATTTTTTATAAATAGTGAAAACACTAAGCACTAGTTAAAAACTGACTTTTTCATTTAAATGAAATTTTAACGCATATTTTAATTGAATTTAAAAAATCCTAAATACATGTATGTTATAAATAAGTAAAATTTGGTTCATTAAGATTAAAATAATTTTTGGTGAACATTACATTTTGAGTTTTATTTACTGTGGTTATAGGTAAATAGGGTAATTGAAGGTAAACATAATATTATAATAATATAAAATTACATTAACACTTGTAATAACAATATTATATGATTAATATCCTACCAATATAATCCTTGGATAAGAAATTTGGCCTTTCAATGCCATTTGGGTAAGATAATGACATTAATAACATTTTATTTAAAGTAAAAATAAAAATATCATAAACATGTTCTGTTTTCTAAAAAAATTTAATGTGGGGTTATATAATTGATATATTTGACTATAAATATTCATTAAAATTATAAAATTAATTCATACATAATGGTATTATATTTATAATTTTTTAAAATCAAATAAATAAAATTATTTATGTTAATAATGATGTAGTGTTTACCTCATTAATGAATGATTTTAATAAATAAGATTATAAAAATTAAAACCTTATGAAAAACTTGTACAATTATTTTTGATTGATTTTATTTAGAACAATATTCTTATTATATTATACTTTAATATGTTTTGTACTTTTAGAAACTGAAAATCATTATATTAAAAAATAATATTTTTAAATTTTCTAAAGAGCCCCTCCAACACCTTATAAAAATACCTCACCTATAACCGATTAATCACACCACTAAATCCCCTGGTATAGTCCAAAAAATTACCAAATAAGCTCTAAATGTGCCTCTTTTACAAATAGAATCCTTACCTTATGCAGATGGCACTTCAAGAAATCCTTTAGGTTCAAACCAAAGAGAGATACCAAATTTAATGGTAATGTCTTCTCTTAGGTTTGTTTCTTTTATTTTACTTCTACAACCCCCTAAACTCCTTTTATTATTTTAATTTATATAACCTTCAGTATCCTAAATATAATTGGTTGTTTATGTTATAAGTATTTGAACTAAACTTACACACCCATCCGTCTAATGGGTAAAGAATATATTGTTTCTTTGGACGGCGAACTACTGCCTCACGAAACGATGATTATTCAATATTATCCTACCACCACTTATGGTGGACATTAAGAAGGAACTGTATTTACATGTAATATATATTATATTTATACTGTCCCTATATTTCTTTATTATAAATTTATATCATACCTTAAAGATTTTTATAATAGGTAAATACGATAATTTCATTTGAGGAAGTGAGGACTACTGCCCCCTCAAAGTGATATGACTCGTTAATGACATATGTGGAACATATAAAGTATGGTATTAATGAAATTATATGTGATATTATTATGGAATTATAATATACCTATTTATCATTATGATTTCATTCGATTAAATATGAAATACAAATGAATTTAGTTTTCATGTGTACGAACGACTTACCTTCTCCTTGAAATATGCATTTCATTTATTATCTAAAAATGTTAAGTACTATTATTAAATACATATATATACTAGATATATATGATATATATTAAATCTAAATCATTAATATCATTCTATATATAATGGACATTTGACCATACAAACAACTCGTAATTATAAGAAGTTTATTTTTGACTAAAGTACCAAATGTCAACAATACGACGATTATTAACATAAATGATTGCATAATTTTTATAACATGGTAATAAGTGATATAAATGGAATAATACAATTATAAATTTTCTTAATCTTGTAAAAATTAACATTAGTTTATTATTCATGAGATTAATGAATGTACTGTTCATGTCGAACACGATTTAAGGGGTTTCTTATCTCACTTTTTATTCTATGAGATTTCCATTATTCACCAATTTTTTATTGCATGTGGTATATTATATAATTAAATTTGATATATATTATCATGATTATATTTATATTCATGGTATTATATGATTAATTTGGTGGTTATTAACTTTTTTTCTTACGAATAGATTGATTGCAACGTCGTAAGGGGTTTTTATCTCACTTCTTATTCATGTGAGATTCATGCTATATTTTCCACCATTTCCTTTTGGGTGATGTCTATACTACCCATGATTGTATTCATTGTGTAATATACATTAATTTATTGGTATTTACATCTTCATTGTATGATCCTTCTTTCTTGGGTTTTATGTTTCATAAGTTGACAAATAAGTGAGGGAATCTTCCACCCTCCTCTTTTTAAAAGAAATCATTTATGTTATGTCTTTTAATTTCCACTTTAATAGGTAGGGATATGTTATTATATATACATATTACTGAAAAAAATTCAATGTGATGATATAACCTTTTCACTCTCATCAATACATTTTCTTAATTTCTAGGTGACGATGTTAGGCTGTCGAATTTTGGAATGAATACATCTTAACCCAATTTCAATTATTTGGGTTAAACTTGTACTTATTAATTATTTCATGATATGAATATGTGTGAATGAACTCTGATTATTTTACACTTAATATATGCATATATTGGTTTTATTCATCTTTTTCACACATAATAATGTCATTGATTTGTCCTTAATCTAAGGATAAAATCATTGTAATGGACTTTGTCTAAATTTACATTCAATTGAGACTTATTTGTTGTTATACACAAATTCACTTTTATATCCTGTACATACTTCCCTTTGACATATTATATCATGAATATCCATTTTCTCATGATATTATAAGATTTTATTAATGTTATCCCTCAATTACTTGTATTCATGTGTCTCTCATTTGGTTATAAACTCCTTAACTAATGTATTGTTTTAATGATTTATTCATCTAAATCATTCACATAAATATCCATGGTTTAAAAAAGGTTTTAAGGATTTATTTATATTGATATGAATGTTGGAAATTTAAAATCCTTGTAAAATTTTCAAATTGGAATGGGACACTTTGATTCAAAAATCTCTTTATTAAATGTTTTAAATGGTATGGAAAATGGTTTGATAAAGCATTGATTATGTCAATATATTGAAATAATATATTTTGATTACAATTTGGAATTTTTATCTTTACTTTATGCTTGTTTTATTTGTTATGAATATATTATGGTTATTGGGAATTTTTGACGAATACGGATGGTTCCGTGATAAACCTAGGGTGGATGAGCCTGAGATATCTCTCCAATGCATTCCTTAATGTGACAGAGGTAAACGTTAATGTTTCTCCTAAGAGATTTAAGGAATATACTATGATGGTTATTCCAAACAGAACTCCCTACGTGGCTGTGAAAGCTACAATTTATGCATGTTATGAATGCCATAAGTTACCTTTATGGTTTATGATTTCTGTGTATTATTCATAAATCTGGTGATTTCATATGGTATGTTATGATTAAAAAGAATAGTTTAATTTATTTGTATTTATTGATTGGATAATGATTTCTATCCTTATTTTATAACCCTTAATGATCTTTCTATACTCATCCCATGTTTTTAATGTTTTTCCAAAAGACTTAAATATGAATAGGTTCAAGGATGGGATCAAGGAAAAAGTCATGTTATTTACAACCTACAACTAGACAAGTTTCTTTTTTTAAGAGTTTTTATTTTATAAAAAAATGGAAACTGAGCAGAAGTGTCTACTTTTTAATTTTTGAGATGTAATAGTTATGGCCTAATTCTCTAAAGATCTAAACTTGAAAATATCTTCAATTTTAATTATTCACTTCATTCAAGATTAAGTAATGTTTATGGTCGGGTCCTTATAGTTGGTATCCGAGATTGATTTAGATAACTTTAGAGGGTAAGGTGTTATTTAAGAATTAGTGACATAACTATAATGGTTAGCATATTATAAAGAGTCGTAGTTATTTTTGAGGTGATAAATGGTATTACATTTGGGGTGTAAAATGAATGGTATTAGATAACCTTTGAGGATAAAATATGATGTGGTTATTTTTTAGGAATTTGTCTCTTTTTTTCAATTTTATGAAATTATATAATTTTTTAAAAAGGAAAACACGCAGACTATTTGACAACCCATTGCATCGGACAAAGCTACAGGAATTGAACACACAATCAAAGTGTGATTGGGATTTATCTCCTACCATTGGACTACGTGAGGTCCCTGGTTAGTATGACTAATTCTATTTGGTTAAAAGATTTTATGGATCATGAATAAGTTGATTTTGGATCTTATGATTTATCAAATAGACATCCATAGTGTAGGAAAATGATTGTGTGATGAATTGATAAAGGTTATTTTGGAAGAAATTATCTCTTTTGGGAACACTATATATTTAAGGAAACTAGAATAGTATAGGATTTAATTTGTGGAGTAATGGTTGAAATATTATTTTGGAAGAATGTATTTTTTATTGTGGACATAAGGTGATTTGGGTTATTTATGGAAATGATAAACCTATCATAGATAATATGCATTTAGGTTAATTACTCTCCAGTATGAGACCTTAAGAGTAGTCGATGTTTTTGGAGATAAATGTAAAGATTCAATGTGGAAGAATTTGTGATAAAATCCTTCTGAGTTTGGGGTTTGAATCTTAGTTTGTATTTTTTGATGAATTTTAAGTACAATTATATATTGAATGGTGTTTTTTTAACTTTGGGTACTTTTTGTTGAATTTTATAGATTAAGAGTACTATTTATTTTTATAAAGGATTATCCTTTTAGGGATTATCTGATCTCATACTAACCAATTTTTGTTTTGGTTAATTTATAAAGATAGTGGAAATATATTGTTTGTATTTTTTAGATCATGTTATTATGAATAAGATGATTTTAGAACTTTTGATGAGTCCAGGTAAACTTGAATAATCATCATTTAGATAAAAGAAGAGTTTGTGGTTGAAATTTATTAATGGACGAATATATTTATGACAAGTAATTATGTGACCTTATGTTCATAGGGAAGCTCATAAATAAATTCATCAACATTATTTACAAGAACGTTAAAGAAAAACATTGTCTGTTTACTTTTCCTACTGGGAAACCAATGACTGTTTAACGAATATCAAATTTGATGTTTTCTTGTTGTTAACATTCTCCTAATCATGTTGTATATCACACTGCAACAAAACTTGACACTTAGTTTCTCCTCCATATCCATGTTTTCAAAGAATCCAAGTATGGGTTATCTCGGGTGACCATTGTACATATATTTATTTCTTTTAAAGTGATTGTTTTATTTATTCTTATTTCGATGTGGGACTTTCAATGAAGTTTCCATGCCCAGTTTTAAAATTGTGAGAACACAATTTCCAAAAGTGGGGAAGGATGTAACATCTAAGAAAATAAAGAATATTACATTTTCATATTTATAATTATTTTTGAATTAAATATTAATTTAATTTTAATGGGGTTCCTATATTCAACGACGTAACTCACACGCAACAATGGGTTTCTCTGAATTCTTATGTTGCAGAGAATATTGAGTCAACTTCACAAAAATAATAATATAATATTATTATTTTAAATTTTCGTTAACATCTAGTGGTTTTAATGGTGGAAATAAACAGAACGAACCATATTATGATTATACATGGTTGTTAAATTTTTTTACATTTATTAAATAAAATTTAGATTCATTAAATGGGAATCAATCTAATTTTAAGAATTAATACTCTAATATTCATTAAAAGGTTGATTTACAGCCTTTTGATAGAAAATAATCTTTAAATATAGTTTTGGTCACTTTTATATGTTTTATTTAATAAAATGATATTATTATTTAGAATCAGGACATCAAAATTAACACTGGGTAAATTTTTGGTATTTTTCTGATAATGATCATTTTTTTAATGAATATTGAAGAGTATTGCATTTTAAATCAAAACTTACTTTTAATATAATTTATTTATATGGTTAGATTTTATTTTTAAATGTATTTATTGTGTAATTGAAATATATTTTTCCCATTTAATCCAATTTTTTTCATTGGAAGTAATTTCACTTTGAAATTGGAGATAAACAAGTGTCATTCTTTTGATAGTTGTTATTTCTTATAAATATGGTGTTTGTTTTGACATTGGTAATTTATTTTAAATTAACTAATGTATCTTATATGTATTTAATTTTCTATAATTGAAATTATTTTTTATTTCAGAAAATAAAATACAACTTAGGCTGAATTTTTAATATTTTTCTAAATTCCTTCTATTTTTGATGAATAGTAAAACACTGAGTAGTAGTTAAAAAACTAACTTTTTCATTTAAATTAAATTTTACTGCTTCTATGAATTTAATTTTGAATATCTAAAATACATTTTTATTATCAGTAAATAATATGTGGTTCAATAAGATGAAAATATTTTTTGGTGAATAGTAACTTCTGACTTTTATTTACCGCGGTTAAAGGTAAATAGGGTAATTCAAGGTAAATATAATATTATAATAATATAAAAATACATTAAAACTTGTAATAACATTATTTTAAGAGTAATTGACTACCAATACAATGCATGTATAAGACTTTTGGCCGTTGAAATCCATTTTTGTAAGATAATGACATTAATAACGTTTTATTTAAAGTAAAAATAAAAATTTCATAAAAGTGTATTGTTTTGCTAAAAGAATTAATGTGGGGTTATATAATTGTAATATTTGACTATAAATATTTATTATAAAGATAAAACAATTTCATACATCATGGTATTTTATTTATAATTTTTAGACATCAAATAAATAAAATTATTTATGTCACAATAATGATGCAGTGTTTAACTCATTAATGAATGATTTAAATAAATAATATTATAAAAATTAAACCAATATCCAAAACCTTTACCATTCTTATTGGATTATTTTATTTCTAACAAGATTAATCTTATCTTCTACTTTAATAAGTTTTGGACCTTTAAAAACAGAAAATCCTTATATAAAAAAATAATATTTTTAAACTTCCTCCCCCTTATAAAATTCCCTCACCTCCAACTACTTACTCACACCTCTCAAGCTCCTTGGATCATCCAAAAACTACCCAAATAATCTATCAAGATCTCCCTTTTCCACCTATAATCCTTACCATAGGTAGAATTCACTTCAAGAAATCCTTTTTGTTCAAACCAAAGGGAGTTACCTGATGTATAGGTTACGTCCTCTCTTAAATTATTTTCTTTTATTTTACTTCTCCAACCCCATAGAATATTTTTATTCTATTATTTTTATAAAAAAATATTATCCTAAATATTATAGGTTTTTTCATATTATAATTATTCGAACTACAATTTCACACACCTCCGTCTAATGGGTAAAGAACTTACTGTTTCTGTGGATGGTGAAATACTGACTCACGAAACGATGATTGTTCTTTCTTCTCCAACCACCTATTATGGTGGTCATTAAGATGGAACTGTATTTAAATGTAATATATATTATATTTATATTGTCTCTATACTTTTTTATTTTTCATTTATATCACACCTTTATAGTTTCCATAATAGGTAAATAAAATAATTTCATTTGAGGAAGTGCAGACTACCGCCCCCTCAAAGTGACATGAATCGTTCATGACATACGTGGAACATATAAAGTATGCCATTAATGAAATTATATATTATATAAAAATGGAATTATAATATACCTATATATACTTCTGTTTTCATTCCATTGAATATGAAATCTAAGTGAAAGTAGCGTTCATGCGCACGTACGGCTTACCATCTCCATGAACTGTGCATTTCCTTTTTACCTCATGATGTTATATAAAATCATAAATACATATATATACTGGATATATATGATATATATGTTATCTGAATCATTAATATCATTCTATTGATAATGGAATTTTGACCATATGAACAACTTGTAATTATAAGAAGTTTATTTTTGACTCAAGTACCAAATATCGACAAAACACGATTATTAACATAAATGATTTTATAATTTTTGTAAAATGGTAAGAAGTAATATAAAATGAATAATAAAATTTAAAAAAATTCCTAATAAAGTAAAAATTATCTTTAGTTTACTATTCAGGATATTAAGGAACGAAAGGGTCATATCGGACATGAGGTAAGGGGTTTCTTATCTCACTTTTAATTTCGTGAGATTTTCATTATTCACCACTTATTTATTGCATGTAGTGTATTATGTAGTTCAATTTGATATATATTATCATTATTATATTTATATTCATTGTATTATATGATTTATTTAGTGGTTAATAACTTTTTTTCTTACGACTCGATTGATTAAGATGTGGTAAGGGGTTTTTATCTCACTTCTTATTCGCATGAGATTCATGCTATATTTGCCTCTATTTCCTTTTGTGTGTTGTATGTACATCCCATGATTGTATTAATTGTGTAATATAATTTAATTTATTGGTATTTACATCTTCATTTTATTATCCTTATTTCATGAATTTGTTTCTTCGTAAGTTACCAAATCGGTGAGGGAATCTTTCACCCTCCTCTTTTTAAAAGTCTTCATTTTGGTTATATCATTTAATTTACACTTTCTTGTGTTAGGATATGTTATTCCATATATTTATTATTGTAAATTTTGTGTCCAGGTGATTATGGAACCTTTTCTATCTCATCAACTCATTTTCATAATTTTTAAGTGACGTCGTTAGGCTATCAAATTTCGGTAAGAAAACATCTTAACCCAATTTCAATTCGTTGGGTTAAACTTTTACTTCTTGATTATGTCGTGCTATGAATATGTGTAAATGAACTCATATTGTTTTACACATAATATTCACATATATTGGGTGTATTATTATTTTTCACAAATAATTATGTCATTGACTTATCTTTAATCTATGGATACAATCTTTGTAAGGGACTTTGTATCAATTTACATTCCATTGAGACTTATTTGTTTTTATACACAAATTAACTTTTATATGGTGTATATACTAACCCTTTACATATTATATCATGAAAATCCTTATTCTCATGATATTATAAGCTTTGATTAATGCAATTTCTCAGTTACTTGTATTCAATAATCTCTCATTTGGTTAATAACTACTTAACTAAAGTATTGTATCAATAATTTATTCTTGTTAATCATTCTCATAAATATCCATGTTTTAAAAAAGGTTTTAAGGATTTATTTTTATGCATATGAATGTTTGATATTAAAATTATTTTTAAAAGTTTCAAATTGTTATGAGATACTTTGATTTAAAAATATATTTATTAAATGGTTTAAATGGTTTTGAAAATTTTTTGATAAAGCATTGATTATGTCAATATCTTAAAATGATATATTATGATTTCAATGTGGTAATGTTATCTTTCCTTTATTCTTATTTTATTTGATATGAATATGTTATGGTTATTGGGAATTTTTTACGGGTGGTTCCGTGATAAACCTAGTGTTGGTGAGCTCGAGATAGTTCTCCAATGCATTGGGTAATTTGATGGAGGTAAACGTTAATGTTTCTCCTAATAGATTTAGTGAATATTATAACAACCCTATTCATTATTACATACTTATACATGATTTATTACAAAAAACCTTCACATGATACAACATAAAATATTGAGAGGTCTAGTGTCTTTGGTGCTGAGGAACATTACATAACAACATAAAGAATAGAATGAAACATCTTATTGAAAACATCCTTTACATGACCACTACATTCCATCGTACTTATCATTACATAGGATAACCTGAGGACATGCATAAGACAAAGGGAGACCTATAAAGACAAGTAAGGGATTAAACATAGAATAAGATGAGGAATAAAATACATGTCAGACAAAATGCATATCAATGGATCACAAGAGAAAAATGAACATAATGGTATTAGAAATCATAAAAATCATAACCTAGAGATGTGGTAACAACATTTAACATGATATTAGCATGATCAAGGGCTCATTGCACAAGGATCATGAATAAAACCACATTACAAATGAAGCATGAGTAAACCATCATTGCACTTGAATTATAATTATTAAATACTCATTGCACATAATGTATCATGATATTATACTTTGACCAATGCATTGGAGCACTATCAGGGTGCACCCTTCTTAAACGTTTCATTTCATTTATAAGTGTGCCACATGGATCATAAAACATGGATTCATTAAACATCATTATTTATTCCACAATAATGGAATGTGGAATTTATACCTCAAACTCTAATAAATTTTTAAATTTTCATAATGTGAATACCATTTATATTAAAATGGGCACGGTATTCACTACACAATGACTTTGGCTTGGAAAAACGTGGTGCAATTTTGGCAGCATCACAGCGTGACATAAGAATTAATAAAAATGGTTGATAAGAGAGAAATGGGTGTCTCATAATATATACATGAAATATACAGTATGTTTTGATCATATATATACATGTCCCAACAAACGTAAAGTAATTTGGATGCATAATACAAAATAATTTCTTGGATGTAAATGACGAGAGAGAAACCCCTCCGGGAATTTTGGCATGGTAACAGGTGCACATGGGAGGAATTTAATGAGAGAAAAAGGGGTCTCTCATCATTCATAAATAAATAGGGTAGAATGGGGAGTTTCTAAATCATACTCAAATATTTATAATTGAAAATAATATGGAATAACAATATTAATAAACATGGATAAAAAGAGAAAGGTAGGAATACCTTACTTGGAAGTGTGATCCCAATGTCTTGGGAGAGGATTCAGAGAGGATTATTGGGAGTTTGGGGTGCCTTGGGAGGATTATAGAGAGAGGATTTAAGAGGTTTTATGAACTCCAAAGGATTTTAGTGAAGAGTAAGTGGGAGAATGGGTGGGTTTATATAGGAAAGGAGAGCGAATTATTTATTATTTTTGTTTCGGTCACCACACATTAAACTAATCCAAAGCACAAAACAACCCCTGGTTTTTGCTCATGGTTTTTTTCAAAGGTGATTGGAAAACCATATTTTATAAGTCCAATGGAATAAATATTTAGAATAATATGGTTTCTTATGTGGAGGTTAGTTACACTCTCAAGGAAATCAATTTAAAAAGAAGAAATGTTTTATAAGTTTTGGAGGGTCCACTAAAGCATTGTAAAAGAAATAAAACTAAACTAAAATAACATTATTCTAAAGGTAAAACACATATTATCAGAAAATAATTTCTATAGTATTTTATTACATCACTATTTAGTCCTTATGATGTCATAAAACACATAATATATTTAAACGATATTTAATTTTTACCCAAAAATTTGACTGTATCAGAAAATTATGAAAAATTCACCATTGGATAATCTCAATGTCCTGATTAAAAAAATAATATTAATTGTATCAAAATAATTTTTTAAATATGTGAATTTTTAATTTTAAAATAAAAACATACATTTATCGAAAATCCATTGGTTTTGACAAAAACAGCTTTCAAACCTTAATAAAAATTACAATTGTATTCATAAAACTTATATGATCATTTATATTTAATAAAAAGTAATTTCTTAATAATAATACTTTATTAAGGTATTATTTAATACAAAAATAAATTAATTCATCAAAATGGATTACTTATTTGAATATTAACTAAAAATAATATTTTCTCTTTAAAAACTCATTACAAAGTAACAATAATAAAATGAATGTATTAAATTTTTACAAAAAATAATATACATTTTCATAGTGATAGGGTATTTTAACATAACCCCTTAAAACACCCACATAAGACCGTAGGATAAGGTGCATAATGGTGACAGACTCTTTGGGTGGCTCGGATAACATTACTCGAGTGATAATCTCTATCAACTTCCACTTCTCTTGTAGGTGGTTCCGCTCGAGCTTATCGTATTCAAGATCGGCTTGGGTTTGATCAAGAGTGAGTCCCAATGACACCACCTCCTTTCCAGGCTCTGACAAATTGGCTTCGTATGGGGAAATTATATTGGATGAGTTCATCACTTCCTTTGTGTGAGTAAATTGGATTTGTTAAAGCCCTATATTTATACTAATCATGTGATCATAGTTAAATGACTATATTATCAACATTCACAATTATTAACAGTATTTTAAAATCCAAAATATAAAATCAAATAAATAAAAATGTTTGACATAACCACAACAAGACATTTAAATAGACCAAGAGTAATTTTCAATAATGAATTTTTGGGTCATTATAGTCTTCCCCCTTAAGAAATTTCACCCTTTGAATTTTCTTTTACAAAATAAGATGAAAACATGTGAGGGTACATCTCATTCAACTCTTCAACAAGGTCTTTATCCATTCTGATTAGCATTTCTTTTTGGTAGAAAGTGTTTGTGCATCACAATGGTACCTAAGGGTTTTTTCAAATTCATCTACTACCTTTTCCCGAAGACTCCTCACCCATGTTGGATTATATCTATGGAAGCATCGATACAACATACAAAATACGTATTTCCTATATATAATTTTGAGACATTTTATTTAACATGTTTTTTATAAAAAATTATTACCGATTCATCTTCAAATATTTCAAAATGGGGTTTTGGTAAATCAGTTTTCATATAATGAAAAAGACAGAAATCAATAATTTGATATATATATATATATAGGCTGCTACGAGGTATCCCCCTTTTAAAGAATCTATAAAATCATTTAGTGCATCGTAATTTTGAGATAAGGTAAATAATTTGGAAGGACCATAATGGTACAACCCACAAATAGCGTGGTAAGAATGTTGATAGAGAAATATTCATTAATAGTCGGTTATTGATCCTTGAAAGAATCGTGCAATGATAGAGGTATTGGATGTCTCGTAAAGTTGTCTGCATATAACTTGGACATTTGAAACGGTTTCAAAGTCATCCACGTATGACTTATGGATAATTATTGCAAGTAGTTCTTCAGAAAGAGAGAGAAAAGTTGTTTGTGATCTTCCTCCTTCCATGTTTTAACAAAAAAAGAATGTACAATTAGGGGTATTGAATACTCAGCCAATAAGAATGTAAAAAAAGAAACATTGGAAATAGGTTGATAATATTGTAATTAAACAATATATCTTAACTTGAGATACCATATGTTTCAATCTAGGATATCCATGATCTATTTCCCAACATGTATTCTTAGGGGCATTTTTTAATTCCCTTAATAATGGTTCATAATATGTTTTTGAATTTACCAATTCAAATCCATCGATACTGTCATTACCAAGACTATATCAAGGCCCATTATCATGTACCACGATACCCCAGGTCAAGCTCGAAACTCCTTGTAAGAGTTTTCACTCTTAGATACAGCTGTGCTAGAGCCAGCTCTACCTACTCATATCCAGACAGGGATGGATTTTCTTCATAAAACACTTACTCAATACTCATAAAAACTTAGGGATCTTTTTATACATCGTCTAGTCACTAAGGCTTCACTGGGTTTTTTTAATCCTAATCCCAAAAATAACTAAACCTATATTTTGATACCAACTATGACAACAATGTTCTATATTACATACATAAACATGATTTATTACATAAAACCATCACATGATACGACATAAAATATCGATAGTTCTAGTTCCGTTGGGGATTATGAACATTACATATCTAATTAACGCATAGAACAAAACATGTTATTGAAAACTTCCTTTACATGACCACTACATTCCTTCGTACTAAGCATTGCATAGGATAACATGAGGACATGCTTAAGAAAAGGGTGAGATATAAAGGTGAGGGAGGGAATAAACATGGAATAACATGAGGAATACAATACATGTTAGATAATAGGCATATAAATGGAGTAAAATAGAAACATGAACATAAATGCATGATAAACAATGATAATCATAACATGGAGATGTGGAAACAATATTTAACATGATATTAGCATGAGCCAAGGCTCATTGCACATGGATCAAGAGTAAAACCTCATTTCACATGAAGCACGAGTAAACCCTCATTTCACTTCATTTATAATGAGTCAACACTCAATTCATATGATGTATCAAGATATTATACTTTACCCAATGCATTGGAGCGCTATTGGGGTGAACCCTTCTAAAACATTTCATTTCATGCATAAGTGTGCCACATGGATCATAAAACATGGATTCAATAAAAATAATAATTTATTCTATGATAAAGGAATGTGTAATTCAAACATGAAACTATATAAAAAATACGTAAATGTGCATAAATTTGAATACCCTTGATAGAGAAATGGGCATGGTATTCACTACGCAATGACTTTTTCTTGGAAAAACATGGTGCAATTTCGGGGGTATAATGGTCTGACATTGGAATTCATAAAAATGTTTGATGATAGATGAAGGGATGTCTCATCATATTTATATGAAATAGACAGTAATGTGGTTCATATAGATACATGTACCAACAATCTTAGTCGAATTTAGATGCATAATACGAAAGAATTATTTGGATGTAAATGGGGAGAGAGAAATCTCTCACAAAATTTCAGCATGGTAACGGATGTACACGTGAGGCATTTAATGAGAGAGAAATGGGTCCCTCATCTTTAAAACATAAGTAGGGATGTATTAGGTAGGTTCTATTTCATACCCCAACATTTATAATTGAAAATAAAAGGGCATAACAATATTAAGAAACATTGATAAAAAGAGATAGGTAGGAATACCTAACTTGGAAGTGTGATCCCAAAGGCTTGGGAGTGGCTTGAGAGAGGCTTACAGGGAGATAGGGGAACCTTGTGAGGATTCTAGAGAGAAAAGGTAAGTTGTTGGATGAACTCCAAAGGCTTTGAGTGAAGAGTATGTGAAAGCATGGGTGGGTTTATATTAGAAAGTAGAGGAAAATCTTTATTATTTAGGTTTCGGTCACCACACATTAAACTAATCCAAACCACAAACCAGACCATGGTTTGTGCCCATTGTTTTTTCAAAGGGGTTCGGAAACATTATTTAACAAGTCTAATGGCTGAAATATTTAAAATAATTGGGTTGCTTATGTGGAGGTGAGTCACACTCTCATGAACCCAATTTAAAAAACAAAAATGATTTATAAGTCTTGGAGGGTCCACTAAAGCATTTTAAAATAAATAAAAAAAACTAAAATCACATTATTTTAATTGTAAAAAATATATTGGCCGAAAAAATGTTTATAGTATTTTATTACATCACAATTGGGTCTTTTTGATGTCATAAAACACATTATATATTTAAATGCTATTAAATTTTTGCAAAAAAATTCGACTGTCTCGGAAAATTATGAAAAATTCACCATTGGATTATTTTAACATCATGATTCCATATGATATTAATTTTATAAAAATAATTTTCTAAATATGTGAATTTTATCTTTTAAAATAAAAACTTACATTTATCGAAAATTTATGTGTTTTGACAACAACATCTTTCAAACCTCAATACAAATTAAAATTATATTCATAAAAATTATATGATACTTTATATTTAATAAAAACTAATTTATTAATAATAATATTTTATTAAAATATTATTTAATTAAATATTACATTAATTCATAAAAACATATTACTTTGTTAAATATTTACTAAAAATACTATTTCTCTTTTAAAAACTCATTACAAAGTAATAATAAAAAATGAATGTATAATCTTTATACAAAAAAATGTACATGGTCATAGTGCTAAGATCTTGTTACATAACCACTTAAAACACATGCATAAGACCATTGGGTAAGGTGTGCGATGGTGGAAGACTATTTGGGTGGCTCAGATAACATTGCTCGAGTGTTAATCTCTATCAACTATCACTTCTCTCGTAGATGATTCCGATCAAGCTTAACGTATTAATGATCGGAATGAGATTTGTCAATAGGGAATCCCAATGACGCCACATCATTTTGGAGTCCGACAAATGGACTTAGTATGGGGAAAGTCTACTAGATGAGGCCATCACTTCCCTTGTCTGATTAAATTGGGATTGTTAAAGACCTATATTAATAGAAATAATGTGATCGTTGTTCAAAGACAATATTAGTAACCGTCACAATTCTTTACGGTATTTTAAAATCCAAAAATAAAACCAAATATGTCCATACGTTTCACATAACCATAAAAAGTCATTTAAATAGACCAAGAGGAATTTTCATTATTGAATTTCTGGGTTGTTACAAATATACTTTGATGGGTATTCCAAACGTAACTCCCTATGTAGCTGTGTAAGCTACAATGTAGGTTTGTTATGAATTCCATAAGATACATTTATGATTTTGGATTTATGTGTATTATTCATAAATCTTGTTATTTCATAAGATATGATATGATTAAAAAGTATGGTTTCATTGTTTTGTACTTATTGAAGGGATAATGTTTTCATTCCTTATTTTATAACCCTTACTGAGTTTTCTATGATTGTCCCATGTTTTGAAATGATTTTCACAAGACTTAAAGATGAATATGGTCAAGGATGAGATCAAGGAAAATCCATGCTTTCTAAAACATAGAGCTAGACACGTTCCCTTTATGAAGAGTTTTTATTTTATGAAAAAAATGGAAACTGAGCAGAAGTGTTTACTTTGTAATTTTTGAGATGTAATAGTTATGTACTAATTCTCTAAATCTATAAACATGAAAATATTATCAATTTGAATTATTCACTAAATTCAAGATTATGTAATGTTTACGTTTGGGTCCTTATATTGAGTCTTGAACTTTATGGTCCAATCACCTAATTTAGGGATCGATCATTCTCCATTGAGGTGTGGTTGAGGTGCGGGTTGAGTTTCACACTAGATTGTGGGGATTTATATACTAAAGGTACGTTATTTCATGATTAAATGTTTCTTGAGGAATTTATTAGGATTTTTTTATCATGTTTTTGGAATTGTGAATGTGGTTTGAAAGTAGTTTTTGGAGATTTTTTATATGAAATTGATTTTAGAATATAATTTTCATGTGAAATTAGTGTATTTTGGAAGTGAGGCCTTACTGTGTAAATTTAAAATGTTCTATAAATTAATTAAATGTTTTATTTTTTTTTGAATTTGAATCATGGTTATAATGATTTTGGGGTGATTTGGATTTTGGAAAGTGCTTTAGGGTGTGAAAATTGTGGTTTTTGATGTGTTTATTTCCTTGTTAGGCTTGTGTGTGCGAATGTGGTGTATCTTGTAGCATGTGAAAATTCATTAAGAACTAAGGGAATCCTTGGTAGCTAAGATGGAGGACTATGACTATTATGCTATTAATACAGAAGTGGCTATGTCCCGGATATACTTAGTGGTATTGCCGATGACAACACCAACTAATCATTGATAATGATCAAAGACCACTAGTAGATTGGGTTTTTATTTATCATTTAACATTTAGAGAAAGGAATCCTTTTGGGGTGGCATACTATTGGGAAATAACTCACACCTAAATAACACCATTGGCTATAGGCATACGTGGTGATGTTTGATACAGGAAAGGGAAGCGATTTTATTGATGGTGGTTTGGGATGGTCGTGTTGTAGTGCTGTCTTAAGGGATATGCTCCCCTTTCCTTGTGGTGGTTATTGGAGACTATTTTTGGCTCCCTTTTTGTTGAATTTATCTTTCATTTTTATATATACTTCTAGACTTAAATCTGAAAAATTGTGAAGGATTGTATGGTTTGGATTACCAATATAGTTTTATTTTATATTATTGATTTTTCTATTTTTATGTTCTGATAAATCATTACCACTTGCTTTTATTGATACCAAGAAACTTTTTCCCGCCAATGGGGATCGGGAACGCCCCTTGGGCCTTGACGAGTACTGGGTCGGGAACTTGGTTGGATGGAGACATGGATTGGTTCATGAAAAAATGGTACTAGAGAAAATTTTAAGCTCTCTGGGTCTTGTTAATTGGGATTATTTTGAATATATTGGAGTTAGAACTATATGGGATTGCAGTTCTGGTTGCGAGAAGGGTCCCTAGCCAGGACACCTCATGATAGTCCTCAATTATCCATGGGATGTTGGTTTGGATTCTCCTATATGTGGGGATGTGTAGGATGAAGAATGTAGGAGAGAAATAATTGGGGTTGAAGTGGTTTGTTCAATGTGTTTCTTTGGCTTCTGCGATTTATTATATTAGTGTTTTGCTGAAAATTTTCATATCTCTTTTGTTAATGATCTTCTTATGTGATTGTTTCCTCTTGTAGAAACATGCCTCCCTGGATAGTTTCTATCAGACCCCAACCATTAATATTATTTTATTTTATTATTTCATGGATTTGGTTACTCTCATAGAGTTTTTGGGTGAGTATTACTTTAAAATATTTGATGTTTGTTATCATTGGTGGGTTTCGGGCCGGTGCATAGGCACTGTACGGTTAGCGGTAACTGGGTGGTCAGACTAGGCGACCGTGTGGCTAACCATTTCATAAAATAAATAAATATGATAAATCATTAAAAAGTAAAAATAATAATAATAATTTGGTTTCACACTATATTATTATTATTAATAAATAGTTATTAATTTTATTAATTTTTTTAATAAATGAAATGAATTTTATTAATGTGAATGTTATTATTTCTATTATGAAACCTTAATGGATGTTATTGTTTTTATTATTTTCCAAAAAAGGGACCCCCCCCCCACTCCTCCTTGTTTGCTACACAGCCGCACCCCCCATTCTCATTGGCTGCTCGACCAGCAGCGCGCCACCAACCCAGCTCCATACCCCCTCCGTCTAACCAACTCTAGTGGCAGAGACCCCTACTACAGCCTCCTCTAGTAGTGAAAACCTTGTATCTGGATACCATATTTTCTTCCAAACTAGCACTAGACCTCAATTCGCTCCATTTCCATGATATCCACTTGTGAGACCTCTAGCACAACATCCCTCCTCCTCAAACTCTCATCGCGCGACCTCCCCTACGATGTAATCTCCCTTCACGTGACAACCCTAGATCCACTTGGTCCATAGCACATGACATCCTCCCATATGACCTCACCCATGTAACGCCTCCTCTTCTATGTAATATCCCTTCTTCCATAGAGAACTAGAGCATCTTTTTAGGTCTTGTAATTTCCTTATTGCAGACTGTTAATCTTGGATTAAATGTCTTGGAGCATTCACTAATGACTCGTGGTATGTTTCCACATGTCATATCCTTTAACATTAGAATCATAAATTTTTTAGTATTTAATTACATGTTTTTAATTATCAAATGATATTATATATATTATCTATTGAATTTCCATGGATCAAATGTGGATTTATTAAGGTTTCTATGAAATGCAATGGGATTTTATATTTCTAATGAGTTAGTTAAATATGTTATTGTTATTTGTGAAAAATTATTGGTTGTGTAATTTCATTATCAATATTAAATAAATATAGTGGATTTTCCATATTTTTTACCAGGATATTAAAATGAATTTAAAAATTTGATGCTTTTGACATTATGCGGTACTTGAAATAAAAAATATTCAGAAATTATTTAAAGGGTTCATTTAAGTAAAATGTGGTCTATAAAAATTAATTTAACATTATTGGGTCATGAGGAAACCCTAAGCTTGGTTTTTTAGGACCCTTGGGGGTTTTAATGAAAATGGGTTGATAGTCATAATTTATTTTTGTAATTTGGTTAAATGTGTTTCTAGAAAAATTATATTAGGGAAATTGATTATTAGAATGAATCTCAATGTTTTCATAAAAAATAGAAATGAATTTTTGTGATTCTTGTATTACATTTATGTGTATCCATGATATTTGTGTTGGATAAAATGAAAATTATGTTTTGATAACTAAATTTGTTTATTCAATGATGTTTTCCCTTGGAAATATTTTATAAAATTTTTTGGATTATGAATTCAGTTTTATCCATATCATTAGTTAATGTGATAACACGGTGGAAATTTTTAAATGTTTTGGAATTACCGTGTGGGTTTTAACGTTATTTCATGTTTTTTTCCAATTTTGTATGTTCTTGGGATTGTTTTGAAATAAAATTATGTTTTTATTAAAATGGGGTTTCAGTTTTTTCAAGGATATTGGAGTGTGTCATTGGATGTTGTCACATCCATGGATTCACTAGGTGCACAGATGTATGATCATTCAATTTAATAGGGTACTTTAAAAATAGTTTTTTCCTTTAACATTTTTTACCTTAAATGTTTCTCTAGTTTTTGAATCCTATCCTGATTTATTTGTTTGGATTAACTTTAATATTGGTATTTTTTATTTTTATGAGTCCCATGGATTTATCACTTGTTTCAAAGGTGTGCATGCATATTCCAAGGTATGTACATGTATAAATATATATCTTCATTGTGCATGTTCCCTCATGGAATGGGGAAAACAATATCTGTTTAAGGATATATATATATATATATATATATATATATAATTTTGTGCATGCGAGAAGGATACTTCTTGAGATATAATGCTTTGGTGTGGCCATCCTTTAAGGTAGGTTTCCCTCTGCATTAGCCATTAAATTAAATAATTAATTATATCATTTTTTCTTACTAATATTTATTTCTAGGAAGAAATTTAGGTATTTTAGAATAATTTTATGTTGGGAAATAATGTAAGACCCTATTAGTATTTAAATTACTTGAAACATTTTTATTAAATGTTCTTACTATGTGTTCGATAAAATGCCACTTTATCCCCTATAAATGTTCTTAGTATTTAAATTGGTGAATTGGGATTCCTAAATGGTTTTTCCAAGTGTGTTTCAAGTATTCAATGTGGTTTATGTATGATTCTTCAAAAAAAATATTTCGCAGGAGAAAATCGTGTGAGTCCTAGTTGACATTTTTCAAAAACTAGTCATCTTAAAAAATCTCATGGGATGATCCTCTTTACATGATTATCTTGTATATTGGGTAGTTCACTAGGTTGGTACCCCTAGTGGAAAACTATTTGAAAGACAAATTACTAGTTCCTTGGGGTGACATGAGGTGACTTGGGTGACATGAGGTGACTTGTTGTGTGATTTGATTAGGTGCAATATATATATGTGTGTGTGTGTTTGTGACTTGATGTTTGGTTGACATTGGTTGGCTCATACAATTTATAGACTGATCATGGGAACCTATCATTGTGAGTTAATTTTTAGTGAACTGTTACTATTCTAGTTTGGATTACACACTGGGTAGCGGCCCATAGAAGGGGTTATTTTATTATTATTTCTATGTTATTGGGCCCCTCGAACATTCCTGGTTGGGTAACGATCTGGAGTTTGGGAATTATGACATCACCAGGTATGGAATGATTTCAGAATGAGTCATGTTTATAGTGTGTTTTAGATTATTCTTTAGCTATAAGGTTTTCCCTTTATTTTCAGTACATAGTTATCTATGTATGGTGATTGAGATGCATGTGTTGGTTGGTTACTAGTGTGTGGTGTTTCTCCATTGACCGTGTTGTATGTTTTTGGATATTGTTTCCTTGGGTAGAATATCTTCTTGATAAAAGTGATAAAATGGTACAATGTTTTTATGGAAAAAGTTTCTAAATTTATTTTACACTTCCTCCTCCCTTTTTTGTGTAAACATCACCTCCTTTAAAATTCCAATTTCTAATTATTAAAAAAGGAATCCGGTTTTTTAATTGAAAAGGGGAAATGGATTGTGGTTTTCTTTTATGGGAAAATTTTTGGAAACCTAATTTTATATATTGAACATCAATCCTACAATTTATGATTGTTTGGTTTAGATGAAATTCAATATAGAATAGATTTTTTGGGCATTCCTACTGAGTTTTAATACTCATTCCTATAGTTTTATCTTTGTTTTTAGATTTCGGTGATGCATATCTCCTGCATCCAGTCACCATAGTGTGATGTTGGTTTGAGGTTGGTGGTGACCCATTGGGTCATATGGAGGTATGTACACCTTTATCTTCTCACCTATACTAGTTTTCATTTTCATTGTTTATTTTTTTATTTATTTATTTTTATTTTTGGGATAAATCGCTCCCACCTATTAATTTTGATGCCCGAAACTAATTTTCAGATCTTTGGGATCAGTAACACCTTTTGGGACATGTCGTGCGCTGGAATGGTTGACCAGTTGCGATTTGACCCATGTTGGTTCATGAAATTATGGTATTAGATGAGGCCCTTGTTATTTGTGGTGTCAGGTGGATGGAGATTAGGACTATCGGGACTCAGGAGGTTGTTGTGGGAAGAGGTTTGTGAACTCTTTTTATCACTGATCCTCGATTTACTAGCGGTAGTTCTGGAGTCATGCCTTTTGTTCATTTTGTTTATTGAGGGATTATAATGTAGGTGATATGGTGTCACATTGTCATCCCATATGGAGTAGTGACCCATGTTGACTCCAAGTACCATGTTCATTTTTCTCTTAGTGTCATGTCTTACTTGGGACGTGGCCCACTATAATGTCATCAGGTTAAGCGTAAGCAGAAGATCCTCATTCCAGGTTAGTTTTGTGTATGTTGTGTTTAATTTTTTTTTTAGATGGTGTAAGTATGTTGAAAATGAATTTGTATTTTGAAATGGAAAAATATATTTTAAAAGTAGAGGTGTCTTTCATTAAATGGTGTTAAATTGGTAAAATTGCACTTTCTGGAAAAGTTATTTTTTCTCATGTTTGTACATGATGAACTAATGAGCATGTTATGCTTGGATTTGGGTGTTGATTTTGTTTTTGTTTAGTATTTTTTAGCATTTTTGGCTTTTTGTCTCGGCTAGGGGTGTTTATTTTGTTTGATTTTTGTCTTGATGTCAGTATTGCTTGTGTTTTCCATGTTGTTCTAAATATTCCACCGAGATATGTCTCTAGAATTTGTTAATGATTCATGGTTGATTCTTGTTTCTATCGAGTTTTTCTTTTCCTTCGAGTAATTTGGGGTCCATTAGGGGTAGTGAAGTTGTTTGAGGGGAGTAGAGAATGTATTCAGGTGGTTGGGGACAACTGAGTTTGTTATAGTTCATATTGTATTAATATTAGTAAAGCTTCTATACTTAGAAGAGTGGATGTGTCATCATAGTTAGATTTGGGATGATGTGTGAGGGTTTGATGTCTTTATTCATCCAATTGATCATACATGAGGAGGTATAGGATAAAAGAGGTTAGATCACATCCATAGTTAATATGGTTCATGGTTGATGAAGGCTTTTGTCAGCCGCTTCAAGGAATTGGCATCTGGAGTGAATGCTCTTGGAAAATCTGGTGCCTCTCATCATTCATGAGGGTTCCCCATCTGGGGAGATGGGTGTATAATATGAACCTGTTTCTAAAGAATACCTTTCATTAGATTCGTATTTTTGTTTGTCATAAAAATTTTTGATATGACATCGATGTGACTAGTCCTATAATTCCATGTCATCTTATCACATCCCTCAGAAGCCTCACTCTCGTTGTGGATATCCGAGCCACTGGGGAAACATTCTATAAGAAGCATCATTCGAGGAAGGATTTGTGATTATGGCATTTTAGTGCTCAACTATGAGGCATAAGATGATTCATCCATCAAAGCCCCACCCTCAGGCCTTGGGGAAAATCTCTCACACAGTCATGAGTTTCTGGGGGTGTGTAGCCTCAGTCTGTGTTTTTTGTTGCGTGCTGGGATTGGAACATTTAAAAAATTGTTCTTATTTTATACTATTTATGTTTTTCATCCATTTCTTGTTTAGTGTTTTTTAGAATATTTTTTTGGACTTGTACAATTGTAATTAAACTAGTTGGACCTATTTAAAAGTGGCCCTTTTAAATAGTTTTTTTTCTTGAGGGGTGTTTGGACCATATCTGAACGAGTCTGTTTTCATTTTGGTTTTATCTGTACATGTTTGGATATGTTTTGGTTTTGTGAAATTGGTTGATGATGTTTCTATTCCACTCCCTAGTTTGGGTTTTTTCGTGGGTTCAACATTGTTGTTGTTCGCCCTTGTGTGGAGGGATTTTTATTATTGTAGGGGGTCTCACTTATTATAGTGTTTTGGTACGTCAGGTTTCAATATAATATGCCTCTTATTTAAATCTTGGTCATGAATTTGTTCCATTAGAGTTAAATAAGTTGGTTGAGTTTGGGTTAAGAGTTCATTAGTTTCTTGTTACGGTTTGATCACTGTTTTGGTAGGTTCAGTTTGGGAGTTCCCACATTAGCCCCTCCTTGAGGTGGTGTGTTCTAATTTTAATGATTCTATGTTAGTGTAATTTTTTTAAGGAGAACACCCCATGTTTTCTCCCCTTTTTTGGGTGGTGGTTTTCTCTAGATCGGTCGGGTGTGACTTGGGGAATAAATAGTCACCCCTGAAATTCTCTGTTTCTTTTGGTTTTGTTCAGGCATGAACCTAATTTTTTGTTAACATTCAAATTAGTGACATTCAGGGGGTAGAATGTTTTGTGGTGGTGAGAATTATCACACCCCAAACATTAAAATTATTATATTTTATTATTTCATGGATTTTGTTACTGTCTTCGAGGTTTAGTTGAGTTCCAGTTTAAAATATTTTAATTTTGTTATCTTTAGATGGTATTGGGTCAGTGCATGGGCACCACATGGTTAGTGGTAACTGTGAGGTCGGCCCAGGTGATCATGCATCTACTCAATTATTAAAATAAATCAATTTCATAAATTCTTACCCTTAATAATAATAATATTACACTTGTAGATAATAATAATATTATTAAATTTTTATTAATATTATTAATATTTTTAAAAGAAATGAATTGAATGTTATTATTATTATTAAACCATAATTAATTTCATTATAATAGTAATTATTATTATTATTATAAAAAAATGTAAATAAATAAATTAATTCTTTTCTCACCCCCTTCCTTGTGTACTATGAACCCACACCCCCTTCCCTACGAACCCCCACCCCCTTCACCTTGGCCGATCGACCTATAGTACAACAGCAACCCATCTCTGACCTCCCTCTATATGCCTGCTCGAGCAGCGAAGAACCCTGATCTGGGCTCCACCAGTAGTGGTAACTCTCTACTTTGGCCACCCTACCTCCTTCCCATCCAACACTTGACCTCCCTTCCCTCCATTTTTGTGAACTCCCCCAATCCTAAACCAGTAGCATGACCTCCCTCCTCGCTCGATCTCCAATCGTGTGACCTCCCTTATAATGCGATCTCCCTCCATGTGACACCCATGGAACCACTTGGTATGTTGTGCACATCATACCCCCAGTAGAGATCTCCCATGGCATACCCCCTATAATATCCATTCTTCCATGGAGAACTAGAGTGGCTCCTTAGGTCTTGCAAATTCCTCATTATAGCCCATTCATCCCAGATTGAATGTATTGGAGAATCTGCCAATGATTCACGGTATGTTTCCACATGTCCTTCCCTTAAATATTGGAATCATATATTTCTTGGTATTTAATTCATTGTTTTAAATTATCAAATGTTGTTATTTATATTATTAATTTAATTATAAAGGTTCAACAGTGGATTCATTAAGGTTTCCATGAAATGAAACGGGTTTTTCAATTTGAAATGAGTTAGTTAAATATTGTTATTTTGTTTGTTCACGTCGATTGGTTATGTAATTTCTCGATTAAAATTATATAAATATTTTTTATTTTCCATAGGTTTTAAATGGATTGTGAAATTAATTTACAAATCTAAACCTTTTCACCTGAAGTGGTACTTGAAATACCAAATATTGAGAATTATTTTAAAGGGTTTTTTAAAATAAATTGAGGCCTTTAGAAATTAATTTAACTGAATTATGTCCTGAGAATAGCCCAAGGGTTGTGTTTTGGGACCCTTGTTAGTTTTATGAAAATGGGTTCACTATTTAAATGGATTTCCAAAATTGGGATAATGGTTTTTATGGAAAGTAATTTTTTTAAAAATGATTATAGTAATGACTATCAATGTTTGTTTTATAAAAATTAAATTGATTTAAGTGATTCATGGATTGTCTTAAGGTCCCATATTCTATCTACTTCCAATAGAGACTCTCCAATTTTGATTCTCTTCAACTCTAATTTTTCTCATCATCAAAATATGGGGTGGATTTGGGTTATTCCAAGGGTGATGGTGTTTTTATTTAAAATTTCATTCTTTTAAATGTTTATTTTCATTAAAACTATTTTCCTTTAAATTTGATTTAGTACATACATTAATTTGTTAAACCTGATTTTTTATTTTCATTTAATGTTTATATCATGGAATCCATTTTTGGTCGCTTCTTATTGGGAAATATCTCACACCCTGCTTACACTATTCGGTGTAAACAGACTCAGTCATGTTTGATATGGGTCAGTTTAAAGCTTTTGGTGATGGGGCTTTGGGATGTTAGTGATCCTCTTGGTTGTTGGTACATCAATGGCTTAAGGGCGATGCTCCCCTTGCCTTGTATTGGGTTTTAGAGTTGGTTTTATCTCCCTTTTTCTAGAATCTCTCTTTTGGATTTGTCTAATCTTGTAGACATAAATATGAAACCTTTTAAAGGCATGTTTTGTTTGGTTTTCCATATTATGATTGTTTTACACAGTTTTACATTTTTTATAATTTTATATTTAGTTAAATAATTACCACTTTATTTTATTTATACATGGGAACTTTTTCCAGCCCATGGGGATCGGGAATGCCCATCGGGCCTTGCCACAGAGCAAGTCTGTCGTCGAGTTGGATGGCGACAGGGCTTGGTTCGTGAAAGATCATATCACCTTGGGAGTTGAAATTAAATATGCCTCACATATATGGATTTAGTTACCATAAATAGGGAGAAATGGAATATGAGGAGTCATATTCAGATCCAATACAAGCCTTGACACTAGTATATTTCTTCCTTCCAACATCAGAAGCATGGGAACTACCCCACCAATGAGAACAATAATATTATAAAGAGGTCATTTTTTTATTGTTTACATGATACACTTTTCATACCCAATATCTAATTAATAATATACCCCTAAGTTTGAGTTCCATGTAACTGGTTGGGGGGACGTAGGCTAAAGCTACAAGAGATACAGATACAGGGGACAACACAAGCATTGTTGAACACATTATTTTAGTATCCACCCCATAGAGATAATTTTTGAAGCTGAGATCGGTGTTCAATCAATCCAATGAGATCTAAAAAATATGGGGGTGACTCATATCCCATTTGTGGTCTCCATATCCTAGTGACATACATGACCATCTAGTAAGGGTTTGATTCTTTGATCATCCAACACAACGGGGAAGACTATCACAACATACTCATCTTGAACCAGATGATCCCATGAATCATGAATAGGTACCAAGACCACCTACTTCCAATTACTCATATCTTTACCCACATAATAATTAGAAACCACACATCTTGATGCATATTCCTCTTGCATAAATGTATGAAATTTTGAAATAGTTGGTGGGTTTCCCAGATAATATCTTAATCATGGATGCTCTGCATCATTTGAAAAAAACATAGGGAGATCCTCATTGAAGCTCTCCAGATCCCATTGGATTTCAATACAAAACACGCTACTGAAATGTTTTATCAATTGTACACCATGACCTTAGAATTCCATGTCACCATATCATTCAAAGAGTAGGATCGGTAAGAGATCATCCAAGGACACATCATACGCCTCTATGTTTTAAGTGGACTGGATAATTTCATAATATGAAGGTATTTGGTTGAAAATGGTTCCAGAATTTACCTCATTCCAATTTAAACCCACAAATGTTTTGGATATAGAAAATGGAACTTTTATCCCACAAAGATGACCATTCCAGGGTATGATACGCTATATCAAAGACCTCTAGGGAAGAACAATCTTGATAGTCAGTTTGGGGATTTCTCATCTAACACTAATCTCATTGAAATACAATAACAACTACATACACTTTCTAACATGGAAGGATATAGGTCTATATCTCTTTGGAAGTACATTCAACATTATATTAGTGGTTTAAATAACCTATTGAGGAAAATTTCAGCATACTATATTGTGACAGTTCCCTATTTGAGACTTCCAAATCCACATATGCTGACAAAGGTTTTTTTAAAGGGATGGTAAAAAACAAATGGTGGATAAAAAAATACATATGAACCCCCCCCCCCCATGGCTATGTGAAATACCTTGAAAGTCCATTGAGTATGTTCTACAGTGTTAATGTGATACCCAAAAATCTAGTTGAGGACATAGACTCAATCTCAAATGACCGACCTTATTATGTCCCCAATGGAAGTTTAAAATAAATTCATCTCTAAAATCTATTAGAAATGACTCTAGAAGTAGGGGTGAAAAAATCACTTACCATAACCACTATCATCCTGAAAAATATAGATACATCCTCATATTTCGAACCGCATCTGAAAATTCCTCTATATACACAGATGTGGAAGAAGAATAGGATTTCCTCAGGTGTTCCCCTCTCGCATTTGAATAAGGCATCACTACCACCATTCATGTGACATGGATTTTAAATCTTGGAATAGAAGAAGAATAATTTTTTACATTGATTAGTGCCACCATGTCTCTTGAGAAGCAGGAGATTTATATATAATTTCTGAAGAAACATAAATATGTGTTTAAATGGAATTATATAGAAATTCCAAGACCATATCCAAATATAGATATAAACCATGTCATCTTAACTGATGAACATCATGGTTTCAAGAATGTATCTATGAGGACTCATACCTCTCATTCTTCTGATATAGATGAGGAAGTTGGAAAATTGATCAAATCCAATTATTTTCTATAATTAAAATACACAGGATGGCTCACCCGCATCATCCCTATCATTCAATAGAATGTTATGATTGGGGTCCTCATTGATTTCAAAGACCATAATAGACACATATCAATGTAAAAACATTCCCTTTTATGATAAAAATAATATTTATCGATGCAACTGCGGGCTTCTATGCCCTTTATTTTATGGAATGGTACTCAACCTACAATCAGATAAGGATGTCCATAAAATATGAGGAAACCAATTCCTTTAGAGTACCCTAGGTGAACATTTTCACTTAGATCATACCATTTGGATAATGAAATATTTGACTACTTATCTATTTTCAATGCATCATATCTTTAATCCCTTCTTGGAAAAAATAGATGAATTTTATGTCGATGACATGTTGGTAAAATCTAAATAGTATGGTGGTCACATTAAAGATCATCAAAAATTCATTGACAAGCTGTATAATCATAGACTGAATATGAGTCTATTAAAATGTTATTTTACGGTAACATCATGGAAGTACCTTGTCTTTTTAATACACCACTGTGGTATTTAGTTCAAATATAAGAAGACTAGCACAATCCTAGAGATGTCACCACATCTAAATCTCCAAGATATAAAGGGGTTCCAAGGGAACCTTCCCTGAATTTGATGTATCATACAGAACAAGGCAAAAATATCTCTACCCTTAACTAAGATAATGAATAATGGAAAAAAATTTAGATGGTATGGGGACTAAAAATAATCAATTGGGAGTCTCAAGAATCACATTATTCACCCACCTGCTCTGCTTCCACTAGTGGAAGGAAAGGCATTCATATTATAAGTTTTTTTCATGAAACAATAACTTAGCTCTCTCAATACCATAAAATATGACATAAGAAATGAGAACATTCTCTACTACCTAATGTGAATGATTCTAGGAACTATGACCCAATATTCTAAGGTAGAGAAGAATGGCCTTGTAGTAATATTTTTAGTGACTGAGATGAGGAATTACATAAAAAAACATGATGTACACATAGTCTCTTGTATCAACCCACTCATGCATATCCCTGGTCATCCAATGTGGATGGGGCCACTGACCCAATGGTATGTTATTTTTCATCAGTGTGACATCTAATTCAGTTTATAGAATTCAATTAAAAGGTGAAACCTGGATGCTTTCCTCACCAAACATCCCACGCTTAAAATCAAACCAATAGACACTAATATTTCTATTGAAGGGGATTTATTTTCCCATGACCCTCCATGAATATAGGATACGTATTTTGATGTATCCTCCAAAAGTCCTATCAGTAAAATAATATAAGACCCAAAATCAATTTTTTGGATTAAGGATTTTATTTTATTTTTTTGAAAAACAAAATTTTCTATACACTTTCTCACTATCTGAAAGTTGCACGAATAATAAGGTTGAATAGAAAACCCTCATCTCTATCTTGGAATTATCCATATAGCTTTAAGTATCCTACATGGGAAGCCAACTGGATTCAACACTAGTGATAAAGGAGAACATTGGAACATATTCTATAAAAATTAATAATTTTACCGTCTCACAGGAAACATAGGAGGAGTAATATAAGAGATCCCTTTTTCCCCTTATTGTATCATATCACCCAATCAATGAATTCTCGTTTTAAATTATTGGATAATGTGTCCATAGTTCTATCTAATCTTAATCAATATGATGTAATATTTTACATCATGCCCAAAATAATTTTCACATCAATCATATTTTGTTACATGAAATAAATCAATAAGTTCAACAATAACCTAGAGTGAGATAAACCCATATCCCCTATAGATGGATAGAGCCCATAATTGGTTATTTTAAAAATGGTACTCCTTCATTAGATCAAGATAGAATGGAACATATTTTATACATAGTAGAAAATGTTACCTAATGATGTAGTCCAAATCAAAAAAGTCCCCCACACTATAGAGGATTTGATGGAATACTTTTCAAACAATTTTTAGAAAGATATATTCCCATCATAATGGAAGAATTCATGCAGGTCCCTACTGCACTCTTCAATCTGGGACCAAGATCTGCATCCACATCATAATGATGGGTTACTACTAGAATACCATGAAATAGGACAATGTGGAGTTCACAAGGAAATTTCTTTCATGGAAGATTTCTGTAAAAATCATCCATAAACCCCCAAAAATTGCTACAAAATAGTAATTATTCATATATATTTTTCCTTATGTGTAATGGCTATTTTGGGCCCATATCCCCAATCCATATCTATGTATTTTAAGTACATTCTTGCTTCTATAGAATTATATAATAAATGGAATAATGCAGTTCCCTCAAAGTCATTTAGATGAAGAATTTCATCAACATCGTGAACTAGACTATCATCACCAGGATCAGAGTCCCTCACAAGTTATAGAGGGACAATGCCACTATCTTTTATTCAATAGAGTTTGAGAAATTTCACCAGGAGTGAAATATCAATTCTAATCACTCATCCCATTATCATGCAATAGAAAATTGAAAAATATAGGCCTTCAAAAAGACTATAAAATATACTCTATAATATGGTGAATATAAATTAGAATTCCTAGATAGAAAATCCGTCCATTCTATATGGGCCTACCGAAACACTAAAAAAACTACTACAATAGAAACCTTGTATTCATTAGTAAAAAAAGCTGATGTAGTGTTTTCCAGTGAAGTTTAGTTTCACTCCCTTTGAAAATAAATATGCTGACAACTCTAATATGATGAGAAATCCAAAAAATTTCTAGATTAATTAGATTGATTGGATGAGAAAATTTTGTGTATATTTCATAACCCTGAATTCTATCAGAATCGGATCACATGACCCTTAAAAAAGGTTCTCCTACACTCATTCCTTCATGGAGAACTGGTATTGGATCTCAGAAACCCAGCGACACGTGGAATGAAACCTAAAAAGATAGAACACAAATGGTAATAACATCATATAATACATAAGTTCTATCATAATACAACATAGTCAATGGAAATAATAGATTGGGAATGTGTCATAACCACCACTAATGTGAGGTTTCTCAAGGAATACATTTCGTAGTCAACATAAAAGCCTTCCATTACCTGACTATATGACATTAAACTATACAGACATCATCTTGAACATATGAAATTAATCTTTAAAAGCATCATCCTGACAACATGAAATTAAGTTGAATGGAACTCATCTTAACTACATGATGTAAACCTATATAGAGGAATTCCATGAAACAATACATTAAATTACACAAAATCTCATGTCCTGACCACATTGTGTGAAAATATACAAAACATGTCATAACCACGTGACATTAAACTTTATGGAACATATCTTGACCACATGATTTCAAACTATATGAAAGATATCCACATAACATGACATTAAAATACATGGTATGAATTATCTCAATAATGATTCATCCATGAATAACTATGTCTATTCCAAGAAGAAATGAAATGCCCCTATCCCTATATTTGAGTCACATCCACATAGGGAATTCATAGTTTGTGAACTACATATGGATTGAGTACTGCAATTATTGTATAAATTATGATACCCAGATCTCCAATACTATCTTCATATACAATATATTCTTCCCACTCATAAAACATCTGACTATGTTATAATGATCAATCATTATTTTCCCAATTGAATGACCCTCATCCTTACTACATGACATAAAATACCACTATTGATGTCCTTGGAACATGGCACTAAATTGTATCATTCAAAACAATTATATGTGCCTTAATTACCAAATCCATAGGGTTTTTAGTAATGCTCAGATCATTAATACTAGGCCGATACACAATAAATAAAAATAAAACTTACCACCTCCCTATATAAGGGTCAGAACTTAATAGGGGGATTTCTTTCAAGAACTGTGTGTGGATTGATTCATGTCATCACAGGATGCATAGTGACTCTCATATCTTCAATACTGAGTCTAGATACAAAACATAGAGGAAATATTTCACCCTATATGTTTCATATGTACCTTCATATAATTTTTAGCATTCAAAAACTATGTGTAGATTGATTCTTATCATCACAAGATTTGTGGTTATGCCCAAGACTACATTCATTGGCTTAGTCCCAATATTCCATTTTCACATCATGGATCCTACATTCTTACCATATAACGATAATATGAATGGATTTCCAAAAATTTAGTGGGGCCCAATTCCATTCAGCATAGGATATGTTGTGATGCCAGGATCTCTAATCGTGATCCCAGCTACAAAAATCATTGTGAACAATTCCACCCACTAAAAAATAGTTATACCTTTATAGATTATTTTCTATTCAGGAACTACATATATCTTGGTCCCTATAATTATATGATATGGTTTTATTCTTGGATCTCTAATCTTAGTCCCCATTACAATAATCATTGGAAAAAATTCCCCCTTCTACGTACAAGTCAAACCTACATAGATCATTTCTCATTAAAGAACAATGTGTGTCTTGATTCATATCATAGGATACATAGTGAAAACTTTATCATTGTTTATTGGTTTATAGACACGATAAATGAAAATTTCACCCCATATTTTCATGTCGATAAGACCTATGCAGGGGTCATTAATGCATGAACTCTGTGTGGCTTGATTCCTACAATCATGGGATATGCAACAACAACCAAACCCGAAATATTGGGTTCAATAAAAACATATAAAATGAAAAAAATATGTCATATATGCATGAAATTAATATAAATGAAATATATATATATATATATATATATATTCATATAGGTATGTGTCATGAAAGGTCATCTTGCACATGCATGAGTAAAATCTATGTAGTTCTTGCATGTTCAAGTGATAGGTTGGCTTAAAAGAGCATCTGGCATATGACCAACCACCAATAATAATGTGAATGAATGTGATATATCCCTCATATATATATCCCCCCCCCCCACCCCAAGCTGTGAAATGTGTCCCCAAGGTTACCTTTCAAAACATTCACATTGATTCCCATGTCCTTACAACATGATTTTATACTAAAAGGAAAGGAAAACTTCCACACCACATGATGTTAAACTGCAAAAAACAACTTAATCATAAGAAATTAGAACTAAATGATGAATATCTCTCAACTATGTTATGTTAAAATTTAAATCCACCACATAACATTATTCTTTATCAATGGACCATAAGAGAATAACCACGATCGGTAAGAGTATGAAGTTCTTTCATCATCCTTTAAGAACCTCATCCCATAAATCAGACTTCATTTTTTGAGAACCTCATGTTTCTACAAACCTTTCATGGACCATGGAATGGGAAATGTATTTCCCTTCTTAGAAAATCTATTGATGAATAAGTTCTTAGTCCTACCAACTAGAGATATGTTGGTTTAGCAAGGAAGGATTTTTATTCCATGTAAACACTGATGTCACTTTGGTAGAACTCCACACATATGAATTTTTTATGTTTTCCATGGTATGATTTCCTCATATCACTAATCATGGCCTAAGGACCTCAAAACATGATTTATTGCATTTTTATATCCCACTCAGAATGGTGTTGGAGTACTATGGACCCATAGTATCATATTTAGGCTCTTATGTAACATTGAACTCATTTTAGTTCAATGTGCATCATGACCTTAAACTTCATGCCCATTGGTTTATTCTATATGAAATTAAACTTTATCCTTTAATGGTTCAAATCAGAATAAAGTTAATTGATATTGAAATAGACATAAAACATTTCATGTTTAAAACATGTAAAGGGGATTTTGTGTAAGAATAATGTATTCACTCTCTAGAATCATCATCTCTAAATATTAGTAACAAATTAAACTGAAAATAAATATTTTATAAAGCTCATAAATCCCGATTTGTGGCCCTATTAAATGCCAATCCATTATCACAGGATCCCCTGGTCCTAGAAAAAGATAGGGTGATTATTTTTCACCTCTCCTCACCATGATAAGGTGTTCACTAGGTAGTGAAACTTATTTTGGGGTTTTATAACCCTTCATGAATATTACATTTTCCATAAATCAATCATCATTATTAAAGAACCTCAAATCACCACAAGCTTTCATGTCCTATAGAAAAGGATACCCGACATTAAGGGAACCCTTATTTGACTATTAATGTAATCTTATGGATCCAGCATATGTTCCTATGGTCATGAACACAATACACCATTTCCTTATAAGAATGGATTTTTGACTCGTGTGAGCACTGAATTCAATGTGGGAGAACTCAACACCTTAGTTTTTTTTGGTTCATCACCAATAAGATTATCCCATAAAAATATTTATCAACCGAGAACATTGGATCCTAATTTATATTCCCCACCAAAAATATATTCAAGTGGATTTTACACCCTCAATGTTATGTCATCGTTTTTTGTACGCTTACTCAAATAAATAATGCAAAAACATATTTATAAACCTTTTTATGACCCACACCACATTACTCGACACCACATGGTATGGATCCTGATCATTCCAACCCAAAATCTAAGATTCTATAGGGTTCTATAACCTTTAAAAGGATCCTTTCTATCTATATCCAACTTTATCACCCACACATTTGATTCATTTAAAATCTTGTATGTCCCTTAAAAAGGATCGAGGATCATATTTTATTGACCATCCTATCAATGCATAAAGGATTTGAACTACCATCAAATGGTATATCCTCCTTATCGAAAGGAAACCCTAATCATATAGATCCAATGTAACACCCAATAATAATGTATAACCCAATGATGTTTTGGGTCATCCCTAGATTATCTTCCCAATCTCATATTCACTTAATAATGATTTTGGGGTATTACTTACACAACTGATATTCCAAATATCAAGGTTGACTCTCATTTCCAATATTTCCTATATCCTCCCATAAAATCTCCAAAACTATTCAATGACACTTGGAAAAGTGTGGTGAAACCACTATTTTACCATGTTAGTAATTCATAATGGATTTTCTCTACCAACCAAAGACATACCCTTCTTTAATGAATGTATCTCTAATCCTTGTGATCCTAGGAAACACCATAGAAGAACTCAACACCACAATGTGTTTTGGTTCATCCCAAAAATTTCTTCCCCATATTCCATATTCATTAATCTAGTACATGCTATAATACATTAAACTACATTGTTTCTAACATCCTTATAACATGATGTTAATATTTCATTTTAGAAGTCTTTACCACAAGATGTTAAAATTGAATGAAAGATGTATTTAACACATGACATTGAAATACATAGAATATGTCCTAACAACATGAAATTAAATTTAATAGAGAATATTACTTCAAAATTTATATAATACCAGTCATATCAGGTCTGATATAATATACAGTAAACTACATCAATATAGGGTCTAAGATAAAAGAACCTAAAATGTAATAATATAAGGTCCAAACTAAAAGACCATAAACTAAAAAATTGATGGTATAAGATAAGATATCAAAATATAGAAAAAATATAAGGTATTGTATAAAAGATCCTAAACTGTATATCATTAATGATTTAGTCTGAAAAACTAAAAAAAGGAATTACACTTGTTTGTTCAAACCCACGCAAGAGGGTCTACTATGAATGATTTGAGTCCATACCCACTAAGCCTTCCCCTATATGGTTCCATGGTAGAAATTATGGAAATTTAAATGAAAAAGATACAGATATTGTAAGGCACACCATAAGGCCTTAGAAAAAAATAATGATACGCTCACTATTTTCATTGAATTCTCAAAAATGTAGAGAATTCACCCTTTTGGACTTATATTCTACCTCAATTATCTTTTTTTAAATCATGTAATCTCATGAAAACTATTGTAGATACATATATGAGGAATCTCATGTTGTTGATAATTCATGAGTATTTTATCTTAGAAATATGTTTTGGTTTAATGATTCAAATCCCCGAATTTAGGTATACATTATATAATATGATGGGTGGGTATCATTAATTATTCATTCAACATTGGAGTAATGAAATATTCATTCAAACCATTAATAAAAGAAAAAATGGGAATTGACATTTAAATTTTGTAATATTTATACATTTTTAAGGTGAAAAAGGGTGAATATTCACATTATAGACCCACTCAAAAGATTAAAACATAAAAACAAGGAATTGGGGATCGAACATTATTAAGATTTCATTGCCTAGTCTAGAAATATCTGCAAGAGTTTGACAAGAATCATCGATTTAGAACCTATGTACCATTTGATCAACTTATTATACTTCTTCTATGAGATTAAGGGTCTTTATCAGAGATGATATATCCTGAATACATTTAATTGTAGTTTCTAATTTGGATTATTATTTCAAAAGGTCATAATTTGAGAGATTTATGATGTCATCGTGTCTCGTTATTTACACAGCCAAGACATCTATATAAGAATGCATCTTAGATATTATCTGATGAATATATTCCAATGACTCTGATGATTCTATCAATAGTTCATCTAAGGGATTCCCCTCATCAAAATCTTGCAGACCCCTCTCACTAGTAGAAAACACTTTTCATGTTGGGATGATTTTTCACATGATTTCTTATAATGGTTTGTGGTCAAATACAGCAACCCCAAATCCTGAAAAATTTGGTGAATAGATTATTATTGGTCCTAAAATGTATCTAGAGGAGTCTCCGAAATCCGTGTCTAAATTTTCTACTAGATAAACTTGTAATGTATCTGATCCTATACAACTACTTGAGTGGTAATGTTACTAGGGGTAACAATTAGATGAGTTGGTGATGAAAAAAAGTGGAATCCATGTGTACTCTTTTTTAATTGGATGAATCATCTATATATTTTTGTAAGTACATACTTCCTTGATAAAATATATCTCAAAAGTTTTATAGTTGTTTCTAGGATGGGAAATATTCCTCGAAGACTCACCCAAATCATGAATCAAATCTATTGTTTCTATAGAGAAAGGTGTCAGTGAAGCACATAGTATATCCACTAGATAGACTAGTCTATTTTTCAAACCACTAGGGTAACATTCTATAGAAAAAATAGTGTAATCATAATATATGAAGACAATGGTTCCATAATGTGGGAGTATAATATCAATAATGGTTTCCTCATGCACTAATGATATCCAAAATTGTCTAATAATATCATGAGGTCATTCTCCTTTAATTACATCTGGCAGGAGAGAAGAAACCCATTGTATGTATCCAAATTGGAGAGTCAACCTATAAGGATTTTATGGATCACAAATAACCAACTCATTCATCCTGGTTGTGAGAACCACGTCCTAAATAGAAATATTGAATAAACTTTCATCAAAGTGATCCAATGAAATTATCAACAATTGGATTAGATATTGTGTGCTACAACATGAAATTGAATAGATCAAACCATCTCAACAAGTAAATAACCTCAGTATGGACTATTGTGATTGTATCAACCTTATATATTTCTATAATTATAGGGAGAATCAAGGTCCCATGAATCCCATTAGTTTTTTTGGTATTTGTAACATTGGAATTGCTCCCCTATCTAGTCATATAGAAATAGAAAAGTTTGAATGAATATATAAGGAATGTATAAAAATTTAATATGGACCAATATCTAGTTAATGCATGAAAAGATGTACATATATATTAATAGTTTGTCCCTATGCTAACTGAACCACTTTCAACGTCATGATAACATGGATTTTCGAGTATGCATCCCAATCTGAGAAAATAAACCCATTAAAAAACGTGGCTATGAAACCCACCATTCTACGGTTAGAGGATATCATGGACCTCACTTAATATCCCCATGTTTTTTATTATATGGATTCTATAATTTCCCAATATGAGAAAGAAATTCCATGGGCCTATCGATAAGGGTATCAGTGAGGCAATATAGCAGTCAGTTGAGCTCTCCTGTGATATAGAAAAATGTTGATTTAGTATTTAAATGAAATTAGCGAGTGCATATTAATCATGGTACTTAAATTTTAATTGAATATGTTTATTACATAACATTCCAAAAATAGATCCATTTCTAGGTCATTCCAGAAAACAACAGTATGATGGGACTCATCATACATCTCCCAAAGGGAGATATCCTACCAAGTTGATAGATTTTTGAAATATTGATTCCATCTCCATGTGATACAAGTGGAATAAATTTTATTATTAAATCAAAGCAAAGACCTCTTTTAACTGGGTAGAGGGAAACCCATTACATAGCCCGAAGGCCCAGTGGGCTTGTAGCCCATTACATAGCCCGTAGGCCCAAATTCTAAGGCCAATTCACATTCTGTGAATAGTAACCTGCTGCTACAGAACCGCACAGTATCGCCGCCGCTACAGTGCCATGCCGCCGCTACAGTTCCCGCTGATGAACAGTGATGCCGCTGCTACAGTACTGCTACAGTAACCAGCGCCCCATGGTTTTTGAACCCCCATTTTCCATGTAGTATTACGGGGTGCTTACCACTAAGCCAAACCCCAACTACAGAACGTGTTGTATGGGTAACGAGGTATAGGGCTGGCCTACCCACCTGCGCGCCGCACGCCCCCAGCTAGGCCCAAGGTGGGCAACCCTTGGGCATGGGCCAGTTCCCACGGTGTCGAGGGGACGAGTGGTTCGCTGAAAAATGGTGCGTGTTGCCTTTGTGAGGACTCGAACCCGGAATCTCAGTGACTGGTCGCCATAGCCTTGAACCAACTCACCCAGCCCCGCGGGCCAAGTGGAATAAATTGTTACTAGAAAACTAATGGATAATAGGTTCTCTTATAAGATCTGAATGATGATATATGATGAACTTGGAAAACCATTTGGCCTCATAAATGTATAAAACATTTAGTTGGTCCACAAATTCATGTCATTTTTGTCTAAACCAGAATAAATATGCCCATTCATTGAGGAAAATTCAACTCGGGTAAATTTCCCTTTTCATGCTCCAGCAATCACTCATATTGATCATGTAAAAGAATAATATTTTCAAATATCCTTGATAAATGTGAAGGTGGGTGAATTTAAAACCATATATACCTTGAGGGGAGTCATCCATCATATAATAAAACCCTTAGGATCATGATACGACCATATAGATATCTTCATATGTCTTCATCAAGATAAAATTGGTGGAAGTTTACCAAAATAAAGTTGGTATATTAAAGTTATGGTAGGAAATAATAACACCATCCACTATCAGAAAACTATTTTGGGGAGGACTGTGTGATAAAGTATATCATTGATGTTTGGAAGAGAGAATCTTCTTCAAAACCTCATTATTATAATGCACTCAATTTCAAGGGTCATTGTTATGATTACTAAAAATAAAGGCCCTTTAGAAGGAATCGTTGGAAGCAACATGAGATATGGAATTAATATACCTAAAAATATTATATCATAAAAGAATGAAAACTTAGAAAAAGAGATACATGACTTCAGAAACATCATGTGCATCAAATGAACCCTGATTGGATTTGAGATATCATGACCTAACATTGGTCTCATGAAATGTGTGACTCATATATATATAAATAAAAGTTAATGGAATCTCACCAGTGTATGACCAAACATATGATTCATGATCATGTCACCTTTAAATGTTCATGTGATCTACATAATAGTCATGTGATTACGTGAATGAACCAGAAGACCCTACAAAACCACAAAGAATGTCATACACCCACGGATGTAGACTAATTCTCAAGAAATTTCTAAAGATATATTCCTAGTTGATTTAATAAATTTATAAGAAAAATAAGATCTCTTTAAATTGTTCCCATTGACTAGCCTTGTGAAATATGTCTTATGATCAACTCTTGCTAAGATTCCAATGAAGATTATATTATGAAAAGGTATTGTGAAATGGTTATGTGAAAATGATGATCACAAGATATATGAAGTTATAAATTCACTGATGAATAATCACCCATCAACAATCATATTTAAAATGAACTCCACAGAATACCAAAGGTCACCTAGGACACCAAACATCACATAATACACCGATTGGTGGCACCAAAAAAGCTTTAGGTGGGCATTTAATTTCATTAGAACCGAAACCTATCCCAAAAAATGTTTTTCATTTGGGGGTGAATTTCATGACACCCACCAAATGAGCATTGAAAAAAAATATAATGGAATAAATAAATGATGTATGATTATTAAATTTCTATATAAAACAAAGAACGAGAAGGTTTCCAATAAAACATGGATTGCGTAATCTTTCAATGGACATGGGTTGTCAGGACCATCATAGGGTCATGAGAACATATTCTTCTGTAGTGTATGATCTTATGGAGATTGTGTGGAGCCACTTGGGAAGCCTCCTTGTTATTACGATGGATTCTATGACACTCGTTGATCTTGTAGATGATAAAAAACATGTTCCTCTAGGCTGTGATACATGTCCACAAGAATGAACCTATAAATAATCCAATGTTCCTGTAAAATAGATCATGATAATATGAAAAATTAAGATACATTTTTAGTTTTTTATCTTCATGAAATAAGCCTGGTTGGTTCGTTAGACAGTACTAATCCCTTGTAGATACGTCCACCAAGTCATTCAAGACCCTACTCTCATGACACTGTCATCATGCGAAGGTTGTCAGACATGACGAGACAACATTTTGATGCCAATTCTACTCCCTAGACCAACATAAGGGATTACATGTCAATATTATCACATCATCGGAAGACCCATTATTGGTCATGGGACGCATCTCAATAAAGGATAGTTATTATCTATGACAACACTTGTGCAACATTATGATAACTGCTTTCTATATAAAATGAAGAATGAAATAAAATGGAAAGGGTGGAAGATTTATGCAGAGTGAGGATACACATTCCATTATGAGAAATGGATCACATGCCCTAGGTGATCAACATTGATCGTTAGAGGCCCCCTTGATAAGACCTCATGATTTTGGAAGGCCCCTCGACCTGTTGTACTAGTCACACTATTCCCCCTAATGAAGCTTCTACAATCTCGTGAAAGACCCATGAAAAGTTTTCATTTATCATGTGGAATCCTTCCCATTGGAATCCTGATCTCATGAAGACTCAAAGAAATGTCTCTCTAACATTTTGAAGGCTCCCAAACATGTCCACATGGGTTGGAAAAGTACATTTGATCGTGTAAGGACCAACACATATAGAGATGATGATATTGTATTGAGGTAACTGAAAATCATCTGAAACCCCAAAAATGAACCATGGGAAGATAATAAATAGTATGTAACACGAATTCCCTCCTCCAAATCCAACAAAAATATTTGAGACATGCATTGTGCATGGTGGTGTAAAACCAGGGTTCCTGGACTATAAATCCCTCCCCCTCATCACAAAATATACATCCATGTTCAATTTCATATGGGAGAATAGGAGTGGACTTATCAAAGAGAATTGTATTGTGATCACAATGGTCCTACAATAGGTAAAATATGGTAATGACCTTAAGGATCACGCAACAAGCATAGGCTCTTCGTATAATCACTTTATTGATAATGTGAAGGATTTCTGTCATGTTAGCTGGATTATGTGAAAGAGATTCTACATGACTGTTGGTTTACATATAACCTAAAAAAAGCTAAGGTTGGGAAAATATATGGTACATATAAATTAATGACTATAGTGAAAGACTAAAATATGGGATACTTATGTCAAGATAGATTCACTAATCCTCATATGTTGCACATTACACACCAAAATTATGTGGAAGAACCTGGAAATGACACCCAATTCTTTTGTTTCTGCCTTGACATTCTATAGGGATGATACAATGTCTCTTGGACATTCCATGAAATGAACACAATGATCTCTAGGTATGTGACCCAAGACTCATGTTGTCTTCTAATATTTCTGTCGAAACCTTATGATGTCCTCGAGACATGTGGATTGAGCTTTGATCTCACAATAGGACATGTCAGCAAGAACTTGTGATGAATCCATGACATATCAACTAGATCTCATGTTGTTACTAGGACATTCCAACCTTGATCATGTTACATCCTCTAGACGTTTTAGCCTTGATCATGTGTCACGCTCGAGAAATTTCATCAAGATCATACGAAACCCTCCAGACATGTCATCCACAATCTCATTATTCCAAAAGACATGTCAACTAGATCATGATATTATATTCAGGCTATTATTATTATAATCATGGACATGTGCACACATCCTAATACATTCTAGTAAGATGATAAAACATGTATTTTAGATAATTAGGTCATTTAGATTAGGCATCGGAGGATTTTATAACCCTGTCCAGTGAATACAAAAAGGAAACCTCACTGTGTATAACCCAGTCAAAATGAAATATGAGAACTATGATTCCTTACATACCTTGGATATGTGTAATTCCATCTGATGTTCGATCCCAAAATGGAATCCACATTGGTGTTCTACCCCTCTAGGCCTCGACATTCTGACCATCGAGACCTAACAATTCCTATGGGTTAATCATCCCACCATTTCTACCAGCATATTTAGAATGAAAATATACTACGATGAATCTGATTTTTACTATAATTAGATATCTAGGATTCCTTACTATGTAATTAGCTCCATATTAACCATCCAGTAGGCTCTACCATCCCATTATCCTATATCCTTATGCAGTAAGTCTAATTACCTACTATCGCCTTGTTTCCCACACCAATCATGACTCACATTGGATTTGAGATTTTTAACAGCCATATCATTCACATCATTATCTCCACCATCCAGGGAGACCTATGATTGTAATCCACTGCTATTGTCATGAAATAACAACTCTCATATAGGGGAATCTACCTCGTGGTATGTCCTGAGGGCATGATTGAACTATAATGACTCTAATTACTGACATATCTAGGGTACGATTATTTTATATGGCATGAGATCAATAACCATTGCCTAACAGAGCTCATAAATTTTATTTCCTAATGAATTTAAACTAAATAGGTTCAACAAATTATGTGTATCTTGATTCCAGATACATGTATGATACGTAAGACAACACATAGATGCAAATTCCCATCCTCAAAATATTAATCACCTAGCTAGATGAAAATCATCTCTATAGTCCCTAATAATATGGATTCAAAATATAAGAATCATCTAGTTAATTTTAACTGGATGAGTAACCTCATATTCATATAGATAGACTCATTAATATCCCCCCCATTACATAATAAATAATTAAATACTTGATTATTTTGTAAGGATTACTGATCTTGTATCAGGATTAGTAAGATATTATCAAAAATATCAGAAAATTAAAAATGAATCTTAGAGTAGGTAATAATTCCCTCTAAAATGGTGTGATGTCCCAGACATACCATCATATCGACCAATGTGAGTTCCTATGTTCTATTGGATCTGAAATCCAAATTGAACACCAATTGTTGGAAAGTAGGTTTGTACTTGGTTATGTATATAGAATCTATGGGGAGTGTCAATGAAAGATAATCTTAATTACTGAACACGAAATGAATAATTGTATAGACATCAACCCCCCCCCAATAGTCATATCCTTTTACTATTTTTTCATCCATATGGGTGGTCCGCCTATATATCTTTCAGGATGAAACAATCACATATCTTGAGTCTCATATCTGGAAGCGGGATTAATCTTTGTCTAAGTAACCCACCACCTACGATTTTTATCTCAACAAAGGAATCATAATCTTGGTCATACAGTTCTTTGCATGTATATTAAAACTCGAACACAAAAAAATAATTTAATATTTAATTAAATAACTGTTAAATATTTCTCTAAATCTTAGAGGACACATAATTTCACCAAACTCCTTCAATAGGATAAACTCTCTACTTCATGACAAAAAATGGTAAGACAAATTATCCAAAATAATCTAATAGGGGAAAATTATCATTTTAACTCCCATGAGCACCGAAATGAATAATGTTATATTTCTACTCAATTTTAAAAAACTTGAAAAACATGGGTCTCTATAACCTCCCCATCATAAACCGTATCATCTCAAAAATTCCCCAGAGGTCTTCAATCTACACATACCAAAACAACATGACGTCATGTAAAGATCAACTCATTGAATTCTTCTCCGAGAAACCAACCGAGATTCTCTACATATCTCCTATGATATGTCATGAAATCTATCAAAGAAAAATCAAATTCATTCCTTCATCTACAATACACTAGAACCATTCCTAAAAGCCCTAGTCTATCTTGACACATCACATCATCATTTAAAACTAAACATCATGATAATGGTTCTCCCATACAAATAACTCAACCTAAAACGTCTGATTCTGACTCTCACACTTCCAAACGTCATGTCTCCTATCAAAACACATCCATATAAGTCCACTAACACACTCAATGTGGTTCTCACAACATCATCAACCCTACTATCACAATTTTCATATCACTGTGACAGTTCTTATGCTCTATATCATTGATGTATCTGCCTATTATGATCACTACTACACACTATTTCCACAGCCTATTCATTAATCACTACCAATCCTTTGAGCTGGATATGGCCATCTCAATACTAAGAGATAGGAAAAAATGAAACATCAACTATGAACTATTCCTATTATTCAAAAATAGACCATAGGGTTTTTTTCGACATCTAGTCTATCATAGGGACCTACCTCATAAACAACCAATGGTGCATTCCCCACCATATGGAAGAAAAAACACAACTTCAAAAGCATAAACTCCCATGGGGCCCCTTATCAACTAAAAGAAGCTTCTATATAAAATGAAAAATAGGTAATACCCTCTTCGGTTACCCATGAAAATATCCCGATATTTTTCATGATAATATCATGAGTGGGATTATTTTAGGATGTTGTCAACAAATACCACCACCACTCGTCCACTCTCAGAATATCCTAGTTCTATCTCGATGACCTCAGGTCATCCTACCCGCAATCCTCTCATTACACCAACAATAGGTCTCAACCAACTCACATTTCCCAGTCATACTCATGTCTCAAGGGTGTAGGCTAATATATCATATAATCCCCAATCCAAATAATAGTGCATCACATGAAATTGCATCTCAATGTTCCCATTATCTCTTAACCAATACACATACATGTGTGACCCTGACATCAAACATGATTCTGACTCCAATTAGTCACATATCAAGAATTCTGGTATCATAATCACCATACAAATTTCCTCGATCATATACTGTGATCTAGAACTACGTCAAAAAACCATGAAAATGTTGAAATAGAGGGTTCCCTAGAACCAGATATGAAGTACTTCTGATTACCGTACCATGTGTATAGTTAGTTATACATGATTTCAACATACCATTATAGTGTAGACTTTTCTGTACCCCCTATAATGGTAATTTCCAAAGATTAATTTTTGTGTCAGGAGGTTATAGCAGATCTCGGGCTATAGTAAGAAACTTGAGATACTATGACATTAATATTAAATATATGTTCTATAGTATATATACATCTTACTAACTTGACACAGTAGATATATGACTATCAGGTGTTGGGGGATCATAAGCATTGATACTTCTTCTAATTATGTTATCCCTTGTTGATCTCAAGTAGTGAGATCATGGGGAAAGATCTGCCAATAGGAACAACAAATGTTTTGGGTGTCATGGGTTGTTCCTATCTACAGACATGTGTATTGGTCTCCTGACTTAAGACTATTACCAATTTGTGTCATTTGATTGATTACATTGATTCAAGGAAAGAACCCATTATATTAAAATCGTGGAGAGGTATCTTGTGTTGGGTACATCCTTGGTGGTACTAAATTGATTGAATGGTCAAAAAAGGATGTGTTTCTTCAATGTTTAAGAAGTTATATATCTCATGCCTGGTTGATTAGGATGTCACTGCCTTCATAAGTCTTTTTTTAAATATGTAAAAAGGAAAATCCATCCTAAAGGATCAACAAAAAATAATGCAATAAAAGGACGACGACACAAGTGTGCATCATGTATTATGAGAAATATAATGACAAAGAGAATATAGTGCATAATTAATGACCGTAGTTTTGTTGTCATTGCTATGACAATCCTTATCTCTTTTGGGGCCATGATGGGGTTGCTAGACTCTGACCTTGGTTTGTGGATTTATTCAGTTTTATTGAGATTAGGGCCTAGAGGGTCGCACACGACAGTGTATTCAAGATTCTACCATATTCAGTTGAATAGGTATGTAGACATAGTGGGCCCCACAATGGGGTTCGAGTGTTTTCCAAAGTATCGTTCACCGAATTAAATAATATTCATGTTGTGAATATTTGGGATTGAATTTATTTAATGTATTTGCATGTTTAGTAAATACGATAAAATATTAATCGAACGAATATTATTTTAATATGCAATGCTTGTTTAATATTTAGCGGGACAAAGATTCGATTTAAATGGATTAGTTTTTATCAAATTATATATTTTATATATAATACAAGTATTTGATAAAATAATATATAATATTAACATATTTTAGTTTATCAGAATTATTTATTTAGTGGATGTTGAAATAAAAGGGGGTCAGAGAACCCTACCGGGTATTAATCAACTACACTATAAATAAAGGAGGGGGATCTCTCACATGTGTGGTCATTATCACTATTCATTCACTTTCATAGAATGAACACGAGAACCTCTCTCTCCTCTCACATCTTAGAGAAGGAAGATCTTGATCCAAGAATCTCAGATCAAGTTATCTTCTAGAGCATTGAAGGAATCTTGGTGTGGTGATCATTGGGATGTCGAAAGCATCATCGGATATCCATGGTAGCATTCAAAATTCAGCAATCGACGGCCCTGTGGGTTTCTGAAAGTTCATGTGGATGATATAGAGGGTTATTTCTTTGGATCCTTTGAGCAACGATCACCATCGGAGAGATATAGATGACCAAGACTTCATATTTGAAACAAGTATGTTTTCTGTTTAATTTGTTGTTCTCATTACAATTTACGCGAGGATTTCAGACCTTTACAGTGCTCGAATTGTCGGCGTTGACAAGTCTCGTCGACCCGTCGATGAAATTTTTTAAAATCCATGGCCCATCGGCTTCTGATGCGGTCCCTAAAACCTTTTATTGGTATTAGAGAGACCATGTAGATTTTCTGAGTGCCGCACCAGGTGGTGTGCTCTGTATGTAGCCCACCTCAACCCTAGCTGCCATACTCCTCCTGTTCTCCATGCCCAGTCGCCCCCCCCCCCCCCCACAGAACCGGCGTTCTCAGCCTCCTTCCCTGGAACAGCCGGTTTTCTATCCCTGCTGACCCATGCCAAAACCACTCCTTCCACTCCGTCCTGAGAACCGTTCATCCTCCTCTGCTGGCTGGCAGCATGCAGTAGCTCAAGAGATCCTCCGCTGCTTAGACAGCCCATGGCCAAGCCTCCGCACGACCTTCCCACTTCCTCCCAACGACTGCTGCCCCTTCACCGGCACCGGACCACTGGCCAAAAGTAAGTCTCGGTGTTTCCCCCTTTTCCAGACTGATACCACGCAGCCAGCTTCCCTTGCTCCCCCGGGTCTCATCGTCCCAATCACTAACCACCTCCCATCTTCTATAGTGGTGTTGTACCTACCTCACCAGAGATCTATGGTCCTACCATCAGCCCACGCTCATTGTCGTAACACACGGTAGGCTGCACCATGTCAGCTTCCCCTAGTCATGGCCACCGACCTCAACCGGAACAGTGGCCCCACCAGATTCTGTCTAAATCGATGAGGTATTATTTTGCCTATATGTTTTTTTCATAGGGTAAAATTGGCCCCGATGCACTCCAGGCCAATCTCCCAAAGCCAGAATGAGTTTTGATGGATCGTTCTGGCCCATTTTTTCCATGCACCGCCTGATAGGGTCCTTCAAGGATTTGGCCCGACCCCCACAGGTCGCACAGGGATGTTTGAGGGATCGAACTATTAAATTAATAAAAATAAATTAATTTAATTAATTTATGTTTAGTATCTAAATTTAATTAATTAAAATTAATTATGGTTAATTATTTTAATACCCACCGATATAAATTAATTTAATTTTTGCATAAGAATTAAATTATTTAAAGGACCGAAAAATTATTAAATTATTTGAATTATTCAATTTAGTTAATTTAATTATATAACCCTCATAATTATTTAATGCATTTTAATTTTATCACACATTATTTAACCATATTCTAGTCTTGAGAACTGACCCTTGTATGTCTCCATTTATCCATTTTTTTAATTAATTATCCAACTACGTACAATTATTGTAATTAATTAAATAGACAGTATGCACATCGTCTTTATTTTTTGGTTAAAATGTATAAGGTCAGACACACCCAATATTTACATGATGTATATTTATACCTGAGTCCCCCTCTCTCGCGTGTGAGTAATTTTGTACGTCGGACGAAGATGATGTGAGATAAGGCTGTACTCCAAGATGACAAGTGGATCCTGCCAAGATGAGAAAGTACTCCAAGATGTGATATGGACCCTGCTGAGATGAGGTGATACTCTAGATTAATAGAAGGCATACAAGACAAAGTCAAGCTACATCAAGAGTCAAGGTTCGACTTAGGTATGATTCCCTTAGGTCCTTTACATGATCAATAATTGTCGGGTAGCAGTTTATCAATATGCATTTATTTATTATTTTATTCATTGTAGAATAGAGAAAAGATACATAAAATAATAAATAATAAAATGCATTAAGTAGTAGCGTAAGTTTTTTATTAGTGTTTAGTTGTGATTGCGACAATATAAATGAAAAAGTAAAATAGAAATAGATTAAATTTGTCAAGATAAAAATAAAAAAAGCCCCAATGAAATAATAAGTCACCACAACCTTCCATCATTCAAGTTTGAACATAACCGGGTGTTTGGGGTGCTGGTCATGCCATAGCTGAGGGTGACACTTATTACCAGGTAGTTCTTATTAGGGTGGGGGTTGACATAACAAAAATTGCATCAATTAAATATCCGTATATAGATTGTTTTAATTCCAGAGGAAAACATTAAATAAATCAATTTAAGATTTTTGAAGCTAGGATTTCACTCAACAGATCAAGGAATTGCGAGTTAATGTGGTTGACCCACCAAAAGTCGGCCTTGAACCCTCCAAGCAGTGGTGTAGCTGTATCTTGTAGACTATGAGGGAGGCTCAGAGATCCTTTACACTAGAATACTCAAACTATAGTGTATTCTTTATTCTAGTACCGAGGGTTCCTAGAAATCGAAAAAATTAGTGGGAGACATTTAATGGTTAAATTAATCGATAATGTCACATTCTGTAATCAACATAAAATTACTAATATGCTAAAGTTTATTTGTATATAATGACAAGTAATACCACTATAAAACTGTGATAAATAATGGAAAAATTTAATGTCTAAATATGCACAAAATTATATGTATAGTATAGGTGCATGAACACTTTACTACTATATCAAAATTCAAGTTTGTGTCCTAACCTGTTAAACCACCTCAGGAAGCGAGAGTGTAAAAATGATTATAGGAGACTCATGAATTAAGAATATGATGGTTCTGTCATAATCTTATCATCATGGTCTGATGTTAATTTCAGTTTCTACATCATGACATGAAAGTTGTAACATGTAGTCTCATCTCAAAGAAGTTTCAAGGATAAAGCTAAGAAAAATTTGAATGTGATGATTGCACTCGATTTTTGTAAATTGAAAGGTAGTTCACAATATTTCATGTCATCCCATTATTATACCTTTAACACCTAATTTATATAGTTTAGTTTACGGATACAAACTAATGGTATAGAGTAAGCACTTTATTACCTTTAAGGTAACATTCGCCATGTAATAAGAATATTAATGATAACATCATCTTTTGTTCTTATGGGGAATAAATTGAATGACAAGGTGAAAATGCCTATTGAAAGTTAAAACAAATGCTACTTTTTCATGTTCTTCAATGAAACAAGATTGGTTATTTTATAGCAAGTTATTTGTATCGCATATAATGAATTTTTTTGGATGTTTAAAAACAAAAATACCAAAAGAAAGTGACCGCTTCTCTTTCAGTTTATATTCATCAAATAAATGTATTATTTTATCACATACTTATTCGGTATTAAATACTATATGATTTTCAAATATATGTATTGAAATATAGTAACCAGGTAAGTAGAGAAACATTACTAGAATTATGGTGTCTTCCCCAAGAAGTTGAGAAATGTTGATTCCTAGTTTAGCGGTGAGAAACATATAACTTTTAATTTCCAAGAAATTGATTCAAATTGAAAAATTTGTTGGGTATAACCAAAAAATTTATCTTATGATCCCATTTGGTCATAATGAGACATTATTCTACTTTTGTGGAATGAATATTTGTTTTGGTAACATATTCAAAAAATTGTTCACAGGTACTTAAATAAAAGGTAATACATGGTGAATATAAAATGTAAGACTTATCTAGTTCTGAAATGATGATTCTTTGTCGTGTAAAACAAAAAATGGATGTTAATAATATACCCAGTTTTGTATTTAGGATCTTCATAACTAAACACCTATGGTATAATTTACATATTTAGTTTAGACAAAGAAAAACTTATAAATAAATGTATTCTACAAAGCTTATGGGTTAGTTCAACAAGAGAGTGTGAACTATTACAAAGTAAAACTAGAGGTAAATATACTTCATATGTTTTCTTTAAGTTATTAAGGAATGTAATAGTGAATTATATTCATGGTCAGAAGATATTAGTTTCTTTGGTACGACATGCCGAAGATTATCTTGACTATGAAATATTCAATCATGATAATGTAGCGTGGAGTAATTCTTATACACATTCTACCTTATATATATCATCGTATTTATGGTCACAAGGAGGATCGATGATAATGTCATGCATGTTTACATTGATAAAAAAATGTAGCATGTAGAAATTCCTAAATGCACATATTATACCTCAATGTTATGATGTGAGTTGTATCAATGTGGCAACATACAGAAACAGCCATTATATTTCATGATGTTCTTTGCAAATAACAGCGTAAACCCATAACCAATATGCCAACTAAAATGAAAAATGGATATCATACGAGTCAAAGTACGATGCAATTACCTTATTTCATAGATCATGTGTTAGGATTCAAAGAGTTCTTTAAGATATAAGAAAACATGCATCCATATGTACACGTGGGGCATCTTTGTAATTATCTTAACAGTTTCTTAGGATATTACATAAATCCCTAATATAGAAAATATGTAGCCAGGTGTTAGACTAAATTTCTATATAAGGGCGCAAATCTCTATTAGAGATAATGGGATCTGAATTGACTTGAACTGATTCAATTCTTGAGATACACAAATGTTTGGCATAGTAACAAGTTGCATAAGTGCATGTGAAAGAGGCATGTTCTAGTGACACATACTGTGTAGGAAGGGAAGAAACCATGGTGAAGGTTTTTGAGTTTACTGTGACCGGTGATATATTATTCATTAAGAATAGTAATTCCTACAAGTAACCACTATATGGAAATCAGCTATTATTGACAAAAAAATTAAAATTCCGAAATGTATCACATGTATCTAATTAAAAAGGGGATTGGAAATTGGATATTGCAGTGGTTATTCAAATGAGATGGTACATGGATGGTACAAGAATGGTACCAAAAAGGCATGGTTGGTTATACCATGTCGGTATGCATAAATCCATTACAATTTCAATTGTAATCACTAACTTCTAATATCATTAAATTGGTCATTGGATGAAAAAAAAATCAAATTTTTTTGAAGGTGTCAATACGACAAAACTAGACAGGGATTATAATAGGATCGAATGCCAATGAAGGTTGCAAGTTACTAAAATAATGTTTTGGATTAATATAAGCAACAAGATCTCAGAGATTCCATTTTAAATGAATCATTGCCTTGTTTATACCAATATTTAGTGGGAGCAAAAAATTTATTCAAGATAAATATGCTCGAAAACATATGAAAACAGAACATGATCATATAGTTAGATAATATCATGTTTAAAGTAATTCTCTAGTGATTGACATAAAGTAAAAACCTAAGTTCTAGAGAACCGGATCTATCGAGGTAGATCTAGTGGTTTCTTGAACCTAGTAAATCATTTATAATGTGACATTTTATTAAAAAATAAATGTTTGGACAATTCAGGTTCCATATTTTTTCCAATGTCATATGGATTAATCTCTCCAGGTTAACATGTTTGGAACATGGGAGGAGATTATAGTTTTGAATATAGTTCCATACGCATCAACGATGGATTAATAACATATGACATCTTATGTACTATAATTTATATTTATAGGATATACTTTATAGTAGGTGGATATCAATTATATCCAAAAGCTTTCAAGTGAACAATTCATAACTATCATCTTTTACATCAGTGAGTACAAATGATATTTACCATGTATATAGAGAATATAGTATGGTAGTTTTTGTGAGACACAATATAGTAATACTTATATAAATTTAATTGTGTATCATAGTTCGGATTAGGTGATGAGCAACTCAAGTTCATAAAATCCATGGGTAGCCATATCTACAAATATCAAGTACATTACAGCTTCTAAGGTAGCTGTGAAGCACTTATCAATCTCAACTATTTGTTCCAGTTCTTGGAATCTCACTTAGTGAGAAATGTATTATCATAATCTAAATTATGATATTAGTACTAGAAAACATTCAAGTTATGATGATGGAAAAAGTGATATACATAGTGATACCTTATCTTGATAAATTTTACTCTAGGAGATGAGGTCGCATACAACAGATATTCCATGTGGTGAAAACATGGTAGGAGAAATAGTAAATGTCAAAACTTAGAAAAATCATGATCTTTATCATGTTAGTTTCCAACAAGTTTTGTTAGAAAGTTGTCTCTAGAAGAAGTGGGAGTGTTGAAATAGTGGGTTCCCTAAAAAAATTGTAGTACTTTTGATTACCATATAGTGTGTAAGTTTTGTTATACATGATGCCAACATACCATTATAGTGTATACTTTTCTGAATCCACTATATAATGGTAATGTCCAAAGATTAATTGTCTTATTTAGAGGTTATAGAAGATCCCATGCTATAATGAGAACCTCGAGATACTATGACATTAATCTTAAATATATGTTCTATAGTCTATATAAATATTACTGACTGTATACAGTAGGTGTTTGACTATGAGGTGCTGGGGGATCATAAACATTGAGACTTCTTCTCATGATGTTTGTACATGGTGATCTCTAGTAGTGAGATCATGAGGACAGACCCCCCAATAGGAATACCACATGTTTTGGGTGTCATTGGTTGTTCCTATCTATAGAAATTTGTATTGGTATCTAGGCCTCAGAACATTACAAATGTGTATCATTTTATTGTGTACATTCATGAAAGGAAAAAAATCATGGCATTGAAATCATGGAGAGGTATCTTGTGTTGGGTTCCTCATCGGTGGTTGACATTGGTTGAAAGGTAATGAAAGGATTTGTCATTTCCATGATTAGGAAGTTGTATATCTCAGGTATGGTTGATAAGGATGGTGTTGTATTCATAATTCTTTAGCCGAAGCAGTTTAAAGGAGGGGGCTCTCTCTCTCTCTTGTGAGTCCATTCTCACTATTAATTAACATTCATGGAATGCCGATGAGAGCATCTTTGTCCTCACACATCCTAGAAAGAGAATCTCTCGATCCAGGAATCATATATCAAGATATCTCTCAAGCATCGAATGCATCTCGATGCGGTGATCATTGGGACGTTGAATGCATCGTCAAATATCTTCACTAGCAACCAGAATTCGATGATCGATGCTCCCACATGGTTTTTATGTGATTATGAATGATATAGATGGTTGATTCTATGGATCCTTTGAGCAACGATTGCAATTGATGCGATGCAGTCAACCATAGCTTCAGATTTGAAATACGTATGTATTATGTTATGTTTTTCTGCTCTTTACAATTTATGTGAGATCCATGGACCATTCTAGGGCTCGTATCATTGGTTTTGAAAAGTCCTATTGACCGGTTGATGAAATAGTTTAAAATCCCCTACCCACATTCTTCTACTGCAGGCCCTAAAACCTTTTAGAAAAAATATATTTACAATCATTTACCATGTTAGGAACCTCGAATAACCTACCCCACTTGAAACCAACCACAATCTTGGAGAATAACCATACAATTTCTCCTTCTCAAAAAGAAAATTCATCAATTGTGACTATTCCTCGTTCAAGGATACACTCTTGTTACCACATTACCATGATTCCAATGAATCTATATGTTCCTAACACACCCAAAATAACACAAAACTTGGTCATCACCTCTCTCGGGTAACCCTTGAAACTCAAATGAAACTAAATCTCTAATATCGTGTCAAGTCAAATAGGCCCCAAGGCCCTAACACTTTGCTTTACTAACTACGTCACATGTCTTGAAACTCGGTCCAACCACCGAGGTATATTCCAACATATAGAATTCTAGAAAATAAGGTATGTCAAGCATGATCACATTCCACATCTCACAACATCATAACAATAAAACACCCATCTCTATGATATCACATCCATAAGACGTCACACATAAATCCATCCAACCACAACCACGACACATTTCCTCTCAGAGCATATGTACACCCGATCACTCACTCAGTGACTAAGCCACACAATCCACCTCAAAAAAACCCTCCCAAGAGATCCAAAAATCATGATCACATAACATGCTGACCGACTTGGGTTACTACACCAGTTCTGTATGAGGATCACAACAAATACCTCATTGTTAATAGTCTCATAATATTTCTGTAGATAATTCCATCATAATTAATGACATAAAATCAAAAGCTACTAAGACAATAACAAGTGGAACTCATATTCCTAGAATGATGCATGAGACACCTCTTGGATCAATAAGAAAAGATTCCAATTAAATAGTAGCCTCTTCCCAATGGCCTAGGATCTAAATATCCATCATAAATCATTAAATACAAATAACATGTGTGTTTCACTAGGTCTAAATCATATAAAAATGTAACATCAAATACTGAGAACATCCATCCCATCCTCTAGTAACCTAGACATACAACCGGAATAGGTGTTTGTGATACAATAGATGATATCCAACATAAGATACAAAACATTAATATATCTGAAGCCTACCAAACCCTAAATATAGAAATTACTGGAATATAACTCCTCTGATACCATTTTTAAACATCCCAGCCTAGATTCCACTAATATGGTTCCCCAAGCTAGTTCTTCAGAAGACCTCAAGTGAACATCCTCATACAATATAGGCAGGTGTCTAGAATTTGGGGCCTATGGTAGAACAGTGAGGAGACTATACATCATATAAGATTTTATAAATCAAAATAATTAACCAAACAACCTACAAATCAAATAATTTTTAATAAAAAATAAATATAAACTAGAACAATATAAATAAAATGAAACATAGTAAATTCCATGAAATCCATGGAATATATTAAATATCGATATCCCCCTAGAGTAATCACATATAAAAATTTAAAATCCAAAAAATAAATACATTAGGCCCTACTATGAACATTTATCCATGTCACATAACATTTCCTTAGCATCTTGTCGAGCTCCACCAGCCCAATCATGAGACTACAAACAAGAATCATAATCAACCCTAAAATCCTAGTCCTCATCCCTATCCATTGTGAATTCATTATAATCATAAAATAATTCATAATTTATGCAATCACTCTCACACACACACACACTGAGGTTTCTGTGTATGATATAAAAAATAAATCTCAGTAGGTCACCCGAATGCTGAACCAATAACCTATTACCATGAGTTCGTGCTCATGAAATATGTTAATACAAGATTAAAATTACCTGAAATAAATATATTAATAATGCCACCATCACCCCTTGGTTCCATGAACATGATAAACCATACAAAAATTGAACAATGAGGGTTCTCTGAAAATATACCATAGGGGTCACTAGTCGACATACAAGGTGAATTAGTCCAAGTATCAAACTGGGATTTAGAATGTTATGTATGAACATCACAACAATAATTTAGAGTGGTAATAGGTCTAAATATATATAGTATCAATACATGTATATATCTAGGATTCATAACATAATTTATGACCATCCAAACCATGATATGGTACACCATGTCCATAAATTTGGCGTTTATTGCATTACTCCATCCTACAAAAACTACGATTCCCTGGGGAACCTGAAGCATATGTCATTCCCACCAAAAACCAAGGACAGGGGTATCAATCCAACATCCCCACCAACCATACATAAAATAATTTTGACTAGGGAATCAATCAAACACGTAATATATATAAACACATTGTTCTTAGAGTATCAGTCTAGAACACAAACCATATAGTGTACTATAAATTCCTAGAGCCTTATGCTTGTAACCCAAAAAATATTGGAACACAAAGTTCACCAAACACACAAAAATCAAAAAAAACATGCTCATAAACTTAATATAGCACTAAAACCAAAAAAAATATTAGTTTCATTTCAAAATGTGTCGTCCAATCACATAACATTAGGGTGTGCATCGTCTTGTCCAATATACCACTCCTCAGATATGGAGCATTTCGTTAAACATATTGAACTCTATCTATGAAACCTAATGTCCCCACTCTCAACCCAAACAGCCCATCTTAGTAAACTGGGATCCAACAAAGAAATAATTACCATATTATAACAACCCTTCTTCATAAACAAAATAAAAACATCAACAAACAAAGATTCCTATTAATGGATGGTTGAAGACCCATACCTATCATCAACATCATATACCCATACGCTCTTCCATCACTTTTTGTCTCAAGGAAACTTCTACAAGAGTCACTATCCAAACATAGACACCCACTTTGGCTCACTCTAATTATAAATCACTCACATTGAACTCAGAATAAATACATAAAAAAGAGGAATCCCTCTAGATCCTCAAAATTGTCACTAAAGTGGAGGAATAGCTCATGGAATCCTCTAGGATAGAACACAAGTGGATACATCCATCTCCATATCATTTGTCACAACCAATATCTCACACCATATCTAGTCACATGGGTGTATCACTTCTTGTAACATATTTTGTGGAAAACTTATGGCCTCACAAGACACAATAGTAGTAAACCTTTTCAGTTAAAACTGCTTCATTCCTATCCCCTTTCCAAGAAATCCTTGGTTGGTCTGAACACCCAACTATTCCATCAACTTCATTCACAAATCAATCCTAAAATATATTTCTTCTCAAAAAATGAATGATTTCTCTAATGAAATCACAATATATCCTCCAAATATTCTCATGAGCCTCACCTGAGTATTAACCCATGTCTCTGTCTCAGGAAACATTTTTAAGCACTTTCATGGAGGAAAATAACTCATTGACCGCATACCACGCCAGGCTTCCACATAAAAATTTTTAAAATTCCAAAATGGTTTCACCATTGAATTCTACATAAAACACCTAAAAATGGACTACTCTTTTATCACATTATGACTCGTGGGTTTAAAAACATCAAAAATCCACAAAATGTTAACAAAATGGATAGTACACTACATGTATTCTTGAGTACATGGTTTCTACTCCCATTTCCTCACACGGGAATATACTATAGTGGTACATGCCATTAAAAATCCAAGAATAGAACATGTAAAATATGTACAGGGTGTGTGCCTTAATTGATTTACTGGCTTATGTACCACACATGTCTTGGTAATGTGTCTTTGTCTAGACGTGTACTCTTACATGGTATATAACCAATATGTGTCAGGTAATGTGCCCTAAAATTCCACGCACCCCACTAAACAGGTCATCAATTCATGTAATCGACCACACATTGAGAGATACTTCACTACTTACCTTCAAGACTATACACTTAGTAATTTTTTTATCATCTTTTCTTCCCTAGGCAGTAAGAATACACGATGTGTTGTCTTAAAACCACAAGTTGTGTAGTTCGGTTTTCCAAATTGGAAACCATAATGAACCACCAAAAACGAGTATGTTTCATTATTAGGTATAGATCAATACCCATGGGGTACTTAGTAGTCAATATAGGGATTTGAAACATTAAAATACACTAATCTATTTGGATATGAGAAAACAATCAGCCTACCTCATGGAATAATGATTTGGGTCTAGATCTTCCCCTATAAGCTATGACAGCTCAATCTGGTCCCAATATCTACCATTGAAGAAGTCCAGAGGCATCTCCTCCCCGTAAAATCTCATTAAAAAAATCATTTGAGAAACTACTGAACCCTGCTATTCTATTGGGCTTATAAATCCTGTGAATGAGGAGTTGTTTTAATTAATTTAAATAATTGATTGAATGCCCATTTAACACCCATCCTCTTTCCAAGAACATGAAACAGGTTTTACCTCCCTTAGGAATACCCCATTTTCAAACTCAACTAGGGAGTCATAATGACCATTCAAAACTCTTCTAAAAACATATAAACGCCTGATCCATTATGAATAATTTAATAATTAATTAATTAATTGTTAAATATTCTTATAACCCACCAAAAACTAGGAATTCCAGAAAACTCATATGATTGGGTAATCAAACTATTATAGGGACAATAATGAGGTTATAAAAATTATCCAAGATCATGTTATAGGGAAAAATGACCATTTTACCCCTCATGAGAAATCAAAACTAAAAAAATTAAAATTTCCTCTCAAATTTGGTAATTTGAATAAACTAAAATCTCTACACATCCTCTGGTGATTTCTAAAAAAGAATCGATATTAATGAAAGTATTTTTGAGATAATATTTATTGAAAAATATGTTTCTTTGCAGATGTTTGTGAAAACCATTTAAGGTTTGGAATTATTATCTTTTTCTAAAGATGAATATAACTTTCACATTTATTAGTTAGAGAGAATTATATATCTAATGAGTTTATACGAGTTCATGGATTAAAAAATGTTTAAATTACTTTTTTTGAATTTTATAAAAACAAAACATTAAGAAAATATCTTATATGGTTGGCATACCATTGGAAGTTGAAGAAAATATCATAACTGAGAAATTTTCCCAAGAACATGGAATATTTGATAAGTATCATATATGTACCACGTAGTTAACTATATATGAAAAAGTGAGTACGAATTCTCATTGATCTCATGATGGTATTATTTTAGCATTGTGGGTTAAAATTTAATTAATTCTATAAATATGAGAGATAAATGCTTTGAATGTTCATTATATAAATTTATTAGATTTATTAGGAAATTTTGGGGAGTTTAATTTAGTGAATTTCATGGTGTGTTTCATCAAGGATGATAACATTTTATTATTGAAGTTGATGATTCTATATCCGGAATGATTCTGAAATATATTTTTTGGTAATATTTATAAAGGATAAAAAGATCGATAATGAATAACTCCAGTATGGTAAAATTCATATTCTATTGGGGAAGAGACTATCAAAAAAATGTGGCTAGTTAGTATCCCTTACTCTAATATGTTTTTCAAAATAATATAAATTACAATGTTAATTTATGAAACAAAATAACATAAGGAAAATGTATTGTAAAAAAATAACTTTGGTAGAATATCTTAACTAATGTCAAGGAAGAATGAAAAAATTATTTCTAATAAAACTATTTCGACATTTTGAAAAAAGAAGGGTGAAATACATATAACAACTCATCATATGGTTTGGATAAGGATTATGATTTGGCTCTAAATGAAAATAAATATAAAAATCCTATTGAATATGTGAATTAAAATAGATATAATGAAAAAAATGAAAACAAATGAAAACAAATTATTTCTAGAGAATTCTAAAATAGAATTGGACATATCCCTTCGAAATTGGAAACCACAAAAAAAGGAACCCATATCTATTTAATTAGAAGAAAAAACTACTCATATTTCAGTACAAAATGTATTCATTAAAAATTATAATGTAAACTAATATTTTTTATATAATTTATGGTCTCAAATTGTTTAAAATTTTATTCAGAATGATATTAAAAAATCATGAAAAATTTGGATGAGAAAACAATTCCAAATTGCTAAATAATTGAAGAAATATTTATATATTGATGAATTATCTAATTTGGTAGAAAATATATTAAATTATTAATATAAAAAATATTTGAATATTAGCGAGTTATAAAAATAATAATCATCATACGAATATAATAAAAAATCTCAAACAAAAGCATAAAAAAAGTTGTTTCGATATAGAATTTGATATTATAAAAGTTTCTCAAACTCAATACATTGATGTTATTTAAGATCCTCAAACCTCAAGGATAGAAGTTACATTAGATCATAGTGTTTCATTTGATAACACTAACTCTTTTCTAATAACTTGTATTAAAATAATACTATGATGATGAAATACCTCCTTGATGTTATGAAGATTTTAGGAGAAATCATGGAAATATTTCTTAATATACTATCCATATATAAATATATTCATGTAAAAAGTGGTTTTTTTGGAAAATTCATGTTTTTAAAGGACCTTTAATTGGTAAATATTTCAAAATAGGTATAGTTTATAATTTTCAATGTTCAATGCATGGATGGATCCTGAAAGGTGAAATATGTTATCAAATGGATTAAACACATAGAGATTGATTTCAATTATTTTTAAGAACAAGTTAATGGAGTTAGATAAGGGAATAATCATTTTCAAAATTTATGAGCAGTATAAATTCTATTTTTTTAAAATTCAAGGTTAGATAATTGTTTTAGGTCTCTTATTATATAGAAAGAGAAAGAAATATCTGACCAAAATAAGAAATTACTTTGAAAGGAATTCTTATAGATGTTGTAGAATAAAAGTAGGAAAACATTAAGGATGATTTTTATGAATTAAAAAAATTACCATGAGTATGTTAAGAATATGAATGTAATTTACAAGATGTATTCAATGAAATATTGACTTTTTTTCAAACTCATGATAATTCATAATAAACACACTCAAATAACTTTTGAATGTGTGTTTTTGAATGGTTGTCCTTTTATAAAATTTTTCTTTCATTTTTTTCCAATTTCATAAAATGAATGTATCTCTTATATTTCATTAAATGAATTTATTTATTATATTTAATGCATGAAATTTTATTTTTATACTAATTTTTGGGTATAATTAATTCCTAAACATATCTTGTAACACTTAATATCTCCAAAAAATAATTTTTTTAAATATAATGGGGGGAATGAAAATATTTATGGGAAATAACAGGGAAAATGTATATAAACATTTGGGGGAATGGTTTGGGAGAAAAATTCTAAATTTATATAAATTAGGGAATAATGAAGGTAGTGATTTATTATGTGAGACTAGGGGAGTATGAATTTTTTTTAAAATGTTATATTTATGTATTTCTCATTAAATGTTGTGTTTTGTGCCATTAAATATATTGAAATTGTTTAGTATAATTTTTTATTTCTAAATTTTATAATAATAATTTCAACAATAAAAATCCACTTCAATAATAGTTTATACCTTACTAATTTTATTTTTTCCTATGTTTCATAAGTTATTTTGTAGAAAAGGAATAGATTTTCCTGTATTAATAATTACCTTTACAACATTAGGATTTTCATTAATGGATGAAATTATACTCACTAAAATGGATAAAATGTTACAAAGTTCAACATATAGATGATTATTAAGTCTATCAGATAAATTATAACAAATTCCATTAAAAAATATTTACTAAGACTTTTTTAACGGCTTCATCATATAGAGATAGATATGTCTACATGACATACTTTTATAAAATTTGTCAAATAAATTACTCCATGAATTTTATAAAATGACCATTTCTTATTCTAGTATATGGAACACACAATAATTGTAATAAAATTCAATGAAATAACTATCAGATAAATATATTATGTTGAGCCTTTCGTATAAATAAAAAGTATGTCTGATTCCATTGTAACCACCTATGTGATATAAAAAATAAAAAAGTTGAGAATATTATCATAAATAGAATCGTAATTCAAGAAGGGTGTAGATTTTATATCTATAAATATATAGATATTCTATGAAGTTTTATTAATATCATGGTACATAATAGTTCATCAATTGTAACTTTTATAGTGTCTTTGTATCAATGAAACCATAATGAGGTTTATCATAAATGACTTAAAAAATTTTGATTTTGAAATCACTGTGTAGGATCTAGATCAATCATGGGGATATGAGGTTTAGGAAGACAATGGATTTTTATCTTATAATCAAGGTCTTCTAAGGATAGTTAAAGGGGGCAATTTCTGAAATTTTACAATACATATTGCTAATTTTTGGATGTTATTATAATTTTTTTGTAAATATTTTATCATATATATTGAATATGGTTTCATATATTTATTTTTTCAAGATTATTTTTCAATTTTTTATTTGTTTATAATTCCTCTATACTATTTGTTATCAAATTTCCCTTACTATGATAATAAATTATATCAGTAAAAGTATTTTTCTAACAATCTTCATTAAGAGTTTAAGGAAAACTAAATGTTTTAATTTATACAATGCAATTCACCCCCACCCCAACCACTTATAGTAAAACACATCCTATTTCAATCCTACAATTACTTATTAAAATATGATACATTTTTTAAGACTTTCATGTGTATTGGTTTTAATTGTTGAATTATACTTTTTGTTAAAATTTATATTGAATTTTTAATTTTGTTAATTTATTTTCATAGATAAATGATTTTCCTTATTTTGATTAATGTATTTTGTAATCTGGTTATGAAATCTTCTCATGTTTAACATAGTTAAAATATTTAAATACATAAACAAATTATATTTATATTATATATGAATTTATAAAGTTGTATATTTATAAATTTTTAAATATTTTCCCATAATTTATTATGATATTGAATAATATTTTTAATAAACATGGGGAATGTTTCATTAGGAGAATAAATAATATATTTGGAACTTTTTTATGTGGGGAAGATTTTTTTGGATTTCAAGAATTAAAATTTTCTTTTTAAAATTTTATTAAAGGAGGAGATTGTTTGTGTTGAGGTTTTATGAATTTTAGTTTTATTGTTTTGATAAATTTAATACAACCTATCATTTTATTATATAATTATTGTAATATTATTTCTATCATTTTTTTTAAATTTTTATTAAAAGTTTTTGTTTACTTATTTTACATTATTTAAATCGAATTAGTTTTATTTCTAATTATTTTTTTTAATTTTACATATATATTTTTTGCATATGTATTTTTTTTAATTTTATAAATCATATAAATATAATTTGTTAGTTATGATTAAAATATTATCATATATTATGTTTATATTTTACTAAATAAGAGTTTATTCTATTTTATAATAATTTTTTTGAAATTAATTTTTGATTAATAATTCATCGTTTATTTTTATAATTCCAATTATTATTAAAAATATATTTTTTTAAATCATGTGTAAAATGAAATTTCAACTTATTTTATATACCCATATGTATCCTCTGTATCATAGAATTTAACTTTATTGAATGTTTTATTTCTTTTGTAACATTTTTAAATTTTTATTTAACCTTCTCCATGTATTAGAAATAAGTTCTTACCTTTATGTAAGGTTGTAATTTTTATTGATATCCTTTCATGAGTATTAGAATTTTCCCTTTACTTTAACATATGTTTTATTATTTCATTACACAATACTCATGATATTTTTTTTACCCAGAAGTATGAATTCTTGTACATATATAAAACATACATAATTTTTTTCTACCTTTCCATAGAATATATAATTCAAATCTTACCCTTACATTGTTTTACATATTTCATTTTTACCATTAAATGATTTTATTTTTTACCTTTATTTATGTTATTGAATTTCTATTCTACCCTTTTTCATTCTATATAAATTTTAGGTTTCCTTTACAAAACACAAGAAATTATTTTGTTACCTTTACATTACCGTTAGAAAACTATTCTCACTATTATTTTATCATTATGCATGTTTCTATTTACCAATACATACTATAAAAATTATGTATTTACCTTAGGAAGTATATAGGCATTATGAGTTACCTTTTCAAAACCTTTTTCATCTCAATGGTTTCCTTCTGTGAGATATATAAGTACATTAATGCGTCGAACATCCAATCCTTAGTCAGTCTATAGAAAATTCATTTTACTATAACAAAAGGTATAGAATTTACCTTTCATGTTTATATACCATAGAACTTCCACGGTAACAGTTCTTTGGGACAACACCAAGGGATTTTATGGAGGTATTCTAGATCAAAAACTATTCACTATGTTCTTCCCTATCAAACATCGAGTATAAGATCTCCTTTATATATATAAGTTTCACATAATCTCAATGAAACTCAAACACTAGAAATATATATACTTCAAGTGAAATAAATTCCCACAAATAGATGATTTGTTCTATGATCATAATTGAATCAATAATATTCACATTTAAGTTCCTAACCTTGAGTAATACCACATGTTTTCATGATCTCATGTTAAATATACATATATATTTGGAATATATGTTAAAATAAACATGGGTTGATTGTGAATTTTATTGTTAAACACACATTAAAATGTATCGACCATAATGTATATTTCATGTCCAGTGAAAATAGGATCGACCGTATTTCATGATAGATACACCACACACTATGAATGATAAACAATATGTTATGATTATTAACCACATGGTATACACCTCATGTAAATTTGATATATCATAGACTTTGTGGTCACTCCAAAATGTTTTCAAAATTATGGAACAATATATTACTCATTGTTTCATTGGTATTTTTATTAATTATTGAACTACATGCATTATCTAAACATTGTGTATGATATATTTACTTAATAAAATCATATATATCATATAAAAAATATTTTATTTATATGTAAATTGTTTTAATGATGCAGTGTTCATTACTATATGTATGTCATATTTAATTTTATTATTTAATTAATTGTACATTTGACGTGTGTATTAAAATAAAATTGGATTTATTTTAAATTGCTTTAAATTATAGTAAACATCAAGTAATAAATTATAATTAATATGTTCATATTATTTATTTTATAATATATTTATATATATTTCTATTATAGAGTTAATAAATGTTTAAGTGATATTTTATTATAATTTTATTAATTTAAATCATATTCATATATATGAATGAGAATACTATAAGTTGATTTAATAATTCATCTTCAATAATTATAATTCCCCAAGATTATTCTTTGATAGAACATAATTTTTAAATTGGTAATTTTATTCCATCATATTTTTTTATATTTCTAACACACGAATGGTATTGATGGGTTTATGAAAATCCCATGCAATATGAAACAAAGGGGGATCTAGATAATTATTGAATATTTGATTATAAATAATTAATGAGGAATTATGTATAAGATAATATATGTTTGATACATCATACTGATGAATAAATATCTTATGTGGTGATTGTATCATTTATATGATCATGAATGATATTAAACAATCAATTTTATAAATTGGTCAATATTTCTTAAGAAACATGAACTTCCACATATTCTGATCTCTGTTGATCATCTTTTTTTTCTGGGTTTTCAATAGATTATATTTTATTTCAATAGTTTGTAATTTCAAGTGTGTTTTATTATTTTTATAATAAAATGAATATATGGACTCTATCATTCTATCGAACCAAAAGAAATAATTTGGGTTTTTAATCCCAAAAAAATAGTCAGGGTACATTGGGATATGACTACCATAACAGGTCAAGTTTTTTTTACCAAAGGTTATTATAACAAGTAGGATCTATAAACATGTTATCCCAACTTATAAAGTGAGGATTATGTTTTGGTACTAATCATTTAGTTGAGTATAAAATATTTAAGATTACTGTAGGATCATTGTGATCTAAACTACAATAAAAATATTGTGTTCATATTTTATTTCCAATTCATTATATCCTAAAATTTTCACTACATTTTATCTTTATTCAATATTAATTATATGAGTCATTATTTATGTTAATTTTACTAATTTAGTATTTACCACTACCCCCAATCTATTATTTCCATCTACTGAGAACCAATAATATTAACTACCATCATGTTCAATGTTATTTTAATTAATTTCATGAAATATGGAAAATCTTTTTTTGAAATGTATGGTTTTACAACATCGACTACGGTAGTTCATTTTATAAGGTTATGGAACTCAGACAAGGTTGTGAGATGGATTTCATGGTAATATGGACCATTTTGAACCAAAATTATTTTGGAATCCCATAAATAATCAAGACCCATTTCAAGAGTGGACTAACATAGTTTAAGGTTTTTTTCTATACTAGGTGGGGATTTCTATATTTAAATATGGGACAATAAAACCTCATGTTATTTAGAAAGCCTACATGCTTGTATAAATCAACAATTTAGGGGACACCCACAATTTATCATCATGATTACTAGACCATAGTACATATGTAAAATTGGATCATATATATTATCCAAATTCCTTCTAAGTGAAACACCACCTGGATGTTCCTGATGATAATGAGAATTGATAAATGAGTTTCAACGGAGAAACCAATGAAGTGGTAGTGAGATAGTTATGGTTGGTCCTAATATAAAATATTTGGGAATCATTATGTGCCCTATGGAATGTGAATCAAGAAACACATGGTTCAAGGGGGGTATTGTAATATGATACCGACACCAAAGGGTTATCCTCTCTGATGGGGAACTTGGGTATAACAAATTGAAATATATGTAATAGGAACAAGATTGTGTAGTCTAACATCATGTTGTACGGATTTTTATCACATATCAGAACATCATGTAGTATGAATTTTTTAAATTTTAAGGTCATTTATCTCTAAAAACTATGGTTTGGAATCCACTATAGATAAGGGGAAGATAAAAAACAAGAAAAATGGGCTTCGAGTAAAAATGTCAATATTGGAAACATCATTGTGGTGGGTTTATATTTTAAAGTCGTAGAACTTGGAAAAAAGGTTATATGGTCTATATAACCTATGTTGTAAGTTAAACCGAATGTGTACTATGATTTTTGGTATTACACATACAACCTTAATGGGGGTGTGTGTTATTTATATTTGGGAAACATAGTAAACTATTGGTTTTGTAGTTAATTACATTTTTTGTGAATGAGGGGAACTTATTTTACAATTTGTATTCATGAAACTAAAACTAGATGGGCCTTAATTCAAAACACATTATCCCCTCATCACATTTGGAAATAATACCCCAATACTCTTTATACAAACATTACCCATTATTAGTGTTATTAATAATCGGAAAAATATGATTACCCACACCACTTGAGAGTACACATCAATAGAGGATGATTCATTGATGGAATAATGCATAAACTGTTAGGGGATACCTAATAAAATGAGAATTAGGTGGAGGAAATATCATATGTGACTGAGTTACTCTAATAACATGAACAAATGAATGATGGGGTATCACTGAGGGCATTAGAGTTCTATTAGAACAAAGGAGGGTGGAAATATTAATTCATGAAATCGATGATAAATATTACAAAAGTGGGTACAAGTGGAATAAGTATGACTACTTACCACATTTTCAAAATGTAGGTTCTAATAGAAAACTATCAATAATAGGGGTAATTAAAATATGGGTATACCACTGACCATGTCATTAAATCATGGTTTCCAAAATATTGATGAAAACGACCTCAAAGGCATGTACCTTGGATGGGAGACGCACCATTGGCATATTATTTCATCACCTAAGGGGAGTGTATTTTGAAATATGATATTTATGGGGATCCAAGGAAGACATGATGTGTATTGAAAAAATAAATTGGATGTCCATGTATTTTTAAACACTCTAAGAGGTAATGTATCATGAATTGGCACATCATGAGGAATATCAACACATGTGGGAGTCAAACTCATCACTTGATAAGTGTATCATCTCGATTTAATGTGATTATAAAGAACCCAATGGAATGATATAGATCATTAAGGCTTTGAAATGATAAAGATATTTCAATGAGTATAATATTTTTTTGGACCAGGAATGGAAATCCATACATCTTTATGTATAAAAAAAGCTATAAATCCAGGTATACATAGTAATAGTGGGTAGTTTGGTGGGATAGCATAAAAATTAGGGATTTCCCTCTAACTTCAGGATAAAAACATAGTTATATATTTTATTCATTGTGAAAATAGATGTTGAATATTTAGTTTGGTGCCATGTAGCTAGGACTAATGTTTTTATTGTTTAGTGTCTTGATGAATGGACAATGATCTTCTGGTTTAATGTTTTATGGTAAGAAAAATATTCCATGAATTTTGGGGTCATGTGGTTAGAACCATGTGTCATTCTGTTTGGGGATATGTAATGAGAACTAGTGACTAGTAGTTTAATGTCATGTGGAATGGATTTATTATTCATGTACTATAAGGTCATGTGACATAGATCATGAATACAATTTCTAACTTCTTATAGTGAGGACATTGATCACGTGATTTAACATTGTGTAATAAAGAATATATTTCATATAGTTAACATCATATAACTAGGAATGTTAAACCAATATAAATCTTTTGAAAAGTATTTTTTGAGTAAACATTCATTGTTGGGAGGTGTGATGCACTCCCTATCCACAGTGATCGTTGATTATGAAAAGCATGTGTAATAGTTGAGACCTTTTAAGTTATAGGATCATAAAACTATGTAAATTACTACGAGCATTGAATTATAGTTTATAAAAATTAAAACTTATAACTTCCCAACATCATGTTTTTATGTATGTTAATTATATATAAATTTGTTCCGATATAAATTATAACATATGAATAAAGAAAATTATTATATTGCACAATATAAAATTATATTAAATTTCATATAGGAGATAAGAATATTGTACAAATAAGTACAAAAAGTATGTAAAATATTAATAAAAAAATTATGGAGAATCATTCAAAACATTTACAATTAAATTTCCTCACTTTCACCCGAATAGATATTGAATAATTTGAACCTAACTTAATGTATCCCCGATTATAAACCTATCGGATGTTCTACCTTATAATAACATGGAATATCATGATCATAATCATTTAAAATAGCTTTGTGTACCTATCCTTGGGAACCCTCAATTATCCAAATTAGTGACACATTATTCCTCTATATCATTAGATAACTTTATCACATGATTTAATTAAAACAAATAATATGGAGAAAAATAAATCATATATATGAAATCCTTATCAACTCTACATTTAATAAACTCTATAAAGATTAAAATTAAATATAACTTAGGAATAAGGATATTTTAAAACGTCAACAGCAACATAAAATCATAAATTATTATAAAATTTCTTATACGCATGGTTTTGGTCGTATATATAGTCATTGTCAGGAAAACATAAAATGGTCATATTTCACACGTATCATGATCAGATGTAATGACATCAGACTAACATCATATCATCTGACAATTATTCCACACTACAATACTCTTTCAATAAATCATTAGATATAATACCAATAAAATTATTTAAAATGATCTATCTTGTATAAAAAAATGTTTATTCATACTTTATGCATTACACATATATGTGTGGTAGTATTAGTAAATCATTATCTGGTAGAAATTGTAGGTCTCCATTAAATGAAATATATCCCATGGAATTTATAGATCTCTATTTTTAAAAGTTTGTAGATTTGATTCGAATTTTTTTCACTAGAATACCAATATTATATACTATAAGATGAAATCCATTATATTCACAATGAATATTAAATGAGAAAATTATATTTTTTATTAAGAAATAAAATAGATGAGATGGACTCTAAATCCATGATAAAAGGTATAAATATAGTTAAATAGGAACCTGAATCAAGTGATTCAGATGATGAGGAACCCAAACATGTGCACATTAAAATATGATCCTTTTTTAAAATTATTTATAATATAGTAAGAATTGAAAATAAATAAAGAAGACACTATATTTCTTTAACTACCATGGGCTTCTACATTTTTTCTATAAATTTACAATGAATAAATCCAATGTCACTGAATCTGATGAACAAGGTGACTAATTGAATAAATTTTTTAAAACAAATAGGGTAATATGAGAGTAAAAATAAAAATTACACAAATAGAAATAAAATAAATCTAATTAGTAAGGAGATTCATGAATATTTCTCCTTAATTAAGGGGATTAAAGATGAAAGTTCTCTTAGAAATAATAGGTGATTTATAGGGAAAACTGAATCACCTAATGAAAAAATTGATGGTGAAATGGGTAAAGTGATAATTGATCTATAATGTTACTTTAAATATATTCTAGAAGATACTCTTGAGAATAACATGGATCTTAAGAAGAAGAATATAAAATTTATAATTTAAAATAAAGAACATTTCATTAAACAATAGATACATATTAATGAGATAATCGAATATATGAAGAAGGTATATGAGATAGAAATGGAACAAAAAACATATTAATAAAATTCAACTATAAGATAAAATTTCAACAATGATGGTAATAATTTAGATGAAGAGAAGAAAAAAATAGTTTAAAGGTAGCTAACCATCATATGATGGTGACTGATCTTGAAAAAAAAGTATCTTATAAAGAGGATGAATTATTTGAGACGCAGACTTCGTCACTTTCATCTCAATGAGAGTTGAATAAGACAAAATAATAATTCATCCAATATGTTGAGAGTAAGTGTAACGACCCGAATCCGGAGCCCCTCCACTGGTGCCCCGTACCCAGTTCACCGCATGACCTCAAGCACATTTCCCAAACGCCAGAGGCTACCAACTAGCAGCGAGGGCCGTGGTAAGTTATTGGGGAAACTATGCCCTCATTTGGTAAGGTATACAAGGTAAGGGAAATAAAAATAAATAGCAGAAGCAGTAAACAATATGCAATAACTGAAACCAAACAGTGGAAGCAATGAATATATAGTAATGATTGTAATAATACAGCAAGTACAAGTATCTAAGGAAAGCAACAAACACAACAAAGTGCTGAAATAAAACTGAACACAAGTACTTAAGAAACATCAAAATAAATATATATGAGCAACTCCTCAGCATCGCAAGCCTCACCTCAGTCCCATGCTCTCCAGCTCCAGTGCAATCAAGAACCTGATGTATAAGGGTGCTTGCCCTTATCTATACATGTAACAACATAGTCTGCTTGGGCCCAAAAGAATGGCCCAAACAGGGTGTGAGATACAATCCCAATAGGCAATCACCCAAAGATCTCTGCCTAACAGTCAATGAATACATGGAAAGAACAAGTGCGGAAAGCAGTAAACGGAAAATCACACAGTAGCTACCATCCACAGTTCTAGCATATAAAGTACACAAGTAAACATCCAAAAACATGTAAAAAAACAGGTAACCCTATGGGTAGCTCTCATAGCCTAACCCCTATGGTTCAACCTACAAGTACTAGCAACCCTCTAGGAGGCACACACCGTCTCACCCCTCCGGTTCAGCTAAAGAAAATAGACTCTCTGAGGAAGCACTCACCGTCAATTCCCCCTATAGTCTCGTATCGTGCTAAAGTCTCTTTAGGGAAGCACTCAACATCTCATTCCCAATGTGGCCCACGTCGAGGAACTACAAACTCTCTGAGGAAGTACTCAACGTCAATTCCCCCTCTGGTCTCACATCATATTAAAAGTCACTCTAAAGAAGCCCTTACATCCATTCTCCATATGGTCTACTACACTAGGTCTCACAGTCCTGTGTGAAAATGAACATGCTCAACGCACGTGTATCATCCAAGTAAACCTCAAAGACTACTTGGATATCATTATAAGGTTCAACAACATAACCAAACAATAGTTCCACTATCCTACAACTAGGTATGGAAACTAGAAAATGCCAAAACAAGTAAAACAAGCATGGAAAGCATCCAGAGTACAAAAAAATCTACTCTATTCAAAAAGGTAAACCTCTACTATAGAAATCAAGCAAGCATACATTCAATCAAGGGAAAAATAGAAAAATGAACAATTCTCGTTCAAGGGAATTGGAGAAATTGCACAAAATACTCAAAGAATTTCTACATAAAGGCACAATCCACCAACCTCGATCCTAGGAGATCAATATAGATGAACCACGACGACTGATTCTCCCTAGAGCACCTTAGATCTGAGAAAATGCACAATGTTTTCAACCTTAGATAACATTAGAAGGAGGAAGAATTGGAAAACAAGGATCATGCAGAAGGGAGAACTCATCGCTGTGCTTCCAACGCAACCGACCGTGCTCGAATCGGAGAACGGACAGAGAGGCGGAAGCTCGGGGAAGATCTAGTCGTATGGGTCACTCTCGGATGAAGAACCTGGAGATGTTGTGTGTTATTTCCATCAGGCAGGACCCCGATGAATATAGTGAAAAAAAAAGTACACAACATGTACTAGGTTTTTCCTTACTCCGCCAAAATCAGCCTCCACGTCACCCTTACACACCGTGTGTCTGGCCCAGGCACGACCAGTACACGACTTCGAGCCAGAGAAGAGTACATGACATGTACTCAGAAATTACACGGTGTGTACTTCAAAATTTTCCAGAAACTCCATTTTTAATAAAAACTCCAGAAAAATGAATGGCGTACCTGAAAAGAAGATCCAGGTTCTTACAAACATTCCCCCTTAATGAAATTCGTCCCCGAATTTCCCTAGTGAGGCGTAGAAGGAGAATCACCGAAAAACTCCGAACACTGTGATCGTACATCGACCTCCCTCTCCCAAGTCTTGTACTGTACTCACCCATGCTGCCATAACACCCATACAAGAGGGACAGACCGCCCACGGAGAACCTTCGTACTACGATCGAAAATCTGGGTAGGATGCTCCTCAAATGATGCATCTTCTTCAAGCTCGACTTCCTTAGGCTGAAAGACATGAGATGAGTCTAAAAAGTAATGTTAGTGCTGAGAGATGTGGAAGACGTCGTTCATGTCCCGGTACCTCTGGAGTATCTACAACCAATAGGCAACCAGCCCAACTCTCTCCAAAACCTCAAATGGACTGACGTACCACGGTGAAATCTTTCCCTGTCTCTTAATCCTATTGTGTCCCAACCTTGGTGCGACACGCAGAAAAACCTGATCCCCGACCTTGAACTCCAGAGGTCATCTCTGCTAATCAGAATAAGACTTCTTCCAAGACTATGTTGTAGCCATCCTCTTCTGAATCAACTCAATCTGCTCTGAAGTCTCCTGAACAAGACAAGGTCCCAGCAAAGCTGCCTCTCCTGCCTCCAGCCAGTATAAGGATGATCGGCATGGCCTACTGTACAAGACCTCGTATGGTGCCATCTAAATAGTCGCCTGGAAACTGTTGTTGTAGGAGAACTCCACCAAATGGATATGCTCCTCCCAAGAATTTCCAAAGTCTAAAATGCAAGCTCTCACCATATACTCTAGCACCTTGATCGTACACTCGTACTGGCCATCAGTCTAGGGATGGTATGATTTACTCAAAAAGTACCTGGGTACCAAAAGGCTTCTGAAGTCCCTACCAGAACTGATAAGTAAAGCACACATCCTTATCTCAAATAATAGAGCGTGGAACTCTGTGCAGACGAACGATCTCTCTGATGTAAAGTCGACCCAGATCATCGACACTGAAGGTCTACTTGATCAACAATAAGTGATAAACCTTCGTGATCCTGTTGAAGACAACCCAAACAACCTCATTCCCTCGAGGAGACCTCGGCATCCCGATCACAAAGTCCATCGCAACATCGTTCCACTTCCACTCTAGAATGGGTAACTAATGTAAAAGGCCTGCTGGTCGCTAGTGCTCCGCCTTCATCTGCTGACTAGAAGAACACCGCAAGACGAAACCAAAAACATCTTTCTTCATACCTGGACACCAGTACTGGCGATGAAGATCCCGATACATCTTGGTGACACCAGGATGAACTGCCCAAACAGAAGAATGAAAATCCCACACCAGCTCCTCGCGTATGTCTAATGGCACCCATACGCGTCCCTAGAAATGCAAGATCTCATCCTCACCCACTGTCCATCCTGGAAGAGGGTCTTCCTCTAACACACTCTCCTACAGCACTAAGCCTTCTGAGTCTGATAGGTGCCTCATCCGTAACCGATCATGTAGTGTAGAGGTAACAGCTACAGATGATAGGAAGGTATGTCCATGTCTGTCGTGCACCTCCAGATGCATCTCAGAGAACAGAGCCATAAGCAGCCACTCACTACTAGCCTCCTTAACGGCCTGAATATGAGTTCTCCTGCTCAATGCATCTGCCACGGCGTTGCCCATTCCCGGTGTATAGGCAAGCTCGAAATCAAAAGTCTGAAGATACTCGACCCACCTGCGCTGCCTCAGATTTAGATCACGTTGAGTGAAGATATACTTGAGACTCTTATGGTTAGTGAAGACCACAACGTGCTCTCCCAGAAGATAGTGTCTCCAACAGTGTAAGGCATGAACAATAGCTTCCAACTCCAGATTGTGCGTATGGTAGTTCCTCTCATGCGGCCTCAAATGGCGAAACCCGTAAGCAACGAATCCATCTCTCTGTATAAGCACAAAACCTAGTCTGATACCTGAAGCATCACAATAAACAATGTAGATCTTGCCTGGATCTGGAATGAATAGTATCAGTGCTGACGTCAATCTTCCTTTCAGCTCCTAAAAGGCTGAATCACAAGAATCTGACCATAAGAACTTCGCCCCCTTCTTGGTCAGACCTGTCAAAGGTGCTGCTAGTCATGAAAAGTATTGAATGAAGCGTCTGTAGTATGCAGCCAGCCCTAGGAAACCTCGTACATCAAAAACATTCTTCAGATGCTCCCAAGAGACTATAGATCTCACTTTCTCTGGGTCCATAAATACTCCTTCCTCTGAGATGACGGGACCCAAGAAGTGAATCTGATCCATCCAAAAGTGGCACTTCGAGAATTTAGCGTAAATCCAATGCTCTCTCAGTGTACTCAGAATGATCTCAAGATGTGTGGCATGGTCGTGTCGAGTGTGAGAGTACACCAAGATATCGTCCACGAAGACCACGATGAATGAGTACAAGTAAGGATGGAACACTCGGTTCATGAGAGCCATGAAAACTTCAGGCGTGTTTGTGAGACTGAACGGCATGACTGTATACTCGTATAGACCATACCTACTCCTAAAGGATTTCAGAGGTATATCTGATGTTCAAATGCGCAACTGATGATAACCGGACCTCAAATCAATCTTCGAGAACACCCGGGATCCTCAAAGATGAACAAAGAGGTCATGGAACCTTGGCAAGGGGTACCGGTTCTTGACCATCAACTGGTTCAACATCCGATAATCCACACAAATCCAAAGGGTACCAACTTCCTTCTTCACAAAAAAGATAGGAGAACCCCAAGGGGAAGTGCTGGGTTGGATGAAACCCTATGCCTGTAACTCCTCCAACTGCTTCTTGAGCTCCTGCAACTCAGCTGTATCCATCCTATGAGGAGGAATGGACACCGGTGCCGCTCATGGAATGAGATCCATAGAAAAGTCTACCTCACGCTTCGAAGGAAAACCTGAAAAGTCTTCTGGAAAGACGTCCCTGAAACGATCCACCGCTGGAGGAAATTCTAACTGTGAGGTCCCCTGATTATCCAGATAAAGACTAGCAATCTGGGTTGTCACCCTTCCTAGCCCATGATGGTCGAGTCCTGCTCGACTTACTCGAACATCCCATTCACCTCTATGAGGAAAAGGTTCACCCTATGGTGAGATAAAACTCACCCTGTGGCGGTAACAGTCGATGAATTCCTGGAAGAGAACCAACCAGTCCATCCCGAGGATGACATAATAGCCTGTCATCACTCGGATATAGAGATCCCATAATAAACGATACCCTGCAACCTCGAGAGGGAACTCTCTACATTGGCGTATAATAGATGTCCTCATCCCCAAAGGTGTGTCTAGTGTCAACGAGTAGGCAGAAGAAAATATGTAGAGACCAAGGCTCTCCACGATAGAAACGGAGATAATGCTATGCATAGAACCAGTATCGAAAAGAGTTGAAGATAAAACTGAGGCTACAGAAATCGTACCTCAAACTGTAGAAGGGCCGGGATCCTGCTCTTGATAGGTCTTCTCCACGACGAAAGACTGGCCTGCACCGCGGACCTGCGCCCCTGGCTGACCACTCTGAGCTGAACCTCCCTGCTGGTGCTAAGGGACTGGTGGCTGACTGCCATGGCCTCGACCTCCACCTCGGTTCGAATGGCTGGAAGAAGTCCAGTTCCCCGACTGGTGAGAAACTGGCGGGGCTTCTCTTGAACGAGGAGTCATGGGAGAACCCCGGTCACCAACTACTGGTGAGAAAACCTGGTAGAAACGTTGAAGGTGACCCATATTTCCGTAATATCGGCACTCCACGAGGTCTCTCCGGCACTGTGGCCTCGTGTACCCTTACCGGCCACACTGGTATCATATCACCTGGCTTCCTGACAATGCATCTCGCTTTCTCGGATCACCGCACGTAGACTCCCTACGGTGATTTTTAATGTCATCTGAAGGGAAACTAGTTCTGTGGGCAGAACCGCCTTGGCTTGCAGCTCCGGAGTATCTCATGTTGCGCTCCGCAATCAGTGCCTGATTGATGATGGAAGTGATGGAAGTCAACTAGAAGATATTCAAATGTGAGTAGATCTCCCGCCTGAGACCATCCTCGAACATCCTTGCTAAGAACACCCCACTCCCATCCCGGTGGGGTGTGAAACGCTGCAGCTCGATGAAACAAGAGGAATAATCCATGACAGAAAGAGTACCCTGCACTATGCTCATGAACACCTGGGCTCGATCGGCCCTCAGGGTCTCCGGGTAGAAATAGTCGTAGAACACGAACTAGAGCTCCTCCCAAGCCATAACCTGCTGATGACCCACCTGTGAGATCACATCCCACCTGCTCTTGGCAGCGTCTCAGAGCATGTAGGTAGCGAGCTTGACCCGCCTCTCTAGAGGCATCTCTAGATGCTCAAAGATAGTCAGCATGGCTTCCAGCTATGACTCTGCAGCCTGTGGTCCTCCTTCCCCTGAGAAAGTAGGAGGATGCTGCTGCTGGAAAACCAACGTCAAGTCTTCCATAGTCATGGAAGGAGGCGGTGCTCCCTGAAAGGTCTACATCATCCTCATAAAACATTCCCTGAAACTGCTCATCATCGGCTGCAACTAGTATGATAGCCGGTGCCAAGGCGGGCTCGACTGGAGGATCGACCGGAGGTCCCTGATCAGCCATATCTGGCGTATGATCACTGCTTGATGACAGACATACAACCGGAGGACATCTCGGAGGCATAGCTCTGAAAGATCAAAAGCACACCTTACATTAGAAAACAAGGATAGGGAAACACAGGAGTACAAAACGGTAACAGGGGAAGAAAAACACACAAGTTTACAAAACGCGACCACACGACATGTATAAAAACTACACGGTGTGTCTTCTTGAGATACTAACATGGGAGTATACCCATGCCCTGTAACACCCTGATATTTTATGAGAAGTATATTTTTTTATGTCTTATGTTATACGAAACATCAAAGGAATCTTTCATTACACACAATACTAGCTTGGCTTTCTTTACACGCAATCGCGACCTTCCACAATAGCGTGTGTTGTACACAATACCGAGTTTCACTAGATAATGATATGCTATTAAAATATTATATAAACTAGCTGTTATGAATAGTAATACGACTTTTTTAAATTTTATAAATTTTATCTTTCAAAATGGACTTCATTTTTGGATTCAGAATATTGAAATTATCCTAGGTTGAATTTTTGGTATTTTTCTGAAAACATTCAATTTTTTATGAATAGTGAAAACACTAGGTTACTATTTAAAAACCAACTTTTTATTTAAATAATTATTTATTTTTTTTAAATTTATTTTAGGTAAAAATTTATACATAATACCTATATATTTTCAATGTAATTCATTGGAGTCATTTTATAATTATTTTATATATATAATCATTTTATTAAACTTTTCACCGTCTTTTACCTACCTCCTATGAGCTTTTTTCAAATTTACATAAAACATAATTTTACCATTTCTGTGAGTGAAATTTCAAAAATACGAGAGACATGGTTAATATCAAGGAGTAAAATGTGGTTAAATAAGATAAAAATAATTTTTGGTGAATAGTAACTTTTTACTTTTATTTACCACGGTTAAAAGTAAATAGGGTCATTAAGGGTAAAAATAGTGTTATTATCACCCTAACACATGTCCTAATTCTATTGGATAAGTTTAAATAGACCAAAAACAACCTTAGGAATAAACTATGTCCATTTAGGTCCACTTGGATTAGATTCGGACATTTAATACTATTTTATTTAAAGAAGAGTTAAAATAGTAAAAATCAATGTTTAATAACTAAAACATTTTTAATATAGGGTTATAAATAAAATAATTTCGAATATAAATATTCATTAGAAATATAAAAATATTTCCTACATAATTGTATTTTATTTTTAATTTTTAGACATTATATAAGTTAATTTATTTTTGACACAATGATGATGTAGTAATTATCTTATTAATGAAATATTAACATAATTGATGTTATAAATACCCAAATAAATGTAATTTGAGACTTTTTATGAATTAAATTAATTTTATATGTTAATATGACATATTAGTATTTATTTAATTATCTTTTTTAGAACTAATCATGCTGTTATATGTTTTACAAAAATAAATTAACAAATAGTGTCAAAATTGACATAAAATAGTTTTTAAAACAAATATTATATTATTAATTGTTATTTTATTCCTAAAAATCTATGGTTCGGCCAAATGACTTAGATAAGGTTATATATATTAATAATTAACAACTTGGGATTCTTTTGGCTTGTTATATTAAGTTTATTAACCATATAATATAAGAAAACAAGAAGACTGAGTAAAAGTTAAATTATTTAACTTAGTGTTAAATCTAAATGATAAGGTTAAAATAGTAACCTAAAATTGTCTAAAATATATTTTTTGAGAGGATTAAGTCCCATACCCACCTTAGCATCGAAATAAATCAATTTTGAGCTATTTAAAACTGAATATGACTTTATAATAAAATAATATTTTACGTTTTTCCTAAGGTGCCCCTCTCCCCCCTTATAAAAGGGAACCTCCTCCCACTCCTCCACACACCACATTGAGCCTCCAATCCCGTACAAACCCTGCCAATTTCTCTTCTACACTTCCCTAGTAATATTATAGAGGTCCTGGTCTTCTTCAAAGAACAATTTTAGTGCCCTAAGATGAGGTTTCAAAGAGGCGTGTCAAAGAAGAGGTAATATATGTTACCGATTCTTTCAAATTTATTTCTTCTTATACTTATTCTTCTTTAGTTAGTTCATTATGAAGTAATAACAACAGTATCACTAATATACTTATATGTTTTTATAAATATGAAATAATAGTATTTCACCATCTATCCATCCTATGGAAAATGAAATCACCGCACGTGCGTACGTACGGAATACCGTCTCCACGCCGTGGTGTAATCTGTTTTCCACCACCACCTTACTTGGATGGGTATAATGGTGTAAATAATAGCTATATATTATTATTGTAAAGTTATATTTATTCTCAAATAGTATACATACACTCCAATATAATTCCACGATCATGGTAACGATATCATCGCTCGTGCGTACGTGCGGAATACCGTCTCCAGGATGTGATGTGACTCATTCTACAAGATATTCATTGAATAATGATTATATAAATGAATTGAATGAATAAATATGATATATATTACACTAATACCATTCTGGAAATGATGTATCTATAACCTAAAAATAAGAATAAGAATTTATTCTACAACACATGCATAAGAATAAAAAGCAATAAACACTCGAATAACAAGTAGCGATGAAATATTACTAATAAGAAGCTAAGAATATGATCATATATGATATCATAAAAATGAGTATGATTCTGTAATAATTCAATGACATTATTTAAATTATTATACAGGAGGTTAGGACGCGTACGAAGCAAATCAGACCTAAGGTAAGGGAAAATCTTGCAATCTCAATTTTTATCCGAGATTGTTTATACTTCCGAATTTACTAGGGAATATTTATCATCCACATCCACGTTTCCTCAATATGTAATGTTATTTCCATATACCTACAATTTTTTAGATCCAATTTTACCCATTGGTGAGTTTTTAGTAAAAGATATGAAAGGAATCTTTTGTCGTTTTTAGTACGAGGTACTTTTTGACTTCTCCGTCCAAAGTACGAGAAGAATGTTTTTTTAACTTATATGGCCTGAATGGAATTTTAGAACATTATTTCCATGAATATTAATTTAAAAGTTTTCAAATTTACTTTTAATCAACTTCTTTTAGTTTAAAATTATATCACATTTTAAGAAAGGACAATGTTTTTGAAGTAAAAAGGATATTTTTCTCAAGAATGGAGTTCAAGCCTTTTATAAAAATTATTTTCCATCTAAGATAATATAGGGTTCTGTTTCTATCCCTATTTTTACATTGATTTGATTATGTTATGATGGAATTATTTTTATGAAGTCCTTTTATCTTATATGGATTATGTTATGATGGCACGATGTTTAATAATCCCATTTTTATTACATGGGTTATGCTATGATGTATGATTTATGATTTTGTGGAACACATAAGAATGGTTTAATTATGAGATGGATGGGACCTATATCTCCCTCCAATTCATTGGGTAAAGATTTATATCTCATGAGATAGACATGGATGGAATGACAGGTTAACCCGATTCAGTGAAACCTGACTGAAATGAGGAGTGAACTCGGTTCAAAAATGGACTTTGTCTACTATGATAGTCTTGTCAATGATTCGTGACTAATAAGAAATGATTCTCTATGATTATGTGTGTATTCCACATTGTTTCATGTTTTAAGTTATGATTATTTGGATTACATTTCACTATTATGAATGATCCCATGTCATGATATTATGATCTCTTTTGCAGGATAATATTTTCAAAATGTTATGTTCTTAAGAATATGATATGATTGATATTTATTTTGTTTACCCTTACTGAGAAATTGAGCTCAATCTTTTGTATGTTTTCTTTTCCCCAGGTCTGGAAGAAGGGTATTAAGTAGAATATGCCAAAAGGGACTCTAGATATGATGAAATTAATGGGAGACAATGTAGATTATTTATGAACCAATTGTTTATGTTTCCCAGTTTCTAAAGACACTATACCTATATGGTCCTTTCATGTTTTTGTTATATGTTTTAATAAGTATGCTTCAATTCTAAAGTAATAACAATGTATGTAAAGTATGGGTTGTTATAGTTGGTATCATAGGAAAGGTATAATCAACCTTTGGAAACTAGGATGTGAAAACCTTAGTAAGAACCCAAAGGATATATCTAAGCATAGAACTCAATATTAGTGTTTTAGAAATGGCCATGAACAACCTATGATAAGACCTTAAGTGTGAAATTTTATTTTTGATTATGCTGTTTTCCTAATATTATTAGTGTTTCTCACACTATTCTTCTTGGTTTTAGTCAATGGCTGGAACCCGAAGGAACCGTGTTAATGCAGAATGCGATGGGAAATGCAATGATTGTCCCTCTGAGCAACCAAACGTTATGGGAGATGGAATGCAAAATCTTGGGGCCATGCTCACACAACATTCTCAATCTATGAATCATGTAGTACTTCCAAATGAGCAAAGGAAGGAGCAACATTCTGTTGAATCCTTCATGAGGTAGCATCCACCTTCATTTAGTGGGTCCACTGATCCATTAGTGGCTGAACAATGGATCATTACCACTGAAAATATATTTTCAGTTTTTCAATGTTCTGAACATGATAAAGTCATCTTAGCAGTATATCGTTTGGAAGGTGAAGCTGATCAATGGTGGAATCTTATCAAGAATACTAGGCCAAAACATGAAATTGAGTCCATGGAATGGGATAAGTTCAAGAACTTATTTTTCAATAAGTACTTCCCTCGTATTCTTCGAACAGAGATGGAGAAGGAGTTTCTTGAACTAAATCAAAAGGATGATGAATCGTTTGGTACCTACAAAGCAAATTTTACCATACTTGCAAGGTACGCTTCTGGTATTATTATCCAACCTGATAGTAAGATCGATCGATTATTTAGTGTCTTAAAACCAAGTCTTCAAAGGGAGTTAGCAATAAGTGACTTCAATAGCTACGACGAAGTCATTCGATGTGATCTCAAGGTTGAGATGGAGATTGGAGTAACCCATCAGTCATATGGGTTTGATAAGAAGAGGAAAATGGAATTCAAAGGAAAATATAAAGAGCACACTGAATAGAAGATGAGTTTTCCCTTATGCTCAAAGTGTGGAATGAAACATGGAGGGAGTTGTCGTAAAGGGACAAGTAAATGTTTCAAATGTATAAATGAAGGTCATCGGGCATTTTAATGCCGCAATGATGGGAAGAATATGTCTAGTGATGAGAACAAAGAAAAGGCTACACAGAGTGAACCTCCTACAATTCAATGTTACAAGTGCAAGGAAATGGGGAATTATGCTAATCAATGCCCTAATCCAAGGGTTTTTGATGATGATTGATGTCAACAAACTCTTAAGAATAATGATAAAGGAAAGTTACATGAAATTTCTATCGGTGATGTGGAGTATGATAACGAAGTGGTGAAAGGTACAATTACCATCCAATCTAAAGTAGCAAATGATTTATTTGATTCAGGATCCACCCAATATTTTATATCTGATGAATTTTCTAAGGGTATCGAAGTATTACATCAACAATTAGATATTGAGTAAGCTTTGACAACCCCTAATGGAACAACAGTCGCATAAAAAGTTTACAATTCTTCTCCGATTGAAGTTTGTGGGAAAGTGCTTCCTAAAAATCTTGTAATCCTTCCTACAGTGGAATATGATATGATTCTTGGCATGGATTAGATTTCTTTATATGGATCTCATATCAATTTCCAAAGAAGTGAAGTCACGTTTCATATTCCAGATCAATCTATGATCGTCTATCGATGCAAGGATGAACATAACCTTCCAGTGGAAATTTCATCCATCTTATGGGTCTTGATTCCACTAAATAAAGGTTATTTATCTCAAAGAGTTGGAGAGAAACTCACAATTACAAATATTCCCATTGTACGGGAGATTTATGATGTCTTCCCAGAGTAATTTCATGGTCTTCCACCAAATTGTGATGTTGAGTTTTTAATAGAACTCATACCGGGTGCTATGCCCATTTCAAATACACATTATAGAATGGCCCCAATTGAGTTGCAAGAATTGAAGAAGAAACTCCAAGATAATCTTGTTAAAGGATTCATATTCCCTAGTGCGTCACCTTGGGGAGCACCTGTTCTGTTTGTTAAGAATAATGATGGATCAATGAGACTCTGCATTGATTATCAAGAACTTAACAAATATCACTATCAAGAACAAATATCTTCTCCCATGCATTGATGACTTATTTGACCAACTACGCGGAGCTCAATACTTTTACAAGATTGATCATCATTCAGGGTATCATCAATTAAGGGTCAAAAGGGAGCATATACCAAAGACGGATTTCCGTACAAGGTATGGACACTATGAATTTATAGTGATTCCATTTGGTCTTACTAATGCCCCTTCTATCTTCATGGATCTAAAGAATAGTGTCTTTAGAGACTATCTTGATCAGTTTGTGGTTGTCTTTATAGATTATATTCTTGTCTATTCAAGGAGCATGTAAGAACATGAAGATCACTTGAGAATTGTATTGAAGACCCTGAGAAAGGAGATGCTTTATGCCAAATTTACCAAGTGTGATTTTTGGCTTCAAAAAGTTGCATTTTTGGGTCACATAATCTCAAAATAGGGGATATCTGTGGATCCAGCAAAAATAGAGGTTATCAAAAGATGGTCGAGAACAACAAAAGTAACTGAGATCCAATGTTTTATTGGTTTGGATGGATATTATCAACGTTTTGTGAATGATTTTTTCACGATTATCTAACCCAATCACCAAATTGAATCAGAAAGGAGTTACTTTTGTTTGGATAGAGGAATGTGAAGAGAATTTCAAGGAGTTAAAAATAAGGTTATCCAGTGCACCTATGCTCACACTGCCTTATAGTGGAGAAAGGTTTGTGATCTACAGTGATGCTACCAAGAAGGGATTGGGGTGTGTTCTCATGCAAAATGATATTGTGATAGCTTATGCCTCACGACAGTTGAAAATCCATGAGAAAAATTACCCAACTCATGATTTGGAGTTAGCTGCAGTAATCTTTGCCTTAAATATTTGGAGGCATTATCTTTATGAAGAAAGGTATTATATTCATAATGATCATAAAAGTTTAAAGTATATTTTCACACAAAAGGAGATGAATATGCGCCAAATAAGATGGTTGGAGCTGATTAATGATTACGACCGCTCAATTCATTACCACCCTGGGAAAGAAAACAAGGTGGCAGATGCATTAAGTCGACAAGACCATGCTGATTATCCATGATGAGGATCACAAAAGATCCAATATTTATGGATTTACAAAGGATGGATCTTGGAATTATAATTGAAGGGGAAAAATCTTATCTTTCTCAAATGAATGTTCAACCATCTGTACATGTGAAGATTAAAGAGGCACAAAATGAAGATGTAGAGTTACAAAAGAAGGTGGGAAATGTTCCTGAATTCAACCGTGATTGTGATGGGATAATAAAGTGCAGGAATCGGGTTTGTGTTCCTCCCATACCAGAATTATAGAAGGAGCTGTTGGATGAGGATCATAGTTATTCATTCTCTATTCATCCTGGAAGCACAGAGATTTATAGGGACCTGAAAGAGTACTTCTGGTGGGATGGCATGAAAAGAGATGTTGCTAAATATGTCTCTCAATGCTTGGTTTGTCAGCAAGTTAATGTTGAGAGATATAAGTCTAAGGGGATGTTACAACCATTACCCATACCCAAATGCAAATGAGAAAACATCCCTATGGACTTTGTCACCGGACATCCTAAAACATCCAAAGGCAATAATGCTATCTGGGTCATAGTTGATCGTCTTACATAGTCAGCACACTTCATTGCTATTAGAGAAGATTTCTCTCTGGATCATCTTTCCAGGATATATGTAAAAGAAGTGGTAAGATTGCATGGAGTACCACTTTCAATTATATCTGATCAGGATCTGAGGTTTACCTTGAAGTTTTGGTGAAGTCTTCAGCATACTCTGGATAAGAAGTTGAGTTTTAGCACTACTTATCATCCTCAGACATATGGTCAGTCTGAGAGGACAATTCAAACTCTAGAAGATATGTTGAGAGCTTTCTATATTTATTTCAAAGGAGGTTGGGATCAACACCTAACTTTGGTGGAATTTTCTTATAATAATAGCTTTCACTCCAGTATTCAGATGGCTCCTTATGAATCTCTCTATGGAAATAAATTCTGAACTCCAACTTGCTGGGATGAATTTGGGGAAAGAAATCTATTAATACCCGATCTTTTTGATGAGATGGCAGAAAAGGTCCAATATATTCAACAACACATAAGAGAAGCTCAGAGTCGACCAAAAAGTTATACCGATAACTTAAGAAAAGACCTAGAGTTTGAAGTGGGTGATAAAGTGTTCTTACGAATATATCCTTGGAAGAGAGTAATGAGATTTGGAAAGAAGGGAAAGCTGAGCCCTAGGTATATCGGTCCTTTCGAAATACTGGATTGTGTTGGCAAGGTAGCTTACCGATTGATGCTTCCACCGAATATCTCTCAAGTTCACGATATGTTCCATTTATCTCTCCTGATAAAGTACGTACCCGATTTCACATGTACTTTTATGGAGGAACCACCAATTATAATAAGCTATATGGGAGCTTGAGGATATGATGAGGGAAAGGCATCCTCATCTGTTTGTTACGAAGTGACGAATTTCGAGGGAAAAATTCATTTTAAGGGGGGTAGAATGTAACACCCGGATATTTTATGAGAAGTATATTTTTTTATGTCTTATATTATTCGCAACATCAAAGGAATATTTCATTACACACAACACTATCTTGACTTTATTTACACGTAATTGCAACATTCCGCTATAGTGTGTGTTGTACGCAATAACGAGTTTCAGTAAACGACGATATGCTATTAAAATATTATATAAACTAGTCGTTATGAATAGTTATACCCAATTTTTGAAATTTTATAAATTTTATCTTTCAAAATGGACTTCATTTTTTGGATTCGGAATATTGAAATTATCCTAGGTTTAATTTTTGGTATTTTTCTTAAAACGTTCAATTTTTGATGAATAGTGAAAACACTGTGTTACTATTTAAAAACCGAATTTTTATTTAAATAATTATTTATTTTATTTAAGTTTATTTTAGATAAAAATTTATACATAATACCTATATAAGTTCAATTTAATTCTTTGGAGCCATTTTATAATAACTTTAGATATATAAAAATTTTATTGAACTTTTCTCCGTCTTTTACCTACCTCCTAGGAGCTTTTTGCAAATTTACATAAAAATTAATTTTACCGAATATGTTAGTGGAAATTAGAAAATCCAAGAGACATGGATAATATCAAGGAGTAAAATGTGTTTCAATATAATAAAAATATTTTTTGGTGAATAGTAACTTTTTACTTTTATTTACCACGGTTAAAAGTAAATAGGGTAATTAAGGGTAAAAATGGTGTTATTATCACCCTAACACATGTCTTGATTCTATTGTATAAGTCTAATTCGACCAAAAATAAACTTAGGAATAAAATATGACCATTTAGGTCCACTTGGATTAGATTAGGACATTTAATATTATTTTATTTAAATAAGAGTTAAAATAGTAAAAATCAATGTTTAATAACGAAAACATTTTTAATATAGGGTAATAAATAAAATAATTTCAACTATAAATATTCATTAGAAAGATAAAAATATTTCCTATATAATAGTATTTTATTTGAAATTTTAGACATTAAATAATTTAGTTTATGTTTGACACAATGACGATGCAGTAATTACCTTATTAATGAAATATTAACATAATTGATGTTATAAATACCCAAATAAATGTAATATGAGACTTTTTATGAACTAAACTAATTTTATAGGTTAATATGACATATTATTATTTATTTAATTAACATTTTTTGAACTAATCATGCTGTTATGATTTTCCAAAAAATCAATTACCAAATAGTGTCAAAATTGACATAAAATAGTTTTTTAAAAAAATATTATATTATTAATTGTTATTTTATTCATAAAAATATAATGTTCGTCCAAATGACTTAGGTAAGGTTATATATATTAATAATTAACAACTTTGAGTTCGTCTGGCTTGTTATATTAAGTTTATTAAACATATAATGTAAGAAAACAATAAGACATGGTAAAAGTTAAATTATTTTACATAGAGTTAAATCTAAATGATAAGGTTAAAATAGTAACCTAAACTTGTATAAAATCTATTTTTTGAGAGGAGTTCGACCCATCCACACCATAGCTTAGAAATAAATCAATTTGGAGCTATTAAAAACAGAATATGACTTTATAATAAAATAATATTTTAAGTTTTTCCTAATGTGCCCCTCTCCTCCCTTATAAAAGAGCACCTCCTCCCTCTCCTCCTCACACCACATTGAGCCTTCATGCTCAGCCAACCCCTAACAATTTCACATATACACTTCCCTAGTGATAATATAGAGGTACTGGTCTTATTCAAAGACCAATTTTAGTTCTCTAAGAGGAGGTTTCAAAGAGGCGTGTCGAAGAAGAGGTAATATCCGTTACCGATTCTTTCAAATTTATTTCTTCTTCTACTTATTCTTCTTTAGTTGTTTCATTATGAAGTAATAATATTAGTATCACTAATATACTTATATGTTATTATAAATATGAAACAACACTATTTCCCCTTCTATCCATCCTATGGAAAATTATATCATGGCGCGTGCGTACGTACGGAATACCGTCTCCACACCGTGGTGTAATCTGTTTTCCACCACCACCATACTTGGATGGGTATCATGGTGTAAAGAATAACTATATATGATTATTTTAATGTGATATTGATTCTGAAATAGTATACATACACTCCAATACAATTCCACGATCATGGTAACAATATCATCGCTCGTGTGTATGTACGGAATACCATCTCCACGATGCGATGCGACTCATTCTACATGATCTTCAATACATAATGACTATATAAATGAATTGAATGAATAAATATGATATATATTAAACTAATAACATTCTTGAAATGATGTATCTATAAACTAAAAATAAGAATACGAATTTATTCTACAAAACGCGCATAAGAACAAAAAGCAATAAACACCTGAATAACAAGTATTAATGAAATATTACTAATAAGAAGCTAATAATATGACCATATATGATATCATAACAATGTGTATGATTCTGGAATAAGTCAATGACATTATTTAAATCATTATACTGGAGTTTCAGACACGTACGAAGCAAATTAGACCGAAGGTAAGGGAAAATCTCGCAATCTCAATTTTTATCTGAGATTGTTTATACATCTAAATTTACGGGGGAATATTTATCATCCACATCCTTGTTTCCTCAATATGTAAAATTATTTCCATCCACCTACAATTTTTTAAATCCAATTTTACCCATTGTTGAGTTTTTATTAAAAGATATAAATGATTATTTTTTCATTTTTAGTACGATGTACTTTTTGAATTTTCCAGCCAAAGTACGAGAATAATGTTTTTTTAACTTATACGGCCTGAATGGACTTTTAGAACATTATTTCCATGAAGCTTACTTTACATGTTTTCAAGTTTATTTTTAACAAACTTCTTTTATTTTAAAATTATATGACATTCTAATAAAGGAAAATGTTTTTGAAGTAGAAAGGATATTTTCCTCAAGAATGTAGTTCAAGCGTTTTATCAAAATTATTTTCCATCTAAGATAATATAGGGTTCTGATTCTATACCTATTTTTACATTGATCTGATTATGTTATGATGGAATTATTTTTATGAAGTCCTTTTATCTTATATGGATTATGTTATGATGAAACGATGTTTAAGAATCCCATTTTTATTACATGGGTTATGCTATGATGTTTGATTTATGATTTTGTGGAAAGAATGGTTTCATTATGAGATGGGTGGGACCTATATCTCCCTCCAACGCACTGTGTAATGATTTATATATCATGAGATAGACATGGCTGGAATGGCAGGTTAATCCGGTTCAATGAAACAGGACTGAAACGAAGAGTGAACTCGAATCAGAAATGGACGTTTTCACTAAGATAGTCTTAGCAATGAGTCTTGACTAATAAGAAATGATTCTCTATGATTATGTGTGTATGCCACAAAGTTTCATGTTTTAAGTTATAATTATTTGGATTACATTTCACTATTATGATTGATCCCATGTCATGATATTATGATATCTTTTTCAGGATAAGATTTTCAAAATTTTATGTTATTAAGAATATGATATGATTGATATTTATTTTATTTACCCTTACTGAGCATTTGAGATCACCCTTTTGCATGTTTTCTTTTCCCCAGGTCTGGAAGAAGGGTATTAAGTAGAATATTCCAAAAAGGGACTCTAGATATGGTGAAATAAATGGGAGACAATGTAGATGATTTGTTAACCAATTGTTTATGTTTTCCAGTTTCTAAAGACAATATACCTATCCGGACCTTTCATGGTTTTGTTATATGTTGTAATAAGTATGCTTCAATTCTGAAATAATAACAATGTATGTATAGTATGGGTTGGTATATTCCCTACAGGTCGTGTAACTCCTCAAACTACACGGTGTGTACTGGAAAACTATTCCCCTGCCCGAGTCTCCTTACACAGCTAACCCACACGGTCCGATGTAACCCGAAAATAAACGGCATTTTTTGACCAAACACGGCATTTACTAGGCAAGGCTTCGTCGGCCCATATTGTTAAACACATGGCCGTATACATGGATGGAACCTACAAGGCATGTTCCAAATAAAAACGACATGTATAGGTGAAGGCGACACCGTCCCGTGTTGTTTGTGACACGACTGGGTACCTGAACTGGACTACATGGCATGTGCCGAAAACAGAAGGCTTGTCTAAGAGAAGGTAACACTGACCTGTGTTGTTCGTGGCACGTCTGGGACCTGAACAAGACTACACGGTGTGTGCTGAAAATACATGGCATGTCTAAGAGAGGGTAATGCCGACCCGTGTTGTTCGTGACATGGCTGGGTACTTGCACAAGACTACACGGCGTGTGTCGAAAACACATGATAGGTCTAAGAGAAGGTAACGCTGACCCGTGTTGTTCGTGACACGGCCAGGTACCTGGACAGGACTACACGACATGTTCCTTTATAGCACGGTGTGTTCTACTCAAGCTTCCCCGACCCGTGTTGTTAGTGACACGGTCGGGTACATGGCTCCGAACTACACGGCGTGTACCAATTGTACACGGCGTGTTCCTGATGTTATTGTCACGATATCGTGTTTCTGCTCACATGGTTAGTGACACAGCCTGAAAACTACATGACATGTATCCAAAAAGCACACGCCGTGTATTCTGGCTTTTTTGGGCAGTATCTTAGAAACTACACAGAATCCCAGAAACACTGAAAACAAGGCAAAGAGGTGCCAAATTCCAATCCATGAGGGCCCATACTCCCCGCGAATCAAAGCTTGGCATCTCCCACAGTCATAGACAAGAGAAAAAAAAGATCATGATCCACCAATTTCCGATTTGAGAGGGGCCATAACACCTCAAGAATCGAAATTTGGTGTTCATTTAAGCAAGTAGTAATCAATCAATCCTCTAACAAGGCAGCATGGATTCTATCAAACATCTATCACAACAACATGCATAATCTACACAATGTCTATCACAATAGCATGCAATCGCTAATGCACCCTAGATGGCTTGGCAAGAATGCATGACATGGGATTTCTATAAGTGCCTATATGATGCATGAGATGGAATACCCTCATCTCATCGGTTCACGACAGAAATAGAACCACAATTATCAAGAAAATAACAACGCAAAGCAGGTGAATCACTCTAGGTGAAATCATATCAACCGTAAAATCTCAAAACCAGCAAACTGCAATTAAGAAGGTAGTATGGATTTTCCCCGTACACGGGTTAACTACTCCCGACCACAGCTTAATACCAAGTACCAAATCCATCCTATACCTGGCTAAAGTCTCTAAATACTGAAGAAAGAGAAAATAACCCCTTTGATACCACTTTGTAACGACCCGAATCTGGAGCCCCTCCACTGGTGCCCCATACTCGGTTCGCCACATGACCTCAGTCGCATTTCTCCACACGCCAAAGGCTACCGACTAGCAGTGAGGGCCTTGGTAAGTTATTGGGGAAACTATTCCCTCATTCGGTAAGGTATACATGGTAAGGGAAACAATAATAAACAGCGGATGCAGTAAACAATATGCAACAACTGAAACCAAACAGCGGAAGTAATGAATATATAGCAATGATTGTAATGATGCAGAAAGTACATGTATCTAAGGAAATCAACAAACACAACAACGTGCTGAAATAAAACTCAACAAAAGTATTAAAGCAACAACAAAAGAAAAACAGATGAGCAAATCATCATCATCGCAAGCCTCGGCTCGGTCCCATGCTCTCTAGATCCAGTGAAATCAAGAACCTAAAGATGAAGGGTGATTGCCCTTATCTGTTCTTGTAACAACATAGTATGCTTGGGTCCAAAAGAATGACCCGAACAGGGTGTGAGATACAATCCCAGTAGGAAATCACCAAAATATCCGTGACTAACAGTCAATGAATACAAGGTAAGAAAAAGTGCGGAAAACAGTAAATGGAAAAGCACACAGTAGCTAAAATCCACTGTTCTAGCATATAAAGTACACAAGTAAACAACCAAAAACAAGTAAAAAAACAGGTAACCCTCTGGGTAGCTCTCACAGCCTAACCCCTATGGTTTAACCTACAAGTACTAGCAACCTTCTAGGAGGCACACAAAATCTCACCCCACTGGTTTAGCTAAAGAAAATAGACTCTCTGAGGAAACATTCACTATCAATTCCCCCTATAGTCTCGTATCATGCTAAAGGCTCCATGGGAAAGCACTCAACGTCTCATTGCACCTGTGGCCCGCGTCGAGGAACTACAGACTCTACGAGGAAGCACTCATCATCAATTCCCCCTGTGGTCTTGCATCGTATTAAAAGACACTCTGGAGAAGCCCATATATCCATTCTACCTATGGTCTACTACACTAGGTTCTCAGAGTCCTGTGTGAAAATGAACATGTTCAGTGATCGTGTATCGTCCATGTAAACCTCAAGAACTACTTGGCTATAATATTAAGGTTTAAAAACATAAAAAAACAACAGTTCCACTATCCTACAACTAGGCATGGCAACTGGAAAATTCCAAAACAAGTAAAACAAGCATGGAAAGCATCCAACGTACAACAAAAGCTACTATATTCACAATGTTAAACCTCTACTATAGAAATCAAGAAAGCAGGAAGTCAATGAAGGGAAAAACATGAAAACACACAATTACCATTCAAAGGAATTGGAGAAATTGCACAAAATACTCAAAGAATTTATACAAAAAGGCACAAACCACCTACATCGATCATAGGAGATCGATATACATGAACCATGACGAATGATTCTTCCTAGAACACCGTAGATCTAAGAAAACACACAAAATTTTCAAACTTATATAACTTGAGAAGGAGGAAGAATTGGAAAACAAGGCTCAAGCAGAAGGGAGAACTCAGCGCTGCGCTTCCAACTCAATCGACCGTGCTCGAACCGGAGAACAGACGGAGAGGCGGGAGGTCAGGGAAGATCCGGCCGTACGGGTCACTCTCGGATGAAGAACTTGGAGAAGGGGTGTGTTTTGTCCATCAGGTGTGACCCCGGTGTGTTTAGTGAAAAAAAAGAAAGTACACGACATGTACTTTTAGAGTACACGACGTGTACTAGGTCTTTCCGTACTCCGCCAAAATCGGCCTCCACGTCACCCCTACAAACCGTGTGTTTGGCTCGAGCATGGCCAATACATAGCTTTGAGCCGGAGAAGAGTACACGACATGTACTTCGAAATTTTACTTCTTAAAAACTCCAGAAAAAGGAAAGGCGTACCTGAAACGAAGATCTGGGTTCTTACAGTAAGGGTGAACCATCTAATGTTGTTGTGAAGAATGGTCTATAAAAAATATTTTCTTCTATATATAATAGATCTCAATGTATATATGTTATTTGAAAAAATTTAGACCTTGGAGGAAATAATGAATATTGATGGACCAAAAATATATAAGAGAAAAAATAAATTGCAAAGAGGAAGACTGGACTAATGTAGCCAAAAGTTTCTTACTTAGTAGATACATGCAAAATCTATTAAAATACATCAACATCAATCTTTATTGGTGAATTATTATTAGTTTAGAAGATTAAGGTTTAGAGGATAATATTGTTTTTATGGGGTGTTTGGTCAAAAATCATACTCATTCTGGTATAAACTATCTCTACCATGAATGATACATTAATCAAGAGGGATCAATGCAAAAGAAATGCTATCAAATTATTATAAAGAGATTCACATGTCCATGACAACATCCAAACTATAAACACAAAACAAATATAAATTATTGAATGAATTTTTTGGTAAATGTGGTTAATATGGTCACAATGTTTAGAAATGTATATTTATCATGATTATTGAAATTTTACACCACACATATTTTAGGATAAATGGTTATTAAAAGAATAAATAGTCACTGATGTATTATATGAGAACCTCAAAAAATATGATAACATCAAAAGAGAATTTTTAGTTATCTGGCATAACGAACTAGACATGGTGAAACAAATAATGACATATTAGAAACATATTGAGGCTAAAGGAAATCATGTGATGATAATTGAAGAAACTAATGTTGATAAGAATTTATTTACATATTATTACATGAAAATCAGTAAGTTTGAAAGGTGTGAAAGAACTACTCATGATTTAAGATATTGTATGAAAATTATTATAAACTATGAAGAAATCAGGAAGAATATGTCATAAGTAAAAAACAATGTATTTGATATTGGTCTGAAACTTATTTTTTTATATTAATATGAACAATTTTGTGGGAAAAGTGAGAAACCGAAAGGTTCAGCATACAACAAAAAAACACCTAAGCAGAAAACCAGAAACAGACCCGACCAAGCAAAGAAAACACTGCCAACCCCAATGTAGGACCACTCGGCGATCCCATGCAAGCATGTTCCCTCCCGAAGGCAAAGCCCTCCCTCAAATTCAACCAAGTCCCAAATGGCCGGAAAAGTGGACATAGGTGTGCTCCAGCCCATCGGAACCTGTCTGGACCTCATAATTTTCCACACACATCAATGGAGATTGCAGAATCATGGACAAACAATTTGATTATGCCAGAGCCCATATTTCTAAAATGCTTCCATGATAAGAAGGATACCTGATAGTGTGGTTCCTCCCTTAGCAGATCTTCAAGTGCAGAAGTCATCTTGTTCCATGCCTGGCTACACTCCTCTAGTTTGATCACCCCCTTGTTGAAGCCGCCAACCAGAATCATATCTTGTTTGTCAACCCATTTATATTGCTCCTCATTGCGATTCACGTCAAGGGTCCGACCCATAATCCTAGCTGCATCCTCCTCCGAAGCATTGAGGAATAGAACCTTCTCTTTCACCTCCTCGTCTGAGGAAAATATCAAGTCCAAGGATGGGTTAGACTTACCAGATGAAATTAAATAACATCCAACCCCACTTCCCAACTCCTCGGCCACTGCCCTTTTTGCTGACCGAGTCCTCATAAGAGGTGGCAGGGAGGAGTAGTCCTTCTTACCCCTCCTCCTCTTGTCACTCCTATTGCTCTTCATTCCTTGTTCTCCTTCAGATTAGACATTACTGACCTCCAAGGGTTCTTCATGGGGATCCTCTTGGTACTCTAGCATAGCAAGACTAGAAAATCTGTTGCTCAGATTCACCGGAGCTCGAGCTGGAGAAACTTCTCCCCCTGCCTGAAAGCCCGAGTCTGATCCACCTATTTCCCCAACACTGGTTAGGAGAGGAATTTCCAAGACCTCCTCTTGCATAACACCAGATTCGTCCTCCCCTATCCCCTCTTGAGAATCACGTTATGCACTTCCAGCATTAAACAGGCCTTCCTCCATATTGATATTAAACTCTCAGTCTGAATGTTATTTGTAATAAATCAAGAGGTCCTTCATTATTCACTTTTAAATGAATTCTTTTTTAACAACATGTATGGAATTGAAGGAGATAGATTCATCCCTTGAGGGGGATCATTGATGATATGATGATGTTTAATCATCCCTATATAGTGAATGTGTAACTTCTAAACATATTTATAAAATTGTAATATTATGTATTTCAATCACACTTACATACATTGTAATTTATTTTATCAATCATATCAATTAAAGGGAACTACTTAGTTGAGGACAAGATAGAACAAAAAGGGATAAATATCCTTTAAACTTGATATTTCTAATGTGGTTTTTGATGTATTTAAAGGATTTAGTATTTAACTTATATATATGATTATTTCCAACCCCTATAAGAGAATTTAAAATTCATCATCATGATTTCAAATTCATAGTATTTTATAGATTTATTAGAAATTTTTTGTTGTATCTCACTTGTTTTATATATTAGGTTATTCAATATAGACATAGATTTAAGTAATTAATGTATATTCCCTAATAGAACATTGTTATATCATTAATTTTATTAAATTGATATTGAAATATTAATATTGTGAAGATATTCATGGTTTTTAGAGGAGATATATGTTATGATGGCCCCATTTTCCCTTTGAATATTGATTTTTGTCATGGAGGATAATGTAAGCACCATATATTTACTTATGATATGTATTAATAATGAAAACAAAATTAATATGGGGGGATTATTTAGCCTATATTATATTAGTCTTCAATAAGTCAATATGTATTTGTGGATTAAGTGGTGATGCATGGAGAATTGCTATATCATGGAAAATTATCCTTGAAAATATGACTATTTTCAGACTAATCATAACAACAAAGACCTGTGTCAAGGTGGAAACATTGTTTAGTACAATTTTATAGAATAATGTGTCTATAAAACATAATTTATTGTGTGAGGATGATGATGTGAATATTTTCATGAAATAATATATTCATACATTTAAAATGTGTAGAATATTTAAGGTGTTATTTTCAGAAATACTTTGTATTATATTTCTACTTGATATATATATATATGTATATTTTGTCAATTGGGGAATCTATTAAATTTTGTTTACCAACCCATAATATAGCTGAGGAAAACATCAATGAAGGCTATGTGAGACTCGGACATCAACCATGCCCAATGGAGTAGCTCGAGTGATCCCATGGGTGGAAGAAGAGGGTGTGAATGGTGACCACATATTGTGGGAAATCCCTTATAAAAGTAATATAGATAACCTAAACAGAAGGCATAGTGAATGGGATAAAATACCTATGGGGTGAAGCTCATAGTGTGGGAAAGGAGTTTTGTGTGTTTAACCCTTGTAGCCAGCTTGGTAGTGTAACGGTGAGAGATGTGATGAATGGATGAGGAAAAGAAATTTGGAAGTTGATATGGGAAGAAGTAAAGTTTTTATTTTTCACCCATATATTAAAAATATGGAAATAATGAGGATTTTCTAATTATATTAATCTTCTCTATCATTTGGATCACTCATCATACATATTCTTATAAGCATGTCATCACTATCCTCTAAATGATGCTTATGTCTATGTGATTTCAAGACAACCGACCACTGTGAGATACCATGATAATTGTGGATCAGGCCTAGAACATGCATGAAATACTTTTCTATCATGCATTATAGGATTCAAAGATGGATTTAATATAGGATAAATGATGATGTCACTTAAAATCATCATATGAAGCTTTTAACATCACATGAATACATTTCATGAATGAATGAAAACCCACTGAGAAACCTCATGATGTTCTAGCTCATCATGTTATTGTAGCAAGAAAATAATGAATCCATCACATAAGAAGAGAGAATATATGTTCATTTGAAACCCCCATCTTTATAGATATCATAACATGAACTATTCATTATTTCAATATGATTTTCAAGAGACACACATTTTAGGATCTACCACATAAACAAATAACAATCAATATGCGTGTTTCATGATAAAAAAGTGACCATATGAAGTAATCATCTGAATCACATGATCCCTCATCATTTTTTAGAGAATCTGATAGTTTTAAAATTTATGAGACACTGAATTTTTAGGTATTTTAAAAGGACCTCAACACATCCTGAAAAGTATAAGAGAGGCATTGTATCCTCCACTATAAAAACAGAGGTATGGATGAGGTAAAATTGGTAATCATTGAGGATATTGGGATATCTCTCAAATAAGTTCCATCATATGAACCATACACAAAAAATATTGCGATAATCCATTTGAATCCTTCACATGAAGGAATAATAGGTTCACATGATTTGATCCCATGAAGCCATATCATGGATCACTTTTTTCTTACATGAAGGTGACACATGTAGAAATATTTCTTATATTGAGTAGTAACCCATGAATAAAAATATGACACATGAAATTATAATGAGAATTAATTCTGGGTTATGTGAAGATCCTAAGAAGAACCCACAGATAAATTTGTGTCTTGAGAATGAGGAACATGTGGTCCATCTCTGACATTTAAAGGGATGAAAAATTCAAATGAAAATCTTATGAGTAACTCATATAAATCATTTATGGAGGCACTATAGATAAAATCTCCTGTCATGAGATTATATTGTGTGAATGAAGTGTTATTTTAGCTTAAAATTTCATGTGATCCACACATAGTAACATGAATAAGGTCATGAGATTTTGAGATCCCTTCACATGAAGGAAAGATAAAGTTATATGAAACCAATATATCCCATTAATTCATATTTAATGAAAAATGTATTGATAATAAATGAGGATAGTGCATTATTACATGAAAAACATTTAGGAATAATCAATTGAGAAGATAATTCAAATAGAAGGAAGCACGTACATGTGATCATAAATACACATGTACATAAAATGATACTCACATAATAATTGAAAAATAAATAATAATATCTACCATAAATGATTGTGTTTAGGATTAATATTCCATGAAATTCATATATTAAGTGAGAAATAGAAATCAAGTATACAGATAGATGTCATTTTAAAATATTATTCATTGATAATATATTCTTTAAGAGTTTGTGTTCACCAGTTTCTGAAATCTAATTTTGGATGGTAATTCATCATTAGATGTAAGTATAGCCTGTGAATTTTTTTGGATTGGAAACTGATCCAATAAAAGTGATTAGAATAATTTATGCAAGAATAGAAGAATGTAAAGGTATAGGAATAGGTACATAGGAAATTGAGATCCAATAATATAATGGAGGAATACAATCAGATAAACCTATAGTGGATCAAGGATTGAATACATGATTAATCCTCTTATTATGAGATGGGAGGAGGAAGTACCAATTGTGATTTAGGAGTATATGTCTCTACTGTGGATTCTAGAGAAGGGCACTATGGATTTTGGTAACACTATAAAATTTAGTATAAAGAACCTCCTATGTAAATTTAGGAGAGATACAATGTGACACTATATTATCCATTTTCATTTATTTTATTCTTATAGTTGAGAAGCTATTTTGGAAAAAATATCTTTCAGGGTAAGGATTAGGTCTCTGTACCAAACTTGATAAATACTTGTGTTCTATTACTTCTATTTTATAAAATTATTTTTGGTAAGTACAAGAGACACAAGAGGATTGGATCAAGAGTATAACCATCCACATATGTTTTATTTATAATAAAAAATAAGTAAAAGTAAAAAGTGATCACTGATTCTCCCCTCCCCCTCTCACCAATCTCACACTGATCTAGGAACATCAACATGAACCATGAGATCATAAAATTAGGATAAGACATATATTTTTCGCATACCAATAGGAATGATATATAATTACTTCAGTAGATCAAGGTCTATTTATAATACTATCATAGTGTAATGAGTTCTCTCCCAAAACCATCATAGTATTCAAGGTTCACTACCAAGACTATCATGGTGGATAGATCCCCTTATTGAATTGGGTTCACTCCCCATTCTAGTCCTGTTTATCTCATGGGATATCAATAATTAACCAATTAATTGGAGAGTTATATAGGTCACACCCATTACATAATGAAATCTATATATATTCATTCCACAAGATCATACAACATTCATCATTTTAGAACCAATAAACATAAATGGGTTTTATAAAAAAATTATCAAAATAGAACCTATCAAAAAGAAAGAGGTTACATAATAATTTCATCATTTTATCAAAAATACAACTCCTGGAAAAATAAATGTGTTTCATAAATATTTATTCATTGTAGAAACCATAGATGAAAAATGGATCTCATAATCATTATATCATGATAAACATTAACCATCCATAGAAAGAATAAGAATACTAATATTTGGATAATATCCTTAGTAAATCATAAGTAACATCAATGCATATCATCATGATGTAAAATTATTTCAAAATATACTTCCAAAAGTTTCATGTGAAATATAACCTATCAACTTTGAAAAAAAAACATTTTAAAATATAAATCCTTCTTAAAATAATTTTTTTAAATAACCCTAGTGAATTATGAAGGAATATTTATAAAACATTTAAAACATTTCTGGATGAAAATATAAATTTCAATTTGAAAAAAGTTTTTAAAAACATAAAATTTTTTAAAATTTTTTTTCTTTGAAAATACCCATTCAATATTTATAATGGAATATTTAAATATCATTAAAAAAATTATTATGTAAAATATCCTTTTCACATTGAAATAACCATTGGAAAACATAATAAAATTCAATCCTCCTTTTCTATAAAAGTAACCCTAAAAATTTAAAAAGTAATATTCAATGAAAATAATTTTCATGAAAGTGGAAAATTTTATTCATACCATACACATTAAAACAAAGATTCCATCAATATTTTCAGTAAAAGTATATCATTATTATTTTTAAAACATAAATTTCATTTTAATAAAAAAACATGTAAAAATATGAACCCTGGGTTAACATTTCATTATTAAATCACTGGATAATTTTAAAACATTTGGAAATCATTCTTTGGAAACATGGACATGTAAGGAAATGGATTTTTGTCCATAGAGATAAATAAATATTATTTTTATAGAAAACATTATTTTTAACACATTTCTAAATTGGGAGAGGAAAATGATAGGAAAATGAATTCACATGACATGACTATAGTATAATAAAAGTATTGAATTTTTTTAGCAATGGACCATCATATTTCATCCTTGAGAGCATAATTATAAACAATACCAATAAACTATGAAATTATAACATCAAACCATTATCAATATAATATCTTTTTAATTATGAAATCAATTAAAGAAAAACATCAAATGAAGGTTTTATTAATATTATAATGAGTATTTTAATTATATAATTGTTCATATAGTTAGTATATACACCTCATAGAAGATGATAATTTAATAAAATAACTTATGTCACCAAGAATACAATTTGAGACACAAATATCTTACCAATTTGAAAAAATTAAACCATAAACCACCTTAAAGATATATCATGAAATTTATATTTATTTCTTCATAATATTATTTATATTAATCATAAAATACATTCATGGATGTTGTGTACACCTCATGAAATAAATCAGTGGTGAATATTGCTTCTATCTAATAGAAAGTAAAATTGAGATAGAAATACCCTACCTGTAGCCTTGACTTCCTTCATACAAGTTCTAACAACATAAATAATAAATACAATTTTATTATAAATATATTTAATAACCATACTTATATATATCTATATTAAACCAATTATGATTTACTTATGACCTATTATTACCTTTTTCTTAACTATTTCCTGTTAAAATCATGTTTCATGAATTAAATTCTTTTTTCATGTATTATTTTATTTTCATTATTGGTACCCTTATTATTATCATGGTCCCATGGCATTCATAACATTAACATGGAGATAAATATAATATATATTCATTATATATTTATTTATATTTATATATAAAATTTAGACGTAGAAAATGAGATAAACCTTTCATAGAGGTGGTAGTTCATATGTATATTACATATTTTTATATAAAAAGGCTTTATTACCTTCCATGTAAAGAAAATGTGAAGAACAAATCATATCACTTCCTGAGGAGGTGGTGTTATATACACACGAATGATGTTATCGTATAACCATGGAATAGAAAGTAAGAAAGCATATGTGATATTATCATTCAAAAAGAATAATAATATCATTATTATAATTCAAAAAAAATAGTATACTTGTCCTTTATAAGTGGTGATGTAAAAAGAATAAAAATGCTTCATAAGTAGATATTACACCGCACACATGATTAATGATTTCTTGTCCCTTTTGATTGAATAGGATATAGATATAAGTTATATTATTATTATTATAACATTTATGTATGTATGATATAATTATCTTTTTATATCATCTTAATTTAATGGCATTTTAAGGATTTATAAGAAGAAGTAAAAAAACACATAGTTTAATACATTACCTCTTCTGTGGATAGATTATTTAATATTAACCTTAAGACATTACATTTTATAATTATAACCAATCCAAGGATTTTAAGAACATGTTATGGAATTAAGTCATAGATTTTATAGGTATTCAGTAAACCAATGTGTTTTGGAAATGTGAATAGGATATGAGAGTAGTGGCCTTCTATAACTGAAGTGAATGGCACAATTGTAATTTTGGAAAGTAAAAAGGTGTAACTATGGTTTTCATATGACACAAGGATCCAAAATTGGAATGTATCGATCCATATAAGTTATAAGGATTAAATATGTTTACAAAATGGGTTTCTGAAATGTTTATAGTCTATTTTACCACAAATCGTTTTTAACCCCCGGTAAACCTATTTTTCACATGAACTGTGGTAATTAATTTTTTATATTTCTATAATTATTTATAGTTAACAATTAAGGTGAACTTATTATATCATATTCATTATTCTGATTCCAAACACAGAATCTATTTTTTCTGAATTCTTTTAATATAATTGGAAATAACTAATTTAATATTAAACCCATACAAGTGATGAGAAATTCATTTTCCAAAGATAAAATGTTCAAATGTCTGTAAATATTTTATATCAAAATTCAAAATTAAATTTATTAAAATCACATAAATTGTATTAATGGATATTTAATTTAACTAATTTTACTATTAAATCATTATTTAAAAAATTGGATCATTTTAAATTCTTTAAAATAAATTTCAATTCATAATAATAACCAGTTTTCCATAATTCCTCTATAAATATATCTTTTTGTAAAATTATAAATAATTAACCATTAGATAATTTTTACATTATAATTTAAAAAATTAATTTAAAATTTTAAAATACTCCCCCTATAAGTTTGAATAATTAATTTTAAATATATGTTCATAAAATTTGATAAAAATATTTTTTAATGTAGTTTTTAAGGGTAAAATTTGATTTATTTTTATATTACGCTAGAAGATAAAATAATATGAATGATAAAACGTTTCATTTAATAATATATATATATATGTATGTGTGTGTGTGTGTGTCTATAATTAAAATCATTTACCAAAAGTGATTAATTTAATTTATTTAGATAAAAAATGTATATGTGTACATAATATTTTTTATGAAAATGATTAATTTTATTTTAAAGTAGTTATTATTTTAATTTCTAATTTATTGGTAAAAAATAATTAATTTTATATATAAGCTTAAAACATATATTTTAGTAATTTATATAATCCTTTTCATAACCACCATTCCATCTTCTAGGTGAAAATTATAATTTAAAATAATAATATTTTAATATTATGCCACATTTCCTTTCAACATGGTGTTATATGTAATAAAAGCTAAACAGAATGACTTATGTAATGAAAGATAATATTAGTTTTATGTGTAATGAAAAATTAACATGGTATTTCTTGTAAAAAAATATATCTAAAAGATGAAAATTATTTTAAAGAAAAATTATCTTACAAAGTCTCAGGGTGTTACATATAATAATATATAAAATTCATATGCTTGATATATACAAGTCATAATAGTTAATATTCAATATATAAATATTAATATATAATGGTTTCTATATTAAATATTAAAATCCTAGTACATGACATCTTCATATAATATTAAATGATATGCTCATATGAATGACTTTTCTAGAGGTTATAGATGATATTTATGGGTTGTTAAGTTTGTATGTTAGAGTCATCAACTATTTTCCAAGAATATATAAGATTATTTAAGATGATACATAACTTTCACTAGTTAATAAAATAAAAATTTTAATATATGATATCATCATATCATACTAAAAAATATTACCATATAAAATTACAAGACTCACGATAATTCAAATGTGATTATTTCATGCTGAGAATCAAATATAAAATATTAGGTTGATTTAAATATATGTGATTTAATATTAGAATAATAGAAGTTAGAAATGAAGAGGGTGGTTACATTGTGATTTAATTTTCCATGTTTTGAGGATTTCAACATATACCCATGTTGACATAATGTAATAATAAAGATAATTTCAAGGGGATTAAAATACCATAAAGACTGTGAGAAACATAAGAGATATGGAAATTCAAAGATGAATATTAGTCATTTTCGGTTGAATAATTAATTATTGGGGATTATAAATAAAATCATAATCCCATAATTTAACATATTTATTCATATTTAAATCATTCAAATAATATTCATGTAATTCAACATATAAAAATATGAGGAACATGACTGCATAAGGAGACAATTGAGAAGAATCTGGTATTGTATTCTATTGGTGAACATTTTTACTGAAGAGAGAGGTAAAGAGAGGGATTGATGTGAACCTATAAAATTTTTAATCATTAATGTAAATAAATTAGGAAATTCATTTTTCTCATCTGATAGATTGTTGTTAAAAAGGAAGGAAATTATGTGTGCTTTCCTTTTCGCATTCGTAGAATAATTATTATTAAATATTGAGTTGAATGTTTATTTCCATGTAGTGTTGTGTTATTGATTTTATTATAGAAGTTTAATAATTAGTATTTAGTTGGTTAAAATAACATTTTAGTGAAAATAAAACCTCAAGAACACTAAATATCTTTTTTAGATATAAGAGTAGAGGGAGGAACATTAAAGACTAGATGAATCTAGTATAATATCTATAAAACAATAGTCATGAGATATATGTTTTTTTATATGAGTGAATGATATAATATTTTATTAACATATAATTACATAGAAAACCTCACATGGAGATAAGTATGTATTTTGACAATCTCTTTTATTCAATTGTGTAACAAAAAAAATTTATTTGTCATGAAATAAACCTGAAAACAGCTAGTATTAGTCACACACATTGGGGGTGAACCTTGTAAATATTCTTATGTACCTTTTATTTATTTTATTCCATTTATATAAGATTTAGAGTTTTATTTTTGAGCATTAATACATTAACACTACTGGAAAATGATCATATACCCACAGTTCAAAACCTTGGGTATAGGCCCCAAAACCGTAGATATAGGCTATACCCATGGTTTGGGGAACCATGGTCATTGGTGGTGTCGGTATTGGTCCATGACATATACCCATGGTTTGAAAAACCCATGGTTATAGGTTTTTCCGCCATTTCATAACTCTATATCTACGGTTTGGAAACCATGGGTATAATATATTTTACAGAATAGCGGCCCACGTGATTCAATCTCGCGACTACTTATCCATTCACGGGGGGCCTTACCACTACCCCATCACCACATATATGTATGTTTATATATATTTACTAAACATATTTATTTAAACCGTGGGTATAGAGAAATAAACTGTGGGTATAGAACACCCGCCAGATTTTTTTGTTCCCGTGGAAAAAAAAATTCTCCCGAACAAGCTGGAAACCTATACCCACGGTTTGTCAAAACTGTGGGTATAGGTTTTCTTATCCGACAAATATACGCATGGGTTTGTATAAAACTATGGGTATAGGTCACCGTATACCCATGGTTTTTGGAAAACCATGGGTATGTGCATTTTTTGATACCCTATACCAATGGTTTGGAGAAAACCGTGGGTATAGGGTATCATATGCCCACGGTTTGGGTAAACTATGGGCATAGGCTATCAGAAAATGCCTATACCCATGGTTAACCAAAAACTGTGGGGATAGGGTGACCTATACCCACATTTCCTCCCAAAACCCTGGGTATAGGTCCATTTTCTAGTAGTGTAATCCATAACAAAGGTTAATTTTGAATGAACAAAATATAAAAATATTTTCATTAATTTACCCTTCCCCCTAGTAAAACATCACTACTGACATATGAAATTAATCAAAAACACTCACCTTCCTTAGAGAACTGAACCTATGGTCATCCGTCTTGATATAAGCACTCATCTCATAACTCCTACTTCATAAGATATGATTAAACATGAATGGGAGAATAACTCAATTATATCTATAAATCCTAAATTGAATTTTTAATAGTTTTTATGTGGAGAGAAATCAAAAATTTGAAGCACATTATATAAATATTACCCTTTTAAAATAATATCAATAAAGGAGTGTTTATATGAAAAAAAATCATTTAAAAACTCATTGAATAATCCATTATTATTTTTTAAATAAAATTTAAAAACAATTAATTTATTTTATATAAATTCTTATAAAAATCAACCACAAAACCTAAAAAAAATTATCTTACAAAATTGTTTGATAGATACTCGTATAACTAAATCATAACTTAAATATACAATTTAAACCGATATATAATATTTTCATTGAATTTAATTTTAATATGGTTATTTTTTTAGGACCATAACACCCAACACTAATAATATTAAAAATATTCAAAGATATAATTTCAATAAGTATGTGGTCTACTATTTATGAACATATCATAAATAATTAGTGATATAAAAGTTCAACTACCTTATATCACTCACATATATCATTCAATATGTATCCAATCAATTAAAATCATGTTAACCGGAATTTTATAATAATATAAAAAATGTAGTAATTCGATATTTTATAAACATAATTAATTTCATATAAACCAAATAAGTCCTTACTATATTGAGTAACACCGGACTATAGACCTCTAATGGTTGTGTACACCTCTTATAACCCTCATCTAGACATCCTATAAAATCCCTAATGTACAAGAGGGTTTTCCACATACCAAAAACCCCAAAATAAAAATCCTTAGTAAAAATAAAAAAATTAAATAAAAATGAAGAAAATAAGATTAAAGGAGTGGGATGGGATCTTATATTTGATATATGAGAAAAATAAAAAAATAGAGAAATACCATGTCCATCCATCAAATGGGAAGGGAATAGAAATTAATGTTCATTTTTATCAGAATAGCGATGAGGAAATGATTATAATATATAAGATTCATGAATTAAAACCTGTATTTAGGATGTTTCATATTTTCTTATAATTATTTATAGCCATACAACTAAACCATGGTGAGTTGTTGACTCTCCTAGAATAACCTTCATTTTTTCCCAAATCAATTCTTGCAAAATTCCTAATCATTCAAAAGCCACCCCCAACATCATTTAATCTCAAAAAATAAATAGTGAATTATCCAAATTCAAAATATGAATTAACATTTTTAATATTGACATATACAAACCTCCAAAGAATATATATATCTGTAGAGTAACTTTACATGAATATATAAATAAATTTTAAAAAATAATGTCTTAAACCCTCCCAATATAATTTTTATCTAAAAAAACTGAAATACAAAGAATAATGAATAATATACACTATAAAATAAATTAGTTCAATGAAATAATGTAGTTGATTATAAGAAATTGAGTATTTTAATCTTAATGTTTTCATATTTTTACTAATATATTTTTAAATTTTATCTATAAGAATCCCTTAGGAGAAACAAATCTAAGGGACCTTCTTAAAAAATGGTCAATAGAATGTCATTATATAATCTATTTGAAATGAGTAAGACTCTGGATACATATGATAATTGGATGTGGGAATAAAAACAAAATAAGTTTTCAGGTGTCCTGGTAATAGTTTATGGGGGGTTATAAAATGATTAAACTGTTCATTTAATGATCCAACATTATGATGTTGATAATTATATAGGTAATTATATTATAATAGTTTTGTATTGGATTTTTTTTAACATGAAGAGACTGTATATAGAAAGAAATTTAGATCCAAAACCTCAATGTTTTGTATAAAACATCTATTATCATCTTGGTATGGAGGATCACATGGATCATATTACAAGTTACATACTATGAAATTTTATTATAGATAAAATAAATCACAAGTAGAATGTTCTATATCAACTATGGGTAATGGTTTAAGTATTATAAACACAATAATAACAATGTCATTGCTTAATTATTAGGTCAAATTTTTTGAAAGAGTTTGTTATTTTTATTCACTAGTTTTCTATACTCTCAAGGTAAATGATTACTTAGGTATATGTAATATTTTATTATAATTATTGTAGATTATAGTTGTATTTTTTTTAATAAATAAATTTAATTAGTAATATCATATTTTACAAGATTCGCTAAAATATAGTCTATATCATTAGGACTGTGTCCCACCATATGATATTTATTATGCATCTGATGGAATTTCAAAATTATCAATAGATTTTTTTATTGGATTATTATTATCAATTGAATATTAATAATGAAATAGTATGGTGAGATTATATAATAATTATAATGAATAATTCAATAATGTAACTAGTATTTGGAATATATTAAGAATTGGAGGGTTGTGGAGTTTTGATATTATTATAATTTTACATTTTTTGTGATTAAATTACCATAATTAATTTGTAATATACATAAATTTATTTTTGACTAGTTATAGTTACCCAAATTGTGTAAAAATAAAAAAGAATTTATTCATTCATTTTTGAATTTATATTTTATTTCAACAGAAATGATTATGTCAAACAGGCCCTAAAGTATTTAATATGTATCCCAAATATTTTTTTCCAAAAAAATAACATTGGATGTTTCAATATATTAATTAGTATGAAAACATACTATATAAAAATAATATTTCAATTATTATTATTCAAATCTTTAATTATTTATTAAAATTGGATTGATATGTTGAGTGTTATTTCCTTGAGAAAATGATAATTCTATTTATTAAATAGTTTTTTAAACTAATAGATGATCATCAATGTGGTAATATAGAGTGTGTTTGTTAGTTTATTCATTTTATATACAAGTTTACAACAATTTCAATGAAAAAATATTTCTATAATGTTATGTTTTTAAATGCACTATCTTTCACCTTAAAATAGATTAGTAATATTTTAACTAGTTTATTTATGTGTTTTATTTTTTACATGTAATTATACAAAAATATTAGTTTAATAATTTAAAAAGATTATGGGTTAATTATATTATATGTTTTATTAAATAATTTAGGTATCCCTTAATTGAAAATATTTTTTACATTCTTATTAAAAAAAATTAATAATTTTCTAATTCATGTTTTTAATTGACCCTTCCACATTAATTCATATTTTATTATTTAATATGTTAAAATTTTGAATATTTTATTTTATTATTTTTCATTATAATTTTGTTTCTATCTAAATTTGATACGGATATTACAAGAAATATAATAATATTTTGAATTTTGTTTTTTCACCATCAGTTTTAATAACCACAATGAAAAATTATTTTTAACATCAATAATTATATGAACATATGTTGTAAAAGGGATGTTATTTTGATTATTATATTTACTAATATAAAATAAAAATGTGTATTTTAACTTCCTAGCATTCGCATACATTTTATCCTATAATTGATGTGAAAAATTAATTATTTTTTAAAATATATTAAATATCTAGTGTGAAAAATATAATAGAAAAATATTCATAATGATTTACCATTAAATTGGAGTTAATAACAAACATGGAAAATAATTTCTAGTTTTTTTATTTAAAAAAATTAAAAATTAAAATTTTATATTACTGGCAAAAACATCACCTATAAAAAAATTTCTAAAACTAAAAATAAGTAATATAAAAAAACTAATATTATAGTTATGAAGTGTGGTTTATTAAAAGAATTTAAAGGATGAGGTTTATTAGTTATAGATTTTGAAAAACTCTTTTAAATGTTCATTATAAGGTTGTATATATCCTATGTGTAGTTGAATAGGTATATGGATTGGAAACTGATTAGTAAAATAGAATCAATATAATTTTTTATTTTACCATGTTTAACTAACACAATGTGTTTATAACTATGAGTGGAGATGTGCTGAGATAGTTTGATTATGTGACTATGAATCCATGGATGAAACATACATGTGGAATGATCCCAATGATTAAAAAAATTAGAAAAAACATGAATTAAGAAAATAATTTTATATTAAATACCAAACAAAAAACTACAATATCATATAATAAAAAAATCTCAAATGATCATGAAATTGAAGTAAAATTAGAACACATTAAACCACTGAATTATTTCAAATGTTGTTCAATTTGTTTTAAAATATTTACTTGGTGAGTTGGAAAGCATGAGTATAAATTAATGAAATCCATAAAAATTTAAAATAAACTTGAGACAGACTTCAAATCATATCTCATCCATGACCACTCAAGTTACACCCACCATCAAAGTATATAATTTCTACCAGAAGAAATGATATGAAATATATACTATGAAATATCTCATCAGACATTCAATACTAGATAAACCTAACTATTTCTATCCCAAACACATTATTCAATATTATTTATGGTTTCTTTATTATCCTTTCTTATTCATCCCCTAACTTCGTCCTTAGACAAGTAGTTCTCACTAAAACCCATACTTTCTAATTTACACTCTTTCAATGTTTCTCAAATTATCTTCCAAAAAATAAAACCCTTAATTTCCTCTTTTAAAACCTACCATCTAAAAAAATCATACATAATAAAATTACTAAACATAATTATTATAATCAAGTGAACCAAAATCAAATTTTAGTATGACTTATAAATTTTTTTGTATGTTGATAAAATTAATCAGGTTATGTGAGATAAGAAGTTATAAAAAAATATATTATTTGAGTATGATATAATATTTTCTTAACATTAGATATATACATAACATATATCCAATAGTGATCAGTGCTATATAACATGAATCTCATCCCACAAAAAATCAATGCTAGAAAAGGCATTTAACATTAATCAAGTCACAAAAAATTTATTTAATAGAACTTGTAGAATATAATGCATATTTCATATTATGAAATATTATATTTTAAACGATTAAACAAGAATAAAACAATCCATATGGTAAAAAATTGGTCCTAACGTCTATTTATGGAACATAACATGTTTTTTGTTTCTCATGATTGGGGAATTTCTCTACATACTAAAACAATAATCTATAGATCCATACCAATGTGAATAATAATAATCCAAAATCCTTTGAGCATTCATAGAACCTATTCACCTTAACAACATAAAATAAAATAAATCTGTTATAAAATATCTACAAAAAACATGAATGATTATCTATAAATACACATAAAATCATGTATATAGTCACAACATAAATCATGTCTCTTTTCTCATTGACCAAATTCACCATTATATCCATCAAAGGTAAAAATATATTCTAAATGAAAATAAAATATAGTTATAATATATTACAATTTCATCTATTTAAAATTATTCTAATTAAAAAGAATATATATATGAGAAAACAAAACACTCTCTATAGATTAAAAAATTTATGTTCATCGGTATATAACATCATATCCAAAATTAAATTTATAAACAAATATAGTATTCAAAAAATGTACCATAATACCAATATTAGTTTTTTGGGATTTCTCCACTGATCTCTAATATGGGAATCAATCATATTAAGACATATGAAACACATTCAGATAATACCAATATTTTCTAACATGTAAAAATTTAATAATTATATTCCAAATATTATTCAAAATTAAAAAACTTTATCCACTAATATATAATTGAATATAGTTATTTCTAAAATAAAATGAGTCCTAATATAATATTGGTTTTACTAATCCTATAATAAATGATTTTTACATAAGTGAAGAGAACTATATTTTTTAAAATAAAAATTTATATAATATTCTGTTAACCATATTTCTTCTATTAATCCATTAAATTGAAAATAAAATTTAATGTATTTTAGAAATGATATATATTAAATATATATTTTTTTATAATTAAATAACATGTTTCATTCTGATTTGTTATGTAATTGGTCCTCCGCATGATCTGCAAACAAAGCGAGTCACTAATTTCATATTGTCTATATTTCTATCATATTCAAAATCTACATGAAATTCAATACTAAAAATAAAATTTTTATTATAATTAAAACCTATATTTTAATCCTAAAATATATTTATTAATAGAACCTTCATTTTATTCAAATTTGAATTTTTATTATTTCATATGAAATATAAATTTATAATAACTACAAAATTTAAATCATGATGACGGAAAACCATAATATAATATATTATTTTCATATTTTGTGTTCTATAAAAATATAATATTATAATAACTAATAGGAATTTGATAAATTTACAATTTAAAATGATGACCCCAGGTGTTAAATACTTATTAAAAATTATTTTTTCTAAATTTACACAAGAATATAAGTATAAATTACTCTTGTAGTGGCAGTATTCTTATTTTCTTTATATCCTTACAAATGTCTGTGCATACCACTTTATTAGAAGAGATAAAGTATTTCATTTAATATTCTTATTTAAAAAATCATCTTACATGATTATTATGGTATATGTTCTTACATGTAATATTTATGTTCTTAGTGTATCATAAAACACAAATTATATATATCTTATTTTTTAATGTAATCACATCAATTAAATGAACTATTTTTTTAATTAAATTTTCATAAAATAAGAATAAAATTTAATTTACCAAAATATAGTTTATTTTTTAAAACCATAAATTTAATCTCTTATTAAATAGAATATATACGAATCAATTCATTTTATATATCCTTATAGAGGCTTTATATAGATCATCTCTTCTAAATCAATATAAAAAACTATTTTCTTAACATCCATTTTTTTAAATTAATGTAACGAGATTCAGTATTTTCTAAAATCAATCTAATGGGTCTATTGTTAAAAACTAGAGAAAATATTTCAATGGAATTAATCCACTATATTTTATTAAATCCATATTTAAAAAATCATTCTTTAAAAATGATTACCCATTTACTTTTACACTCTTCTTAAAATTTTAATATCTATTTTGAAATGACCAATTAATAAGTATAATAAATACACTATATTTAATGTGTGACTATCATTTAATTAGTTAATCTCCTAATCTATACACTTTTTACATTTATTATAATGATTCAATTTTATGGACATTATGTAAATTTTATGCTCAAATTCATATAATTCTTCTAGTAATGAAGATGAAAAAATGACAACTATTTTCCATATCTCGTGGGAAGTATAATTACTATTTGGTTTATGTCCCTAAAAATTTGGTACAAATATCCCCAATATATATCCAAAATAAGTTTGTGTGATTGTTGTTCTCCAGGGGTTTCCGCTATCTTGTGTTCATATAATGTGGAAATCTCAAGCTCAATCTCAATAACATTATTATTAACCAACAAAAGATGTTATGAATATAATTAAACATTTTGAGGAAATAAAATTCAAAAAAAATAACATGAGTACTTATAATACACATAGGGAAATTTTATTGGTCTTTCTATAATTTATAGCCTTTAACCACATATCTATACTCGAGGAAAATAAATTTGAAAGGCATTGGAAAGAGATTAAAATTCTATTTTTGTGTATAAAAAACACAAAAAATAACATAATATAGGCATAATAAAGTCCCTTACAATTAAATATCTCCTTATGGGATTTATTGTTAATACCTATTAAAGGGAAATTATTACTAATCCAAAACATTCCTTAACAGCCTTTACCTAGAAGGATTTTGGAAATCGAAAATTAGATGACATATTTTTCACTCATTCAAGTATTTTCCAATAAATATTTTATTCTAATATTTTTATTTATGATTATCTTATATAATATTATGTATTTAGACACATTACCTATTGAAAAATCTATAAAATAATTTAAAATATAATTTTTCCCATTATCAATTCTAATTGTTATAAACATCTTTTAAATTTGGATTTATATAAGAGCTTTCTAATTTTTGAAAATATTAACAAACAATAATTTATGTTTTATAATATAAAATTACAATTTCATTTGAAACTAATTAATATTATATATATGTTTTAACTTACACTAAAATTGTTGTTTTATTCCAATAATAAAAAATGAAACAAAACACCATAGGGGACAATAAAAGTGGAGACTGAGAGAGTCCCTGATAACCACATCCATGTATTCTAGGGGAGGGAATATAAAAAATAACTTACCCATTTATGAAAACATACAATTTTTGGTCTCTATATGTCCTATTTGACATATTGTAAAACTTGTTTTAGAAAATTGGTTTGATCCCTTAAAAATAATTCATTTTTATTTCCACTGAATAATGTACCCATAGAGGTTCAATATAATTTTGGATATATCTTTCAAAAGCCCTAATTTTTCTAGTTTAATTAGACCTCCTAAACTCACTAGGATAAAAATCCTATATAATAATAGTTTATAATTTTCAATTTTATCAATTATTTTTGGATTAACTCTTAGGTAATTATTGTGCATCTATGCTGAAAATCCATTATTAATGTATCCTCTCATTGCAGTGAGAGATACTATCGTATTTATAATGTACCATTCTTCATACCAAAATTATTATACATCCTTTTAAAAAATATCAAGTGAAAATAAATTCTTCTTTATCTCGAACACCTACTCTAAATCCTTTAACATTTTAATTGAACCATCATAAGTTTCAAGTTTAGTATCACCTACAACCATGATCCTGTAGATATTATTTCAGTTAGTTCAGAATATAAAAATATACACAAGATTATGTTGAGTTGATTCTTTTCAACCTTTTCCAAATCTTTCCCAATTCTTCCTTGTGAAGTCATCTTTTGATGATATGGATAAGCAGTGATTAGCATCTGCATGAAATTATGAGGAGCAGATAAAACAGAAATACAAAACATGACTATTAATATTGGTTTGGGGCATAATGATCCCCCAATCCACTCCACCAATTACTCTCTCTTCAATTTTGGTAAATTTCACTAGTAAGGTCCTCAAATCATAACACCAATCCAGAACTGAGTGTAAGAAGTTGACACCTTAAAAAATAAGGCTACAAAGAGGGAATTATGGTTCTTTAACAGAGAACCAAAAAACTATATCTTATATTAAGATGTTGATACTTCACCGTAACTAAGTATGATCAATTTAAAATATCAATAAAAATATATTTGTTAAAACAGTTCCTATTGAACTTCACAGTTGAAACTACAACTTACTATAGATGGATCTTCTTCTTCAGGAAAGAGTTTCTTCAAGAAAGAATAGTTCCTAAGTGATATGGTTGCAATTTTTTCTTTTCAATAAAAAAAATAATGAATATAAGAAGAATACATACCTATAATACAATATTCAGTAAACATATATATCCATTGTAGCCACTTCTATAAAAAATAGTGTCTAACTGATTGTTGTAGTAGATCTGTAAAAGATCATAACAAGAATTCAGTTTGAATAAAAAAAATATGTGTCACAATATATGTCTCAATATACATATATATATATATATATTATTCTTTTAATTATACACATATAAATAGAACCAATACACCGATAGAATAAATAAATCATAGAGCCTTATTTTTAATTCCAGATCCCAGAAAATCACTTGAACAATCATAATAATTCAAATTCTTGTTATAGATTAGAGTAGTCATAAATTTCCAAAAGAATATGAGAGAATTTCTCTATATAGTATGGTTCTTTTAATAAGTAATAACGAGATTTGAATCCTTAAAAAACGAGCAATAAATTTGCCTGATATTGTGCAATTACCATCGCACAAAACACCGATAAAATCATAAATTCAAATCTATAGTGACGAAAATTCAAATGTATGGTTCCTTCATAAAACAAAAAATACCAAATTTAGGGTTCAACTCTGTACCATTATTTCTCTAAACATAATTTTTAAAAAGTACAGTTGGTCACAAAAGTAAGTTTGATGATCCATACAATTGCTTCTCAAACATAAGGTTTCATACATACATAGGATTCTTTAAAAATACTTTTTATCTTTGTCAAATTTAAGATTTCATCCAAACCTAACGTTCTTTATCCCTAAAAGTATGTAAATTTTTTGTTGATAAACCATACATTATGATCCTTCATCATAAGGTATAATAAAAACATAGGGTTTTTTCTTTACATTAAGTTCTTTAACATTTGGTGTGAACAATATGTGCAGAACATGGTGAGCGTTTCAAACACATTAATGAATATTCCAACAAAATAATATGTGTGAATATAATTCCAAAATATGGAATATAATGAATATTAATTTCTTGAAATATACTTAATGTAATATAATTATTCAAACAAACAATGTTATTTTGTGATCATCAAAATAAATAAGATTTATAGAGTATTGTTGAGACAATACATGCCGAATAATATCTCCCTTTTTGATTATCAAAAACCCCATTAAATTAATAACAGAATTTAGAATTTTAAAAATAATTTAAAAGAAAATAATTTTAAATATGATTTGACTAAATTATTCTGATAAATAATATATATTTTGTTTATCCAAATTTCTCCCACACATTCTTGGATAAAAAAAAGAATGTGTAGAAATGATTAAAAAACATTGGATTTTTCATAGATCTGTGTGTGATGTTATAATAATTTCATTAATAAAAAAATACTAGGTCATTTTATTGAGGAAAAAATATAAAAGAATATGAAATAAAGTATGACAAAATGAAAAAAATTTGTCGATAAAAAATTGTATAGGTACAATAATCAGTATGACCAAGAAACAAGTTTAGTCAACTTAGAAGGTTAGGGTACAAAATATTGTGTAAGATTTTTCTCAGTTAAGTTTCTAAGGATTTTTATAAGATTCAAACATATCTTTCAACTCTTAAATCTTTCACCAAAACTTTATCATAATACAATCCCCATATTCATAATCAAAACTATAGAACGATGAATGATATGAAAATTATCAACATGATTGACTTTAAAAAATTCATGCAATATTTCCTCTTACTGCATAAATTGGTCGAATGGTTCATTGAATATTTTCAATAGATATATGAAACAGGTTTTTTTCTGGGATAGGTGGTCAACACGAAATTTCAAATTTTCCAACACAACTGGAATAGGAGCACTATTGTGCTGTAGATTTTGAAGACCATCATTCATATACACTATGATATAGGTGATTTCCTAAAATCCTTGAATAATATATAGATAGGTAGTAGGAGTAGAGGTTGATGTAATGGTCCGACCAACACTACTATTGATTTATTCAAACTGACTACCTAAATACAACTTTTGATTACCAATTTCTATCATAGAAACATGTTCAGACTTTATCTTTCCAACTTTATCCAATATCTCTCTCTTGAAATCATCAAATTCCTTTTTAGGAAAAAAAATTTCATTAAGATCCTAATGATTTTTCCTTGCAGATTATAGCTATTTATGAAGTGACATTATCTTCTTTATACATGTTAGGCTTAATTACAAGATCTTTATCATGATTAGTTAGGGAATCACAAGTCCCTTTATCTAGATGTTGTGAATGACCAAATTTAGCAATCTCTAAAGATCTTGAAGGAGACTTTTCCAAAGACTTCTTCATAGGGTTTTCAATTTACATTTCACTTAAAAAAGAAAAAAAATCAAGAACATATGTTTTGCCTTCAATTTCAAATTGATGTATTTTATACACATGATCAAAAATATAGAAAACTATATTCTCAACAATTTCAGTAGCCTCATTTTCAGATATGATCAATTCTTTATCTTCCTGAATAGTTGGCTCTTCTTTGTGAATAACTAGTCAATAAATATTATATTGATCTCTTATCTGGATTTCGAACTATTGTTCTTCCTCAGGAAATTAACTTCCAAATGTACTTACATGGTTTCCTCACCTCAACCCAACACTAGTTCTTCAGTAGGTGGATATAATCTTTTCGTCGGTTTTACAACCATTTATTCTTGTATAGCCTCTTCTTCCTCTTCTTCTTAAAAAAATCTCAATTTTATTTTAGTTTATTTCGAAATTACTTTACCTCGTGATTCACCAATACCTTCATTTCCAATTTCACTTTTCTCCCCTAAGAAAAATACCATAATATTTGTTTGTCATCTGCACCAAATGGAAAGAGTTTGCCTTTTACTGTACTCTAGTAAAAACATAACATCCTCAAAGTTCCCGCATTGAGTACAATGTTTTGATGGCATTAGATTTGAGAATCTATTAAATGAATCATTACTTTCATAAACAAAATTTGAGAGATTATCCTTCTATAAGGATAAAAATCAATCATAGAATATGGTTGAAAATAGTAGTAAAAATATCTGAACATATACCTTGGAAAATTCAGATTTATTTCACTTAAAAACATAAAAATGATATACGTGTCTAGATATAAAATATCTTACATCTCATCCATCCTGGGAGAAATTCCTATTTGAATAATCATAACCATGATTTTTAGATCTCCCTTGAGATCCTTGAAAATCATTTTACTACTATTTGTTGAACCAAATAGAGAAAAAATAATGTCTTCTGAGTTATGGTCCTTATATCTGATAAATCATAGATTCAAATGAAATACCCCCTCATGAGGTCAATTCATTTTTTTTTGAAATTTTAGTTGAAGAAACATAAAATTCCTTATCTTCTATTATTGAGAAAAAATTATCTTTAGAATTTCCAAAACTAAATAGGATAGTGTTATATAAATATTTCAGTTTTACCAAATAAATGAACTCTGATTTCACCTCATTGAACACAGATTCCAATAATTGAAAATCTAATGCTTTCTTCATGATCCAATTTTTCTGATAGATCCATTTGAAATCAACTACTTTTCCTTGTTGTATATTTATTCTGGAAACTATCTAATGCTTCAGGTCTCTAGCTTCACCTTATTCGGTTCTATTAGTTTCATAATTTCTGTGAAACAAAAGCTCCGAGGTATTTGGGTTCTAGGGTTTGAAAATAAAACATCGGTAAACAAAGTTAGAAGATTGGTATAGTATTCGAAAATGGTTTGAGAAATGAAAGCATTAGGTATTTGAAAATTTCTTAATAATAGCTGGTTAATAGTGTCATTGCATAAGATAATTATGAATTTTTTCGAAAACACGCGGCACAAATAAATTTACGATTGAATAAATTATCTAAAATATAAAACGATGAAAAAAATATTCAAACCAATTAGATTTAATATATTCAATAAAAAAAATTTACATAAATAAATTGGAATAAGCAAATAAATAAAACTAAAATAAAATAAAATTTACATTTAAATTAAAAATATTAAAAATATTTGAAATTTTAAATATTAAATAAACCTAACTCCATCTTAATAAAATCAAAACTTATAGTGGGAAGTGGTTTAGTAAAAATATCGGCTCGTTGATATTAAGTATTTACAAATTATAAATATATATATTTTGTAAGTACATAATCTCTTAGAAAATGATGCATAAAATCAATATTCTTTGATCATAAATGACATATAATATTTTTTGAAATATTTATATAGCTTTATTATCACATAAAATAGGTGTAATATTGAAATTTATTACAAAGACCATTAGTGTGTTTTTTTCCACAATACTTATACACAATAATTGCCTGCAGATACATATTATTCCTTAAACATTGAAAGGGAAAATGAGTTTTCATTCCTACATGGCCATGATACTTATGATTTTCCTAAAATATGATTGGTTATTGAGGTCCTTTATCTATCTAATCTAAATCCTCCCAAATCAGTATCTGAATATGATAATAAATTAAAATCCAAATTCATTCGATAAAGAAGTGATAGAAAAATAATTCATTTTAAATATCTAAAATTATTATTATAGAAATAAGATGATATTATTTATTATTCTATTGATATTTATCACAAAAAAATATAGAAAACATAATATCATGTCTGATAGTAGTAAAAAAAATAAATTAGTAATCATACCTCTATATAACTTTTTGTCCACTGGTTTTCCAACTTTATCTAAATAATGTCTTATATTGGTACATGTGGGAGTTGGATATGTATTTTTGTTCTAAAAAAATCAATAATATAGTAATATATTTTCTTCAGTGTAAAGCATTTTCATAATCTTATTGATAATTTTGATGTCCTAAAAAGAATTTCAATTCTCTCATCATAATCATTTCAAATTCTTTTTTCATAAGTTCTGAAAAATTATTATAATGTTTTTATTAGTTGAACCAAAAATAACATCATCAATATAGATTTAACCTATTAAAGTATTAAAAAAATGGTTATCTTAAATGGGGATGGTTTTTCCATTCCAACAGTAAATCAATTTCTCAAAAGAAAAGAACATAATATTTCATACCAAGCTCTAGGTGTTTGTTTAAGGCCGTAAAGATCATTAATAATTTTAAAGATTGAATATAGTTTATGATAATTTTCCATACCCAGTGGTTGTTCAACATAATCTTCCTTAATGAAATAGATATTTAAAAAAGATAATTTAACATCCATATGATATAATTTAACGGTCATATGAGATGCATAAGATAAAATAATTCTAATGGATTCTAATCTATCTAAATGGGAAAATTACTAATCCTATTGTATACCTTATTCATGGTTATATCTTTTTCCTAATAATATTTTTTTTCTAGTTATTTTTCATTGATCTTCTTTTTTATTTCTAAATTCCCACTTTTTTCATATAATAGATAATTTTATGGTCTTTCATATAATTCCCAAAAATTATTCTATTTGAACTGGTTTACATCATCTTGCATTGATAACATACAACTCTCTTTTTCTAAGGCTTCTTCAAAAGAGTTAGGTTCTAATTGAGATAGAAAGGTAGATAATTCAACTAGGTTTTGTGTATTTCTTCTAGTTCTTAATCCTACATCTATCTCTCTTATAACAGTTTCTAGAGAATGATTCTTTAGGGTTCTAGACGGTATAGGTAAAAAAAATTGGTTCATTAGTATCATTTTATTCTAAACTGGACTATATTTTATTTATATTATTTTAAAAATCAAATTTCATGATTTTATGTCTCATGTTGTAAGAGGAGTAAATAATTTCCTCAGATTGATCTTTCTCTTTAATAAAAGGCCCAATTTCATCAATCTTAACATGAAATTATTCTTCAACAATCCTTGAATTTTTATTAAACACTTTATATGATTTAGATATAGAAAAATATCTTAAAAATATTACTTCATCAGATTTTGGACTGAAATTACACGATCATCGTTGGTTTTTAGGATATACACCTTGCATCCAAGATCAATAAAGTACTTTACTATAGGTTTTCTCTTATTCCAAATATCATAAGGTTTATTTTGAAAATATGATGAATTAAAACTCCATTCATTATATAGAAGTCTATGCTTATATCTTCTTCCCATAATTAGGTAGGTAGAATGTATTCATTCACCATAGTTATTTCCATTTCATGAATAATTCTCTTTTATATTTCAACAATTCCATTTTGTTGAGGTGTTATAAGTGCAGAAACGGTGTGTTTAATACCCAGATATGAAAAAAATGAATTTAATTCCTAATTATAAAATTTTACATCATTATCACTTCTTAATGAAATTATCTTAAAACCGTTTTCATTTTGAACAATCTTACAGAAACTTTCAAGAATATTAAATGTTTCACTTTTATGTTTTAGAAAATAAATCCAAGTAAATCTAAAATAATACTCAACTAATACATATACATATAATTTTCCATCCAAACATTCTAATATTGATGGTCCAAATAGATCCCTGTGGAAACCTTCTACGTATTTTGATGTAGCAAAATTATTAATTGATTTAAAGGATGATATGTGTCGCTTAGTAATTCTACATACATCACAAAATATGTCACTATAAAATATAATAGAAGGTAATTTAGAAACAAAATATTTTTAGATAATTTATGTATAGAATAAATTATACACTAACTAAGCCTATTATTCCATATTGAAGACAAATTTATTTTAGCAGTTAAACAATTAACATTCTGTTTACAAAAGGAATTTAAATCCAATGTTTAAACACTATCAGTTCTAGGTTATCTAAACTTTAGAAGTTTATCTTTAGATACATGGTAATAATTTTTAGGAAAATCAACATAATATCCATCATCATGTAGTAGAGATATAGTTATCAGATTATGCTTCATCCCTTCTATATATAGTACATTCTTGATTGAGACAGTTTTTGGATCTTCAACCATTCTAAGTCTAATTATAATTCCATTGGAATTATCACCAAAAGTGACTATACCTCCATCTAGTTGAGTCAGTGTACATAAGTTTTATGACTTTCCACTCATATTCCCTGAGCAGCCACTCTCTATATAACATATATCTTATCTTTTTCTATTACCTGTTTCCTGCAAGGCAATTTAAAAAAGAGTTTGTTTTGGTACCCATATTCTCTTTGGTCCAGCAGTGTTATCTGTCAAAGAGCTAGGAATCCGGATTTGATTTGTTTATCAATAAATCATATCATTACATCAAATAATATATTTGAAATAAAAACCTTTTTGATTCCACTTATTTGAGGATTTATTAAATAATAGTTTTTTATATGACCTTTTGTTCCACAAAAATGACATGTAACAGTTTTTAAGTTCGGAAAAAAATAATTATTATATATTTTGGATTTTCACCCGTACTTTCTATACCAAATCATTTCATTATAATGAAATTTTTACCATGAATTTAATTCAGAATATTTTCTCTTTTTTTATTGAATAGAGAATCACCTTTATAATTTTCTATATTATCTTGTAATGTTTTAATGTTATTTTCATGATCCACACCATTTGTGGTAGATGGGTTAAAATTTTAAATTAACTCTGTATATTGTTTAATTATGGCATATCTTAATCCTAAAATAGAATTGTGAGTATTATATAAATATTTGTGTTTCTTTAATAAGGATTCATATTTTCCTTCCATCATTTTGCAGTAGGAATCCACTTTATTATTTGAATAATTTAAATCAGAATCATAATTAGAATTAGATGAATAATAGGTTTGTTTATTATCTTCATATAAAATTAAGAACATATTTTCTATCAGATTTGATTATACCATTTCTGAATCAGATTTAATGAGCTTCTATAGTCTTTAGAAACACTCCATGTAGCCTTCATTTCTCTTTTACCTTTATGTTTATAATTCTCAATTTTATAAGATGTCATTTCCATCTTTCTCTTTTCACATTTTAGCTGAGTAAAATAATTTATTATATGACCTAATTTCATTCAATAATATCATCTAACATCCCTTGAGTTTTTCTCATCCCTCTTCAAGGGTTTTCTGAATCCACATTTCTTCATATAAAACATGATGAAATTTTTGGCTAATTGATGTAGTTCTATTTTAGAATCCGATGCATTTGAATTACATTCTTCTCTAACTTCATACCTTATTATTTTTCATTTCTTCTTAGATTTTACCTAAAGATAATTATTATCCTTTTTCACTAAGAAATTATGATATTCAGCTATATCTTTCATTTCATCTTGATACACCATCAGTGTCCCAATAAATCTCTCTTCTTCATTTTTTTTATAGGTGATGATTTTTGAATTGCAGATGATATAAAATTCCATTTAGTAGGTAGTACTCTCAGTACATTCAAATCATGATCTTCATGTTTTATTGGATCACCTATGGTTTTAATATTATTAATAATCTATATATGTGTTCCATTCATATGAGTGATACTCTCTCCATCGAACATTCTGAATGTATCAAATTTTAGTTTTCCTATTATATACATCATTTTTTTACATTGCATGTTCCTTCATAGGTAACTACAATGGTTTTCCAAATTTCATAAGCAGTATGAAATTTTGAGGCATGTTTGAATCCATCTGGTTCAAGAACACATATAATAGCATTCATATATTTGGAATTCGGGTCATACTCAGCCATTATAGCTATAGTCCATGTTGCAGGATTCTTAAGAATTATATATGGAGTATTGATCTTAGAGCAGTCTTTGAATCCCATATTCTTAAAATATATAACCATCAGTGATTTATAGCATCCATAGTTTTCCCCAATTAAGTAAGGAGAAAAAACTATTGACATTATATCTCTCTGATAAGTCATTTCCATATTTATATAGACCATTATACTATTATTATTTTATAGCACTTTATAAAAACTCTCATGTGATACCAATTTTTATGTCACAATATACAAATATACATAAGAGGGGGGTGAATTTTGTCTTCTAAACCTTTTCAAAATCATTCACAATTCTACATTTTCAATATTACTAATGATTATGGAGATAAGAAGTGTTTATCTTCAACATGAAATTATGAGCAGTGGATAAAACAGAAGTACAGACCAGAACTAATTATAGTGGTTCAGTTCATAAAGATCCCCTATTCCACTCCACCAATTAATCTCTCTATGAGTTTGGTAAATTTAACTAGTCATGTCCTCATATCATAAGACCAATCCATAACTAAGTCTAGGCAGTTGACACCTTTACAAATAAGTGTAAAAATATAGCCTTTTTTGTTCTTTGATAGAGAAATGAAAAAAAAAACATCTTAGATCAAGAAGATTAATGTCCAGAACAACTGAGTCTGAGTATTTGAAACTCTAAATAAAAAATATTGATTAAAAATGTTCTTATTGAACTTCACAGTTGAAAAGGAAACTGATGGTTGATGGATCTTCTTCTTTAGAAAAGTGTTACTTCAAAAAAAATATTTCTGAAATGATGCAGTTGCAATATATTTGTGAAATAATAACATAAAAGAATAGCATCAGTAGACTGAATGAAAATAGAAAATTTGGAACATGTATATCTCCAATATAACCTCTATTATAGAAAATAGAGTCTGACCAATTGTAGCAGTAGATTTGTAAAATATCTTCACAAGAATGTAGTTTCAATCGCAAAATTTGTATCCTAATATATTTATCAATATATATATATATATACATATTCATTTTTTGAGTCAGACACACAAAAATAGAACAAATACATAGATATAATAAATATGCTAGAGACCATGCTTTCGAATCACAGATCCAAGAAATTCGCCTAATAAATCATAAGAATTAAAATTCCTTAAACAACACAGAGTATTCATAACTTCTCTTAAGAATAATATATAATTTATAAAGTTAATATGATTATTAGAATCAATCATAATGACTTTGAATATTTCTAAAATTATCTTTAAATTAGACTGATATTATTCAAAGAGCATTGCATGAAACACTGATAAATTCGTAAATTCAAATATTCGATGATGAAAAGACAGACATAAGGTTCCCTAAAAAAATGAAAAAATACCAAACATAGGGTTCAACTACATAGATTTCATTCTCTAAACGTATTATTGACAACATAGGGTTAATAAAAAAATAAGGTTGATGATCCATACATTTTCTTTTCAAATGTAAGGTTTCATACTTACGTAGGGTTCATTAACCACATATTTTCTCTTTGTCAAACCTAAGGTTTCATCCAAACATAAGGTTCATTATCCATTAATTTTATTCAAGTAAGGGTTATTAACTATACGTGATGATCATTCAGTATAAGGTATAATAGAAACATAGGGTTTATTCCTTATGATGCGTTATTCAACGTACAATATGAATAGTGTTTCCAGAATACACTTAACAATGTTCCAAACACTTTGCTGAATATTCCAAGCAAATAATAAGCTTGAATATAATTCCAGAATAATTAATATAAATAGTATTAATATATTTAAATACACTTAATGTAATATCATTATTAAATCAAGCAAGGGTATTTTATGAGCATTGAAATCAATAATATTTATAGACTATTGTTGATAAAATACATGCCCAACAATTAATACCCAATATCCGATTCTTTTCTCAGTCCTATATAATTTCACTAAATCATTATTTTATATTAACATTGTAGAATTAATATCCAAATCCAAATACACATTCCATTTCTATACTGTAATTGACTATATTTAACACTTGTTCACATTCATATCCCCCTATAATAGTCAATTATTCTTTATAATTTAGATACTTTTTTGGAATTAAATTTTATTCTATTTAGGGAAGTTTATTTTATAATTCCACACTTTGTGACAGGTGTAAAATTTTTAAGGTCCAACTTTGATACTCATACATTATATTCTTATTCTATTTAAATTATTTATTATTATAATATTTATACTTGATTATATCATTATTCATTAACACTTTACCTTTTATTCATGTATCTTACTTTTTTAGTATCCCTATAATATAAATTTCTATTTAATTTATAATGATTAATAATATTTTACATTAAATCATTTTAATGTTAAAATTCATGAAAAGTTATCATTATATGATAGTAATATAATAGTAATATATTTATCATCTACATTAACATTATCTTTTTCACGATTAAGGACTATTTTATTAAACTCTACAAAATGGTTCCAAATAGAATTTATAGACATCAATTTATGTGTATATAATTTATTTTAATTTTTTAATATTTATAAGAGGGATTTAGTCAATCACATAAATTAAATAATAAATCAAATTAAAGTAGTTAGGGGTTTATTAGAAACATCCCTACGGAATTTATCAACCAAATAGTTGATAACATCATTATATGATTTATTTTACAACCATGAGGAAACAATCATATAAATTTGTATACTCCCATAAACTTTTATCCTTTCTTAGGTCCATAGATTGAAACATCATATCCATTTTAGATAATGATGTATGTTATTTTAATTATTTGGATCTAATAATAAATTTTTAAATTATATTCACTCAATAAAACTTTATAGAATAATACGTAGAAAATAGTTGGGTCTAATATCAAATTTGAATACAAAGATGAATCAAATATTCATAAAAATACAATATAATCATGTAAAAAACTTAATATAATATTTGAACAACATATAGATTTGATAAAAAATTAATCTTAAATAAACATTGAACATTACTATCAAATAATCAATAATATTTCAAAGTTATGATGTTATTATAAATAATTCCTGAACATTTAAAAAAAATTCTTAACATGGTTCATATAATGTTGATTCTATTTCATTGATGGGGACCAAAAATAGGAATATCAATTTTGTAAATACCAAAAATGAAACTATAGAAGACACTACAGATGGACTAGAAAACCCATCATGATGACGAAAACTCTATTTATTGCCACCAATCATGGATATATTGAACAAAAGAAGAAACTGTAAGAAATATGAAATAAGAAAAAAAAATTAACATGGCTTAAATCCATGATAGACATGAACTGTACTTAATCTATGCTTTTCCTTTAATCTGAGTAATGAATCATTTCCCCAATTTTCATCTTATTTTTCCTTATTCTTATTTAGACCCCATTTTCTCTCTTTTTATTTCTCTTCTGAACCCTAACCTAATGATTTAGAATTAGTCAATATTTATTATATTTTTATCCTATAGATTAATCCCTTGATTTTATTTTTATAGAAATCATCAATCATAAAAAATTCCAACAAATTTAATCAATAATAAAAAATTATATTAATTAAAAAACTCATAAAATATTTTTTCTGACTATGTGTTATCCGTATAGTGTATTGAGTAAATAAATAAATCATGAAATATTGAAAAAAAAATTACCATGGACCATATTTTTTGTGGTTATTAAAATATTTAATTGAGTAATTATAATATATAGAATATATATAAGATTGTGATCATGGGTAAATTTTTTGAATCTCATCCCAATCACTACCACTAAATAAAATATGGATTTTATGGTGATTGAGGTATAAGAAAGTAATTAGATAAATCTTGTTGTTTTAACTGTGATTCTTTATGATAATTTATTACCTTGTGATCATATTTTAGATTCTCTTTATATTATATTATAATCATTGAAAAAAATGAGCTTTAAATTTTACCCCTTAATGGTTTATTTGAACGTCATGAGAAAATTCTAAAATAAAGTATGTTACTTGGATTATGGTAATACCAAGTATAAAATCATATTTTTCTCTACAAAAGAGTGTCACATTGAAAAATAAAAATCTATATTGAAATTATTATTATTATTATTTATTAGGGTGACACTATTGTGTTGGTATGGCATTATTGATATATTTATTTTGATTGATGATATTAAATTTAAATTAAATTAAAAATAAAAAATCCAATGAATCATTATATATCCTTCTATATCGATACTGTTCTATAGAATTTTTCATGGCCTATAACTCTCACAAGGATGGAATCAATGGTTTGAGGAGGATATCATCATGTATTGAGGAGAAATATTGGTGTTTAACATGATGTATGATTATTTGATTCTTTCATAACATTACATGCGTTTTTTATGATAAAATCTAAAAAATTAATTCTATGTTTCCTAAAATTTTCTTTATGTCATTGTAAATTTATTAATGAAACTATAATACAATTATATGAATTTCTATATATATTCTAAATGGAAAATTTTACATCAGTTTTTATAAAAATGTTATAAACTTCTCTAAAGTCATATTCATTATTACTATGATATATTAAATTGAATGTGTATTAAAGAAAAATTTAATGAAATAATGATTTCAGTAACCATACATGTAAAATAAAAGTTTTATTAGAGGGAAACTAAATTAAATTATAACATAACTCATTATTTTGAAATAATAAATATTTTATTCTTGTCGTATAACCTATATTTTTTATCCTTCCACTAAAAAAATATTTTTTAAACATTTCATAGAAAATAAGGATATTGAATTTTGTGTTTTAGGTTGTATAAAAAGAAAGGAAATGGTGAATTGATTATGGGATCTGTGGTGATATAAATATTGTATAATATTGTTTTAGGTTGATTTAGGTGGGTAACATATCCCATCAACTTCAATAAAGAAATGGTTCACCATAGTTAACATAATGGTGTCCAATATGTCAGACCAAATGTATAATTCCCCAGTCATAATCATTATATAATCTTTATTTTTGATCAAGAATTTTATTTCTTTGATACTAGGGATGTTTTCAGGTTTAGAGTTTTAGAGAATTAGGCCATAACTATTACATCTCAAACATTATGAAGAAGACACTTCTACTCTATCCAATTATTTCACAATAATAAAACTCCTTAAAACAAGAATTATTTTCTTGATATAAATCACCTCGAATCCTTCCATAATCAGTTACCTTCCTCATAACTTGTGAAAGAGATCTGAAAAACATAGAATACACATAAAAATATTAGTGTGGGATATAAAATATGGAATGAAAACATTAGTATTTTACCAATCAATGAAATCATACTTTTTAACAATAAAACATAAGCTCTTTAACATACCTCATGATATCATAAGATTTATGGATAACTCATACAAATCATAAATCATAAATGTAACTTGTGGCATCTATAACACACTTACATTTTAGCTTTCACAGCTACATAGGGCGTAACCTTCATGGTCACATTTAGAATACCCATTACAATATATTCACTAAATCTCTTAGGAGAAACATTAATGTTTACCTCTGTCACATTACCCAATACATTGGAGAGCTATCACAAGCTCACCCTCCCTCAGTGTTTCACGGAACCACCCATATATTTAAATAATTCCCATGAACCATAACATATTCATAACCCATAAAACAAGAATAAAATGAATGATAACATTTCCACATTGCAATAAAAAGATGTCATTTCAAGATATTGACATAATAAATTTTTTCACAAAAAAAATTTTCAATACCAAAATAAGTAAAAAAAGATATATGGTATTTATTTTACCTTAAAAACATTACATATTGTTAAAGAATCCAAATATCAAATAATGATCATGTCATCATAAAGGTTGCTTTCACCGTGTATGTTTAAAAGAAGCATTACTTTTTTCACTTGGTAAAATGATACCTATAAAAAATACCTTTCCAAAATAAATTGAATTAAATTAAAATAAAAATGGTATAATTATACATTGTATATTATAAGTTTTTCAATAAACAAAAAAATTCCCCAATGAAAGGATATTGAGATGATGTCCCATACCATGAGTCCAAAATGACTTTTTTGTTCATTATCTCCCCAAATAATAAAAATAAGTAAAATTCTACTTTCTTCAGAAAATTTTCTTGTTTATTATTCTTTTATATCATTAATTACCTTCTTATAACAATCATATAATTATTCAAGTTCATTCCGAAAATTTTGTCGATGTTCGGTACATGGGTCAAAAATGAACATGCTATAATTACAAATTATACATGTTGTTAAATGTCCATTGTCTCTATAATAGTATTCATGATTTAAATATCATATATATCTAGTATATAAATGTATTTATCATTTTCCACAACATTTGAAGGTATGAAATGAAATGAACCATTCATTGAGATGGTAGGTCGTACGTACGCATGAACGCTACTTTCATATCATTGTCATTTTAACAGAATGAAAACTAAATGATATATCGGTATATTATGAATCCAGTATACTATATATGTTATATACATTACATGTTTTCATTAATTTCATCCTTTATATGTTCCATGTTTGTCATTAACGATCAATATCACATTGAGGGGCCGATGGTCCATACTTCCACAAATGAAATTATCATATTTACACATTATGGAAGGCATAAATAAATAATGTAAATAAAAAACAGAAGTCTAGAGACAATTTAAATATAATATATATCATATATAAATATATTTTCATCATTATATCCACCATAAGAGGTGGTAGGAGAAAAATGAATAATCATCACTTTGTGAGGCAGTAATTCTTTGTACATAGAAAAAATATTTCCATATCCATTAGATGGTGGTGAGTGTAAGTGTAGTTAAAATCCATATCATAAAAACATCCAAGTATATTGAAGATACTAGTGTTTTTATAAAATCGTGGAATAAAAATGGCATAGGGAGTGGAGATGGAAAATAATGGAAATGAACTTGAGAGAAGACGTTACCTCTAAATTGTGTAACTTATTTTGATTTGAGCAAAAAGGTGTTCTTGAATTTCCTTTTTCCCACAGTAAGTCTTATATGAATAATTTAGGAATGTTAGGAGCTTATTTTTGTAGAATTTGGATGAGTAAATGGACTTGAGAGGTGTGAGTAAGTGGGTAGAGGTGGTGGCCTTTTATTTGAGGGAGGAGGGACCCTTTAGGAATGTATTGAAATATTATTTTATTATAAAATTATATTCCAATTATAATAGTCTAAAAGTCAATATTTAGAATAGAATATGATAATGGGTAGAAATTATCTCAATCAATAGGTTTTAGATATGTTTTCATCACACAATTAACCTTATCTTATATCTTTAACCCATAGTTAAACTCATTAACTCTTTCCATGTCTTCTTGTATTTTCAGAATATATGGTAACTATAATTACTATAAAATGACAATAGAAACATTAGTGGATTATTAATAAATTTTTTATCATTATATAAGTTATTTGGCCAAATATTATATTTTTAGAACAATTATATCATTTAATAAAATAGTATTTTTTTTAAACATGTTTATATTAAGTTTCACAGTATTAAGTAATTGGTTTTTGATAAAGTCATACAAACTTGAATCCTTTAAACCAAAGGGATTAAATAAAATATAATATGTCAATATCATCCTGAAAATTAATGTATGGCATCAAAATTGTCACGACCCATCCCCCAGGGCCCATGTCATGACGTACCCCAATCTCGCCTCCTAAAAGACATGGGTGGGGATGAGTGTCGAAGGCATAAACCAGAAAGTGGGAGGAATTTTACTGATTACCTATATAAATTAGAAAAAACCATGTCCCAATGTAGGAAAAATAAATATTCTATGCACAAAATAAATACTGAGTAAAAGTAAAATCTTAAGGTCAAATGAGACAGAATACAGACCTAATGGAAGATAAACCTAAAATAGGAAAGTACAAGGAAAATGCTAGATGATGTCAATTGGAAACCCCACACAATGGGTAAGTATAGAATATCTACTGGAATCCATAAAATTAAGCCCCGCCTATCTGGTCTCACCAGGCACCGTCGGGTCCTGGGCCACCATGTCCTTCATCATGGTGCCGATCGTTTGCACCGGACACAACACGTACGGGCGGAGCCTGTGCAGGGGTGAGTAACAATATACTCAGTTGGGACCCCAAAACTCAAAGTAAAGACCAAAAAGTAATCCCGATCCAATTTTCTAAGCATGATCACCAAGAATGATCACAAAGAAAGATAGATCACACCAGGTATATTCTAATGTAGGAAGGTAATACCATTAGTGACATCATCAAAAAACATGGGTTGTTGGAGAACTCCTCCTCAATGAGTACAGTGGGCCTGCTGGGTCACCCAAAAGACACTTCCCACTAAACTTAAGACAGATTTGGTACTCATACCTGATAAGTACCATGGGTATGCTAGGTCATACAAAATATTCTCTCCACCATGGGAATACCGTGTCACACATATGTCACATCCCACCTATAGCCATAATCAGGTACTCATCTTATCAAGTATCGTGGGTATGCCTACTCACATAGATGCCACTACCCACCGTGGGCCTACTAAGTCACACAGTAGTCACTTCCCACCAGTCCATAGTATCCAGTCCACACATGGTCTCCTATTAGCAGTGTTTAGGTCTCATCAAAATGTAGAGTTTCCGCACATAGCACGCTTGATCTCTGGAGGACTGCTCCCTAAACAATTCACGATATTTATATTTCAATTAAATCATCCAATGAGTATGAAAAATGATCTTCCTCCTTGATGGGGTTACAACTCCACAAATGGTTCATCAATTAGACGCCCGATTTGAATAATATTATTGTTTGTCCAAAAAGGGGTCGGATGGGTCTGGGCCGGGTCCGACCCGGTCAGACCGCCATACCTGATTGGCCAGGTCCGGCCCGACGAGGCATGTCTGGCATGCTGGAGTGGGTTTAGTTCATCATACGGCTCTACATTGCCTTGCGAGACATCCATGGGGCCGCCTTCTCCACTGCAGTCAAGTGACCATGAACTATGCCATGTGGGACATAGCATGGTGTCGCGTCCGCCTTGAATCGACACGCCTGGGTGGCCCTGAAGAAAGTGGGGAGAATTTAATTTTTGAAAACAAGGGATAATAAAATAAATGGGGTTACTATGTATTAATATGAGTCTCTTTCTTCCATGTGATCTCCTACAGATTCTCATGCTACCACCAAACACGCACTAAAGGAATTGACCGTCCACGAATGACCCGATCCTGTTGACACTATATCTCCACTAGAATCTCCACAAATGTTTCCACATTATCAATGTCTAGATCTCCCCATTCTATGACATGTAATAGATCATGCACGTACCTCATAATTTATGAAATGGGAAAAAAATTGTGCACTCAGTCAATCTATGGGTGAAGAGCTTTGTGGTACACCACCTCACCAACTCTTCTAAGAATCAGAAAATATTTGATGATCCTCAAAGATAACTTTCCACCCCAGCCAAATCCCCACAATCCCTGTTGGGGTGAGACCCTAATGAAAACATGGCCTCCCTCCTCAATCTCTTAGGGTCTCCTTCTACTATTATCATACAGTTTCTTCATGCTTTGTGCAGTCCTCATCTTCTCCTGGATGATCTGCACCATCTCAGTGGTAGCCTATACCAACTATGGACCCATAAGTTCTGACTCCCTTGGGTATATCCAGTATAGATGTGATCTGCATGGCCACCCATACAGGACCTCAAACAGTGTAATTCCACTGTTGGAGTGATAGCTATTGTTGTATGCAATCTCCACCAGTGGTAGGTGGTACTTCCAACTATGACCAAAATCAAGGACACAAGCATAAAGCATGGCCTCTATGGCCTATATGGTCCACTTCATATTACCATATGTATATGGGTGAATGTTGGTGCTCAAGAGTAGTTGAGTCTTGAATTCCTCCTTAAATCCCTTCCATAACCAGGATTTAAAGTGTGCATCATGATCTAAAATGATTGTTGATGGTGCCATGTGAATCTGCACTATCTCTTGGATTTAGAGGCATCCCAAGCCCTCTCCTGGTCCATTCTCTTAGATGGGTAGGAAGTGAGATGACTTGGTGAGTCAGTCAATGATCACCCCAATAGAATCATGGACCCTTGAAGTGGATGGAAACTCTGCCTTGAAGTCATTGGAGATACCATCCCACATCCATTCTGATACCTCAAGTGGTTGTGCCAAGCCTACTGGGAAATGATTCTAGGGATTCACTTGCTCATATGTGATGTATCATGAAACGAACTCTGCCACCACATTCTTCATCCCTGGCCCCATGTACTAACTTCGGAGGTCTTGATACATCTTTTCCACACCATAATGTACCACCAAAGTGGATTTATGGTACACCCTCAACACTTTCTCCCATAACGTCACTGATAATACAATGTGTCCTCTTAAAAATGATGATGTGCTCGCCACCTATAAAAACCCCTCAGGAGATTTTCATAAGGATAACCGAGCAGGTTGGGCCTTACAGTCAACATCCACATGATGTGCCTCCCTAAGTCACTGTAAGAGTAGGGGAGTGACCATCATTGATTGAAGGTATGATGATCAATCACCATCCACAAAGGATATCTGCATCGTGGCTAGCTGCTCTGTTGCCTCACTCAGCAACTGTAAACCTGACCTACTGTTGATTGTGTCTTTCACCATGTTACCCTTACCAAGAATATAGACTATCTCAAACTCATTGTCCCGAAGGTACTCCTTCCATTGACTCTATCTCAAGTCCAAGTCCTTCTCTGAGATGATATACCTGTGACTCTTGTGGTCTTAGTAGATGGTAAACAGTTCACCCATCAATTAGTGTCTCCACATCTTTATGAAAAGAACCACTACTACTAAATCCATGTCATGGGTCATGTAGTTCTACTCATGTTTCTTCAACTACCATTAGCCATAGGTGATCACCACTCCATCCTACATCCGGACACAACCTAGTCTAATCCCTAATGAGGTGCTGAAAACTACATACCCCACGCTGTCTTCTAGTAGACTAAAGATGGGGGTACTCTCCATCTCTTCCTCAGCACATGGAAACTCCGCTGACATTTCTCGATCGACACGAAGTGATTTCACCTTTGTGTCAAGGATAATAATGGTTCTTCTACTCTTGAAATATTGGGCAAAACCCTCAAGTATTATCCAGCCAACCACAAAAAACTCTACTCCCAAGTCATGCTATGGGGTGGCTCCCAAGAAAGCACTGTCTCTATCTTCATCGGAACCATAGGAAGTCTAGCCTCTGAGATGACGTGTCCCAAAAAGTGGACCTCTCGAATACAAAACTAGATCATTGAGAGATAACCGTAAAGAGGGTGATATCTGAGTGTATCCCGGACTATCCGTAGGTCTGTAGCGTAGTCCTCCTCTGCCATCGAATACACTATGATTTCATCAAATAAGTCCACCATGAAATGATCATGGTAAGGATAGAAGATTCTTTTCATTAGATCCATGAACACTATTGGTGAATTGGTCATGCCGAAGGGAATCATCAAGAACATATAGTGGTCATACCAGAATCTGAAGTCTATCTTTGGTATGTCCTCTCTCGTACCTGATGATGATGATAGCTTGATCTGAGGTCTATCTTCAAGAACTACCTCAATCCCTTCAGCTGATCCAGGAGGTCATCAATCCTCGTATGTGAATACTTGTTCTTCACGGTCACCATGTTCATGTGCATAAAGTCCATGAAAATCCTCAATCTCTTGTCTTCCTTATTGGCTAACAACAATGCGTGTGCCCATGGTGCAATGTTGGGATTTATGAACCCCTTATCCTTCAAGTCCTCCAATTGTACCCTCAACTCATGTTGATCTATGGGAGTCATCTTTTAAGTTGGTGTGGATATCGGTGTCGTCTTGGGGTATAGATCGATGCAGATGTCTACCTCCCTAAAAAGAGGTAGTCCTGAAACATCCCAAAGAAAGACATCCTCATACTCATCCACCACTATCGAAATGCATAGACTCCTTTCATCCACCACACTAAGGGCTGGTCTTTCCAACTAGTGAGTGATCGGCTAAACCATCCTATAAGAAAGTATGTCCTATGCTGCAAAATCTCCCTTCTCTCCAGTGAAGAAAATAATTGTCTTATCTTCTCGGACACACCGCACATTGTGCCTAATATAGTCGATCTGATCATGGTCTATGGATAACCATTACATACTCAAGATGAATTCATAATTCCCCGATGCCGCTACTAAGAGATCATAGCTAAATCTCTTGTCTCCTAGAGTAAGCTCACACTGTCGGCACTAGTGTGTAATTGTCTACCCCCCTCCCATAGGAGTCTCTAACCGTAACGATCAAGCCAATGACTTCACCCAAATCTCTGAGTCCCAAAAGAATTCTATGGAAAGGAAAGAGTGACTAGAACCTCTGTCTTTAAGAATTTTAGATAACATGTAAAATACATAGATCGTTCCTCTAATCATTTATAGATCACCGTGGTCATAGGGCTCCATCGCTTAATGATGACCCCCCCTATCTGACAGCTACCTAAGACCATGTGAACCTACCCACCGCACATCAAGAACAACCTTCTTCCCTCTCAACTCCCTCTGATATTGGGGCCCCGTACTGATGACCTCGATTCCAGAGGTAATCCCCTGAAAGACCTATCCCACTTTGGCCCTCCGTGTATGATGTCGAGTGCTCACCACTAAAGACTCTACAACCTAAGTTCTGTAGGTGGCTCCAGCTATCGGGACCTACTATGCAAGGAAGCACTCCACAGGAATAGATCTCTCTAGCTCTCTAACCTATATTGGTATACTGAGAGACACCATGAATGCCATGATCTCCCATATGAGTCTTTACTCAATGGTCCAAGCCATAAAGAAATTGTCTTGCACCATGTCAGTGTAGTAGCGATAGAGGGGTGTAAACCTCGCAAAGAACTCAGCCACTAACATGCTTCCCTACAGTAGGTGAAGAAGCACTTGTATGCACATCGAGCACAACGTCACGGGGATGAACTCCCCTAGGACAAGCCACATGAATTCTTACGAAGAGAGGGTCACCTCATTATGAGTTTGAATAATCAAAATTCTCCATCTACCTTCCAAGACCTGATGAAGGCTTACTACTAAGATCATCAGCTGGTCAAATGGTGTCCTCAGTAAGTGGAATACTCATGTCAATGCCTCCAGCCAGTCCTTAGTGACCATAGGATCTGTCTCTCCCCAGAACATGGGAGGTCTCTATCCCTGAAACTCGTGGAAGGCACTGAGTATGCACCCATCCTCTTCCGGTAACACCAGAAGTAACTGCTAATCAATGGATGGTGGAAACACAGGTGCAACGCCTGGTGTGGCCATCTCTATCATTGGTCCCTAAACTGATGCCACATTACTAGGCGGACTGTCCACGCAATCACTTATTGGAAGAATAGCTGGTTGTCTACATAGAGGCATCCTGAAATTGATCATGATGTACCATACCAATAAGGTTATAACTAGTGATCTAAATCTTATTCAACCACATCATAAGGATATACTTATGCAACCAGTTTATTCATGTATACAGCCTAATAGTACAATTCAAGTTCCTGGTGTATGGATACTTTGGCCATCGCAACAACATTGGACTCCCTGAATCTAAAATTGAAACATGAAACATTAAACACTATTGTCCCCAAAAAAATACTCCCGGTTTTTATATAGAACTGAAAATATATGATACCACTTTGTCACGACCCATCCCCTAGGTCCTATGCCATGACATACCCCAAGCCCACCTCTCGAAGGCCAGGGGTTAGCGTCTAGCGCCAAAGTCATCAACCTGCACATGGGAGGAGTTTTCCTGAGTACTTGTATGTTTATGCACACACAAACACATTCCAAAGTTGGAAAAGTAAACAAGAATTCCTATAAAAAACTAATGAGTAAATGTAAAAATTTTAGGTCAAATGGGCAGGAATAAAAACCCAATAGAAGATAAATTGAAATGAGGAAAGAACAAGGAAAAGATGGAAGTTGTCAGTTGGAAACCCCACATTATGGGTATGCATAGAGTAACTACTAGAATTTGTATAAGTATTACCCTCTATTATGGTCTAACTGGGAAGCACTTGGTTCAGGGACACCAAGTCCTCCATCATGGCGGTAGTCATTTTCACCCAACATTCCACGTTTGGGCGGAGTCCGTGCCGGGGTGAGTAACAATATACTCACTAGGGAACCCAAAACAAAAAGGAAATACCATAAATAAATCCACAATCAAAACACAGATCATTATCACCAAGCATGAACACATAGCAAGTCAGCTCAGACTAGTTGTATTATAGCATATAAAGGTAAGACCATTAGTCACATCATCGAACACCATGGGCTGTTGGAGAAATCATCCTCAATGAGTACAGTGGGCATGATGGGTCACATAATAAGATGCTTCCCACTAACCTTAGGATTTTTTTTACTCATACCTAATTATTGCTATGGGTATACATGGTCACACAGAAGTCACTCCCCACTATGGGCATGTCGGGTCACACAGAAGCCGCTTCCTACCTATGGACATACAGATGTACTCCTCCTGTCAAGTATAGTGGGTCTGCCAGGTCACACATTGTATTCACCCCACTATGGTCATTCCAAGTCAAACATAATATGTATCCCACTAGTCCATAGTATCTGATCAACATAGGGTTGTTTGTTTCTAGTCTTTAGGTTTCACCCAACCATAGGGTTTCCACATGTAGTATGCTAGATCTCTATAGGACCTCTACCAAAGCCATTCACCTTATTTAAACATCCACTAAATCTTCCATTGATTATTCAAAAATATATTACTTATTGTAAGGGTTCCACCACCTCAAACGACTCGTTAATCATAGGCCCGATTTGAATGATATTGGCATTTTTCTAAAAAGAGGCAGGTTGGGTGTGGGCCTGGTCCGACCCGTTTGGAATGAACAGACACGACCTAGGTTCAACACGTTGGGTAGTGCATATGGCCCATTTGGCCTTTCTCCATGCCTTTTTTACCACATGTCTGACCCAATGGAGGGGGTCAGGCCCGCTAGGGAGGCCCGCACCCTGACCGGTTTTCCCTGCCGAGACGCTGTCAGAAGTCACATCCGGCTCCCCATCTCCCTATGAATCGTCTGTAAGTCTATCTTCTCTATCATGGTCAATCGACCGTGGTCGAGTGACCACAACCTTTTCCTTGTAGGATGTAGCGTGGTGCCGTATCTGTGGTGCACCGACACGGCTGTGTGGCTGCGTCCAGCCGGCGGCCCTTGGGGCACCGCTGCAGTCAGTTGACCATAGCACTCTCCCAACACGTCGCCAACCACCCGTAGGCGCTACAGCGGGCCACCAGGTCTGCAATGGTGGTCTGTTCGTTGTGCCACATATTCCTATAGGATATGAGAGATCCCATGTCTCCTAAAATGGTATTTAATCTTCCATTTCTCTATTTCAAGGATGTAGCCATGAAGAATGCACAATAAAAGGAGATTAGACCTTGTTCATGTCGGTTTTCACCCTCCGCGTTAGAGTTTTAAAAATGAAAGGAGGTTGGGATTAAAGTTCAAACAAAAATAACTAAATCCATCATAGAAAATATAAGAAATACACCCTCCCTCAAGAACGCATGATCCATGGATCAACATGTTCCATGGTTGATCCGAGTTCCTTGTTTTAGAATAAGAACACCCAAAACATAAACCAAAACAATCCCCTACCTTGATCAAACTTCATCATTGAGGTGCTCCGCCCTCAAGGATTCAATCTAAATCTGCATTCATTACTTCTTAACCCTGTTATTTGTAATGTTACGACATTTCTTGCAATCCTTCCGACATTCAACATTTATCATTAGAGAGAATCCTTGTCGTAGGTTCAATAGAGAATTTCAAGAGTTTAATTATCAACTGTCCAAAGTGTTAACCCATTAAATGAAAACATGTCACAATATTTCTATTACACTGTGACATTATGTCGTTTCACTTCACAAAAACTAGCCATTATAAATTTTCTATTAATTATCCTCATTTCCACAATGTGGAACTGTCTTCTGTCGCTCAATGGTGCGGGAAGAAAAATAAAATAAAATTTTAAGTTATTTTATTATTTTTCTAAAAGTCTTAATATTAATTTTTTCGACTGACCCTTGTCGGTCAATATAAAGTTCCTTATAGTTGAATTCTTTCATTTCGAATTCAATGGTGCCCTCTAATTTTTGATATGAGCACTGGTTAAAAAGTTATAAAAATCAGCTTGCACGTTTACGTAAATGAAGTAAAAAGGTTTAAAATTCTGTTCCGAGCTCAGCGGGCCTCGGAATAACATGTCATCAAAGAAAATGGTATCTAAATAATTCTATAAATATTTAAACAATTATACAGAAATTACAAGACATTACAAAAAATATTCAAATTACATTTATTTTTAATTCTTTACTAATGAATCTCTCATTGTAACATCACTGTGCCATAAATAACTAAATTTATTTAATTTATAAACATTAAAAATAAAATACCATGATATAGGAAATCATATTATATTTATAATGAATATTTATATAAAAATATATCCTCTATATAACCCCATATTATTTTTTTAGTAAAAGATACATGTTTATGCCATATCGCTCTTTACATTAAATTAATTCTTATAACATGTCATTATCACACCCATGTTCCTTAATGGGTCCTTAAATCGACCAGAGGATGCCCATTTTCATACATATTTCATCCAATATGATTTTTACATGTGTTAGGGTAGTATAATACTATAATAATTATATATCTTAACCCTTATTTACCATATTTACCCTTTCTTCATGGTAAATAGAAATAATTACTGATGTTACTATTCATAATGTCTAAAAATACATGGTAATTATTTACAAAAATTGGAAATTCTGATTCCAAATATGGAATCCATTATTCTAAATTCAAAACATATAATTTGTGAAAAATAATTTAAATTTATTCCTGTTGTCAAAAGAAAAACAAATGTTTTTAAGAAGTAAAAACTACCAAAAGATTGACATGTGTTAATGTGATATTTTAAATGTGAAATTACTTCTAATGAACAAAATTGGATTAAATGATAAAAACATAATATGAGTATACTTTAAAACAAATTAAAATAAAAATGGAACTGTATAAACAAATTAGATGAAAAGGCAGTTTGGAATTAAAATGCAGTTTTTTTCACTATTCCTTAAAAAATGATCCTTATCGTAAAATTACCAAAATATTATGTAAAGTAAATTTTGATGTCCCACATCAACAGAAGAATTATATTTTTTCAAATATAACATATCAAAGTGATAAAACTATATTTAAGAAAGGGATCTCCATCAGAAGGTGTTAAAACAACCTTTTAAAATATTACAGTATTTTATACTTAAAATTGGATTTATTCTCATTTTAAGCCTCTAATATTCATTGGATAAATGTAATTTTTTTATAAACATGTGTAATATTATTTTAGTTATTTCTTTTCATTACCCCAATATGACATCTAGGCGTTAAATATCTTTTAAAATAATATTATTATTGTATTAGTTTTTGGTATGACTCCAAGTTGTGTGCAATGTATGATTTTGGAGAAACTTGTTATTTCATATTGAGTATGTTATGAGGAAAAGTGTCCCAATTAACTTAAAATTAATATCTTATTCATAAATATTAATATATATGAAAAAGTATTATTCAATAAATACTTGGGTTGTTACATCATTCCCCCCTTTTGGAAATTTCATCCTCACAATTTTATACACTTATCAAATAAGTTGGTGTATTTATCCCTCATAACATTATTATATTCCTATGTTTCCTATTTAACCATATGGTTTTTCCACAAAAACATTTACCTGATGAATTACCTTATTACGTAACACATTCACTTAATGTTCAATAATTTGGACTGGTTGTTCCTCAAAAAAATGATTCTCTTCCAACTAAATTACCTCTATACTCAAAACATGATATGGATCCAGAATATGCATTATCAGCATTGAAACATAGAAATCATTGTGTACCTAGGATAATCATGTAGGTAAATCCACTCTTTAAGAAACTAATCCAAATTTCTTGTTTATTTCATAGGGTCCAATGAATCTCAAAATCAGTATTCCCTTCTTACCAAAACTCATCACACTTTTCCATGGAGAAACTTTTAGAAAGACATGATCACCTACCTCGAAAGAATGATCCTTCCTCTGGTTATCTGCAAAAAACATTATGCTTGTTCTAAGATATTCTCATTTTCTTCTAAGTCAACTAAACTTTTTATTCCATCTCTTTTACCAATTATGGTTCCATCAACTTCCTTTCACCAACTTAATCCAAAAAAATATGGAGTTTGACACCTCTTTCTATATAATGCTTCAAATGGTTCCATGAGTATACTAGAATGAAAACTATTATTACAAAAAACTCAACCAAATAAATATATTGGTTTCAACATCCATGGAAATCCAATGAACAATCATGTATCATATCTTCCAATGCCGGAATTTTTCATTTTAACTTCCCATATGATTGTGGATGAGAAGTTGTACTAAAATTTAATTCAGTACCCAATGACTTCTAACGGCCCTTTAGAATGTTATAAGTGAATCTAGGATCATGATCAAATACATTGGAGAGGGTATCTCTGTGTAAACTAAATATCTATTTAATATAAAATCATGAATGTTGTTTTAAAGATAGAGAATCTCGAATATAATGAGAATGATAATATTTAGTCAATCGATCAACAATAACCTAGATTTCATTGTTACATCAAGAATTATTTTGTAATACAACTATCAAATCCATGGATATATTTTCCCATTTCCACTCTCGCACTGGAAAAGGCTGAAGTATCCCTTTCGGTAACTGTAGGTCTACTTTAACCTATTGAATAATCAATCATCTCAGGGTAATGTGAACAATATTTCTTTTCATTCCATACACTAGTAATAATATGTAAGATCTATTTAGATTTTATTAATTCTAGAATGAACTGAAAATAGAGAACTATGATCTTCATATAATAAATCTTTCATCTACTATGAATCACAATTTACACATAATCTCTTTCCAAACATCAAAAAACAGCCTTTATCAATGGTAAATTTAAGTAACATACCCTTATAAACCAATTCTACATTTTTCTATGACTCAATGTATTCTTTATATGCTTTCATCATTCTACCTGATAGAGATGATTTCACTGCCATCTAAAACAAAACATAGAAATTCCATACACCAACAAATTCTAATCCATAATTCATATAATCGTTAAACAAATGATCTCATTCCAAATTTATCATGGTTAATATTGAATTTCACTTTTAACTCAAAGTGTTAGCCACATTACATTCATTTCATGGATGGGAATGAATCATGAAATCCTAATACATGATTAATTCAAGAAATCTTCTCAATATCATGTTTAATTATTTCTTGGTGAATATATAATTCAAACATTTGTGATTATTATATATTTCACACTTTATGATATAGAAATGATGCCTCTTAATTTTTAAAGAAAAAATAGTAGCTAATTCCAAATAATGTGTAAGGTAATTTAATTCGTGAATGTTCAACTGACATGAATCATAAGTAATTACCTAATCATTCTCTACCAGGAAAAAAACCATTTCCTCTCAATGAAGCATCACTATAGATAACAAAATCACCATTTCTAGAAGGAAGTTCCTAAACTAGAGAATTCAACAATATTCTTTTCAAATCATTGAAACATTCATCGCATTATTTTGTTCAGATGAACTTAACACATTTTTGAGTCGACTTAGTCAGTTGTCTTGATGACCCAAAAAAATTAAAAAAACCTCTACTAATAACCTTCTAAAACAAGAAATCTAATAATCTCAGTTATATTTTTTGGTCTTGGACATTATTTAAATATTTGGTTTTGGAAGGATCAATAATTATGCCATCCATAGAAACAATGTGACCAAGGAATGAAATTTTTTATAACCAAAAAACACACATTCTGAATTTCCCGTACAATTTATTTTATTTTAAAGTATTTTATACAATCCATAAATTAAATTTATGATCCTATTTAATTTTAGAATATACCAAAGTATCATCAACAGAAAAAACCCCAAACACATCCAAGAAATCATAGAAAATTATATTCCTGATATCCATAAATACAGTAGGTGCATTGGGTAATCCAAAAGGCATAAATAAACATTCATAATGGTCATATCTAGAATAAAACGTGTTTGAAAACACCCTAAAATCCATGTAAATTTTTATTTTTAAAATTATATGGAATTATTCTAAGTATGCGGTTTCTGACAGCACATAATTCCGAATTCCAGAGTGCCCTGATTGTTTTTCTGATGTTTCTGAGTATGTTCAGTGAACTTAAGAGTGGGTATTGGAAACATTAGAACTGGTTCTCAGAATTGAAATCCAAGGGCATCGTTGAACTCACAGTGCCGGTGATTGCTTAAGGGAACCTTCACCTCAGCTGTTTTTGGTCTTGAACGAAAGTTGGTTTTCCAACATTTCGTGGAGGATAAAGAAAGGTGTAATAAAATAAAATTTTTAAAATTTAGTTTTTATTTTATTCAATATTTTTTGAATTAAAGTGAGGTCCACCTAAAATAAACCCCCACTTTAATTCTTTCCAACTCCCCTCCTTCATTAAATGAAGTGATTAGGGGGAGACTCCTCAAATTTATCGGTTTTTTCCCTCTTTTGGGGAGTGCAAGAATTGGTGTTTTGGGATATTGGAGGAAGACCATAGTAGAAGAACTCTTCTTCCTCCAACGATGAACATCTTATTCTAGTTATTTGATCTCCTACAGGAATACGGAAGGAAACTCCATCCGTATAGAACACCGATGATTTCATCCTTGACATCTTCATCTTCTTTTCCAATGTCATCGAATCTAAGGTAGGGGTTCGAGCTTTGTTATTTTTTTGTCATTCTTCATTTTTCTTCGAGGATTAATATTTGAAGCCGCATTCTATCACTCTAACACGGAGGGTGTGGGATGAATGAACATAGACCAACTCCTCTGCCTTCCTTGTGGAATTCGACTCCAATCACGACATGAGTTCGGGTCGAATGAATAAAATCAACGATGGTCGTGGAACAAAGGTGATGTATCGAGGTGTGCTCGACTACTTCTTGAGAGGGAATCAGGCTACCTGAACTCGCCTGCTGACCCGCAGAGGGTTTATCGGTGGTCAGAACCAGCAAACATCACTGGTAGGATGAAGAGAATGGCGTCCGACACTCTAGACGGCCGTATGGACGGAAGAGGCACAACTGCGCTGCCAGAGAAGTGGGTCGCAGCCGATGGGCCGCAGCGGTGTAGCGACGGCTGGTGCAAGGCTGGCCGTGAAGAAAACCGGCGGCTTGAGCCTCCAGGTTACTAGAGGTGGTGTGGTGCAATCTGCACTATGTGGGAGGTGTCTGGCCTTTCGGACATCTGGGAGCATCGGGACCCACCACGTGGGTCCCGCGTGACACGGACTGGCGCCATTTGGCGCCAGTTTTGAACCACTCGAATGACTATGTCGTTCGAGATTCTAAGGGGAACATCCACACCCTAGACGCGGTTAGGACAGAATCCATGGGGACTGCTAGCCACGGGCCTCATGGGGCCGGGACCCAATGTAGGTCGGGCCGCCCTCGCGGGCCGGGTTGGACCTGCCGACCAGGTTGGACCCCAGTCTGGACCCAGGTCAATCCAGGTCTACCAGACTGGGCTGGACCAGACCCAGACACGCTTTGACCTATTTCCTCTTTTTTTCTTATAACATGAGCTACGAGAGTCTGATTGAAGAACCTTCTATGGTGAAGGAAACCTTATAGGGATACGGTTCATTTGGTGTACCCCACATGAGGTTAAGACGTAGTTGGGGTATGGCCGAGATAGATCAAACGTAAATCAAACTGGGCCCTTGGAACAGAAATGCCAATAACTCTCAGACGGTTCGTCTGATTGATGCACCATCTGTCATGATGGAATTATTATGAAGAGAAGGATCTTATAGAGACATTGAATTGGGAATTCATGTGAATTGATGTATCGACACTTTGCATGAGGAGAAAACCCTCCTAGAATCAAGCGTGCTTTGTGCGGTAACCCTGTGTCTGGCTGCATTTTGATAAAGGGATCCTACGTGGGTTTGACATGAATGACTACTATTCAAGGATCCTACGTGGGTTCGACAAATCCAAATACTATTCCAGGATCCTACGTGGGTTCGACAGCTCTGACTATTGTACCAGGACCCTACCTGGGTTCGACAGCTTTGATTACTGTACCAGGATCCTATGTGGGTTCGACCGAGTAGATGATTCAGTGGATACATCTAATCATATCTATCTCTCAACATAAGTTGAATACCTGTGTGAGCAGAGACTTGACTTTTTGTTTTCATCAACGAGTTGTCTTTCATCCTTCCTGGAATGGGTTGTTCAAGGGCTCAAAAGTGGGAGCTGGTATGTATTTAAATTACATAGGTATCTGTGTGGTCACATACCTAAGTACGGTTGGATGGTACTTTTTGATTGTATCCTTGCTATTGTGGTTTATCCTTAGTGGATTTTAGGAGAACTTTTATAGCATCAATCCTTTTTTTGTCACATAAACATTCATTACATTATACAAAACTGAGGATCTTTAAGGTTTAGTGTCTTGGAAACTAGGAACATAATACATGAAACAAGAAAAACATTATTCTTAAACACTTGAAAGGATTCTTCTTATGTTCATCCTAGGTTCATTACTGCATCTCATAACCTGGGGACATACATCAAAAGAATGGGTGAGCAGAAGGCCCAATAAGGGAAACAAGGGGAAACATTTAACATGTGAACTTGAGATACATCAACAATGTCATGAAAATAACTTTAAGGCATGAGAAAGAAATCATGAGGCATATCATAATAAAAATAAAATTTTTCATAACTTTAAGATGTGGCTACATCATTTAACACAGACAATCATGAACATATCACTAAGGTCCATCCCCAAGGTGTCATTTGAAAATTACCAAGGTTATTCACCAAGATATCGTGAAAATTGTAATCTCTAGTGGTTACATCATTACCCAATGCATTGGAGCGCTATCATGGCGCACCGATAAATTTGTATTTATCATCATGTGATCCACATATATCATCATCAATAATTTCATAAAAAACCCATATAGCATAAAATAAATGGGTTTAATTTAATAATCATAATGTTTTAAAAACTGCTTTAAAGACATGATCTTTATGTCACTTGAAAACCCACAGAAAAGGAAGGTGTGTATCATGTATGTAAATCCCATAATTTAAAATAGAACATTTTGATATATATGTGAATACCTCTTTAGAAGAAATAGCTTTGAGTATTCACTTAATAAAACAAAAGAACTTTAGAAAAAGAGAGAGACATTTTGAGACGGAAATTCTGCAGCATAACAGCTATGTTACGAGGTTTTAGAAGACATTAAAAATAGATGGGACATGGGTCACCCACTCATAAATAATCCATAAAACAGTTGAGGGACAGAATATGAAGGATATATGAACATGGTAATTAAATTTTCAAGATGTAACATATGAAATGAAGAACATGAAAGGAATACAAAAAAAGATTTCTCTTATGAAAATTCGGCAGCCTAACGGCGTCACTTAAACATCAAAAAAAAATGAATTGACGAGATCAAATAGGTTCTTTCATCATGTGAACATAAAATACAAGTATGATATATATAGAGATCATACCCCAACATAATTAAAAGTAACTTGAAATTATTTACAAGAAAGTATAACTTCAAAACGAGAAGGGTGAAAGAACCACTTAAACATTCGGCAGCCTAACGGCGCCACTTAAAACGTCAAAATACTGAATTGAAGAGATCAAATGGGGTCTCTCATCATATGATCATAAAAGATCAGTATTATAGATAAAGATATAATACCCCAACATTATAAAAAGGAACCTGAAAGACTTGACATGAAATTATAACTTCAAAATGAGATGGGTGAAAGAACCACTTAAAAATTCGGCAGCCTAACGACGCCACTTAAAACATCAAAATACTGGATTGAAGAGATAAAATGGGGTCTCTAATCATATGATCATAAAAGATCAGTATTATAGATATAGAGATCATACCCCAACATAATATAAAGGAACTTTAAATACTTGACAAAAAATAGAACATGAAAATGAGAAGGGTGAAAGAATCCGTTACAAAAAATTCGGCAGCCTAACGGCGCCACTAAAAATTTCATAAAATGAAATGATGAGAGTAATAGGGGGTCTATCATCATGTGAAAATAAAAAGGATAGTATAATGAATATAAAAGAACATCCTCCAAAATACTAACATGGATCATAAAAGAAATGACATAAAAGAGATTACATGAAAAGAAAGAGAGAGGTCAGATCCCTTACCTTAAAACTTAACTCTTAAAACTCAAAGGTTTGGACCTTGAGGACTTAGGGAACCTTGGGAGGACTCCTTGGGAGGTAAGGAGACAAAACAATTCGTTGAGGATGGTTTTTGAGTCGAATGGATGAGAGGAGGTCTTGGTATTTATAGGGAAAGTGAGGGGACAAGGCATTAATGGCCAAGGGACACCTCACAAGTGCTTTTCTCAAAACCATGTGCTCTCCCATGGAATTTACCATGGAGTTAGGCCACATGGGGTCCCCAATACAATTATTCATCACATTTGGTCGTCCAACCCTTAAAATATCTCATGAAATCATCATGACACAGTTATGATGTCCTTAAACATACCGAAACCCTAAAACTGTATATTTATTATTCACTGAAAATTCAACTTTCTCAGAAAAAACCCAAAATTTCACCTTAACCAAATATCAATGAACTGATTTCAAAAATGAAATCCATTTTGTAAAATTAATTTTATAAATATTTTTAATTTAGGTTTAAAATAAATACACTATTCACCGAAAATTCATTTTTCTAGAAAAATCCCGAAAAATTTCCTTAACATAATATCGATGCTCTGAGTTCAAAAATGAAATCCATTTTATAATAATAATTTTCTAAATATTTTTAATTTAATTTTTATTTAAAAAAACACTATTCACCCAAATTAACTAACACTTGAATAATAATTTATGAAACCGTTATTTAACCATTTCATTGAATCACATTACTTAATCAAGGTGCCTAGATTATATTAATACTTTCTTTAAGTGAGATTACTAATCCATTTGGTCACATTACTAACCCTAAGCATAAAATCACTATTCATAATTTACTATTCATCAAAAATTAATTTCATCTTATTAGACTTTATATTTCGTACTGAACATAATTGCAGAAGACCATTTTCTAAAAATCATTACACATTTTTAATTATTTAAGGTTAACATAAACATTTTTTAAAATATCCTTTCTATAAAATTCACCTAAAATATTCATACTATATTTATCCGGACATTTAAAAAGAAATAAACATCATCATAAGAAGAAATCCCAGTTTTTACTTAAAATAAAGGATTACACAAGGCAGTTACGGTCTCCTTACATAGCCACTTATCACCACAGCATAGAACCTAAGTGTAAGGTGTGCTAAGGTGAGAGAATCCGAGGGAGGCTCGGCCAACATCGCACGAGTAGTAATTTCTATCAGTTTGAACTTCTCACGAAGGTGATCATGTTCTAGCTTCACACGATGATGTTCATCTTGGGTTTGGTTTAGAGAAAATCCCAATGGTGCTACCTCTTTCCCAAGTTCTATTAGATGGGCTTCGATTGGTCCAAGACTACTGGGTGAGGCCATCAAATCTTCTTTCTATATTAATTAACCAAGAGTACTTATATTTAGAGACAATAATCAAAACATTTAGTTTCCTGCGGTCATATTGACCAATGGTCATATAACAGTCAAAACCCAATGGTCTCATTTTAGTTATACTCATGTTATCAAATGAAACATTTTTTTTGAGTATAAAAATAAAATAACACACAAAATTAAGAAACAATATTTATTCAAAATTTCGGGTCGTTACACCTTTAGGGGACTCGACTTCCCTACTGAGTATCGTTATACTCACCTGTGCATGGGCTTCACCTGCACCTTGTTTTGTCTTGTGTAGACGATGGACAACAGTGATCGAGGTTGAGAGAGAGATGGATAGGAGGCTACTCTGAGCTGGACTTATACAAGACATACCTTAGGGATGACTTGATAAATATCTATACCTACCCGTCAGGTCGGATTTACAGATGGATGATCCAGGAGCTGTTTTCCCTTTTTTTCTTTCTATACTTGTACTTCAGTTGGGTTTTTATAGTAGACCATTTAATTTCAGAACACTTTTTCTATATTAGAACTTTTGGTTATCTCTGGTTATACAGTTTTACATAGTGTTTCATATCCATTTGTGGGCTCTCTTGTGTGCGATTACAGATTATAAAGTCAATGTCTTCCCAGTATTAGGGAATTACGCCTTTGGTTCTAGTTTCTAGACCCTGGCCAATGGAAGTTGGTCTTAGGGTTGTTACGACACGGACCCCGGGGGATAGGTCATGAAAAATTGGTATCAGAGGAGTCGGTTCTACTATAGAACATTGGACTCTGATCTTTTAACGGAAATAGTGTTAAGTGTCTTGGGTGTGGTTATTAGTTTTGGGATACTGTTCTTGGTGTGGCAACTTACGTATCCATACACTAGGACTCTGACATCTAATTTCTGACTCAGTGTACGAAACTACTGATTGCGTGTGTGTTTTATTTGAAAAGTTTTCTTTGGGATCTCTTTGAGTCAGCTCACCAGGTATAACTTATTGACCGTGGCACACCAATTTCTTTTCTGGATGGCCCCATGCAAATAGCCTTCCAGGGTTCCAGGATTTTCATGAGAAGACATCCTATCGAGCGACGAGGCCTTGGTGCAGGGACCTATCACAATGGAGGCACCATCGGTACCACTAACCGTTGGGCCAACGATGCCACTAGCCCCAGAAACAGAGAGTGAATGTCGCCTAAGCACGTAGCATGAGTTCTAGTGCCAGAGGCTGCCCAGGTTCAGGGGTGAGATGGACCCGAATGTAGCTAAGGATTGGATGGAGGTTGTGGTGAGATTCTTCATATTGGTAGGGACTCCAGCTGACCTTATGGAGATCCTTTCCATGAGCATCCTTCAATCAGCAACATGCAGATGGAGGATCCCGATGACTTAGGTGCATGATGAGGTTCCAATTATCTGGGTAGACTTCGAGAGCCTATTTATGGTGGAGTTTTTATCAACCACCCTACGTTCAGTGTGGATATAGGAGATACTTCATCTGCAGTAGGGAATAATGACGGTGGCACAGTACTCAACGAGGTTCACCGAACTCTTTTGCTACTCCATAGATATGGTGTGGGACCCATTCTTTAGGACCCAGACCTTTGATCAGGGGCTTAGGTGAGAGATCAGGGATTCAATGATCTCCCTCAGCATCCCAACACAGGCAGAGGTGTTGGAGTGAGCCCTCTTAGTGGAGAGTTTCCATGTAGAGCAGTCACCAGCAGCGAGACCCACCATTGAGTGTCACGTAGTAGAGTCTTCTACAGCTGGTAGCAGACAGATGTCACTGTGATCCATGTAGACCAGGCCATCTGGTGTATGACCTTAGGATACAGGATCGGTTGTGTGGGGAACATGATACAGAGCTAGTCTTACGAGGAGCAGGCAGTGCTATGCATGCAATGGGATGGGTCACATGGCTTGAGACTGTCTGACCCACCATGCAGATGATTCGAAGATAGTTGGAGGACCTCCAATCTAGAGGCTGAGGTTTGACCGTGGAGCTCCTTAGGGAGCAGGCAGATGTGTAAGAGGAGATGGCCAAGCAGTAAGAGGTAGATGATGTTACATGGTGTTACCACCACCACCACCAGGTGGTCCACCATGACCGTAGGGAGTAGGTGGACAGGAAAGAGCTCAGCTTCAGGCAGAGACTTATGGCCATGGCACTCCAGAGATGATTCAAGGTACGATCTGTGTATACTCCACCATAGCATCAGTTCATATAGACAGAGTTTCCAGTCACTCTCTCATTTACACTACCCTCGTTCGAAGCTCTGAGATTTTGATGGAGCTGTTGGCTTGATCCTTACTGCTAGAGACTCTTATGAGAGAAGATTCGATGATTATGCACTGGTGATGGTACTATGAGCTTACTCTTAAAGGTGAGATCTTCGGCTGGGATATCCTAGTTGCGGCATCGAGACCTTACGACGTCATCTTGGGTATGGACTGGTTATCTAAAGTCCCTGCTTAGATTTATTGTATTAGGCGCAAAGTGCGGTGTGTCCACATGGATGAGACCAGGTTTACCTTCACAAGAATTAAGGGAGCCTTTTTAGCACATGATGGACTTACCCAGAGGAGGGGGTAGCCGATTACTCATCAGTTGGCTAGCCTTAACCTCAGAGTGGCTAATGTGCAGAGTTCGAGCTATCCTATTGTGGTGGATCAGTATGTGGATGTTTTTCCTGATGAGGTGTTAGGACAACATCCTCACAGAGAGGTAGAATTTTACATCTACTTGTATAACGGAATGACACAGATATCTATGCTAGTGTCTCGTATGGCTCCTACGGAGCTTCGTGTGCTGTGAGTACAACGAGAGGACATTTAGGGAAAGGGGTTTATCAGACCCAGTGTTTCACCATGGGCAGCCCCGATTTTGTTCTCCAAGAAGGCGGATGGAGGAATGAGTCCATGTGTGGATTACAGGTGCCTGAACCAAGTTACCTTGAAGAACAAGTATCCACTTTCGAGGATTGATGACCTCTTCGATTAGTTAAAGGGAGCACATTCGTTGTCAAAGATAGACCTCCAATCGGGCTACCACCATCTCACAGTATGGGATGTGGATGTGCAGATAGTGATTTTCAGATGTCGGTATGGCCACTACGAGTTCTTGGTTATGCGATTCGACACAACCAACACACTAGCTATGTTCATGGGACCCATGAACAGGATATTCTGGCCATACCTTGATTGCTTTATGGTAGTCTTCATCGATGACATTCTGATCTACTCGACTACCAAGGAGGTGCATTCCTATCATTTGCAGATAGTAATTGACATACTCTGAGAGCACCGTCGTTATGGTAATCTCTCAAAGTGCTAGTTCTAGATCTGAGAGGTTCACAATCTGGGACACGTCATCTCAGAGGCTAGAGTTTCTAGGGATCTAGTAATGTTTGAGGTTATGCTAGCTTGAGAGCCACCCAGGAGTGTGATGGAGGTACGGAGTTTCCTGGGTCTGGCCGATTATTATCAGAGATTTGTGACAGACTTCTCTAGAGTTTCAGCACACTTATTGGCATTGATGAAGAAGGGGCAACCCGTCGTGTGGTTAAAGAGATGCCATTAAAGTTTTCAGGAGTTGAGGAAGAGGCTGACTAGTGCGCCCATCTTGAGGATACCGGAGGAGGGCGTTTGGTACGTGGTCTATTGCAATGCATCAGGGACCGGGCTTGGATGAATCCTGATGCAGGAGAGAGTAGTGATATCTTATGGTACTTATTAGCTGAGACAACATGATTATAAATATGCTACCCATGACCTAGAGTTACCAGAAAGAAGTCTTTTCCTTGAATATGTGGTGACACTATATGATGGGTGAGTGTTTTACAGTCTACTATGACCACCAGAGTCTTAGGTATATCTTCTTGTAGAAGGATCAGAACCTGAGACAGTGGTGTTGGCTTGAGTTCCTCCATGACTATAATCATGATATAGTCTATTCTCCTTGGAAGGAGAATGTTGTTGCTGATGCTCTCAGCAAGAGATTAGGTATTTAGCTGCTAGGAGAGGTGACTGAGCAGCTGGCCTCTTTGAAGATTTCTTATGTGGATTGAGGTGAAACAAATTTCCTATAGTCTCTTACAGTCACACCCCAACTCCTTCAGAGAGTCAGGGAGGTGCAACGTGGGGATGCTAACTGCGAGGCTCGAACTGCACAAATATCCATAGGGCAGTCATCTGATATATTTTTAGTATGTGGGGAGCACAACATCCTCTTCAGATGTTGTACCATAGTAAAAGTGTCGCATCGGGATGTAGTGTTGAGGGAGTTCCACGCATCACCTCTAGCCGTACATGCCGGTGTGGCGAAGGTGTTCCAGGACCTTCAATGACAACACTGGTGGCCAGGTATGAAGAAGGAAGTAGTGGAGTTTATCTTCTTATGCCTCATTTGTCAGCAAGTGAAGGCAGATTAACAGGTACCAGAAGGCATAGATCAGCCTTTAGATGTCCTAGAGTGGAAGTGGGATGGGATATCAATGGACTTAGTGACAAGAATTACACATAAATCTAGGGAAGATGACTTGATTTGGGTTATCGTTAACCAACTCACCAAGTCGGCCCACTTCCTACCGATTAGAGAGCAGGGTATAGAAGAGAGCTTGGGATGCCTCTATGTGAAAGAGATTGTGTGAATACATGGGGTACATTCGACGATTGTCTCCAATCATGACACATGATTCACTTCCCATCTATGAAAGTGGTTGCAGGAGGCTTTCGGGACACAACATCAGTTGAGCACTACCTTCCATCCTCAGACGGATGGCCAGATTGAGAGGAAGATTTAAACTCTTGAGGACATGCTATGGGCATTCATCCTCGACTTCAAACGTAGCTGAGAGGACCACTTTCCTTTGGTGTAGTTTTCATATAATAACATATATCACTCCACCATCGGGATGGCACCTTTTGTGGCCTTGTATAGTCGACCTTGAAGATTTCCACTATGCTGGACAGACCTAGGGGAGTCAGTATTAGTGGGAACAGATATGGTAGGTGCTACCATGAAGAATGTGCATATCATCCAAGAGTGGATTAAGACAACACAGAAAAGGCAGAAGTCATATTCCGACAGGAGATAGAGGCCTCTAGAGTTTGAGGATAGTGACCATGTCTTCCTACTGGTCTCACCTCGATGAGGTTTTCAGATATTTGTCTGGGGCGGAAAATTATCTCCAAGGTTTATCGGACCATTCTAAGTCCTCCGTAGGGTAGGAGAGGTGGATTACCGCCTAGAAATTCCCCCTTAGTCGCACCGGGTGCAAGACGTTTACCACATTTCCCAGTTGAGGAGATACGTTCATGATCCTACTCACATCATACACTAGGGCGAGCTTAACATCAATGATGGTGCGACTTTTTCATAGGTTCTAGGGGAGATCAAGGATCGAAAGGAAATATTCCTTCGTGGGCAATAAATACCTCTGGTGCATGTGTGATGGAAGCACGGGAACCTCCAGGAGAGTACATGGCAGCGGGAGGCTCAGATTCGTGCTTAGTACCCCCACTGGTTTACCTAGTTTTTGAGTTTTGGCTTTTGGGGAAGCAAAGCCCTGGGGTTGGGAGAATGTAAAGACCAGAAAATACATGTAAAATTTTCTTTTTAAAATTATATGGAATTATTCCAAGTCTGCAGTTTATGACAGCACGTAATTCCGAGGTCCGAAGTTCGCAGAATGTTTTTCCAATGTTTTTGAGTACGTTTAGTGAACATAAGAGCGGGTTTTGGTAACTTTAGAACCAGTGATCATAATAGAAATATGAGGGCACCATTGAACTCGCAGCACCAATGATTGTTTAAGGGGACCTTCACCACAGTTGCGTTTGTTCATGAATGGAAGTTGGTTTTCCCACCTTTTGTGGAGGATAAAAAAAGGAGGAATAAAATAAAATTGATAAAACATAAATTTTATTTTATTCAAATTGTTTTGAATTAAAGTGGGGTCCACCTGAACTATACCAGCACTTTAATTATTGACAACTCTCATCCTTCATAAAATGATGTGATTAGGGGGAGACTCTACAAATTGATGTTTTGTTTCCCTCTATTGGGGTGTTGCGGGAATTGGAGTTTTGGGCTATTAGAGGATGACTGTGCAGGAAGAACTCTTTTTCCACCAATGATGAACATATTATCCTTCTTCTTTGATCTCCTACCAGATCTAGGGAGGATGTATCATCCTTGAATAACGTCGACGATGTCATCATTGACTCCTTCATCTTCATTTCTGACGTCAAAGAATACGAGGTAGGGGTTCAATCTTTTTTATTTGTTTCACGTTCTTCATTTTTCATCATGGATTAAGATTCGAAGCCTCATGCTATCACTCTAACATGGAGGGTGTGGGCCTAATGAACATGACCAGATCCCTACGCCTTGCTTGTGGATTTTGATGCCAATCGCAGCACGAGTTTGGGTTGAACGACTTATGTCAATGAATGTCGCGGATCAAAGGCGACGTCCCGAGGAGTGCGCGACTACTTCCAAAGTGGGAATCGGGCCACCAGAACTCGTCTGGTGACCCGTGGAGGGTTCACCGGCAGTCGGAACCGGAGAACATCACCGGTAGGACGATGGGAAAGATGGAAGACACTCTAGCCAGCCGCGTGGATGGCAGCAGCATAATTGCGCCGCTAGAGAAGTGGGCCGTGATGGTGCAGCCACAGATGGTGCAATGCTGGCCGTGAAGAAAACCAGCGGCTCGAGCCGTCGGGTTACTGGAGGAGGCACGGAGCAATCCTCACAGTGAGGTAGGTGGCTAGCCACTCGGCCAGCCAGGAGCTGCGGGACCCACCGTGGGGGTCCCTCATGTCATGGATCGGTTCCATTTGGTGCTGGTTCTGAACTGCCCGAATGGATAAGTCGTTCAGGATTCAAGGGGGGTGGCCTCCCCCTAGATGCAGCTAGGGCAGACCCCACAGGGACTGCCAGTCGTGGGCCTCGTGCGGGCCGGCCCGCCCACGTGTGCCGGGCTGGACCCGTGGACCGGTTCGGACACCAATCTGGACCCGTGGACCGGGTCGGACCCCGGTCCAGACTCAGGTCGGGCCGGGTCGGTCTGACCGGGCCGGATCGGACCCGGACCCACTTTGACCGATTTTCACTCTTTTTCCCGTAACATGATCTACGAGTGTCAGATTGACGAACCTTCTATGGTGATGGAAACCATGGAGGGAGGTGGGTATTTTGATATAACCCAAATGTGGTTTAGATGCAGTTGGGGTAAGGCCGGGTTAGATGAAACGTATATCCAACCGGGCCCTCGGAACAGTAATGCCAATAACTCTCAGACCAGGCGTCTGATTGACGCACCGTCTATCGTGATGGAATTATTATTACAATATGGGTCTTGTAGGAACATTGACTTAAGACTTCGTGGCTATTGATGTATCGAAACATTGGCTAAGGAGTGGACCTTCCCAGAATCAAGCGTGCTTTGTGCGGGAAACCTGTGTCTGGCTGGATTGTGATAAAGGGATCCTACATGGGTTCGACAGGACAAACTACTGTTCCTGGATCCTGCGTGGGTTCGATAGCTTTGATGATGGTTCCAGGATCCTCCCTAGGTTTAATAGATTTATCTATTATACCAGGATCCTATGTGGGTTCGACAGCATTGATTAATGTAGCAGGATCCTACGTGTGTTCGACAGAGTAGATGATTTAGTTTCTACATCTAATCATCTCTATCTCTCAACATAAGTCGTATACCTGTGTGAGATGAGTCTTGAATACATGTTTTTATCAATTAGTTATCATTCATCCTTCATGGAACGGGTTGTACTAGGGCTCAATAGTCGGATCTAGTATGTATTTGGATTACTTAGGTATATGTATGGGCATATACCTAAGTAGGGTTGGATTATACTTTGTGATTGTATCCTTGATACTATGGTTTATTCTTAGTGGATTATGTGAGACCTTAGGGGTCACGGGGTCCCTACTAAGTATCGTTATACTCAACCCTTCACGAGCTTTGCCCGGACCTTATTATTTTCTATGCAGACGACTGACAGCAGTGATCGAGGCTGAGAGAGAGACGCACGAGAGGCTACTTAGAGATAGACTTAGACAGGACTTACCTCAAGGACGACATGATCGAGATCTGTACCGACCCATCCGGTTGGATTTACCGGGGGACAATCCAAGATTCGTTTTCCTCTTTTTTTTATTTTTATACTTGTACATCAGTTGGGTTTGTATACTGGCCCATTTACTTTTAGCACTCTTTTACTAAATTAGAACTTTTTGGTTATCTCTAGTTATACTGTTTTACATAGTGTTTTGTATCCAGCTGTGTGCTCTGTTGTGTGTTATTATAGATTATAAAGGAAAAGACTTCCCATTATTAGAGAATTAAACCTTTGGTTCTAGTCTCCAGCTCCTAGCCTATAGAAGGAGGGCTTGGGGTAGTTACAGAATGGATCCCAAGGGACGGGTCGTGACAGCAGTCTTTAGAATGCCTACTTCCTTTACTTTCAACTGATGGTACCCCAACATCATGTTAATCATTGGAAAATACTAAGTTCCCAATATCTGATCAAACAAATCATCAATATGAGGTAAAGGATACTTGTTCTTAAAAGTGATGTTATTCAAATCTCTATAATCAATGCGAAGTTTAATTGAAGAATCATTCTTTTTAACAAAAAAGACATGAGCACCCTATGATGATGTTCTACGCAAAATAAAACATTTATCTAATAACTCCTACTATTTCTTCTATAAATCCAAAAGTTCAATTTGATCCATTCGATAATCGGTTTTTGAAATTGGAATAGCATCAGGAACCAATTTAATAGTAAATTCAACTTCTCGGTTAGGTTTTATATGAGGAAACTCATCGAGAAAAACATCAAGAAACTCCTTGACCTTTAGAACAAGATTAACATGAATAGTACTTTTGTTTTCAATAGTATGTGAAAGGTAACATTCATTTCTATATTTTACTTGTTTCTTAATTTCCTTATATGTTATCAAAAGTAAGGCTTCATTCACGTACACAAAATTGAAATCGTTTTGAAATGAAACCTATTTAGCTCTTATGTAAATCATAGCATGATGAACGGAAATCCAATCGATACCCAAAATAAAATCAAACACTACTAGAGGGAAAAAATATTGCATTTAGGTATATTATTCCCTCACATAAAGACATAATGGTTCTTATAATTTCTTTTTTTGTCAACATTTCCCATAGGTGTTTTTACCAAAAGTTCGGGATTCATATCTAGAGATGGAATTCCCAATTGACTAGAAACATTCACTTAAATGAAAGAATGTGTTAACCCGAAATCAAAAAACACATAGGCATGATCTAAAAAAAGTGTACGCGATACTACTTAATTTGATGGCCCAACATCTACTAAAGTAGTTGCAAAGGATTTCACCACCCCTTTCAGCTTGTAGTCCTACTGATTTCCATAATTTGAGATATTTGTTGGACACTCAATTGTATAATGACCCATTTAATTGACATTAAAACATTTTACTAACTGTAAATATGATTTTAGCATACCACTAACATGAACTTTTTCAGTGTAATAACGAGCCTTATGTCCCATTTTTTCACATCGGAAGCACTTACCAGGATTCAAAAGGCATTCCCTAGTTTTTTTACCACAATTTTCACAAACTATAAAATTATATTTCTTACTATCATATGTTTTTTAAGAGTTCTTCCCTTTAATCTTCCACCTTGACCTCTTATCCTACTGCTTGTAAAAGAAAACGTGATCATCGACAAACTCCATTCCCACCTTCTCCACACATCAAACATGTTTTTCATAACTTTTTATATCATGATAATCTAATGGCCTTTAATAATTTGGCTTTAATCTTGAGTAAAAATGATTGATTTTACAATCAAGATCCCATATGAAATTCAGAGCATACATTGCTAGTAATGTGAATTTTGATTCATAAGCAGCCACTAATTTATCCACCTAGATCAATTCTATGAACGTTTTTCCATCCTACATCAAACTTCCATAGGAAAATATTACTCAAGAAACATACCTTTCAATTCATCCCAATCTAGAGAATAAACAACCTCATTATCCCTAATATTTTTAACCATCAACCACCACTGATCGACTTCACCTTTGAAACTGTTAATAGTGAGAATGACCTTTTGATGTTCTTAACACCCCATGACATATAAAATAATCTCTATTTATTTAAACAACCCTTCATCTTTGGGGTATTCAGAACCAACCCAGCCCAAAGGGTTCGACCTGACCTGACCGGGTCGGGATGGGTTATGGAAAAAATGTTTGGGTTGGGTTTGTATTTGGTTGACTCGTGGATGGGTTGGTTCGAGTATCAAGTTAGCTTCATATCGAACCAACCTGACCACTTGACCCATGGAAGTATGAAAAAAACCCTACCTAGCATCGCGACCTGACCTGGACACCCTAATTCCCTCCCTCCCTCACGCTCGCCTACCACTTCCTCCATAATCACCTCCTTCCCCTCCCCGACCTTCCCTTGCACATGACTAGATGGACTCCCTTATCCTCCTCCCCTCCCTGCTCACCTATTCCCCTCCCTAGACAGATTCTTCTCCTCCTCCCTTTAACCCAGACCTTCCCTTTCACATGGTCAAACCCTAATCCCATTCTGTCATCCTTCCCATACCACTAGTGACTGGCCTCCTTCCACCTACTATACTCCCTTCCTCCTCTTCTCCTCACTCGCCTCCTCCCTAGATGAATAGATTCCCTTGCAAGAAATCCCTCCTACCAGCTCATTCCTCTCTATCCTATCGTGCGTTCTATTTGATTGTACTGGTGGTAAGATAAGTATTTTATTTAATAATGTTACTAAAATTATCATCCATAGGTAATTTATTTACTCACCTATGTTAGATGGATCAGAGTGAATGTGTGAAAATTTCAATAAGGTAGTGAATGTTTCTCATTTTAGTTTTTTGAATAGTATGGTACCAAATGGGGTCGGTTGGTGTAGTGGTGCATGCTGGTGTAGTAGCAGGAGGGGGAGGGGTTGGTGCAGTGTATGGTAGGGTGTAGGGGTAGGGGCTGGTGCAAGGGAAGGGGGAGGGGAGGGGATAGCGCATGGGAAGGCAGTGGGGGTAGTATTGGTTGGTGTAGGGAAGGGGGTCGAGGAAGGGGATGGTATATTGCAGGGGAAAGAGGGGTTGGTGCAAGGGCGGGGGGCGGGGGGGGGGGGGGGGGGGTCTGGTGCCGTTGGGGGGAGGGGCTGGTGTAGTAGGGAAAGTGGGTGGGGAGGGGTAGGTGGTGGGACTGGGGAAGCCTGGGGAAGGGACTGGTGGGGGTGCAGTGTGGGAGGTAGGGGAGGGGCTGGTGAAGGGAAATGGGAGGGGGAGGGGATGGTGCAACATCTGGGTAGGGGCTGGTGGTGGGGATGGTGCAGTAGGGTGGGATAGGGGATGGTGGGGGAGGGGGATGGGTTATTGCTGGGCAGTGGGAAGGGGAGGGGCTAGTGGAGCAGGGGGAGGGGGTGGTGCAGCTGGTTGGGTAGGGGCTGGTGGGGGGGGGGGAAGGGAGGGGCTGGTGTATTAGGGGGGATGGGAGGGGTTGTGAAATGCACGGGGATGGTGTAGAAGGGACTGGGTGCAGGGGGGAGAGGGCGGGTGGGGGTAAAGTGCGGGGGGGGGGGGGGCTAGTGGTGGGGATATTGTAATAGGGGGGATAGGGGGATGACATGGGTGTAATGTAGGGGGACGGGGCCGGTGGTGGGGCTAGTGTAGCTGGGGCAATAGGGGGATGGTGGGGATGTAGTGTAGGGGGAGGGGGATAGGATGGTGTTGGATCTAGTGCAGTTGGGGGGATAAGGGGCTGGTGGGGGTAGTGTAGGGGAGAGGGGGAGGGGCTGGTGCAGGGGTGGGGATGGTGGTGGGGGTGGTGTAGAGGGTCGGGGGGGGGGGACCTAGTCCAGGGGGAGGAGGATGGTGCATGGGGGAGGGAAGGGGTGGTCTGGGTGGGTGGGGGGCTACGTTCTGGGGGCTTGGTCTGGGTCCATCGGTTTAGGATGGGTTGGGTTGGGGTTGGGGTTGGGGTCGTGTCAGGTTTGGTCGAGTTTGCAAAAATAACCCGACCCGAACGGACCCGACACACATCTGGTTTGGTTGGGCTGGGTCCTTCAACCATGCATCAGGTAACCCGACCCCAACTAGTTGGGTACGGTCAGGTCATCTAATCATAAATCAAATGACCCAACCCAACCCTACCCGAGCTTTTATGGTTTGTCCGGATCTCGAAATATCCTTCACCTGACCAAACCTGACTCATGGGCACCCCTACCTTAGCTGGAAAAATGGTAGATGTTCCTCTAAATGTTTGGGGATTTTGACTCATGAAATGATTCACTATCAACATTTTACTTTGTGTTTTATCTAGATGATCTCGTGCATGTATACTGCAACAATTTGTAGCTTGAGTCAACTATTCCATCACTGCAAAAAAAATGTTTAGTTTTGATTTAGACCATTTCTAGTGGTTAATTTGGTAGGATTTTTTCCCTTTGATGTTGTCCCATTATAACATCATTATTTCTTCTATAAAAAACTATTCTAAATATAGACATATCATAGATTATCCAAAATGTTAATCTTTAAATTCTATATCATTTCTATTTTACCATAATGTAAAAATAATTTATGAATATACATTTAACAATATCCTAACTCCTAATGTTATCTAAACTATCCTCTAATACCAACTATAAGTCTCTAGACTTAAACATTACATAATCATGACTTTTATCGTGAATTTGATTTCTTTCACATTGAGCATCGTTATTTGGTTTATAATTTTATAGAATTATGCTATTACTATTATGTCTAAAATATTACAAAGTAGACACTTCTACTCAATCCAATTTTTTCGCAACAAAAAAAATTCATAAAAAACCAAAATTCATTTCATGATATAAATATTCTTGAATTCCTCCATTCTCTTACCCTTCCTTATACCCTACTAAAAACATCTCAAAACATGGGATGCACATAAAAAGATTAGCAATGTATATAAAATATGGTAGGAAAACTGTATACCATCACAACTCAATGAACTAATATTTTTCACTACTAAAACATAAGATCTTTTACATACCACATGAAATCTTATGATTTATGAATAACTCATAGAAATCATAAATCATAATGGTAACTGGTGTCATCCATAACATACTTAAATTGTTTCTTTCACAACTACATAGGGAGTAACCTTCATGGTTACGTATGGAATACTCATCAGAGTATTTTACATAAAATATCTTAGGAAAAACATTAATTTTTCCCTACATCATATTAACTAATAAATTGGAGATATATCACTGTCTCACCTTCCCTCTACTTATCATGTAACCACCCGTATACGTAAAAAATTTCCAAGATCCATTACATAATCATATCCCATAGAACCATAAAAAATCTAAGATAACACTTCCTCATTGAAATCATAAGATATAAGTTCAAGATATTGACATAATCAATGATTTACCAAAAAAAATCAATGAAAAAATAAAAAAAAAATTATATGGTATTTATTTTCCATTTCAAAACATTACTTCTTGTTATGAAATCCAAATATCAAATATTGCTCGCAGCGACGGAAATGTCGTTGATGATATGTACAATAAAAAGAAACTTTTTTTTTCATTTAATGAAATTATTTGTAGGAAAAGATTACATTTAAAAACAATTGAATTAAATTAAAATAAAATGGTATAATTATGAACTGTATGAAATATAGTTGTGTATATACCACAATATGCCTCAATAAAAGGAGATTGAGATGATGTCCCTTACCTTGAGTCTGACATTTCTTGTTCATTGTTTATCTCCCTGAATAATAAAAATCAGTTGAAATCTACTTTATTAATAAAAAATTTCAAGTTTATTATTCCTTTTAATTAGTTATTACTTTGTTATAGCAATCATATAGTTATTCAAGTTCATACTGGTCATTTTGTTGATGTTCGGTACTTGAGTAAAAAATAAACATATTATAATTACAAATTGTCCATGTGGAAAAGAATACTTTATCTCCAAAATATTATTCATGATTAAAATATCATATATATCTATTATATATACGTATTTATAATAGTCCATAACATGTGGATATAATAAATGAAATGCACCGTTCATGAAGACGGTAGGTCGTACATATGCCTGAATGCTACTTTCATCTCATTGTCATATTAACGATTAAAAAATAAATGATACATAGGTACATTATCATTATATAATAATATCTATGTTATATATGTTACATATGTTCATTAATTTTATCCTCTATGTGTTCCATGTATGGCATGAATGAGTCATATCACTTTGAGGGGCTGGTAGTCCAAACTTTCTCAAAAGAAATTATCATATTTACACATTATGGAAAGCATAAAGGTGTATTTTAAAAAAAATTATAGATAAAATTTAAATTTCATATATATCATATATATATATATAGATTCATCATAATGGCCTCCATGAAAGGAGTTAGGAATAAAATGAACAATCATCATTTCGTAAGGCAGGAATTTGTCGTACACTGAAATAGTATGTTCGTATCCATTAGATTGAGGTGTCTGTTAGTGTAGTTAGAATAAATATCACAAAAACATCCTACTATATTGATGATATTGGTGTTTTTATGAAATAATGTAAAAAAAATTGAAAAGGTAGTGGAGATGGAAAATAAATGAAATGAACTTGAGAGATGATGTTACCTTTAAATTGGGTAGCTTCATCTGATTTGAGCTAAAATGATTTCTTGAATAGTAGTATTCCAATGTTAAGGATTCTAGGAAAAAGTTAGGGATTTTGGGAGCTTATTAAAGCAAGATTGGGTTGAGAAAATGGGCTTGATAGGTTTGCGTAAGTGGGTAGAGGTGGTGGCCTATTATAAGAGGGAGGAGGGGCACTTTAAGAAAGTATTGAAATATTAATTTATTATAAAATTATTTTAGAAATATAAATGTTAAAAAGTGATATATTTTGAGTATAAGATGAATTTTTTTTTAAATCCTCTCATCCAATATGTTTTGGAAAAGTTTATACCAAAAAATTAACCTTACCTTTTCGCTTTAACCCTTAGTTAAAAACATTAACTCTTACCATGTCTTCTTAAAGGTTGGGGCCGAAGTCTCATTTTTATTATTGAAACAAAGCAAAGACCTCTTTAACTGGGTAGAGGGAGACCCATTACATATCCTGAAGGCCCAGTGGGCATTTATCCCATTACATAGCTCGCAGGCCCAATTTTTTGGCCCAAAACCCATTTTGTGAATAGTACTGCTACAGTTCCCACACTGCTACAGTACCCGCCGCTGATACAGTGCCCATGCCACCGCTACAGAACCCTGTCGCCGCTACAGTGCCATCGTTGCAACAGTATCTCGGCTGTTACAGTAGCGCTATAGTGCTGCTACAGTAACCTATGCCCAATGGATTTTGAACCCCCATTTTCCATGTAGAATTATGCGGTGCTTACCACTAATCCAAACCCCAACTACTCTTACCACATCTTCTTGTATTTTTCATAATATATGGTAACATTAGTTAATATAAAATGACAATAAAACCACAAGAAAATCATAAATTACATTTGTAACATTATATATGTCATATTTTAGTATCTTATATTTTTAAGACTATTATGTCATTTAATAAACATATTTTTTTAAAAATCGCATTTGTGTCAATTTAGACACTATTAAGTAAATGATTTTTTGATAAAGTCATAAAAACTTGATTACTTTAATAAAAAGGCATTAAATCAAATATAATTTGTCAATATAATCTAGAAAATTCTTGTATGGAATCAAAATATTCAAATTTGGTTTATTTTAATATTTATAATATCATTTATTTAATTCCATTATTAATAAAGTAATCAAATCATCATAATTGTATCATAAATAAATATATTTATATAATATCTAAAAATAATAAATAAACAATAATGATGTATTAAATCATATTATATTTCAAATTAATATTTATAGTAAATCTTATTAGATATATAATAAAAAAAGTTAGTAAATGATATATGTTTATGTCAAATTTCTATTTACATAAAATTAATTCTTTTAACATGTCATTATCATAACCATGTGGCTCCACGGGGTCCTAAAATCGACCCAATGATAAAAATGGAATGAAATATTTCTTTCAAATTTATTAGGACATGTGTTAGGGTTTTTAAATACTATTATAATATTATTTTTATCCCATATTTACCAGATTTACCCTTTAACCATGGTAAATAGAAAAAATTACTAAAGTTACTGTTCATAATGTCCAAAAATAAGAGGAAATTATTTACAAAATTTGGCTTTATGATTCCAAATATGGAATCCTTTTTTCAAATTTAAAACATAAAATATTTAGAAATTAATTTAAAATTAATTCCTACTGTCCAAATCAAAAAAGTGCGTTTTTATGTTATAAAAACTATGAAAATATTCTCATGTTTTTAGGTCCAATTTGAAATTTAAAATTACTTCAAATGACCATAATTGGATTTATTGATAAAAATATAATCATATCATACTTTAAAACCAATTATAATGAAAATATAATTTTGTAAATGAATTATATTAAATGGCAATTTTGAATTAAAAGGCAGTATTTTTCACTATTTATTAAAAAATGAACATTATTAGAAAATGAAAAAAAGTTTAGCCAAAATTATTTTTTATGTCCCAATTCTATAGAAGAAGTTTATTTTCTCAAATATAACCTATAAATCTGAAAAAATGTATATTAAAAAAGGGTTCTCCATCAAAAGGCGGCAGAAGAACCTTTTATGTATATTTGAGTATTTTATGCTTAAAATTTTATTCACTCTCATTTTAAGCCTCTAATATTCATTATAGAAACGTAAAAGCATTTAACAATCTTGTGTAATAATATTTTATTTAGTTCTTTTCATTCCTTCCAATATAACGGCTAGGCATTGACTACTATTTAAAATAATAATAATAATATTATATTATTTTTCATAATGACTCAATGTTTTGTTCAATTTAGGATTAAGGAGAAAATCGTAGTTGTGTATTGAGTAATCCATTGAAAAAAGTGTCCCCTTTAATGAAAAAATAATATCTTATTCAAAAATATTAATATATATGACAAATTATTATTCTATAAATACTTGGGTTGTTACGAAATGTGCTAGAAGAGGTGATGAAGCTCACATTTTCATATATTTTATACTGTAAAAAATTGTTTATAATCCCAAAAATGTGTTATTGAATGGGTAATTATCATGTTTTTAGGTTTTAGTGCTATTTGGAACCCAAATGTGAAAAACGACTAATTCTGGATTTTTGACAGAATTTTACGTCAGGGGTATTTTGGTCATTTCTGCAAAAATTAAATTCCAACTTTTCAGATTAAAATTTTGTTAGAATCATTATTTGATTTCCTTCATTTTTGTCTTCTGGACCAGGATCCGATTCGGTCATCTAAAGGGTCTAAAAAATCATTGAAGATTGGAATATTTTCGGGCGGACAGCATGGACCCACCCAAGGTAACGGACATCAAACGCGGCCTACACATATCCAAATGATGTGTTTCCACCTGGGATACCTTGAGGACATATATGTCCGTCTCTAAAATAAATTTGGAGGATTTTGGAGATCCTTAACGAGTCTATTTAATGACATTATTTTGGAGGAACCTTGCTGGATGCTTCGTCCAGAAACAGAAACCGGGAATGAAAAATTAATAACTCCTACATACGGTTTCCAAATCAGCTGCAATTTTGAGAGGATACGGCCAAAACATTTATGAACAACATTTATGAATGGTGTAACGCGTGAATATGTCATTAATGTGGTCTACAATGCGTAGATATTCGGGTGACAATATTTTTCCTATAAAAGGAGGCCCTCACCTCCTCCTCAAAGCATCCCATTCTCCATCCATTTTTTCAAGGCACCAAGGAGGAGATCTCCACCGAGGGAGGTCGGCCGCAAATCTTCCACATTTCTTTTTATTTTATTTCTTTTTTTTTTTTTTTTAGTTTTTAATTGTAATTTAGATTTCTAATAAATTCATGCATTGTTTTTATTTTTGTCCACCGATTCACCCTCTTTTCTTCCTCTCATCTTACCATCGTGAACTATAATACTCATGATCATGAGTAACTAATCCGAGGAATATCCCGAGGGAGTAATCAGGTTCCTGAACCCAAGACCTTGTTTTTAATATTCTTTGAGTTAATTCTAAGGATAATTTATAGTGGGTGTAATCCTCACTATGGTTGTCTAAAGATTAACTTCTTAATCTTCAACCATTTTCCCTCGATTGAGGAGGTGGATGGAAGGTGTGCTTGGCGATCGCTAAGTAAGACTTTTCATTCATAACCGGTGTAGAATAAGGTGTGCACACATATGATGGAGTGTGTAAAATAAGAATATTTGAAGCTGGCCAATGAAGGTGCTCCCTGAATATTCTCTCGGGAGAACTTCCTTTCTTCCCTAATTACATTCTGTTTAGCATTTCATGGTAATTTAGAATTAAATTTAAGTTTCTTATGATTTATGAATTTAATTTATTTTATTAAATTACATTTATTTCATTAAACATTAATCAACAAAAAATAATTAGATTAGGTGGAATAGAAGTAGTGATTTATTAACCACAAAAGCTCCTCAAGAGAACGACCTAGGTCAGCCACTCTGCTGCACTTAGTATAAATATTTTTGAGAGTGCACACGACAATGCTTCGTCAAGAGGTGACTTAATCAATCCAAGTTGAAACTGAGTAACATTAATGAGATTTATAATATCTATATAACCAAGGACTGGATGGCCAATAAGAGATTTTGGTTTCATTACATGTACATTTTGTATATGAGTTGGGGTTTTTTAGTTTTCTAATTTTATTAATTTACTTTAATGTAGGTTTCAGTACTCATATTTAATAAATAATTTGATAATATTAATGATATATTTGTTATGGGTGCGTATGATTCACTTAATGATGATATATACATAATATTATAGCAATGCATACTACTTATGATTATAATGTGGACTTATTATGATTTTGATATAGACTTCATATGGTGATATTTTTAAATTCTCAAGTTAATGGTTTTGACATCTAATGAGGGTGACATAGACTATTTGAGGTGGTGAAATGTAATTATCATGGAGATAAAGTGAACATGATTTAGTTGGGAAGTGTCGTTGTTATATGAAATGATATAAAATTATAATATAATATAGGATAATGTAAACTCTGAATTTAAGAACTATGTTTTTAGGTATAAACCTTTAATGGTTCATTAATGGATACAATTCATGATGGATTAAATTAAATTATTTTTTGTATATTAGTATCATTTAATATGGAGGATTGGATTAAATATTTTCTATATTTTGTGAATTTCATGTAGATAGTGGGTTATTATTTTTTATTTTAGTGATTTTGAGATTTAGTTCTCCTATAAATTAGTATCATGTCAGATGAACCTATGAGAATTACATTATGAGTATATTTTTTTTATTTCTCAAAAAGGTTTAAGGTAGAAAATTTATGGAGATAATAATATAACATGATCTCTGACATAATATTAGTGGTTATTTATTTAGGTTATTATAGTGAATTTATGAAATGTGTGGGTGTATGATGTTTTATGTTATTGTGTTATATAATTTGGAATTGAAAAACTATTCCGACTTTTATAGATGAGGCTGGATGTAAATTGTTATGGTTATGCCATATTATGAAACTAATATCCACATTCATGTAGATTGAGTTCAAATATACACTAAATGGTCTTGATGTGGATAAAATGTTATGACCTATTATCCAACCCTAGGTAAATACAAAATTAGGTGGAAGATAAGTTGTAGTTTTGGTATTTAGGCATCCTCAATAAGGATTTAGTATGTAGGGGGTCTTATATTATGATTATTATATAGTTTAATTATATATATTTAAATTATTGTATGTTGAGTATGATTAAAAAGAACTATAGACTGCATAAATGTAAATTAATATTGTTTACGGATGTTGGAATTGATGTATTGGGGTTATATCTTAGATTACACATTTTATAACTATTGTTTACATAATAATTAATTCCATGTGTGGGTTATTGATCGTGTGATGATTCAAAAAATTCGTTAATTTATTTTTGGCTTTGATTCGGACAAGAACCCATGATTGTTTCTCTAATAAATTTACTTTTATGTGAATTTCAAGAACATATTATTTATTGAAATATTTATTCTAGAATTATATTCATGTAATTCACCCATGAGTAATATTCAAGGAAATATTCATAACATTTTTTTAAATATGCGGGTAAAAAAAATTATTCTTTACATGTGCAAGAATAACATATAAAATAAACAGTACGTTATGAACAATTATTAGGGATTAGTAAAACTATGATATCTAGTAAGTATGGTCCAATGACCCACTATTCATAATCCACCGTGAGTATTATGTAGAAAACATATGGTATGTCAAAACTAATTTTGTAAAAAAACCTACATTGTTAAACCCTATGTTTGGATTTTTTTGTCACATGAAGGAACCCTATATTTGACATATAAATGATGGAGTTTTAAAATATTAAATATTATCTTGGATTTATGCAATGGTCATTATGGAATTAAAGATTTGTTCAAAGCTCATTTAAAACTGATTATAAGGCTCGTTATGATCAAATTAAAATATCTTATTTAGTAGAGTAAATAATTATTGTTCTTATAGGAATTTATGAATCACTTGAATATTTTTGAATTTAAATATACATGATTTAGACTATGATATTTCTAGAGTTATTTTTTAACCTAATGATGATCGAACAAGAGTATAAATATCATGATTCTCTTAATAGATAAATATTTAAATATATATATGAATTTATATAAGTGGTAAAATATAGAATCATTTTACAGGACTACCCTTTAGAGACATTCATGTTTTGATCTATCATCTTTTAGTTATTGATTTTTAAGTTATTGTTGTTGATTCTACTCCACCTTATCTTTAAATCTCCATTCTAAAAAACTATGAACCATTTTTCAGATATAAACTTTGGAGACATACTTTCTCAAATATATGTATGGTGTTATCTTTATCTATGTTTTATGAAATATTATGTGAATTTGAAGATCTATTTATTGTTATTCTATATTGATGTTCTGAATACATTTTTCATTTATTAATTAAAATGGGATGTAAAACCTGAATCAAGAAAAAAATAAATATTTATTTATTTTGTGGAGTTTATACTTATCATAATTAGACGTAGATTATGTATCAGGTTATTTCACATAGTTATGGATAATCAGTTTCATGTAAAATAAATAGAAGGCTCTTTTTAGCCTTATTTTAAAGGTTCCAACTGCCTAAACTGAATTATGGATTAATGTTCATAGGATAATAGGACCTAGTGGAAATTAAAAAGATCATGGAGCTGATTGTTAGTGGAGTGGACTAGGGGATCTTTGTTCCATGAAACATTATACATCATTGTGTTCATTTCATTTACTTATATCCATTGATCTCTCTTATTTGAGAGAAAATGAAAGGTTCACTACTAAAAAAGTGAGGCATTCTAAATTATTTAAAGTTCATGATGTACAACATTCACCCCTATATTAGGTATTTTTATTCATCATCACCATCAGGTGCTAAAAATTGGTATTCGAGGAAAGGCTCTACTGTAATTTTTTCTTTATCGTATTTATTTATGATATCAACAATTTACATCAATATACCGAATATTTTCCTATAATTATGGTTTTTTAATATTATTTTTCAATCACCAAAGATGTATTTAAATATTCTTATATTTGTTTGGCTCTAACAGGCCTGAGTTACTGATTCAAATGAATATATCTGAAAATTAATTATTTGATATAAGGAATGTATATGTTCCATGCTACTTATTTTAGTGGTGATAATTATGGATGGTGTAAAATCCATATGATCATATACATGAAAAATATTGGAATAAGGGTTTACTTGAATATAGTAAAAATTTATGAAATCCCTACGGAAGATCAAGAAAATTTGAGTAATGATCATGAAAGGGAATATGATCTATATTAAAAATAAAATAATACTTTTGTGTGTGGTATATGAACTAATGAATTAAATCAATTATCTCAATTTCCTATTACAAATGATATGTTGTATACTATTTTTGTTTCCAGTAAAATAATTGAGGACATCAAAAAATTAAGGTACATTTCTATGAAACTAATGTTTAATACCTTCAGAATGTGTGAGGATGAAACAATCACCCAAATGAATGGTCGGTTGAAAAAAATATTCAATGATATTACTACATTGGGAATATAATTTCATAATCAGAACAAGAGTTAGAACTACTTGTATTACTACAATCAAAGTGGAAGGGAATATCCACAATTATAGATCAGTATACACCTATAATAAATTTAGCTATAAAGGAGTTTATTGTATCTCTCATGATGTATGAATATGAGATTTATGTTGAAGGTGAAAATCATGTAAAACATGGAGAAGATGCTCTCAAAATGACTATGAATGAATAATATAATTCAAATAAACTAAAATAGGATAACGAACTATCAAATCATTCTATGATGTTTTGAAATGGGTTTTATGATCATAAAAAAAGAGGATATTATTGAGCATTTTCTGATTCAATAATTATCTTCTTTTTTTTATTTTTATGCCCAAAAACACAAACTTTTGTTTCACAAATTAATTTACTTTTATGTGAATTTTAGAATTTTATTATTGATGGGAATATTTTTTCCAGAATAATATTCATGTTAAGGATCCATGAAGAATACCAGTTGATGTATTTAAAATGTGTTTTAATGTATTTTGGAAACATTGTACATACCATACATGTTCAATCATAATTTATAGAATAAACCCAATGTTAAAAACAACATGTATGGATCAGCAACCATATGCTATTTGGAAAGAATGGATCAAGAAACTTATATTTGGAAGAAGACCAATGTTTGGGAAAACATACCTATGATAATCTACCCCTACTTTTGTGAACAACCTTGTGTAGTTAAACCATGAATTTGTAGTTTTTTTGTTACATGAAGGAACCATACATTTGACTATTCAATGATGGAGTTTTTAAATCCAATATATTATCCGTGATTTATGCAACGGTCTTGACGGAATTAAAGATATTATCAAAGCACATTTACGACTGATCAAAGGCTTGTAATGATCAACTTAATGAGTCATATTCAATGTGATAAATCAGTATTATTCTTAATGGAAGTTACAAATCTCTTAAATATTTTTGAATAAAAATATTCATGATTTATATTATGATATTTCTGGAGTTATGTTTTGATATGGAGCTACTTGAAAATCACTATATATATCAAGATACTATTCATAGATAAGTATGTGAAGATATATATACATGAATATAAATAATTGCTAAAATATAGAATCTTTTTCCTAAGCAGCGAATTGGATACATACATTTTTTCCTATAATCTCATTGTTTTTGTTGATGATGTTATTGATTTCGTTCCTTCTACACCTTATAATTACATTTTCATTTTCAAGAATGAAGAAGCATTGTTAAATGATACACATTAGATAAAAAGATGTTTAAAAATTAATATGGTTTCTTCTCTATAGATGTTGTAAGAAATAAAACATGATGTTCAAGATCTAGTTACTATTGTTCCCTATTGAAGATATGAATATATCTTTTAGTTGTTATGGAAACAATGAAGTGAAACCTGTTTCATAAAAAAATCAATCTATATTGTTTTTGGGTAGTTTCTACTGCTCGAACTCAGTCTTATATTGATTGTTAACTTCGTGAACTAAGTTGTGTATAACAAATTTCTTATGAAATAACCATAATGATCTTTTATCCTTATTATAATGGTGTTAACATCCTTCACTCAATTGTGGATTAATGGTCTTAGGATAAGCGGACCTAGTGAAAATAGAAAATCTCATATAGTTGGTAATTGGTGGAGTGGACTATGGTATCTTTTTTCCTTGGACCACAATACATTATAATGTTCATTTACATTATTTATATCCATTACTCGTTCATATTTTATATATAATGTAGGGTTCACTGATAAATTATAGAGGTATTATGAAGTGTTTATAGTTCATGACATACAAAATTCATCCCCCTATTTTGACATTATCTTCATCATCACCATCCAAACCTATCATGAGTCATATCATAGTTTTTTGAGGATATATATATACCGATAGGTATTAGGATCTCTGTGAATTCAATTTCATAGAGATAAATCTATGAATATTCTTCTTCAATGTTTCACCAGTAAAACAGCTTCATCACTAATTTGGCTGGTTTATTTAAATATTTTTATCACAATTTTAACATTTCAAGAAACAAAAATATATTTGTATAAGTGAATTTATAAGGTTCTCCACTCAATACAAATGGTAATATCCTTAGAGTGATCCAGAAAAACCAATACAAAAAAATCACCTAATAATCATGAATACAAATGAGAAAGGGTTATCCTTGAACTCTTATTTTAACAATATGTCTCCCAACAATTATAACATTCCCTATATAGTTTCCAAATTGATCATTAAAGTTAAAATAATAAAAATATTAAACCTTCAATAAGAGAATATACTTTATTATGGATGAATTTCAACCCATCTTGTATTCTTCAAACACTAATCATACTTTCAAACAGAGAGTGATCATAGTCTTTGATGACCTAACACAATATTATCTTCTTCACTAAGTGATATTGATAAAAGAATTATACTGTAATATCAATTCATAAAAAGAAACTCAAAACATCATTACAAATACCAATTAAACTTGTATTCTCATCAAGATAATCAAAAATCATAAAATGAAAGTATTCCTATAACATTATATGATTCAATAAAGGAAATATATTATTTATCCTCATCTAGGGTGCCTTCTTCTTCTTCTTATTTTATTAAAAATTATTTAATTCACGTAATAAACTAATATCATATCCATATATAGAAAAAACTTCTCAATAACAACCATTCTATTTCAATTTTTTTTTTTATTATTAAATTCAAATTCCAAATATAAATTCCATTCTCAACATATCTCACATTAATTCAATCCATAAGACGAATGTAGATATTATTACCATCCTTGAGTTGTTTAGAGGACTTCGTATCATTGTTCTTTACACAATTGATCTATTGTAATTTTATATCATAAAACTAAATGAAAAATGAATTATAGAATAATTGTGACATGAATCTTCTAATTATTGTGTGACATAATTCATCACTATGTGGTCTAAATTATTCTCTCCAACTAATCACAAAACAATTCACATTTTCCAATAGATTTGTTGTGTGAATTTCCCTTCTGAAACATTATAACATAGATATGTCTAATCATAGGATCTTTGACATTTCATATACACATGAAATATGTGATGATTAGATACTCCAAAATGAAATTAATCACCTGATAGTGAAATCATGTTTCCAAAAAAATAATTTTAACATGAAAAGTCAAGGTCTACCTTTTAAAGTGTGATCCTTATGTCATAATGGACCATCTAAACTCATAAAACAATTAATAACCAAATAAAAACATGAACCATAGAATAGGGGTGTAATCTTTATTTTTAATTCAGTAACTGGTGATCATGAACAACATATTCATGATGTGAACTAGACCCTTCCGCCATGATTTTGTCATCAATACCATAAGCTCTTCACACTCCAAACTTATGGAATGAAAATTTATAAATTTATAATGTTCCCTAATCTAAATAATAATGTATCTAATTGATGTAGTGGTCAATACTACAAGGAAAGAATTTTTTTATCAAGATCTGCTGACTGTTTGTTAGTTATACACTAGCAAAAGAGGTGAGGGAATAAATGATGAAAAAATAAAAACTAAAGAAGAAACAAAAAATAAAAGGAAATAATTAAAAAAGATAAAAAACACTAAAAATAGTATTTTAGAGTTTTAATTTAAAATATGTTATTATTATAAAGGCTTATAATTATCATTTAAAAATTTTATAAAATTTATTGACTATGGGGATTCAATTTTACAAAATATTTTTGGTCTCATAATAAACGACTATGATCTATAAGGTTTGACCCATTTTCTAGTGATTAAATTATTTAAAAAGTATATTTCTAACAAAACCCTACCAATAGTGGAAAATGCTTCACCTAATAGACATTGTTTCATCCATTTAAACTCCCTTGGTATTTATCACTAATGTTTTACATGGTCGTCTATCACACCCCTAATTAATTGGGATGTCAATAAACTAAGAAATTATAAAATAAAAATCACAAAAACAACAACACTACTATTAATTTCATAATGCATATGCCCAATTATTATAACCCCAAAATGAATCTTATAACCTCTTATATAAATGTTAATTGTGGAACAGTTGAGTGAGAACTCAACCCTCCCCATGGATACGATAGGGAAAGAGGGGAAATAAATGAAAAGAAATTGTTAAAATTTTAAAAATTAAAATAACTATGATTTTCGGGAGGACCAATAGAATGGAATAATCTTCCCTTGGAATATATGGACCTTAATTTTGATTCAAACCTCAATATTTATAGAAATGATGATTAGAAAATATGAACCAAACCCCATGACATGTACTTGGGTCGGTTAGCCTTTTCATTTATTTCTCTATTAGTAGGTGAACTATAATGCTTCCCATTGATATTTCAGGATTGGAATATTGTTTAGATAATATTACACTGTGTAGGGACCTAACATACACGTAATTTAGTGTAAATTCTCCACTAACCACTTTTTTAACTAGGATAACATGGAATGTTCATCAGTTAGATAATTTGTTATTTGTGGTCAGGGATATAAAAATCTAATATATTTGGTTGAGTTGTGCTCCATAAAAAGGTACACAACATATTCATAATAAGTAAGCATTTTTTATTTGACAATTTTCTATCAAAACGCCATTGTTCCATCAATTCAACTCTAAAAACCAATAAATTCGCTAATTACACTAAATTTCATCATTTGAACTGTATTGAATTTTATATCAAGTAGAAATTTACTCTTTATTTAATAAAACACATAAAAATATGCATGAATCAGGTATATAAAAATCATCCACATTTTTATTTTTATCCTCAACAAAAATATGACCATAAAATCAAATGGAATACATAACATATCAATGTAATTATTTGATTAATTATATTAAAGAACCTAAATTTATAACCTTGAATTTTAAAAGGAATATAAATTCATCAATTTCAACATATTTTAATCATGCCTCATGTGTAATTATTTTTTAATTCAATTTCTTCCCTTTCATTCACATTGTTTAACGTTTTATAAATACTGAGTCCATTTATAATAAACCTTAAATAAGAAATAAATAACTCATTAATTAATATCATTTATCAATGTTATGTTTAATATCAAATATTTGGACTTTATCTATAAGAATTAATGACATATAAATCTCCACTTCAAAAATTAAACCCCAAAAATAAAAAGGACTTTATATTAATGTTCATATGAATATGAGGAAAATGGTCGGTGGGTAAACATGTGAAAACTTAACTCAATGTATTGAAAATTAGAGGTAATATTTATTAAATATAAATCATGTTATTTATAATAAATTCAAAATAAAAATATTCCCCTTAAAAGATCCTTCAAAACAAAACATTTCTACTACATTATTTGTCCAATATAGTTTTCAAAAAAACATTGAGTACAATAAAATAATTGTGAACATTTTTATATAAAACTATTAACCCCACAAAATTTCAACGAATGAGGTTTATTAACAACATTACACTAATAAATAAGATAAATTTCCTCCATACTCAATTCATTGTAATATCATAAACTTCACAATGAATCACCACACTACATTTTTAAAATATTAAAGTGAAAAATCATGAATTGTAAGAAAATAATTAGGGGAGGAAGGATAAATAGGATTATAATGTAGATTTATATCAACGATATTCATGGACTCTATGGGTTTCAAAAAATATTAAATGTAAGGTAATACCCAATGTTAATTGGGTTGAAATTATCCAGTGAATGACTTAATAAATTTAGTGTGACTCAAATTCATAATTTTTTGATAAAACAATATTCACAATATTTAGTTTTCATTCATATACCAACAATCTCTCAAGAAAGAGGGTGTAATAAAGTGTTTTACAAAAGGATCATAACACACCTCATGAATAGAAATAATAATATAACTTAAAATCATGTTATGAATGAAATAAAATAATAAGGCTAATAAATTTAAATATTCAAGAATTGAAAAAACAAAATAGAGCTATATCAAAAAATTTAAAGTATTATAAGATTGAAATAAGCATAAAAATCTACAAATTTTCACT